>OX327690.1:7422500-8672500 GCA_946807835.1 Ailanthus altissimus | reverse complement strand
TCTTTTTACTAACGGAGATTAATAAAGAATTAATTTTATTGTGATCCAGTCCTATATAATCAATATTATATAAAGTGTCTCCATTTTCTATGTCAACACATAGATTGATCCGGATAAGATTATTTTATACAATATATAAATGGACCGCACTTATAGTTTATCAAAATGCAGTTTCTGTCTTCATTTAGATTAAGAATAAGTTTAGATTATTATACTTAAACTTAATCCTCTCGTATATAACTACTATATACTAAATTTAAGGTTACATATAATAATAAAGGAATGTCATGATTTTTGAATAAAATAATCATAATTATAAATATAATATTAAATAAATAACCTCTATTAATTATTTTCAGTAGTATCTAAATAAAAGTAATCATGCTTTTACGACACATTTATAATAATTTTCCACTTTTCCTAAAGTAGGTGAGACATGTGTCATGTCCCTAGACCATAAGTGACTCTCAAAACTAGCAGCAGGAAGAGTCCTTGCAAAAGGATCAGCATGGTTACTTTATGACTTTTTACCATGACATCTTGTTGGTGAACGATCTCCCTGATCACGTGGTATTTACTTTATATGTGCTTTCCTCTTTTACTTCTTGGTTCTTTGGAATTCGCCACTGCACCGCTATTATCACAATAAAGCATGAGAGATTTATTTATATCTAGAACAGCTTTCAGATTTGATAAGAATTTGAGAAGGCATACTGCTTCTTTATCTACTTTACAAGCCGCTACATATTTACCTTCTATGGCTGAATTAACATACATGATTGCTTTATACTTCTCCATACAATGGCTCTACTACCAAGAGTGAACACTGATCCAGGCATTAATTTTCATGAATCTAAGTCAGATTGAAAATCAAAATTAATGTATCTGAATAAGATCAAATTCTTACCAAAATAGACAAGCGTATAGTTTCTCGCTCTCCGTAAGTATTTGAGAATATGCTTTACCATAACCCAGCAATCATATCCTGGATTGGATTGATATTGGCTGACTATACCATCGAATAGCAAATATCAGGCATAATATACAATATGACATACATTAGGTTGCCTACTGTAGAGGCATAGAGTATCCATCTCATATCCTCTTCGTCTTGAGGTGTCTTAGGACATTGTGTCTTAGACAAGTGAATTCTATGGCAAGAAGGTAAATTATCTTTTTTTTTGAAATTCTGTATCAAAAATCTTACAAGGATCTTATCTATGTATAATGCTTGAGACAGAGTTAAGAGTTTGTTCTTACGATCTCGTATCCCAAGAACATAACTTGCTTCTCCCAAATATTTTATTTGGAATTGCTTAGCTAACCATTTCTTTACATCCAATAATACTTCTTTATTATTCCCAATGAGAAGAATATCATCAATGCAAAGAACTAAGAAAATCAATTTGCCCTTATTGATGTATTTGTATACACAAGCTTCATCAATATTTTGCTCAAATTCATAAGACTTGATAGCTTGATCAAATATTATATTCCAAGATCTAGATGCTTACTTAAGCCTATAAATAAACCTCTGCGGCTTGCAAACATTTTTCTCTTGATCTTGTACTATGAACCCTTTAGTTGAACCATGTAAATGGTTTCATCAAGATTGCCATTCAGAAAAGCAGTCTTGACGTTCATTTATCAAATCTTGTAATCTAAACAAGTGGCAAGGGATAAAAGAATGCGAATAGATTTTAGCATGACTACTGGCGAGAAAGTTTCCTCATAGTCAACTCCCTCCTTTTGGGTATAACTTTTTGCCACTAGCCTTGCTTTAAAAGTTTTCACTTTTCCATCTACTTTTCTTTTTCTTTTATAGACTCATTTGTACCTAATGGGTTTAAATCCTTTGCGTCGATCTACAAGCTCTCAAACTGAGTTAGAGTGCATTGACCCCATCTCGAGATTCATGGCCTCAAGCCATTTTTCCTTGTTAGAATCTTAAATTGCTTGTTTGTATGTCAATGGATCGTCTACACTGTCATTGAAGATTACAACTTGTGCTTTTCCAATTAAAGTGTAGCGTATGGGTGGTCTTACTACCTTCTCACTATGCCTAAGTGGCAGTGGTGTATTCTAACAAATAGGCATGGTTTGTTGACTTTATGAAACAACAACAATTGCCAGTTATTGAGGTCTAACTTCATCGGATAGTTCCTCGATAACAACTTTACTTCAAGGTATGTGATCTCTTATATAATTATCCTCAAGAAAAGTATCATTTGTTGATACACATACTTTATTATCTTGAGGCTTATAAAAGAAACCACCTCTTGTCTCTTTGGGGTAGCCTATAAATAAGCATAATTCTGAACGTGGTTTCAACTTTCTAGTCTTTCCTTTTAGCACATGTACTGGATACCCATTCCACAACTCTAAGGGTGTTTTAGAAATTGACTTAGATGGTACTATATTAAGAATATACATTGCTATTTGTAATGCATATCCCCAAACGGAAACAGGTAATGATACGAAACTAAGCATGGATCTCACCATGTCTAGTAACGTTCTATTTCTCCTTTCGGTAATACTATTTTGTTGTAGTGTTCCTAAAGCAATAAGTTGGGATATAATCCTGTGCTCTTTCAGGTGATCTTCAAATTTAGTATCGAAGTATTCACCTCCTCGATCATATCAAAGTGCTTTTAATGACTTATTGAGTTGTTTCTTAGATTTGGCTCAGAATTCTTTGAACTTTTCAAACCTTTTCGATTTTCTGTGCATTAAATATACATAGCCCTAATGAGAACAATCATTAATAAAAGTGACAAAATATTCGTATCCTCCTCTAACTTATACGTTAATCAAACCACATACATCTGAATGTACTAATTCTAAAGGTTCTTTGGCTTTATTGCCTTTTTTAGTAAAAGATCTTTTAGTCATTTTACCTTCCAAACAAGATTCGCAAACTGGTAAACTATCAACCCTTAAATTATTTAAGGGTTCATCCTTTACTAATCGTTGTATCCTGTTTAGGTTAATATGACCTAATCTAAGATACCAAATGAATGTTTTATCATCAGGAGAAATCTTTTGTTTCTTGGGTTTTGGTTGTTCCAGTTTAAACATTTCAATATTGAGCAGTGTTTATGTTTTTGGCCGTATGATATAAAGACCATTCTCTAAATTACCGACGCATATATTCAAACTGTTTCTAGAAATAAAATTGAATATTTATTAAAAGAAATAGAATATCAATGTTTTAAACATTTAGAGACAAAAATTAAATTCCGTCTAAAATTAAGAATTTAATAAACGTCTTGCAAAATTAAAAAATGATCCCTAAACTTAAGCCTAACTACTCCTACTGCTTTAGCTGAAACAATGGCCCCGGTACCCATTCGCATTGTAAACTCAACATCTACAATGTCCGAGAAGAATCAATTATTTATGAAGAAGAACAGATATGATTAGTGGTCCCAGAGTCAACTACCTAACAGATAAGCCATTTCTTTCATTTTCATCATGGCATTAATAACAACTTTCACTACATCATGCTGGGATTTCTCAGAAGGTTGCCCAAATATTGCCTGAAGTGAATCCCACATTTTTTTTATAATTTTTATCTTCTCATGCTTACTGCTAAACACTTTAGACATGCCTACTAATAGGTAGCAACAAGCTTTTTTATCAGCATCAAGCCAACGATCATATTGCTCCTTAGCTTCTTGTGAAGCATTAAGAGCAGGCCTTGGAGGGTAGCAATCAGTGAGGACAAACTTTTAGTTCTCAGAGACGAGTAAGATGTTCATTCTACTTTTTTATTTCACAAAATTTTCGCCAGTTAATTTGTCATTGGATAATATTGTGATCAAGGGATTTGTCATTTTGCTAAAAATAATAAATAAATGAACTAAATCATTCATACTCAAATATCATCATACTTATGGTATAATACTTTAAACATGATGCATGATGCAAAAGAACAGAGGTAAAAACCTTAGAAAAATTTCTATATTACGATAATCCAATTTACCAAAATTAATATGCCTCGTAGGGCAGGTCAAATCAATTTCACATTAGACTAAGACAATCTCAATTAATTAATATTTTCAAGTTATCTCATAACTTCTATATTAATTAACTACTGTTTATTTTGGTCTAAATATAATTATCTATATAATTATATTTATGTAAGTTTGACGCATCGTTTCGGATTCCTTAAACTTAACTCTAAAGTTGCCGCCATAGAGTATGTCAATTTAGAAATACATCCAAAAATCCTATCTCTTGAAAGTTAACCTTGATATTGATTTAAACGGACACCCTCCGTAGGGAGAACGAAAATAAAGTTGTTACAAGGTGCCGCTTAAATCTCACGTTGTTAAACTAACGATGTAGACCATGGGTCAAATTATCATTTAACCCTCTCCCACTTACTATTTTAGGTTGTAGGGTTTTATGTTATAAAATATCTCATATTTTATAATCATAGTGAAAAAACTATTACTGCTTGTCAATTATTGATCACTAGGTTTCATTTTAAGTGTTTCTAGAATCTAATCCTATTAACACTTAAAATAAATTACTAGATTTTTACACTAAAAATATAATTAATTATAAATAACTAAGACTTATAATTTTAATAAACTATTTATTATAATATGCTTAGTTAGTTCAATGTGAATTACCGAATTTAATATAATTAAATCTAATTCACATTGTTTATACCAATTATGGAATTAATTAATTTTAATCTAATTAAAAAAATAATTTCTTATTAGATAAATTAAAACTATTTTAATTAAATCTAATAACTAATTGGTATATTATGTGTCAATGTTATTAAATCAAAACTAAAATAATTTTCGTAAAAAAATAAAATAATGACACATGTATTCATGACATGTTATAATGCATTGAGTAAGTACATCTCAAATCTAAATGGCATGGACATATTTTATAATATAAATCATCGCATGAAATATAATATAAAATAATAATATTGACTGAGTCTTTTAGATTTTCAGAAAAAGAAAAGAAAATACAAAAATTAAAAGACAATCTTGAATTTTTTGTAACCTTTTCTCCTTGAGTAGTCTTTATTGTCCTAATAAAATATAATTATATCTCATATAATTATATTTTATCAGGATAATTATATTTTATTATCCTAATAAAATATAATTATATATTATATAATTTTTTTTATTATTATTAATTGCTATTGGTTTTTGTTGGGCCTACCCTTTGGTAGGCTCAAGTGATTCAACCTATCACTGTTCAAAAAAGTGGTTGTTAAACCACTTGGTAGGCCCAAATTCTTTGTTTAGCCACTGCATGAAGCAGTGGCTGTTGAGACCACCGCGGGCTTAGCCTGCAATTGGGCCTGCTAGGCATAGCCTGAAGGCCATGCTTACCCAACAATATGGCAATCCTCTTTCACACAAACTGCACACAGCTCTTAGAGCTGTGTGCAAATGCAGCTCCCTCGGAGGGAGTTGCTTTTTTTCTCTTTTCTTTCTTAAAAACTCATTTTTTTTGCTTTTTTTATTACAAAAATAAAAAAACTTTATACCTTATATGGTTTACAAAAATTGATATAATTAATTCTAAATCCAAAAGACCATATAATTAATGACCAATACCATCAATCCATTTATAACCATTCATCTCATAAAAAAAACAGACTATTAACATATGCCTACCCATCAAGAACATAAAAATAAAGTTCACAATTACTAAATTAATATAGACATGAGCCTAACTCTGATACTAATTGCAGGAGCGATTTAAAAATTTTTTGTGTCTATTTTAATTTAGCAACAATATGGTATAAGAAAAAAATGCCTCAATCACGAATTTCTACGGATGTTTTCTGTTAACACCAACAAATCTGCGACGCTGTATCTCTCACCAATTAACTACTCGCGTGGACAAGTAGATAAATTGTAGAAAATCTAAAATCTATATTCTAAATTTTTCTCTTTAGAAAAGTTTAGCCCAAAAGAAGTACTAATCAAAGAATACGTAAAAGTAGTTTTAAAACCTCTTTTTATAGTATAAGAATCATTATGTTATCTAAACTCTTAATCCTAATAGGATTAGAGTAAAATAATATCTTTATATTATTTTAATTAGATAATTAAAAGGATAAATATAATATCCAATATTATCTTTAATTAAATAATTTAGATAATTCATAATTATCTAATTATTTAACTTAATTAAATAATCTAATTATGTATTTAATTTCATATCTATTATGAATTGAGCCCATCAAATTTAATCAAATTAAACATGGCCAATCAAATTAATTAATTGGTCATAATAAGTTTAATCAAATTAAACTTGGACCAATTGATATTTTAGATCTAACAATTAATTCAATAGTTCATTTCAGTGTTTATGGTGCCAATATGGGGACTTTATAGACCTATAAAATTAAACTCTAATAAATTAAATTAACATAATTTTATTTATTAATTTTATATTACTCTACTAAAAATATAAAATTGAACTCCTAATTTTGCAGATAAATTATAAAACAAAAAATTGTCTTTGTCCATTTAATAACCATTCCATATAAATTAATCATCCACAAGTGTTTATAATTACAGTTAGGTCAAATGTCCATTAACCTCTCTAATTATATCTTTATCCTTGATCCATACTAATCATCTTTTGAACATTTAATTTGTAAAATTTACAAATTTATTATTTTCTTTAACTCTTAAAGAAAATTGACCGCTCATAATTGATGTGCATCATGAAGGTTCTAAATCAACTCAAGAAGGCGAGCTGAGCGTAAAGGAGATTTCAGATGGTCCAATAACAAGGGCTAAGGCTAAACAGCTTCAAAGAGCCATAAGTAGTCAAATTGGAGCTATTGAAGCTTCTATGGGATTAGAAGCTTGCGATCTGAATGGAAACGAGCTAAATGTATTTATTTGTCTTCAATTTGAGATTGGGACGTGATTTAGAGACGTTTGGTGACGTTGGGCTTTAAGAAGCAGCTAAGGGCTTTCTTTTCATGCTATTGGGCTTTATTTACTTCTTATGTTACTACTTTTATGTATTTGGGCTATTTTGAACTTGTTTAGTTTTGTTTTAAATTGTTAAGTCATATTGGGCTTATTTTGGGCCTTTTTAAGCTTATTAGGTAACATTAGGGTTTCACCTCATTTTGTAAGCCTATATAAGGCATGTAAAAGTCTTGTAGAGGCAGTTGCCTCATTTTGAAATTGGAAGCACGAAATAGAAGAGCTATTTCTCTCTCAAAATTGTCTTCTCAAGTTTTTCAACTCTTGAAGATAGTTGCTGACTTATCACTCTTTGATCATCAAGAGTGTGGCGTCAAAACCCTAAACTGATCCTTGTGGCGTCCATTCGACTTATCAAGGTATCTATTTAGTTCTATCCTCCATCAACTTTGCAATTTAATTTTGTTATAAATCAAGGCACATCATCTGGTATCAGAGCACAGGATTTCAGTGTGCAAACTGAAGTTTTAGCTATTGAAGGTGTCTTGCTATTTTTTGTGTTATATAATTTCGTGGGGTTATTATCAGTTTGGGTCTCTAATATTTGAGGAGTTGAATTGCAACTCTAAAGCATTAAAATTAATTCTTAGTAGTTTGTGAACTGGAGATGGGTTGGCTGAATTAAATTGTTCTTGAACCTGGAAATTTTGTGAACCTGGAAATTTCGAATTTGAGTAAATTGTTGCTATCTGATTGTATTTACTGAATTGGTGGAAAATTCAGTTTGAGAAGAGTGTTTTAGCTACTGGTTGTGTTGTTCAATTGTTCATACTTGTTTGGGGTTTTTGTTAATAATGGCTGATGATGATGCAAGTAGAGTACCAAAGGGATTGAGTTTAGAACAAGCTCAACTCGTGGGCTTACAACGAGCTCATGATGAATTTCGAGGTGAGATTACTGAAATTCGTGGACAACTTGCTGCAATTATAGAAATGATCCAAAGAAACACTTTGCAACCCCAACAAAGGCGGGTAGGGCATAGGGTACCTCAAAATGACCTAGGGAATGCTGGAGATGAGCCAAATAGGGATGATGAGGCTGAAGATAGGGGTAGGATAAGGAGGCAGCAAAATGACCCTACTAGTGGTATCAAACTTAATATACCACCATTTAGAGGTACTAGTTCCCCTGAGGAGTATCTTGAATGGGTTCAGAAGGTAGAAAGGGTGTTTGATTAGCATGAGTATCCTGAGGCAAAGAAGTGTAAGGTAGCAGCACTTGAGTTTACCGATTACGCACTTTTGTGGTGGGAAAACTTAAAAACTCAGCGAAGAAGGGATGACGAAGAAGAAGTTACAAGCTGGCCACTTATGAAAAGATTAATGAAGAAGAGATTTGTTCCGGATTACTATAAACAAGAATTATACATCAAACTCCAGACTTTGCGGCAAGGTTCCTTGAGTGTGGAGGAGTATGTGAAAGAATTTGAGCTGGTGCTTTCGTTTTACTATAGATCAAGATATCATCAAAATAGACCACAACAAACAGCCCAATAAACTTCCTCAAAACATGGTTCATAAGTCTCATAAATGTACTAGGTGCATTAGAAAGCCCAAACGGCATCACCATCCACTCATACAATCCATGCTTAGTTTTAAAGGCTGTTTTCCATTCATCACCTTCTTTCATCCTAATTTGGTGATATCCACTCATTAAATCAACTTTAGATGATCATGTGAAACATCTTATGGCTGTATTTGAGACCTTGCGTGATGCTAAGTTGTATGGAAACATCAAGAAGTGCTATTTCTGCCAAGATAGTGTTATCTTTTTGGGGTATGTTGTTTCTGGTAGCGGAATTAAGGTTGATGAGGAGAAGGTTAAGGCAATTCGTGATTGGCCTAAACCTACTGGTGTTGCGGATGTGAGAAGTTTTCATGGTTTAGCCTCTTTCTATAGGCGATTTATTAAAGACTTTAGTTCTATTGTTGCGCCTATGACAGAGTGTTTGAAAAAGGGAAATGAGTTTAGGTGGAATGAGAATGCACAGAAGTCATTTGAACTGATAAAAGAACAATTATGTTCTGCTCCAGTTTTAGCACTTCCCGATTTTGCTAAAACATTTGAAATAGAGTGTGATGCTTCAGGGGTCGGTATTGGGGCTGTGTTGATGCAAGAAAAGAGGCCAATTGCTTTCTTTAGTGAGAAGCTGAATGGGGCACGGTTAAACTACTCTATTTATGACAAGGAGTTTTATGCATTGATTCGGGCTCTCGAGGTATGGCAGCATTATTTATTACCTAAAGAGTTCGTTATTCATACTGAACATGAATCATTAAAGTATCTTAAAGGGCAGAACAAGCTGAATAGAAGACATGCCAAATGGGTAGAGTTCATGGAGCCATTTCCATATGTCATAAAATACAAGAAGGGGCAAACTAATGTCATTGCTGATGCTCTTTCTAGGAGGTATGCATTGATTTCTATGTTAAATGCAAGGCTTTTGGGTTTTGAACAGGTGAAAGAACAATATACCAGTGATTCATACTTTGCTAATATGATGTCTAAATGTGCTAAAGGAGCTTGTGATGGGTTCTTTGTGCATGATGGTTACTTGTTCAAGTTGGGCAGAATGTGTATACCTTCAGGATCCTTACGTGAGTTGCTTGTGCGTGAGGCTCATGGGGGTGGTCTTAGTGGTCATTTTGGGGAGAAGAAAACTTATGAGCTACTGAAAGAGCACTTCTTTTGGCCTAATATGCTGCGGGATGTTCATAAAGTTGTTGAAAGATGTGTAAATTGCAAGAAAGCTAAGGGTAAAGAGAATGCATATGGACTATATATGCCTTTACCTATCCCAGAGCAACCATGGATGGATATTAGTATGGATTTTGTGCTTGGATTACCTAGAACACAGCGTGGGAAGGATTCAGTGATGGTTGTGGTTGATCGGTTCTCCAAAATGTCACACTTTATTCCTTGTAACAAAACTGATGATGCTATTCATATTGCTGATTTGTTTTTTTAGGGAAATTGTACGTTTGCATGGAATCCCTAAAAGCATTGTCTCTGATCGTGATACAAAGTTCTTAAGCTATTTTTGGAAGACTCTTTGGAAGAAGCTTGGAACAAAGTTGCTTTTCAGTACTGCTTGTCATCCACAAACTGATGGGCAAACTGAGGTAGTGAACCGTACTCTATCTTCTTTATTACGGGCTGTTATAAACAAGAACTTAAAGAGTTGGGATACTTGTTTGCCTATTGTAGAGTTTGCATATAACCGTAGTGTGCATGGGGCTACAAAATTTTCACCATTTGAGATTGTGTATGGATTTAATCCATTTGTTCCTATTGACCTTGTTCCTATTCCAATTAATGAGAGGACATCTATGGATGGTGTTAAGAAGGCAGAATTGATGAAGAAGCTTCATGAGCAGGTTCGAATTCATATTGAGGAGAAAACAGCTAGGTATGTTAAGCATGCTAATAAAGGACGGAAAATGATTAGCTTTGAACCTGGTGATCTTGTTTGGATTCATCTTAGCAAGGGAAGATTTCCTAGCAAGCGGAAGTCCAAGCTGATGGACCTTTTCGTATTATAGAGAAGGTAAATAGTAATGCTTACAAAGTTGACCTTCCTGGTGATTACAATGTTTCAGCCACTTTTAATGTGAAGGACTTATCTCCTTATTTGGAAGATTTAGAAGATTCTGATTTGAGGGCAAATCATTCTCTGCCCGGGGGTGATGATGTGCATCATGAAGGTTCTAAATCAACTCAAGAAGGCGAGCTGAGCGTAAAGGAGATTTCAGATGGTCCAATAACAAGGGCTAAGGCTAAACAGCTTCAAAGAGCCATAAGTAGTCAAATTGGAGCTATTGAAGCTTCTATGGGATTAGAAGCTTGCGATCTGAATGGAAACGAGCTAAATGTATTTATTTGTCTTCAATTTGAGATTGGGACGTGATTTAGAGACGTTTGGTGACGTTGGGCTTTAAGAAGCAGCTAAGGGCTTTCTTTTCATGCTATTGGGCTTTATTTACTTCTTATGTTACTACTTTTATGTATTTGGGCTATTTTGAACTTGTTTAGTTTTGTTTTAAATTGTTAAGTCATATTGGGCTTATTTTGGGCCTTTTTAAGCTTATTAGGTAACATTAGGGTTTCACCTCATTTTGTAAGCCTATATAAGGCATGTAAAAGTCTTGTAGAGGCAGTTGCCTCATTTTGAAATTGGAAGCACGAAATAGAAGAGCTATTTCTCTCTCAAAATTGTCTTCTCAAGTTTTTCAACTCTTGAAGATAGTTGCTGACTTATCACTCTTTGATCATCAAGAGTGTGGCGTCAAAACCCTAAACTGATCCTTGTGGCGTCCATTCGACTTATCAAGGTATCTATTTAGTTCTATCCTCCATCAACTTTGCAATTTAATTTTGTTATAAATCAAGGCACATCAATAATGTTCAAGAATAAAATCAATTATCAAGGGAATAGCTTATCTAACTTTCTTTTGGAATGAATGGATTTCATATCTGTGAGAAATGTTCCCAATCATTCATTTTGTTACATTTATAAAATACTTAGTCATTGACTGAAAATCTTTTACAGTCTTTCCCTTGTAAATTAATAAACATAACTCAATGAATAGGAGTTTATTAATCACTCAGAATTAAGATTAATCCATATATGATTATATTGTGATAAAATAAATTCTCTTTACTAACGAATATTAATAGAGAATTAATTGTATCATGGTCCAGTTCTATATAATCAACATTATACAAAATACCTTCTTTTTCAATGTCAACACCTAGAATGATCCGAATAAGACCATTTTATATAATATATAAATAGACTGCACTTATAATCTATCAAAATGAAGTTTGTCTTCATTTAGACTAAGAACGAGTTTAGATTATTATGCTTAAACTTAATCCTCTCGTATATAACTATTATATACTAAGTTTAAGGTTACATATAATAATCAAAGAATTTCATGATATTTGAATAAAACAATCATAATTATAAATATAATATTGAATGAAAAACCTCTATTAATTATTTTCAGTGGTATCTAAAATACAAATAATCATGCTTTTAGGGCACACTTCCAACACATGCGATGTTTCAATTAATTAGCTTTTGAGCGATTTAGATAGAGTGATTGAATTTTTTAATGATGATTACAGGGAGCTATCACTAAGAGAATGATTGCAATTGAAGAGATGGTCGGCATGGATGTGCTTTATAGTGACAATGACTGAAACCCTAACACTGAACAATCTTACTATTGACAAAAATCTAATTGAGGTTGGAGACATTTTTGCAAGTGGCTAAGCAAGATCCTTTGTAGTAGAAGCCCTTGCCTGGCCCTAGCTTGGCTGCTCCTGTGTCAATCCTTGATAATGGTGTAGGCAGTGACTGTAGTAGCGGTGGTTGATAATGGTTGAGAGTGACTGGAATGAGATATTTGAAGGTGTTAGGGTTTGTAAAATTGAAGAGAATGAAGAAGAAAAAGAAACATTTAGGGTTTTTAGAATTTAATATTTTTAAAATTCTAATGTTAAAATAATTTTACTACTATTTTCTTGTTAACTTTGATAAAATATTTTTTAACGGTTGGGTATAGTTATTAATTTTTAAATTTTTAAATATTATTAAAATTAGGTTTTACCTCAAAGATATATAAAATAATATTCCTAATGAGCAAAGTAAGTGAAAGAGAAGTATAATATTCTTTTGTTCCTATGGAAGTGAATGCTTTTATTCAATGCCAAGCTTTATTTATCGCAAAATGACCATCTTAATTGACAATGTAAATAAACCCAGCTATTAACATATTAAGTTTTTATTGATAATTTTTATATAAAGTCAAAAAAAATATTATACCCTTAAAGTTAAATTAATTTATACTAATATAAATCTTTTTATCCAAACAACACATATCTTATTTCATTTTATGAACAATAAGATCTCTCCCTAATTCATTCTAATTTTTTCATTAATACTTCTCATTTTGTCTCTAAATTCTAAAATATAAAAAATGATGTAGTACCAATTAAATATTTTCATTTAATTATTATTAATCTTAAGAAAAAAGGAACAAAATTATATTTGGCATATAAATAAAAAATTATGTAAAATTGACTAGATTGTTATAATATTATTAGACCCATCCTAGAATGACAAGATAATGATTGTGTAATACATGATACAATGTGATTTTGTTTTATAATAATATTCTAGAATTGTGACAAAACAAAAAGCATCTACCATCACCAAAGATTCATACAATAACAATACTTTAGCATTCTCCTCTTCCTTCTGGACTAAATTGGCTTCAACTTGAGGATCGAGTGCCATATGAATATGGTTTGAATGTGATTCTTTTTCTTCGGTAGCAGTGAGGAATTTTGTCTATTCAAAATTCTGCTTCCAATTTTGATGCAACTTCATACTAAATACATTCAAAATTCTGCCTATTCTCGTTGTTTAGTGTTTACATATTTCTAAATGAGTTATGGTGCAAATCAGTTGATAATTTTGGGATTTTGAGTTATTCCCTTTTTTTTTACTAGGCGATATTCTTCTTATCTCGTGCTGCTGCTATTTATTTTTTGTTACAGGACTTGTTCTTTTCATCCCTTGATAAAAAGGGTAAAATTTGTATGTTTTTTTAGTAATTGTTTTTTTCAGTTGTACAAAAAAATAATAATTTATTATGAGATAAAAATGTTTAATACGTAATTTATAGATCTAAAATTCAAACCTTTATTATAAGATAAGAAAAATGCACTCTTTAAACTATATTTGTGTTGAGGTAAAATTCATAAAACAACTTCGGCAACAACAATATTGTGATAATGTGGTGGGCGTAAAAACAAGCTGCTTAAGGCTTGGTCATTGACTCTCTGTGTCTTCACTTCGGTTGAGTTTTGAGTTTAAGAATAAAATCCACCGTACTTTAAAGAATTCCTAAAATCCAAAGAACGCTACAAATTTATTTCAGCCGTCCTAGCTATGAAGTATTTTAATTAAATTTGATTTTAAGTTGTGAGAGGGGTAGAAGTTAGGTTTGCATAGTATTTAAAGAAGAACTACCCTAAAAAGAGTATAAGGAGAATATATTGAGTGATCTGGTGTGGTTTTAGGTCTACTTTAAATGCATAAAAATACTAAAGTTTTAAGCTCTAAGAAACCTTACAATTTAAGATTCGAGGGTGTACTCGCTTCTTTGATATGTTCTAAAACTTTTAAGATTGTTTTTGGAGTAACGTGTGTTGAAAAATTTATTTTTCAATAAACTCAAAATTAACATTTTTATTAATAATACATGAGAATTAAAAGTTTAGAATGCATACCTAAACTTAAAGTCATTAGAATTTCCTTGAGTTTAGCTGAATTTTGAGTGGTTAAATTTTGTTTCTTTGCACTTGAGAAAGAAGAATAGATATTGGAGAGGAGAGAAGAAAAGAGAAAGAGAAAAAGAGAGAAAAACAATTCTACCCTATGCAACAAAAATTATAAACACAACGGGCTAATATCATAATATATAGAATAAGGGTAAAAACCTACTCTCAATAGAAAAATATAAAATACCCATCCCATTATGAATCACAAATAATATCCATCAATTTTCACACTTGTCTAAATAATATATTACTAAATATAGGTGTACTAAAATGACTTATTAATAATATTGTGATCAATAACAAAATAAATCAGATGAAAATGCTCCAAATAATTTAACATCAATCACGTAATGATCTGACTTTGTTTAACAATAAAAGGAATAATTATGCCAATCCATAAAAAATAGAAAACTTAAATAAAATATTTCAACAATTTTCTACTTGAACGGCATAAGCCATTCTAATAAAACAAAATCTATATCCAGATTAGTCTATATGTGACTTCATCAAAAGATGTAAAATGTGAGCATATCATCCAAAACACAATAATGTCTAAAATGTGCCTATATGCATCAAGTTACATGGGCATCGACAGGATACTCAACATACAATAAAATACTTATAAACACGTGACATAATAATAGTATATAAGTGTGATATGAAAATAACATGACAAAGTGATCAATATGTCCATTTCCATAAGGCCCTCGTATCTCACCAAAATGAGACTAATACAAAATGTCTCTGAGATACTCATGGATCTTTCTATAATGAAACTATAACAAAATATCTCTAAGATGCTTTACTTCCTTAAAATCAAAATAAGGATAAATCATAAAAGGAAGCATACTAAGACAGGTCAAATGCCTCAGATCACAATATCATAATATAATGCCATACCTATAAAATGCGCGCATAACAATATATATGGCAAATCAATAACATAATATGCATGTACAATCACAAAAGTATGAACAATCACATAAATCTATTACAGTTGGAACTGATTTACACAATTCAAAGCTCCCATTATCACATTACAACAAAAAAAACTCTCTTAATCCCATATGTGTCACATGCTCACTAAAGACTTTGTGAGCTAAGCCATTAGTTAATGGGTTGGCTAACATAAGCTCTATAGGAATATGCTCAATAATAATAAAAGATTGAGCAACTTTCTCTTTCACAAACAGATACTTAATATCAATATACTTGGAGCATGATGAACTTCTAGTGTTACGAGAGAAAGCAACTGCTGTAGAATTATCATAATAGATCTTTAGCGACTTCGATTTGGATAACACAAAATCTAGCCCTGAGAAAAAATTCTATAGCCAAATGGGATGACATGTAGCCTCATAACATGCCATATACTCTGCCTCTATGGTTGAAGAAGCTGTAAGAGTTTGCTTAACACTTTTCCAGGAAACAGCTCATCTAGCCATCATACATATATAACCAGAAGTAGATTCATGTTATCTAGACAACCCGCATGATCAGCATCAGAATATCCAACAAAGTCAAGAATGTTGGATTGCTGATATGTCAATATAAAATCTTTGGTGCCCTACAAATATCTAAGAACCTTTTTTATGGCTTTCGAATGACTAATGCCCAGATCACTCAAGTATCTTTCAAGTGCACCCACAACATAAACTATATCAAGACATGTCTAAACTTGAGTGTACATCAAACTACCTGCAACTGATGCATATGAGGCTGTCTACATATGAGTCTTATCATTGTTACTCTGTGAACACTAAGATCTTGACAAAATGTTACCTTTCATAATAGGTGCTTTCCTAAGATCACATGACAGCATATTGAACCTGCTCAGAATGCATTCAATATAGCTTTTTTGAGACAATCCAAGAACACCTTTAGATCTGTTATGAAGAATCTCAATCCCTAAAACATAATGGGCCTCTCCTAGATCCTACATATCAAAATGACATGACAACATGTGTTTTGTCTCAAATAATAGATTAGTGTCATTAGCTACAAGCAATATATCATCAACATAAAGAATCAAAAAAATATAACTACTCCCACTAATCCTTAGATGTATACATTGATCTGTAACATTTTCTTGAAAACTACAAGATGTGACAATCTCATTAAAGTTCAAATACTATTGTCTAGATGCCTGTTTAAGCCTATAAATGGACTTCTTAAGCTTACATACCATGTGTTCTTTGCCAACTTCAACAAATCCTTTAGGTTGCACTATATACACGTCTTTAAACAAACTTCCATTGAAAAAAGTCGTATTGACGCCCATCTGATGTAACTCTAAATCAAAATGAGCTATTAATACCATAATAATCCAAAATGAATCCTTACTAGAAACGGGTGAGAAAATTTCTTTATAATCAATACCTTCTCTCTGACTAAAACCCTTAGCCACAAGCCAGCCTTATACCTTTCTACCTAACCCTTGGCATCTCTTTTGATTTTAGCAGTGAGCTTACCTTTGACACAATCAATACAGGTGCCAAAATCAGAGAAGTCCAAGTTATGGAGAATACCATCTCTAATGAGCATTTCCATCCTCTGTCTCGAAATGTCACCCAAAGGCTTATACCACAGCATAGAGGAATCATCATTTATTCTCCCACGTTTCAAGCTAACAATATTCATAACATGAGCATTAAAAGAAGATTGACTCACATCACGAGATAAATTAATCATATACAAGCCATCACATAGAGTGCCAGAACCAAGAAGCATGAAATTATAAAATAAAAGTACTTTTCTATCACCAAAATGAAAAGTATAACTACACTTATCCAAGATAGATACAGATATCAAGTTTTTCTTAATGGAGGGAATTTCTACTGTATCTGATAAGTCAATAAAGTGGCCAGATGCCAAATGTAGTCTGACAACTCTTATGCGTTCAACATTAGCTTTCATACTATTGTCTATATTCACAATTAGCTCTCATTCAGTGGGTTTTCTGCTGCTTTTGAATTTCTGTAAGGAATTCATGATATTAATGGTCACACCAGTATCCATCTACCAAGTATTAAAAGGAACATCAACAAGGTTGGACTCATATATCATAAGGGCAAAAGAAATACCTTTCTTTTCTAACCATGCCTTATGTTTATAACAATCCACTTTCTTGTTCCCACGCTTATGACAAAATAAGCACTTCCCCTTGAATCCCTCTAAATTGGATCTAGTAGTCGTGGTGACATTAGATTGTAAAGCATTTTTTTTTTAAAATGTTTTCCTTTTAAAGGACTTACCAGTAACCCTTGAGAGAATTTTCTGTATACTCCCATTGTCCTGAGTAATTATCATGGCAATGTGAAACTGGTCTTTCCTTCAATTTTTCTCCTCCTAAACTACATAAGCTATCATTTCATTAAGATTTCATTATTCCTTTCGGATGTTATAATTACTTTTCAGATTGACAAACTGAGGCAAAAGCGATTCAAGAATCCTGTAAATAAGAAAATCATCTACCAATTGAACACCCATATCTCCCAACTTCTTTCGATGGCTGGTCATTCTCAATATATGCTCTCTGACCCCAAAAATGCCATTACCTTCGGTATGAGAAAACAACCTCATGTAGTTGGCTTTTTCAGCCTTATCAATTTTCTTAAAGCTTCTACCAACAATATCCAAAAAATCCTCGGCATACTCACAAGAAGAAATCCTATACTGAATGGATCTATCAATGGTGTACTGCATTACATTAAGGAACATCCTATTAGAATAATCTCATGCCTCCTAATACGTTTTCTCAACAGTAGTACTAACATCTATTAGCATAACGGGATGATCCTTCCTCAATGCCAAGTTTTTGTCCATGAGTGACAGATAAACAATAATGGACTCATGCCAATCATCATAATTAGTTCCAGTCAAAGTCTTAATGGAGGTGAGTTAGAGAGACGACAAAGCATCAACTGATAAAGAATCAATAATGATATCAATAAGCATGTAAAATAAAATCATGCAATCAATATGATTCCTGTGCTTTTCAAAATGTCTCTCAATCAATAATAATATATATTGGAGCATATCAAAAAAATGGGAAAAACTCCAAACTTAGATAAAGCAAACTAGTTGCATACAAGACTAACAATGATTTGTCATCGATAGGGTAACAAGGTCACTCAGTACTATATATCCAACCAATCTCTTTACCAACCCAAGCATTCTACCAAGTAATGATTTATCGACAGGGTAATACCACACCCATATGGATCTTGATAAAATATATATATATATATATATATATATATATAATCCACAATACAAAATTAAGTATTTACTAAAAATTGGGCATAACATTATAAAAGACCCAAAAATTTATCATGATTGGTTCCACGACAGGTGAGTACATAACCACTCTAAATTGTAGCATTTATCAATAAAATTGTTATGTAACTTTATCCCATAATACTTAGAATAGTGGATAATTAACATTAGCAGGTCAAAATACCAATACAACCCCAAAAATTAGACCAAATAATAATATTAACGGGTTAAAATGCCAACAAAATCTATAAGATTTGGCCTAGTATACTGTTGGCAGGTCAAAATGCCAATAAAACAAAAATCTGTGGATTGAATTGAAAAATATCACAACAGTATAGGTCAATTTGACTAATACATTTAGGGTCATTGAGTAATCATCAAAAGTTTTAGGGCTAAAATATTAATTAAAAATATTTGAGTCAATTTGTAATTATCTAAAAATTATGAGGTTAAATCATAATTAATTATAAATATCAGGGTCAATTTATACTTATCTAAAATTATAGAATCAAATCATAATTAATTATAAATTTAGAGGTTTTTGTGATATTTTACAAAGATTGCACAGTCTCTTTCACTTTCTTCTGTCTGTAATTGGGTTTCAAATGGTTTTGACGCAAATTTTATTCAAAACTCATTTTTGACCTCTAAATTTTTTGAAAAAATCAAATATAATCTATATCAACATCAATAGATGATTGCAAATATTTAATGGATTGGACTATATATTCAACATAGAATACAAAATAAATTTTGACAAAAAATTTATCTTTTCAAAAATGAAATTTTAAGCCACCTAACATAATTTGATAATATTCTAACTCATAGTTGTTGAATAAAAATGTCAATTTAACTTTAATACAAACATTTAAAAATTTATTTTTTAATAAATTTAAATTTTAACATTTTTATCAACAACATATGAGTATTAAAAATTTATAATGCATACCTAAGCTTAAAATTATTAGAATTTCCTTGAGTTTAGCTGAATTTTAGGTGGTTAAATTTTGTTTCTCTGCACTTGAGAAAGAAGAAGAGATATTAGAGAGGAGAGACGAAAAGAGAAAGAGAGAGAAAAAAAATTATACTCTTTTATCCTGTGTAACAAAAATTATGAATTCAATGGAATAGTCTCATAATATATAAGATGAGGGTAGGGATCTCCTCTCAATAGAAAAATACACAATACCTATTATATTGTAGATCACAAATAATATTTATAAATAATCACACTTGTCTAAATAATATACTATTAAATATAAATATACTAAAATAATTTATTAATAATATTGTGATCTTTAACAAAATAAATTAAATAAAAATATTCTAAATAATTTAACATAAATCATGTAATAATCTAATTTTATTTAACAATAAAAAAATAATTATACCAATCCAGCAAAGATAAAAAAATTAAATAAAATTTTCCAAGAACGTGGCCATTAAAAAACATGCAAGGTTGCTTTGATATACATAGGATTAAGAGAATAAAGCCAAAAGTTGGAAAATGTCCCTTTAAAGGTAAGATTTTGTGTTTCATTAAAACAACTCTTTTGGCCCTCTATCTTTCTAAACCTTTGACTATTTACTGCCACACCCTAGTTAAAAAAATAAAAATATATTTTACATATATACATGTATGTGCATATATATAATATTTGAATTTAGAATAAATAAAATTCTAATGAGTTATTAACTTATTTTAATGATTATCAAATCAAGCCTTTTAAATTTTAAGAACTCTTAAGGGTTAAAGAATATTTTATTGATTTTTTGTTTTTCAATTAAATTAGTTATATAGGTAAAAGTGACAGATAAGTTATGACCTGTTGACACGATCCATTAAATTTCAATTTAAACGAGTCCTCGCATCTAAGTTGGTACAAAATAAAAGTTTTTATGCTATACTTGCACAAGTAATCTAGCATAACCCATAGACACGACACGAAGTCGTGCCATGCCATGTTGGCAAGACAGGTCTTGCGGGTCATGCTCCCTTCCCACACTCTTCCTCCCCCTCCCCACTCAAAAGAGCTTTTTTGAAAGAATTTATTTAATTAAAAAAATTAAAAAATAATAATATATATTTAATCATTTATTTTTGTGTTTGTATCAAATAATTTTAAATTTAGAATAATATCAATAAATTTTTATCTTTAATGAAATTATAATTTCAATTATAAATTTATGAGTATAACACAATTTCAATTCAATATAATCTTAATTGTTATTACAATTAATAATTTTAATTGTCATTATAATATTTATAATTATAATTAAAATATTATAAGAAGAATAATTGAATTATTTAATTTATCTTATAAATATAACTTAATTGAAATTGAATGAGTGAATCCTTATACAATTAAATTATAATTATAATTTAGTCAATTAAATAATTTAATTTATTCTATAAATAATATAAATTAATTGAAATTGAAATCAAATCCTTGTACAATTGAATTGTTCAATTTATCCGATGAATATCAATTAATTGAATTAAATGATTGAATTCTTATACAATTGAATTATAATTTTAATTAATTCAATTTTATTTAATTTATCATATGAATGCAAATTAATTGAAATTGAATGATTGAATTGTTGTATAATTAAATTATAATTTCAATCAAATTAATTAAATTATTTAATTTATCTCATAAATACTAATTAATTTAAATTAAATAATTAAATCCTTGTACAATTGAATTAGGGTTTATATATTTATGACCATACTCATGAGATAAGCAATTCTA
This sequence comes from Ailanthus altissimus, assembly GCA_946807835.1. NCBI lineage: Eukaryota > Viridiplantae > Streptophyta > Magnoliopsida > Sapindales > Simaroubaceae > Ailanthus > Ailanthus altissimus. The sequence continues at coordinate 8,651,121 of OX327690.1, read as the reverse complement.
AACATGAAATAACCTGATTCTAACCCAGTTTTAATACGATATGCTAATTCACAATTGCAAACTTTATAACTGCAACTGAAAACACAGAATGGCAAACCATGAATTATTTGTAAGACCTGGTTAAACATGCTATCCTTTTCTTGAATTACTTGAGGCTGTGTCCAACCTTCTGTTTCTTTTATCGTCATGTCAATCGTTTGGACCAATTCCACTCGCTCGTTTTGACTTTTGAGGCAAGTTAGCATTTTAAATAGGATACCATGAGAAGAACGCATTTTCTCGGTGTATGTCACATACGGTGTTGCGTGAGAGAATGAAATTCCTAGTTGATTTACGACTTGGATTGTAAGAGAGGTAAAATTGGTATATTGATCAGGTAACAACTATATGTACCAATAAAACTCATTTCTAAGAAATTGCAAAAGAAAAGGTGTACATATGACATCATACATAAACAAAGAAAACACTTGCCATGATATTAAAATAAACGTTTAAGATTTTTTTTTTTTTTAACAATTTCTAAGAATAATGTTTTTGTTGGTAATAATATTATTAGGAAATCACCTAGATTTTTCAAACTAATGCCACCTAGGTATTAATTACAATCATAGTATTAACACCGCTTGTTGAAATTTTTACTTGTCCTATTATTTTTATAGTTGATATTTAATATCTTAAAAATTACCTAATGCTTTATTAAAAACTTCACCTATAAATAATAATGAATATAAAAGATCATACACAATAGAAATTAAGAAACAATTATCACAAAACACAAAATATACATGATTTAATGATAAATGCTTACATCCACAGTGGATCAAGAATTTAATTTTTTTTATTAATAGTTCACAAAGAACTTTAAGTTACAAAGACCTAATACAAGAGATTAATCAATAAATATAACAAATAGTTAAAGCTCCCTCTCAAATGATCTATCATCACTCTTTAGTGCACTCAGCACCCAAGTGATCTTATGTTAGACTCTCTAGTGCACTCAGCACTTTAGTATTTACCCAACTCTCTATTCTCTTTTATGTTTACATCTTTGATACTTGTTAATTCTAAGGGGTTACAAGGGTTTATATAATATTTAAAACATTCTTAAAAATTCTAAACCTAGTTGCAATAAAAGTCAACGTAGTTAAGAAGTCCAAACTGACTTAAACTAAGTAAGTCATCTAAAAATAAGAAACTGTCGAGACTGGGTGCTGCAGTGCTACACTTCCAACGCTGTGATGCTGCAACAATCTTGCATTGGCGCTGTGGAGTTAATTTTTAGAGCGCTGGTGCTGAGGGTTTTGACTTGGGTGTCATGGCACTGAAAATCCAATGCCTCAGTGCTCACGCTTGGCAATTCATCTCCTTGTGCTTTCGCACCCATTCCTTGGTTTCACCTCTCCATTTTCGTTTCTTTCTCATATAAAGGAGTATATTATGCAGATGTCTAATCTTGCTTCAAAACTAAAGGCACTAAAGTTAGAACTGTCTGATGACTTGTTCATGCATCTAGTTTTAATATCTATTCCTACATAATACAGTCAATGTAAAGTAAGTTATAGCACCCAAAAGGGTAAATAAACTCTTAATGAGCTCATTTCATATTATGTGCAAGAAGAAGACATATTAAAGTAAAAAAAAAAAAGATTGAAAGTGCTTACTTAGCAAGTATTTCGTAGGATAAGGTTACCAATAGGAAAAGAAAAAAAGGGATAAAATAAAGGAAACTACCAAGAGAACTTCATATAATAACGTGTAAAAGAAACAAGATTTAGTCATTAATTGTTTCTTCTACAAAAGGGATAGTCATGTGAAGTAGGATTGTCCGAATATGGCAAATGGCGTATTAAAAAATGTAGACTTCTCAACTTTGTTTATTCTAAAGTTAATTTAGCTTTTGTACTCAAACACATTGGGTGAGTAAATACAAGTGCAATTACTATACAAAGTTGTCTAAAGAGCCAATTGTTAATTGATGCTGAACGATGCATTTATGTGGAAAATGACAATGCAACTCCTGTAGAGACCATAAGATTATTTAGGTTACAATTAGAGACCAAATATTATTTAGATTTAGATAAAACTTAATATATATTGTCATTTAGACGAAACTTAATTTCTATTTTTAGTTTGAAAAAATTAGTATATTCTTGTTTATTCTAAAATAATAAGTTCAATCTCTATCCAAATTCAGATTTTGATGGTATTGTTTCTATAATTGACAATACTTATAAATCGGATACTTATGCATCTTTTAATGAATCCTTACATGTTAATAAACGTGGTACAAAATGAAAAGTAACTCATGTGAATTTTGTTATGTTATAGCATAAGAATTTAAGATATATATCTAAATAGAGAATAGAAAGACTTGTATTAGATGAATGTCTTGATTCTCTTAATTTAATAGATTTTAAACTCTGTATTGAATGTATTAAGAAAAAACAAACAAACAAATAGAAAGTTAGATGTTAGTAGGAGCTCTAGCGTTTTAGAACTAATACATATTGATATTTGTGGACCATTCCCTTTGATTTCATGGCATTGCCAGTAATATTTTAGAAAAAAAGACATTTGGACCCCCATGTTATAGTGAAAGTAACAGTTTACTTACCCTGTTTTTAAAATTACCCATTTTAACGCTTTATTTACAATTTTCTTCTGTTAAATTTGATAGAATTTCTCATTCTTATAACTTTTTCTTATTGCCAATTGGTATTATTGACAACTTTTATTTTCATCCATTTTTTTTAAAATGAGTAATTTTATCAAATTTAACAAAAAAAAATTATAAGAAAAAAGGGTAAAATGGGTAATTTTAAAAATATGATAATTAAATTGTCACTTTCACTATAACATAAAAGTCCAAATGTCCTTTACTAATTATTTTATTATACTTATTGATGACTATTCTCGTTTTAGCTACCTTTTACTTAATTCATAAAAATTTTCAATCTCTAAATGTGTTTAAGATTTTCAAAGCTGAAGTTAAAAATTAACTTGGCAAGAAAATTAAAACTGTCAAATTTAATTGTGGTGGTGAATATTATAAAAGATATGACAGATTAGGTGAATTACATCTAGGACCTTTTGTGAAATTCCTACAGCAATATGGCATTGTTCTACAATACACAATGCTTGAAAAACCAAGCATGAATAGTATTATCGAGACACGAAACTAAACATTTAAAGATATGATAAGAAGTATTATTAGTTATTTTTCTTTACCTGAATCACTCTAGAGAAAAGCACTAAAGATTGTAGTTTATATCCTTAATAGAGTTACAAGTAAAGTAGTATCTAAAATCCTATATGAGTTGTGAAATGACAAAACGTCTAGTATTAGGCACTTGTATGTCTAGGGTTGTCCAATTAAGACTAGATCGTACAGGCCTAATGAAAAGAAGCTGAACTTTAAAATAGTTAGCTGCTATTTTATTAGATACTTTGAAAGATAGAAGGTTTTCAAATTTTATGATCTCTGAAGTAAATCATTTTTTAGACCAACAATGTTAAGTTTTTTTTTTAGGAAGATGAGTTTTGGGGGAAAGATAAGGTTAAACATATTATCTTTGAAGAGGAATTTATTTCTTTGCCTACAACTACTATTAAAAATGATCAAACTCTTTTTTCTAACATCATTCAAGAAACAGATCCTAAAAAACAATATACAAGAGCTTCTAATCAAAAATAAAGAATTTGCTGTTGTTTATAAAAAGCAACCTCAAGAACACGCACTATTGAGAAGATTCACTAGAGAAAAGAGATTTGCAATTTTGGATGATTATGTTGTCTATCTCCAAAAATTTGATTTTGATATAAAACTGAAAAATGATCTAATCAATTTTATTCAAACTAAACAAAGGTTTAATTTTCATAAGTGGATTGAATCTATGGAGAATGAAATGAAATCTATGAAAGACAATAACGTTTGGGATCTTATTAAGTTGCATAAAGGTTAAAAACCTATTGTCTGTAAATGGATATCTAAGACCAAGTGGGATTTAAAAGGTAACATTGAAAGATATAAAGCATGTCTCATTACCAAAGGTTTCAATCAAGAGGAAGACGTTGATTACAAAGAGACTTTCTTTTTTATATCAGTGAAAGACTCTTTTAGAATCATCATGGCACTTGTAAATCATTTTAATATAGAGCTACACCAAATGGAAGTAAACACTACCCTTGTTAATGGTGGTATTGAAGAAACAATATATATGATGTAGGAAAAAAACTTTGTATTTAGAGATCTAAAGAATATAGTCTATAAATTGAAGAAGTCTATCCATAGTCTCAAGCAAGCATCCTGTTAATTGTATCATGAGTTTCATTATGTGATTACCTTATTTAGTTTGAGAAAAATGTAGTTGATAAATACATATATCACAAGTTCATTGGGAGTAAGTTTATCTTTATGATTTTATATGTTAATTACATACTATAGTAAGCAGCGATATATGCTTATTACACAAAACCAAGAGATTTCCATCAATGAATTTTAAGATGAAAAAATCCAGGAAACTATATCTACTTCAGCGGGCTTAATAAGTTCACTCATATGGCACTGTTTGAATATTATTTTATAGCAATGATTATAATGATAGGGCCTTTAACAAATCCATAAAACTAAAAAAAATAACTCCTTGAAGTCTTAGAGGCTATAATGGAGATAAAGCCCATGATAGAGTCTGAAAAAGCTGTGAAAAAGCTTGCAGGGCTATGATCTACTTGGAGGAAAATTAATCTTTCTTTGAAAAAGAAGAAGAAGAAGTCACTGTAAGTGAAGATCTTGAGAGAATTATCTTAGAGTGGAATCAAGAGAGTCTCTCTTCCAGTGTTAAGCTTCTTTTTTTTATAGGCGTTATTGTGCTTAATTATAAAATCCTTCTTGAATTAGGGTAAGCTTTACTTCCAAAGTTACAACACACCTTGAGATTGTAGGCGTTTTTCCTATTTAGGACATATCCTGATATTGTAAGAGTAAGATTTCAAGATTCTTGAGAATAAGGACGATTTGAGTTATTGGTTAGTTTACATCAATCTATTATCTTTAGGAAGACTTAAGTGGTTGATCTCATAGAGGACTTATGTAGCTGACTTAGATGGTACCGTTTACCATAGATGCATGTGGATGCTGAAAACTTTAGGGGCGAAGATCGTTGTTGATACCGAGAACCTTCCTTTATTTACTATAAGGTCTTCTCTTTAGTGGTGGACCAAAGTCTAGGGTGTTTACACAATGGGTTTAGTTGTGGGCCTTAAGTAAAGCATTCTTAGAAAGTCTAAGCTTAAAGCTCGTGAGTTGTTCTAAACCTTCTAGGGGATTGAACTTGGGCTACAATCCTATAAGGGAACAATACCTTTTTTAAGGTTCAATTTTCATTTGTTAGATAATTTATTGTGAATGATCTCATAGTACTACATTCCTATGTTGAGAATGTAAAAGAAAGAGAGAGACAGAGAGAGAATGGAAAAAATTATTTTTTTAAAAAAATGGAGATAATTTCATAAAAGATATAAAGTTTCTTATCGCTTCCACATACAAACCTTGAACTGCTTTAAACTGTTACATTTAATTAAAGTAGAAAATTTTACTTCACTAACACTATGTTACTAACATTTTTGAGATAGTGTAATAAATATTGGTTTGACAATATTGTGTCATTGATCATAACACTTCTTTATAGTTTTATTGACTATTAGAAGCATAAAGTGTAGTAAATTATTATTATTAAAATATTAATAAATCTAAAATGACATAATTTTGATTAAAAAAATTATTTAATTTTTAAAAATTAATTACAAAAGATTTAATATTCTAAAAATTAATATTTTTTGGCTCAAAATTCCAAATTGTACCATTTTGAAGAAAAAGAACTCCTCTGAAATGACGCTATTTTAGGGGCTTATTAATACATGTATTTCCCCAAAATGCTATCATTTTGGGGCAAGATATTAAAATTAAAGAACCTGAAAAAATGGTGCTATTTTGGCAGAGAAGAAATAAAAAAAAAAAAAAAAGGATAAACGGTGTCGTTTTTTTTATTATTTTGGTTAAACTGGTCAAATTTTTTCTAGCTCTCGATTCATTTCATTTTGCACTTCTTCTTCTTCTCCTTCTTCTTCAAACCATTACTGTAAATCCTTCACTAATCCATCTTGAAACAGTTGATTAAACACGAGATATGTATAGTGGTGTTTGTATATGCGGCAAGGAGAATGGCAGATCTGCATTTTCATCTCCATTTGCAGAGAGAGGGACAGTGCCAAAATCGGTCAAGGAACCTTAAACCCAACGAGAAATTTCATCTCCATTCACGTCGATTAACAGAGATAAAAATAAACTGAAGCTTGTTTTGTTATCAAATTCATTTTCAAACTTTATTAATTAGTTAGGATTTCCATTTAATCTTGTTGAATTTGGGCACTTTTTAGTTTATCCAAGTAGTTTTCTTTGTTACTGTTATTGTAATTGTTTTAATAATTGTTATTGTTATGGGTTTAATCTTGTTGAACATAGACATTTATCATTTGGGTTAAATTTTCATAGTGGGATTCTATTGGAGGTGTAATTTTGATAAACAAAAGACAAAGTGATTAATGATGAAAAGATTACATGCCCAATTTTTATGGCAAACATATTTTTTTGTTTAAATATAATTTGCATGCAGCAAAACTTTTCAAGGTGGTTTGTAAAACCAATGAAACTGAATAGATATAGAAATACATGCTTCTATGCTCCTTCAAGATATTGCTGCAAATTGAAAAATCATATAAAGAACAATCTTTATTTTTAATTACAGAATAGATGATGGCTAAAAATTGATCATATTAAATAAAACTTTGATAATAGTACATGTTGATGGTAGCTAGTATTTGAAATTAGTGCGCTTTTAGAAATATCTTAAAGAATTTTGGTTTTTATCTTCTTGTTTTTGTAAAAGGTCCATTTATGCTCCATATGAACAAAATGTTGATAATCTTTTGTAGAATATAACTCATGCTTTAGTGCTCTTCAAATTGATTTTACAGTAGTTGGTTGTTTATATGCTTTAATGAAACTTTGATGCCCTTTTTGGTTGTTTGCATTTCTTAAGCTAAAATTCTCAAATTGTACATTGTCTTTTATATAAATATATATATATATATATATATATATTTATCAGGAATGATTATGAGTATTCTATTACATAATGGTCTTAAGTGTTAACTTATATTGAGATTTAACTAGTATTGATAGAATAAGAGAATTTAAGACTTGCAAGATAGAAAAAAGAAATTTCAAGGTGTGATGATAGCTTAGATTTTAATGTAGCATAAAATAAGGTTTTTGGCTCCATTCATCAAAGGCATTGATTTTACAATAATTAACATTATTCATCTATAATCCAAATCTCAGACCTGTGGATCATTAAACCTTTATGTCTTAAGGTTAAAAAATGAATCTGATTAGAAGGCGTTGATTTCACATATTGTTTTTTATTTTATTTTTGTCTTTAACTTGAAATAGGTTTTCTTCCATTTTCTAATTTTATAATAATATGTGGAATAACTTTTATAATTGTGTCACGGTAATCGGAGGCATCTATCTGGTTTGATTAATTAAAAATGCTGACTAATGTTTTGGGGTTGTTTTACTTATGATTTTTACTTTGCGATTATTTTAGGGTTGTATGACTAGTGTTTTTGCTTTTATTTTGGGGTTATAATTGTATTTTTTATTTGTTACTGCAGTGTTTGTGAAATTTTAATTTTGTAATATGCAAGTTTATATATTTTAGAGATTGTGGAATTGTTGTGTTTAATATAGAAAAAACATGGATATCAAGTGAGAGACTATCAATAGAGTATGAAGTTGGAGTTGATGAGTTTTTGTAATTTATAATATTCAATTATGAAAATAAGAAGTCATTTAGAAGTCCATTGATTGAAGGCATTGATTTCACAATTATTAACCTTCATCCATAATCCAAATCGTGACTTTTGGATCATTAAACCTTATGTCTTAAGATTAAAAAATTAAATCTAATTAGAAGGTATTGATTTCAAATAATTGTTTTTTGTCTTTAACTTGAAATAGGTATTTTTTTCATTTTCTAATTTCATAATAATATGTGGAATAACTTTTGTAATTGTGTTATGGTAATCTTATGGATGAATCTATCTGGTAGACTATCAAAAGAGTATGAAGTTGGAGTTGTTGAGTTTTTACAATTTGAAAAAATGATTATTCCTTACATATATAATTTAGAGCAAACATGGGGAAGATGATTGTAAGTTTAGAACTTCATATACCTAAGACCACTATAGTAGGCGGTGATTTAAATGCAAAGACTATGACAACATTTTTTATATGGTGAATGATGCCTATGAACAATGTGATAAAGATCCTACATTCTTTAGAGATATAATTGAAGGTGTATAAAAACTTTTTTATTCTGGTTCAAGGCATTCTAAGTTCTCCAATTTGATAAAAATTTATAACATGAAAGGACATTATAGATGATCTAATAAAAGATCGACTATTTATAAGTTCTTGCTGAAATATCACCAGAAGGTAATAATATTCTAAAGTCGATGTATGAGGTGAAGAAGACAATGAAGTGTTAGATTATGAAAAAAAAATACATATTTGTCATAATGACTATATTCCTTATAGAAAAGAGTGTGAAAAGCTCATTGAATGTCCAAGTTGTGGAGATTCTAGGTGGAAGAAAAAAGAAAATATATCTAAAAAAGTAAGATCAAGGATTCCTAAGAATGTTTTATGGTATTTCTCCCTTATTCCTAGGTTCAAGCATGTATTCCACTCATATAAAATTTCTAAGGCTATGGCTTGGCATACAAATGGGGGAATAAAAAGATGGTAAGCTTCGGCATTTAGTAAACTAGCCAACATAAGAGTTTGCTGATAATAATTGGCCTAAATTTGCATAAGAGCCTAAAAACTTTCAATTGGCTATATCTAGTGATGGGGTTAATCTATATACCACACTTAATACAACTTATAGTTGTTGGCTAGTACTAATAATAACATAAAATCTTTCTCCTGGGTTGTGTATAAAAAGAAAACAAATTATTCCTTCTTTATTAATTTCTATACCTAAACAACCTAAGAATGATTTAGATGTGTATTTGATTCCATTGATTGAAGATTTGAAAACACTATCGAAAATTGGTGTAGAAGTGTATGATGTATGAAAAAGAATTTAATTTTCAGGGCTTTGTTATTGCGGACAATCAGTGACTTTCCCACATATGAAACTTATCTAGTTTCTTAATAAAATGGTATTTTCCTTGTCCATATTATGGCATAAACACTTCATCATGTTGGCTTGCAAGTAGTAAGAAAAATTATTACATGAGGTACCGTTAATTTTTACCTAATAACCATCTATTTTGTAAGATAAAAAAAGTTTTCAATAATGCACAAGAGATGGATAAGGCTCTTATTACTTTATTCGATCATGAAATTCTAAAAATTATTGATAAAAGATGAACTAGTAGTAAGAAGGGAAATTAAGAAGAAGCGAAAACAGGGTAACAATAATATAAAAAATTTATTTGAAAAGAAGTTTATCTTCCTTGAATTGGAACATTTGGTTGTTTGACATCTATTAAATGTGAAGCACATTGAAAAAAATATATTTGTGAAAGCATCTATGGCATATTACTTAATTAGTTGTGTAAGACAAAGGGTGGGGTAAATGCTAAAAAAGATCTTGTAGATATTAAGATTAAGGATAAACTAAAAGCTGATGAAGTGAACAACAAACTTTCCCTTACATCTTACACATTGAGTAAAAGAGAGAAACAAATATTCTGTAGAAGCTTATTGGAAACAATAGTCATGAGTGATTATTCTTTAAACTTCAAAAAACTTGTTTCAATGGATGATTGTAGGCTTCAAGGCCTAAAATCTCATAATTGTCATACTTTGTTGAAACAGTTATTACCGATTTGAAATTGCTTACTTAATAATGTTTGACATTGTATAATACTGATATGCTTCTTCTTTAACTCATTATGCAATAAGGCGATAGATATTGAAACTTTGGATAAGTTGCAAAGTAATTTGATTGTAACTTTATGCATGATGGAACAATACTTTTCACCTAATGTCTTTGACACAATAGTTCATTTAACTATCTATTTCATTGATAAAGTTAGGTTATGTGGGCCAGTTTACCTTAGATAAATGTATCAATTTGAGAGATTTATGAAGGTACTTAAAGGTTACGTACATAATCACAACTATCCAGAAGGGTGTATTGATGAGGAATCACTTGGATATTGTGCCAAATCCCTCTCTAATTATGATTTAATTAGACTACCACCTAGTTGTCTACCTAATTCACCTATTAACAATCTATGAATTCTGGGGACATGAAGCTTGTGGATTCTTAAACACTGTAGCAAGCACATTTTTTTATTTTAGAGAACACATATGTGGTTAAACCCGATTAGAAGTAATTCTTTAAGTTTCATTTAGTTATAATTGTAATTGTTACTATTACCTTTATTCTTATTGAAATTGCAATTTAATAGTTAGCTTTTTCAGAAGATTTAGAATATTTAAAGAAAAAGTACCCACGCTAAGCTAAAAGAAAGCTATGGTTACAAAGTAATATAGTTACTAATTCTAATACTTATAGTTATATAGTTATGATTCATAAGTATTTGATGTAAAATGTATCAAATTATAGGTATCAAATGATGTTGAAAGCAACGTGCTCCTAAATGATATTATAAGGTTGTTGGCCAAAAAACCTCGCTCGTCAACCATTACATATACTGCATATCTTGTAAATGGTTTTGGTTTGTAACTAGAGCTCAAGACAACAATCAGGTGAAACGAAATTATGATGTGATTATTCTTGCAACAATAATGCTAATATCTAATTCAAAGAATAAAAATCCATACTTCAAGAAAATGGCCTTCTATAGAGTCCTTAATGAAATATGAGAATTTGATTAAGTCAAGCTTAAGAATGTAGTATTCAAATGTGATTGCGTTGATAGAAAAAGTAGTGTTACGATCAACAAATTAGGATTTACAATCATTGACTTGAATTGAATTAGTCATAAATCTAACAATTTCATATTAGCTTTTCATGCCAAGTAACTATTTTATATGAAAGATAAAAAAGATGAAACTAAAGTAGTGGGTTGTTCAGTGGCGAGTTGGTAAATCTTTAATTACTGATGAGTATGATGATATAGTACTAAATGCACCGTTATTTAAACTATTACCTCCGATTAAAATTGATGATAAGGATGATGTTGTACTATATTCGAAACTATATTGTGATGGTTTAGACGTAGGAATAGATAAGGCAAATGAATAATGTGAATATAATTGTCTTGTAAGTATATTGCTTTAAGACTAACTTTAAATTAATTTATATATTCATAATTTGTATGTTTGTTAATGTGGTTTGTCAATTTGTGTAGGTTTACTACACACATGGCTACTAAAAGGAAAAACATCTTTGTGAAAGCATCTATGGCATAGGTATATAAATTTATTTTTCTCAAAATATTTTAGAAATTTTATAAGTTAACTAAATTGTTTACCTATTAAATTTTTTCTTACATTTTTTTTTCCTTTTTTATACTAAAGTAAATTACGAAGATTTTTGAACATTTTTTCATGCTTTGGTGAAGTGCATTGGTTTGTGGACTGTTCTTTAATTATGTATTTAATCATTTTTTATTTATGGAGTATCTATAATAGTTATGTATTATTGTGAGACTTTAGTTGTCAACTTATGAAATTTATAAAAGATTTAGGTGATATATTTTTCAATTATGTGAAGACATTGAATTATAATATTTATTTTTTAATAGAAAGTTGTTGGTTATTGGAGTTTATTAAATTATGTGAATACAAGTTCTAAATAACTACTAAAATAATTTTAAATTAAATTAAATATTATTATTTTATTTTTATAACTTTTAATACTATGGTATTAGTGATATTTTGATACCATAGTGTCAATACACTTATGATACTATATTGCTAGTAATCTTTTGATTTTATTGTATCAGTGATCTACTGATACTATAGTGCTAGTGATCTACTAATATTATAGTGTCAGAGACTACTGATACCATAATATTAATGATCCACTGATACCACAGTGTTAGAAAATTATTAATTAAAAAAAAGTGTCAACAAATTTTTAATATTAATTACACTAATACTTTGACATAGTGTCAGTAAAACTATTAATTAATATCAAATTGATATTAGTGAAGTCATTTTTTTTAATAGTGTAAGCTATGTCACCATTTTAGAATACCATGAGATTTAAATTATTAAAATAAAATTGGGTGATGTTAAGTAGTTTATGACTTTAAGTTGTTGTTAGATATTTTTATATGTGGTGAGTTGTTTGAAGCAAATGAGTTGATAAAAACAAAAATAATTAATGAAATTTATTTTTTATTGAAAGAGAATTTTGAAATTAAATTGGAGTTTTATATTTTTTTTTAGCGTGGTTTGATGAGATAAAAATTAATGAGATTAAATGACTCCACTTAAAGAACTAGACATGTTGAAAATCATTAATTAGAAAAAGAATATGCTTATTTTATTGTCATATTGCTCAAATTGAAATAACCTTTACATGTTGTAATTACTACGGGAATGATGGCAATGGTAACGAATTTTACAAGTTATATTAAAATAGTATGCATTATATTACGTCGGTGCCAATAATTTAACTGGTGAAGTTTCTTATTTTGAAACTTATATTTCTTATTTTGAAACTTAAAAGTTGGATGCATGATTAAAAAAGATTAAATTTTAAAATGGGGTCATTTTTAAAAAATTTTCTAGTTAGTTTTGAAGTTAAATCTATTGCGTCTTTGAAGATCTCTAAGAGTTTAAAGGTTTATGTTGAAATTTTGTATGATTGAATTGATTTGTAACTCTAAAATCAAAACGAAGGTCTAATTTCTGAGAGGTATGAGAGTCTGAATTTGTATAAAAATTGAACACAGAAACACTATTTAAAATTATGTATGAGTTTGACAATAGGTGAATGCATAATGTTTAACATGTGAAATAAAGGTTTATTTATATTATTAAAGGTTGAATTTGAGTTAAACACTATTTTGAATCTCTAAATTCTATTTACCCTTAACCATTATCTGGGTATTTTATATTTTGGATAACTTAGTAAACAAATTTTGTATAATAGAACGAGCTATTAATTATAAGAGTTTTGTTGACGCAAGTCTAAAAAGTTATATAATAAGCCCATTTATTTTTGTACTTTTATCCAGCTCTAATCGATTGTTATACCCAAACTAGTTGTTTGTCATTTTAAGAAGTTTTGATTTATTATGTTTCTTACTTTTATAGAATTTGGGTAGAATTAAAATTTTGTAACTCTTATAAAGACTTGATTTTCTCATTCAAGAGAGGGATTCAACATATAATATAGGACAAGCTTTTCAGCTTTTTCTCTTAATCTTGCTTTTATTCTTGTTTTTGCTTTCAACCTAGGATTTCATATTTGCTTATTGATCACATAGCCCAATTGCTAGAGTTTTTTCCATTCTTCTTTGTGAAGTAACTCAAACTCTACAATCTGCTTGCTATCTCATAGCATAGGTTTAGTCTAAACCTCACTCGTTGTCAACCAAATTCAGCCTAGCCTTATTTGGTAAATTTTAGTCTTAATTTTTTTCGAATCTGAGGCGTTACGTTAGTCTAGCAGAACACCGAACATACACATATCCTGTCTCAAAATTTTTATCGTGTGAACATCTTTTTGGTACGCTCGGTGGGACAACTTTTTTGTATGCCAGTAACAACTAGATCAATGATGAAAAATCCTAAAATCAATACTGTAAAGGCCATCATTGAAGCATCTACCATGTCCAAGAAAGGAGATGAGTTTATTATAACCCCACCTTCTATTAAGAACTAATTAAACTTGTCTATCGAAAAGGCAAGTCCAGCCAATTTAGAAGAAGATACATTAAGTCGATAGTTTGAGGAGATTCAGAGGAATTTTCTCCCATCTCCCAGGCCAGTTCTCCATAGCCAAAATTTAAGGGTTGTTTTCTCAAATCTCTCTAGAGAAAAAAAAATTAGGCAGTGTGCTCACGAATCAGATGATCATAGTTTTTTAGCCACTGATAGAGGATAATTATAATATAAATAGGAGCATCCTAAAAAATCTAGAGTCCATGAGGCAGAACCAGACCAAGTTCACATCTCTCCTCCAAGGCCGGCCTAACTATGAGCTCTAGGGACTAAGAAGGCACTAGACTCATAATCAAGCCAATCTACCTTATAGTTCAATTAATATTTTAAAACGACCTGAGGAGGCTAAGTCTACCAACTTACAGGTCCAACTAGATAAACAAGGATAATTTTTCAGCTATGATTCAGCTGAAAATATAATAAACTTGGGCAGCCTGCACTAACCAGCTCAGCCAATGCAAGAGCACATCAACTAGTCCCAATTCAAGTCAATACAATTTGGATCTATAAAGCCCAATAAATCAGCTAGCTATTCAGGTAACAAGATCGATAGAAATATGCTCGTTGAGGCATTTCAAAATATGAGGGCTAACCTAAAACCAATGGCTCGCCCATCTTATAGAAAATCTTACCCTCATAGTATCGACTTAATGTAAGGGATACAAAATTCTAAAACTTTTTTATTTTTGAGAGAATAGAATACAACCACATTTGAGTACATTTCAAGGTTCACAGTATAATGTGGTGAAGCCAGTTCGTCTTTATTCTGGAAATTGACGTTGTTTGGCAACTCATTGACTAAGACTGCTTTTACTTGGTACACAAACTTGATGCCAAATTTGATCGCAAGTTGGGAATAGAAAGACGACAAGTTTCATGCTGAATTTTATAGACCGCCTCTAGAAGTCACTCTGGCCGACCTAGCTCGAGTAATGCAAATGCAAGGCTATTCGGTGTCAAAATTCATCATTTAATTCAAGAAGCTTTAGGCACGATGCTAGACCCAATCACCAAGGCCGATTGCATCCCTATAGTAGTAAGAGGGATGTCATTCGCCATGAGAGAACACTTTGAAGGGCACTGATTCAGAGACTTATAAGAATTAGCTACTAAAATGGCTAGCTATGAGTAACTGTTAATGGAGATAGATCAAAAGAGTGTGTCCCCTAAAGTGATTTATTACATGAACCAACTTGAGGTAGCTGCAATTCAAGCCTAGTTAGAGAGCAAGTAATGACTCAGATTAAGAATAAGAGATCTACCTAGTTGAGATTGTGAAATAAGGGGCCTATGAGTGCGTTCTTAAGAAGTCGACTATGAATAAAAAAAAGTTTGACAAAAATACTTGAATAACTAAAGAATATTCCTTTGATCTGAAAAAAGTCGATAAAATATTTGACTGGCTACTAAAAAATAAACAGATCAAGAAAATATGAAAAATTAGATTTAAATCATTTAAGAAAGGTGATCTAGTATGGAAAGCCATCCTTCCAATAGGCTTAAAAAACACATGAATTGGGTAAATTCAGTACAAATTTGGAAAGACATTTCAAAATTATAGTTAAAGGGGCATATCAATTAAGCATCCTGGAAGAGGTCAAACATCTAAGGGCGATAAACTTTAAATACCTCAAGTCTTATCAACCTATCGCATAAGAAGGAACTGATAAGAAAAGAATTTAGACCTACTAAAAGATTGGTCAAGTAAAGTCGATAGTTATTCGTTTAAGACTTCAATTCTAATCGGTTAAAGACAATCAAATTTATACTTTTTTACTTTACTAAAGTAAAGCAGATAGTTATTCGATTCAGACTTTAATTCTGATCGATTAAAAAATTTAAAGTTGATTATGTATTATTAACCCTTATCAATAAATAGCCAATTATTATTTCGGTTTAAGTTTGGAATGTGCTATGGTTGATCAAGTTTACAAGGAGATCAATCAATGTTATATTCATGATCTTTATGAAGTCGATTGGTTTTTCTTTAGACTTTGAATTTGTTGATCGATTAAAGATTCAAAGCTGATTATAAATGTATTAATAGCTTTTAATGTTTAGCCGATCTTCTTTCGGTTTTAAATATCAATGTTTCTGTCAATAAGTAATTGTAAATTGACATGCAAAGACGATCGATGAGATAAACAATAAAGAACCAAAATAATTTTTTCATTCATTCAAAAAGAAATGTACAAGGCTTTAATAGTTTTCATCTACAATACAAGTTGTTTCAAAAAAGTAAAAAAAATTGGCAACTTCAGTATCTACCGCCTTCATCTCCTGTTTGGCTTGAAGGACCTTCTCATTCCTTCGCCCCCTTTGATTTTTTGCCCTCGAATACCTTCATTCCAGATTTCCATACTAAGTCGCTCTTCCTTGGGCTTGGCTGGCCCACTAGAACAGTACCTGCTATTGAACTTAAAGCTAAAGGTCGACATTACTCAGTTGAAAATACAAGAAGAAAGGTTAGTTTCGCTTTCCTTCCTCACTTTTTATATAATTTTTCAGCTTTAAACTTTTCTTCAAAGCATTCTTTTTTGGGCGATTTTCAAGAATTTGTTCAACCAAGCTTAAGATTTTTAGGTAATTTACTGTTACCTCCGCGGATTGTAAAGGCAATTTATTGACCGGAGTGAGAGCTAAAGAAGGCGATTTTGGTGGGATATAGCTACTTAACTCCTTGGAAGCCAACTTTTGGGAGCTATGAACTATCTTGATTCTAGGCGGCCTTTGAGCAATAGTTTGAAATTGAAAGCAAAATTAAAAGCTGATTTATAAAAACCAACTAAAATTCAATAACAATGGAGACAATACCTTAACCGTCCTCCTTGGAGGGGCTATTCCTTTATCGTCTTCCTTCGTAGAAGGAGCATCTATTGGGGAAGGAATTGCTTCTGAAAAAATCGACAAAGAAATTAAAATCAAAAGAATGTTATTGTACTAAATATGCAAATAATTATACCTTATCAAGTTGTATCGTTAATAATCTTGACCGACTCATGGTCAAACAAGGGTTTATTATAGTTATCTAAATAAAATCGGTCCATATAAGTTGTTTTTCCCCTTACTTGAAATATTTCCACCGATGCTAAACTTAGCTGTTGGGATTTAAAGTCTTGGATCCATAAATAGTCATTCGAAGAACACCTCCTCCAACCAAGGGCTACTAGAGTGAACCCATTAAATTTGGAGTTCAATGGCCGATCACTTATGTTTTAAGAAAAGTTCCATTTTTCCTTTGGTGGCACCAATTTCTCATTTCTTTTAATTTATTACAATTAAATCTAAAATCATAAAAGCTTTTAAAATATATAATTTCTTGGATCAGCTTATCCTGTGTCTTTTTCTGACTGACTTATAAAACAGCACTAGTATTAGTAACTTAAAATTATGGCAGGAAAGTGCTACATCAAATGAAAGACTAAAATGTTGGTCAAGTACTACCTCCCAATATTGATCAAATAATTCAAGTCGATTATGAGAGATTGGGACATCGACCACCTGAATAGACTTTTTGAGCATGCTTGAAACTTCAGAAGTCTTATCAATAAAAAAGGATTCTCTGAAGATGATCCTAGTTCTGAATTTCTGGTTAGCCAAAAACAGATTTGGGTGAGAAACGGCTTGGATACACTCAAACTGGCGACTAACTCATTGGGGGTGGAAGTTTCTATTCCGTATTTGTTATTATTTCTAAAAACTATGATCGCCCCGTGATGTAGGTCATGAGCTATCAAACAGCTGACCCAAGAACTATGCCACTCTGCATCTAGGTCAGCCTCTTTAAGCATATAATCTCAACCTTTATAGGACTATCTAATCTATTTAGGTCTAAAAAAAGATGGCCTAAACCAACAAAAAGCACTATCCTCTAAATGATAAGTAGTGTATAATAATTTGAAGAAATCTCTAAAACTAAGATTTTTTAGCAACCATTTAAGGAGCCAATGAGGGCAACAATTAAGCTGATATTTATCAAGTTGTGGAGTTATAGAAAAGAAATGAAGGAAAGTAAGCCAATATCTAAAATTAAAGGATCCAGAGAGGACTTCCAGCGTTTGGAAAAGTCGAATCATCTCTAGAAGGAAGAATTTTGAAAAGACTTTTGTACAAATGAGAAAGGAAAAAAGGACCTAAAGCTAAGTTTAAACTATTTACCAGGTCAATTGCCACTTTTAAAAATTCCATGGTTATCTTTTGAGAAGGGGTGCATAGATCGTACTTACATAACCAGTATAAGAGGAAGGCAATATGCTTAGTCCTTAAAGGAGTAGCCAATTTATCTTTAAATATACTTATAAATTTACCTAAACTAGACTCAGCCTTAGAAATGAACAGATTGATTTCACCTACTAAGAGTTCGACATTAATTTCAATGCCATGGATTGGCAAAGTAAAAAGGATGACTAAATCATAAAGGGTTGAAAACATATAGCCATACCTAAAATAAAAAGCATTGCAGGCTCTCGACTAAAAAAGTATAGTGGCTGATATAAGATCATTACGAATAGAGATTTTGTACCTAGAAAGCTGAAGGAGATCATAGATCCCAGACAACTTTCAGATAAAAGAAAAATGAGGCTCTAAACAGTTAAACCATCCCTTAAAATTGCTAGTTGATTTTGGCCACGACCTAATGGATTTGAAAGTCGACCAAATAGTCATATCAAATTCTTGGCTAAATCTTATAAGGTCCTTAATGAGCAGGGAAAAATCTAAGATAGTCAACAATAATTAAAGTTTCATAAGGCTTTAAGATATAGCCAGAAGAGTCGACCGTATAAGAAAGTAGTTTAAAGGCGATTTTGTCACCTTCTTTAATTTCTTGAGATTTTATGTGCAAAAAGAGGGTTGTATCTTCAGCCTTGGTTGTCTTGGTTTTCTTGGACCGAGCAGTGATAATCGATTTGGTTGCTATTTTACTGAGATTATATTTAAAAATTGATAAAGAAGATCAAAATTAGGATAACAAGAACTCAATGTTTAGAAACACAAAGAAAAATTCAAAAGTAAAAATTCAAAAAATTTAACTTAGAGATGCTTAAAGATTATTTAAACGCTGAAAAACCATTGAAGATTTGAGAGGAAGTTTTCTTTGAAGAGTGAAAAGTAAAAATAAAAATAAGGCAGCCACTTTTTATAAGACTCAAAGCCAATAAAAATAAAAGATTGCGAAGAGAACCTCAACAATTAGGCATTTAATAGGGGATAATGATGAGACAAATATTTTTTTAAAATTAATGATAAGGTTGTTATTAATAAGTAATGATATGACAGTTACTAATAAATGCATTAATAATGCTTGACAGGATTAATAAGAGTCATCTGTGAAACCAGCTCAGCTTATAAATAAGTCCAAGGAAATTGGCTTGGCCTATTATAAGATTGAAAGCATATTAGTGCAGAGCACACATAAAAGTAATCGGATGGTCCTATTATCATTAAAAGCCAATTAAGAAGAGGATTCTAGTAAATCTAGTAATACTGGGATGATTTTCAGAAATAGTAATAAGATCGATTGTCATAAGAAGAATTGGTTGATTTTGAATGAGTAACCCTTTCGAAATAGGCAATTTCAGAGGAAATCTACAATGAAGAGCTAATCCCCAAGACAAGCACTTAAGGTAAACCCTACTAAAGGTTTAAGTAAAAATCATCATACTCAACATGAGCGATTTAAAGAGTAAGTCATGATGAAAGTTGATTTCCATTAAGCTTACTTGATAAGGCAATTTTTGAAGCAATAATGTTAGAAGTCGATCATCATCAAGAATAAATCGGCACAGGCGATCTCTAAGGGAAAGTTAAAAGACGAGCCAAATAATCAGCCTAAATACATTGAAAGGCGATGTCAAAGGTCTTCAAAGGCAATATTTCTCAAATTTGCTGAGTATGGGAAACAACAAAGCCAATTTTTTAAATGTGGAGAAGGACGGCCAGCTTTATTAGAATGCGAGCCTTGGCAAAAATGATCATTTTGGTCAGTTTGCAGGGGGTATTGTTGATGTCGGCCCAAAAAGTTACATAATGAGCTCATCTAATTCTGTACTTTTGTCCAGGTCCAATTCAGTGTTATGCCCAAATTAGCTTTTTATTATTTTAGAAAGTTTGTTTTATTATGATTTATTAGAAATTGGTGATTCAACAATCTTGTATAGGAAAAAATTGAGATGAATACTAAAAGGAGAGTCATTATGAAATCAAGTATGCATTGGGGGTACAAGGGAGAAGCAAAACGGAAGAAAAAAGAACGAGTACTGTTTATGGGGGGGCACTGTTTACGGCGAGCACTGTTAAGGGGGGTACTGTTCACAAGTTCCTGTTCCACGTGAGTATTGTTCACATTATTACTATTCACGCAGCAACTTTAGGATATTTTCTGTTTTAGCTCAATTAACTTCTTTAAGTAGGATTAGGACTCATACAAGTAAAGACTCTTATTCCAACTAGGTTTATAAATTTTAAAGGTGTTTTATTTACTATATAAACCCTTCTAAACACAAGAGAAAGACAAGTATCTAAGGTTTCAAGATGTAATCATAAGAGAGAATAGAGGAGCTAGGTAGGCACTAAGTGCGTGGTGCACTAAGGGGTAACCTTTGGGGAGTGTTTTTTCTTTAGGTTCTTTGAGTGAATAAAAGAGAAACACCATAGATCATTTTGGCTTAGATGCCCGGGCTATTCTTGTGTTCCTTGTAAAAATCTCTTATGAGGAGATACTAAGAGGTCTTAAGGAGTCATGGTGATCAAGGGTAAATACTTAAAGGTCTCTATGGGAGATACTAAGGGGTCTTGTGGGATCATTGATGATGTAAGAAGATACTTAGTGATCTATATCAATAATAAGAAGCTGGATCATGGATCCTCCGTAGACGTAGGCAATTTTGGGCCGAACCACGTATATCTTGTATCTTGTTGATTGGTTTGTTTTCTTTATCTTTATTTATGTGTTAATCTTATGTGTTCTTTCTTATGGTATCAAGTTATGATTTTTTGCTCCACATAGAATAAAATGGGTATCAAGGCTGTGGCTTAATTGATGCCATAAGGGTATCAAATTGAAATGCATAACTTGATATCCGCAACATGATTCTTACCTTTATAAAATTTGGGTAGAATTAAGATTTTAAATTTATATAAAGGCTTGATTTTCACATTGTAAAGAGGGATTCAACATATAATATAGGATAAGCTTTTCAGCTTTTTCTCTTTATTTTGCTTTTATTCTCATTCTTACTTTCAACCCATGATTTCATTTTTATTTGTTTATCACATAGCCTAATTACTAAAGTTTTGCATGTTCTTCTCTGCAAAGTAATACAAACTCTACTATTTACTTGCTACCTACATTTTAGATTTAGTCTAAACTTCGCTCGCTGTCAACCAGATTCAACTGAGCCTTATTTGGTAAATTTCAATCTCAATTTTCCCAAATCTAAGGTATCACATTAGTCTAACTGGACATTGAACATACATAAATCTTGTCCCAAAATATTTATCGCGTGAGCAAGTTTATTTTGAAGAAAAGATTAAATTGTTCAAAGTAAAAAAAAAGAGTCTTTCTTTAATTATTTTTGTATTATATATAAAAATAGATACGGATACAAAGAAGGCTTTCTAAAAGTGCATTTGGAATGTTTTAGAGTGTACTTAACAAAAAAACTTATTCTAAATTTAATGAGCGGGAATCTTGAGTATTAGAATATGTTGACTATCTTTTAGGGTTTAAATAACCCCAACCATAATATATTTATCTCGTATTATTTTTGCATTCAATTAATTTTAAGAGACTCCACTTGGGTTTGAATTCCCCCTACCTCCCCCCAAATGGAGCGTGTAAGAACAATATATATGTATATGTAATCCTAAAAAAAAAAAAAAGAGATTATTTAAAATATATTATTCAAGAACCTCTTTTTCTTTTCCCCTATTTTTGTCCCCTTCATTTCAATATGCTTATCATTTTGCTATTATTGTCTATTGGAATAAACCAAACAATTTCAATACTGAAATGGGATTTAATTCCTTTCAAAAAAAAAAAAAAAGGAAAGATGAGATTTTATTTTCATTCTAATAGAAAAAGAAAAATATTCTAGAACTGAAAATTTTTGTTGACAAGGAATAATCAGAAATGGAAAGAAGCATATAGTCGAATTATTGTATTTTCACTCTTGTTAATGATTACCGTATAGGTTGATTTGAACTAAACATGTTTGCCATGGGTACATATTTATTTATTTGAAGCATCACTAAGCTTTAATTATTTATGACATGATCAACGTAGGAAACACAGAAGCATAATCACATTGGATGGACCCACTATGGTTTGTTAATTAGATAAAATCATTTAATTATACTTCCCTTAATGGCCATATCAGATTTAAATATTTACAAAATAAATTTAAATAAAATGACATTTATACCCCTAACCGTTAATTTAAGTGACTATCTCACACTCTATGCTTCAAAAAGTGATATTTATATTCTAATCTATTAATTGTTCTGTTATTGAGCCCAAAATTTAGGCGATTTCAAAGTTAACAAGTGAATTTTTGAATGGCACAGCTCTTCAAATTTTTCTTCTTAGTCATTCAATTGACATAAGTGATCTGAGATTATGCTATGCTCACGATAAAAATAAAGAGATGCAACTATTCCTCTAATTGCTTGTCAATATGCATCTCTCAAAGTACCACTTGTAATTAAATAAATTAGTTTGGATGCTAATCTCAAAAGTTAGATTTTTGTTAGTAGGCACGATTTGACAACCCCGTAAGTGCCCATGTAATGTAGGCCTAGGACATATATATCATAAGTTCTTTAATATTAAGGACCTAAAATGTAAAAGTTGAAAAGGTGTCCTTGGGTTGAAAATTATTATAAAATTTTTATTATTAACAAGTTAATACTAAAAATTGAGAGATCTTTGTTTTCTTATAAGATTCCGACACAAAGTCCATTTTCTCTAAGAGATCAATTCAACCCTTGAACTTTGAATGACCTAAAATCATCGACCATGACCAGCTCCTTGTGAAGAATACTATAGATGTCATGGTCTGCATTTAAAAAGACTTTAAAACTGCATAAGGTGATGACTTTAAAGCTATACACTGAACAAGGTGTCCTCAATGGTTAGCATAAGCTAAGCAAGGTATTAATATCCCCATCGAGCACTCTTCTTTAAGTAAGAACACTTATTAGAGATTATTAGACGATGACTGAGAACCAAAATAATAGAGTGTGCACCCTAAAGATGCAAATTATCCTTAATTTCGAGATCCTTTAAATCTCAAGAGTTTTTAAAAAAAAACTTCCTATAATTTTAAAAACGTATTATGAATAAGAAAAGAGACAACTTGTCCTAATTCTATTAAGACTTAATCATTAATAAACATCTATAAATATGGGGAGGAGACATAAAGTGGATTTTTTTTTCATGACTTCTTTGAATTTGGTGAGAAAGAAAGAAATTTCTAAACCATCTTCGAAGACCTTATTGAGGGAATGACTCCACCACAACCCTTAAAAAGACATTGTATTATAAAGATTCGTATAATAAGAAAGGTAATTTGTTATGTAAGTATTCTCTTTATTCTCTCTCTACAAATATTATTTAATAATAAATTAGAAGTAGACTGAAGGCCCGATAAAGTGGATGTAGCGAAATAAAATATTGGTTGTTTTAGTGTTTTGCTTCCTTTTTCTTAATTTTTTGTTATACATGTTCTCTCAACTAATTAAAGTTGAGAGAATGGATTATGCACACATAAAATAAATCTAGTGAAAGAAAAAACCCTGTTTTTTTTTCACAAATTTTATATCTCTTAAAGATGGGAAATAAAGAAATTAAGCTCCTGTTTAAATTTAATGTCAAACTAGTTTTGCATAGTTGACAGAATGGATTATGCAAATTTAAGTTGGGATGTAACTTGTGAATAATTTTTTGTGCTTAATTTCTTTATTTAAATACTTAATTGCTAAGATAGACGTTTTAGAAGTACATAATATATAAATGATTTAAATACTTCAAATTTGTACTTAAAACAATAAATAAATACTATAAAACTGTATTAGTGCTCATATAAATAAAATAAAAATGTTTGTTCATTTAAAAGAAAAAAATACATTTACTAAAATATATATTAAAAGTTAAAATTTACTAGAAACAAAAAATGCTTAGTCACAATGAATTAAAAAAAAAAAAAAGCACATTTTTTAAAAAGGATAAAGACATTTTTGTCTCACGAGTTTGATTTAATTTTTAATTTTATCTTATGAAATTTAGAAAATTTAATTTTATCCTAGTCCGTTAGTAAGATTCTGTTAGTTTTAATTGAAACTCTCTTTTAATTGTATATTAACAAATTTATCCTTAGTTATTATGTTAATTAAAAATAGTGATGTGAGTATATTATACAATGTACATGTGTCAGTTATTAATAGGCTATTAAAAATAAAAAGACAGGTGGCACATTTTAATAGGTTCAAAATTTAAAATTCATTAAAATTTTATTTTATATTAAAAAATAATTAAAATAAATAAAACTGAACAACCAAAACCAGCGACTGCCGTTGCCGGCTACCACCAGTCATTAGATTTTGATAACGAAAATAGGCAAAATTTGTGTCATTGAATTTTATTTTTTTATATCTACACAATAGTAGATTTTTTTTTGTCAAAAAAAAAAAGAAAGTAGCCAAAAAATAAATCAAAAATAAGGGAAGGGTAGCGGCCACTGCGCACCACCGTGGAACGGTGAGGCGGTGGCATGCATCACCCCCACCGTTGGATAGATCGACGGTCGATCTATCCAACTGTAGGGGTGGTGCACGCCACGGCTGCACCGTTTGACGACGAACAGTGGTGGTCGCCGGTAACACCCCCCACAGTCGATCGCGCATTGAATGGCGGAGCGGTGGTGTGCACCGTCCCCACCATTGGATAGATCAATAGCCGATCTGTCCAACAGTAGGGGCAGTGCACGCCACCGCCCCGGCCGTTTAACTCACGACCGGAGGTTCGTGGTGGTTGTCGGCAGCCACCACCGTTCACCGTCGAACAGTGATGCAAGGCGTGCACCGCACCACAGTTGGACAGATCGACCGCTGATCTGTTCAATGGTAAGGGCAGTGCATGTCATCGCCCTACCGTTCGACAACGAATGGCAGTGGCCGTTGCCTCCTACAGTATTTAGTTTTCACTTTTGGCATATCTATGGTACGCCGTTGACAAAAAAAAAATTACTATTGCGTAGATCACAAAATTTTGAGTCTAATGATGTCAATTTTGAGTTGAATCGCAATTGGTCACCGACGACCGATCGGCTACTAATGACGACAGCGACAGCGGCGGCGACTGCTCTCTTTTTATTTATTTTATTTTATTTTATTATTTAAGTGACAAATCAATGATTGACACGTGGATATTTTGTATCAAGTCATCTTACTATTGACAAGTCAGTGACTATTTTGCTTCTCTAATATTAAAATTAATAAAATCTTATAAACGGATTGAGATAAAATTAAATTTTCTAAAATTTGTGAGATAAAATTAAAAATTAGGTCAAATTCGTGGGACAAAAATATTCTTATCTCTTTTTTAAAAGTATTGTATTAAATATAAATTTAAAAATATGAAATAATCACGTAAGAAACGATTATACCTTCAAATACCACATTTTCTAAGTTAGTATTATAATGGGAAATGAGTAATTAGATAATATAAAAATATTAATAAGTAAATAGTAAATATAAAAAATAGGGAAACTGATAATTTTTGTTTTATATATACAATCTAAAAATGAGGTATTATATATGATCTCTTATTATTTGGAGTATTGTCCACTTGCTCTCTATAATGTTTTATATTACGGAAAAAATACTGTTGTTAAAAATATTTTATTACATCTAAACTGTTTTTTATTAACTTATACATATATTACTGATATCATTTTTTTAGTATAAATTATTGATGTAATTTTTTTAAAAATAATATTAAAAGTTTTAAAAAATATAATATATTTAGATAGAAGGTTGAATATTTTAGTTATTTTATTTTTATTTTTTTAATTTATGTTTAAAATTTTATTAATATTTAATTTTTTTAAAGATAATGACACTTGAACCCCAAATTTTGACCAAAATGACAAATTTACCCGTGGTTTAAAACGCACCTAAAAAGACCCCAACTATTATAATTAACGGTCATTTGTACGAAATTTTCGTTAAAATAATGGCAATTACTGTAAACACACATGCTTATCAAATTTGAAATGGAAGATGAATAATTATTAGACGCTACTACCCTCAACAAATTACTAAAATTCGAAAATACCTTTAATACTCTATCATGTAATTATCAAATTACATGAAATTTTAATGTTTTTTTGGATTTGATCAAGAAAATGTACATGCGGAGACTCTTAATTTCCCTCGTTTATCAACCAAATCCATCTTCGTAGAACCTCATAAGCCAAAAACCGTTGCTTTAATTTGATTTAGTCGATTGACACAAACACTATTCCATTTGAGCAAAAACTCCATTAGTGGCAATTTATTGATCATCTCCCATCAATGCCAAATCATTTGACATCAATTACACAAATTTCAAATGGAAGAAGAAAACCTAAGCTTAGCAAGCAAGGAATTGTGACTACAAATTTTATGTAACGAGAGATGAAATTTGGGTTTATGTATCTCTTTATAAATTTCATGTAATTGGATCTTATTTGTGTTTTTATGATTTGGGTCTGTGCTGGCAAATTTGAACTCTCTGTAGATAGTAGATCTTTAGATTTTCTTTTTGTCTTTTTTAATGTGATCGCAGAGATTGATGCAACGTTAGCCAACAAAGCACCCAACATTATAGGAGGCGAGCATTGGGAAAATCAAGTTCAAAGCTTTTGATTTGGGTGCTCATTAGATCGCTCGCCGATGAGATTCACCATCACGAATCCAAAGAGTAAGCCGATATGAATCACCATTGCAAATCCAAATAGAAAGCCAATGAGAACCTTTTTAGCCAATTGAATTGTTTTTTTTTTTAAATCTTGGAATGAATTCATGAATTGGGTTTGAGGGATTTCATGCTACGTTTCTGTTTACTCTAATGGATGACGATGGGTTTGCTCAAGTCAAATATGTTTAGTGACTACTGAGAAAAATGATTTAAGCCAATCCTCACCTGCCGTGTGGCTAGTGCTCTATATTATCTTTAATTTGCCATAAGACTTGTTATTTCAAATCAGGAATTGTACTTAGTCAAGTTATCATTTTACCCTTAATTTCATCCAAAGGGACGTTAGTCTTAATAATTTGGGGTTTTTTGCGCGCATTTTGAACTGAGGGAAAACTGTCATTCGCCAAACTTTAGGGATCAGATGTCTTTAATATTTAATGCTTTTGAGAAGAAAAAATATATTATAATTGTATTATTTTAATTATTATTTAAAAAATAATAATAAAAGGTAACGTATTTATTTATTTTTAATGAGTATTAAATATTAATGTATTAAAATATTAAAATTTAAAATATAAAATAAAAAATTAGAATATTCATCCTTTTACCATAATATATATGTTAAAGTTTTTATTATTTTAGTTATTTTTTAGTATTTTATAAAAATAATAAAAATCATAAGGTGTTGATTCTTTTATAATGAGTATTAAATGTTAAAATATTTAAAAACTTAAATATAAATATAAAATAACTAGATAGTTCATTTTTTCACCGCAACATAAATATGTTATGATTTTTTTAATTATTTTTTAAAAAATACATTATTAATTTTTATTTTAAAAAAGTAAAATGGTGATGACAATAATGATTTCAGCCATCTAAAGATAAATTAGTAAAAGAAGAATAAGAATTAGAATTTAACATAATTTTTGTAAGAATAATTTTTTTTTTAAGTAATATAAAACATTGGAGTGGTAAGTTACCTAACAAAGAGGTAAAATAACAAAGAGGTAATAGTCACAGCCGCCTCTGAAAACTAACATAAGAAAAAATTTTAATATGAAAACTGAGATACAAAAAACTTGAACAGTTAGGTCTCTATTCTCATTAAAACCCTATGAGAGAATATATATATATATATATATATATATATATATCATATAAAATTCAAGGATATAGTTTGCTCCCTAGATTTAGTTCAATTAATAGAGTTGATTACACTTAACTAATCCTTTGCTCTCACATTTTAAATTTAATGCAGGAAATGGAAAAAAAATTCATAAATGATGGATATATAAAGATAGGCTTTAATTATTAATTAATTAAAAGGGTAAATGATATTTAGACCTTCAAATTTTGGCATAAATACCAAATAGACTCCAAACACTTTAAACGGATCAGATAGACCCCTGTCAGAAGACAAATTCTATCTCTTTAACAATTAAAAAGGCAAAATTCATACTTCACTTATAAATGGGATAATCATATAAAATATTATCATGACCTTGTATTTAAAATGAAAGGATAAAAACACATGCATACTTTATGGGACTCGAAACTAAGACTTTTTATTAGACGTCAAACACTTTTATCATTACTCTATAGGTACTTTGTTGACATTGAAATATTTACTTTTTATATATTTGTTGAAAAATTGGTTTCAACAATTTTAGTTGGACAAGAATTGAAATGAATACCAAAGTGTAGAGTCACAAGAAGTCTAGAATATGTGGGACACGTATGGAGAAGTCTAAGACGTGTGGGACACGAAAGGGGAAGTAAAACGGGACTTGAAGACGTGAAGAAAGCAAGAAAACGCGGGATAGGTGCTACAGGGCTGAGCGCCACGGTGCTACAGGACAGTAACCCAACGCCGCAGAACTGGGTCCTCAGAGCCGCAGCGATGGCGCAATAATGCCCAGCGCCGCGGCGTCCAGGGACGAGCATTGCAGCGCCAAACGCATCAGAAGTTTGTTTTTAATCCAAATTTCTAGTTTTGGAAAGTTTTGAACTTCCAAAACAAGTTGACTCTTACTCCAACAAGGAATAGGGTTAGTAGGCACGAAATACACCATATATAAAATACTTGTAAATCCTTTGTTCAAGATTAAGCATTTAAGGTTTCAAGATGTAACCATAAGAGAGAATAGATGAGCTAGGTAGGTATTAAGTGCGTAGTATACTAGGGTGTAATCTTTGGGGAGTATTATTTTCTTTAGGTTCTTTAAGTGAATAAAAGAGAAACATCATAGATCTTTTTGGCTTAGATGCCCGAGTTATTCTTGTGTTCCTTGTAAAAATTTCTTATAAGGAGATACTAAGAGGTCTTAAGGAGTCATGGTGATCAAGGGTAAATACTTAGAGGTCTCTATGGGAGATACTAAGGGGTCTTGTGGGATCATTGATGATGTAAGAAGATACTTAGTGATCTATATCAATAATAAGAAGCTGGATCATGGATCCTCCGTAGACGTAGGCAATTTTAGGCCGAACCACGTATATCTTGTGTCTTGTTGATTGGTTTGTTTTCTTTATCTTTATTGATGTGTTAATCTTATGTGTTCTTTCTTATGGTATCAAGTTATGATTTTTCGCTGCACATAGAATAAAATGGGTATCAAGGCTGTGGCTTAATTGATGCCATAAGAGTGTCAAATTGAAGTGCATGACTTGATATCCGCAACAATATTAAATATAGCAGTTTGAATAACTCTCATCCACCATATATTAAAAAATAAAATAATAATAAATTAAATTAAAAAACTAAAAAAAGAATCAGGTAGCCACTATTGATCAGTGACTGCCATTATTATAGGCTGAGTGCTGGGACCGATAGCGAATGGATTAAAAATTTACGTCATTGAATTTTAATTTTGAGATCTATGCAATGGTATAGTTATTTTCATCAATAAAGCACCAGAGGAAGGTCAAAACTAAAAAAAAAGTGGCCATTACTATATCTTCGTTGCCAAATAACAATGAGTGGAAGTGCATCACCACTACCATCTAGATCATCGGCCAGCTATCTAAAAGATAGAGGTGGCAGTGCATCTTCACTGTCGCTGTTTGACGGCAGAGATATGGTGGTCAGTGATCGTTCAAGCTGCTGTATTGAATATATAGAAAGTAAATAAACTTAATGTCAACAAATTTCTTATAGTCTGATAACTAAGGCGTTTGACTTCTAATCATAGGTCTTTGCTTTAATCCCAAGTATGTGTGTGTTTTTAGTCCTTTACTTTTGGACTCATTAAAGGTAAAATAGGCATAACAATCTTAATAGATGGGCATAATAGTACTTTTTATAATTTAACCTTTTTAACTGTTAAAGAGATAGAATCCATCTTCTGATAAGGGACTATTTAGTTCTTTTGAAATGTTTGAGATCTATGTGGTACTTATGTTAAATCTCAAAGTTCCATGTGTCATTTACCCTAATTACTATTATTATTTAGATTGAACTTAATTATTTACTTATCATGTGGTATTAATCTTATTCCTTTAAATATACTGCAGATCTAAAGTAATTTATATCAAAACTAAAAAATAGCATTTTTGGGTTAGAACCTTGTTTGAATTAGAAAAAAGACTCAAAAATATTTATTATAGTTACATAATTGTAAGAAGTTGCAAATAGCACTAAGAAATAACACTATATAGTATATTCTTAAAAATAGTTCATAGTCATAAGTTTATCGACATGGGTCGATTGGTAAACTGAAAAGATCGGTGTATGTCTATAATTAGATTGTCTAGACGATTAGTCTTGGAGAACTATATTAGATGCTTGTATAAGCATGCAGGTGTTAAGTAAGGACTTGAAACTGAACAGACTTATGAAGACATTTAATGGACATTCTTTAGAATCGCCAATGGATAGTCTTCTTGAGTTGAGTAGTATTTATTGTCCTTAGACCTCAACACCATAGTAAATCACGATCTAATAAGAGAATATTATCCCTAAAATCCAAGAAATCAATGAGAAAATTAATACCCCTTAAATTAAAGATTTAAATATCTTCTTACGAGGATTCTATTACTAAGCCCTATAACACTTACAAAAAAAAAAAGAGAAGGGCTTAGCAATGTGATGAGAGGTCTCTCCACCATGTTAATTACTTCGTCTCATTTTTCTCTTATTTTATTTTTATATTGTAATGGCCTTGGTGCTTTGTACTATTACTGTGTAAAAAGATTATTAAATAGTGTATATAAGTGAGCCCATCAAGTTTGGTAAAGTGGATATAAGTTTGAATTAGGCTGAACCATTATATATCTGGTGTATTTATTTCTCTCTATCTTTGTTTTGTTATTCTTAATCTCATTTTCTACCAAAAACGTAAATTTAACTCGTTAACTTGGAGACTGTCCAAATATTTGAATTAATAGTTTGGTGCCGTTTATGAGAATATGATACGAAAAGCTATGGATACTAACCATGGAGAATTGAACCAAGTACCTTTATGCAAAAAATTCAAGATGAATACCATTGCAATCTCATAGAGATTAATGATCCAAAAGCAAGTTCTTGATTACTGTTAATTTTTAATATGTTTTATAACGTAATCCATTGTGATATTAATTCAACTGAAGATATTAATGCTAATCTTCGAACTTCCTTTGAATCAATTTTCTGATAAAGGCCCTGAAAGTCAAATTTGAAATTGAAAAAATTATTCTCTGGTTATTGTGTGGAACAACTAACCAGCAAGCAAACATAAAAGAGTTCTAATGCTTTCTTTTGGAATGAAGAAAGATTTCTAAATAAAAAAAAAAGGGTATGTTGCCATGCAGGTCATGCTTAATTGTTTCTTCTTTTGATTTTTTTTTTAAAAGAAAAAGATGTAAAAAGATTTTCTTAGGTGAGGACGAAAAGAATCCTTTATAAAATGCTAATAGATCTGCTCGAGATTTTTTTTTTTTTAATAAAAGAGATAAAAAATGAATAAGAGAAGAAAAAATTTAAAGGCGTTGAAAAAGAGAAGCTCTTCATTTTTTTTTAAAAAAAAGGTGCTTTTAAGAAAAAAATCCTTTACAAAATGCTAATAGATCTGCTCGAGATTTTTTTTTTTTATAAAAGAGATAAAAAATGAATAAGAGAAGAAAAAATTTAAAGGCGTTGAAAAAGAGAAGCTCTTCATTTTTGTTTTTAAAAAAAAGGTGCTTTTAAGAAAAAAAAAAGCATACATTATTAAACAAAGCAAAGAGGGGAGGGGGGTCATTTATGTCACAGTATGGGCATCACCGTGCCATTCATTACACATAGAAAAAAATGCATTTTAAATTATTTAATTTTAAAAAGAGAAAATTGGGAAGATGCCTAGTGTCACGACCCGATTTCTCGAAATTGTGCGGCCTTAGACACTTACAAGTGCTAAGCAGCCTACAAGACCCCCAATAATCAAAGAAACAGATGAAGAAGAAGCACACCAAGTATTTGAGAGAATGCTCTCGTATTTTATTACTAAAGAGAGAATTACAAAGCTATAGAATTACAAGTTATGAGTATTTCTACAATTTGGAGAATGGTTTCTCAAATGAGAACACCACCTATTTATAGCTAAAGTTATATACAATGGATGGCTAGGATTAACTCTAATCTAATGGTCCACATCTAAAGAGGAGAATATGCTAAGGAATATTCTAAAGATGCCAACTACTAAAAGAATATCTCATGGAATATGACTTTTCTAGAAAACTCCCCCACCTACCACATGCAAGTGGCTTTAACCCAAATCCATTTGACCTTCTAGAAGCTCTAGCCCATTTAACCCAAAATGGACTAAGTCCTCCCTTGGTGGTTCTGTCGCGCGCCAAATGTTCGAGTCATTGTTTGAGAATATTTGGGGTGTGACATTCTCCCCCACCAAATTCACGCGATGCCCTCGTCGCGTCTTCGCTGAAACTTGAGCACCCCGTTCTGCAAACTCTGGCTGTGCGCTCTCGTGTCCCAAGCGTGCTCTCCCATTCGGAAACCCTTTCCACTCGACAAAGTACTCAAGACTCGTCCTAAGTTGCTCACATTTGTCATGGCATGTGGAAATCCCCAAAGGTTCTCGGTTGTGTGGCTCAAATTCTGCATCTCCCGTACCTCCACGGTACTGCTTCCAACAGCTTGCGGAATGCACCTGATGTCGCCACTGTCGCTGTCTCGAAGGTAACTCCACCTTATGCGAGACTTTGCCAACTCTCTTGGCAATCAACCTTGGCCCCTCGTCCCCACGATCAAGGCCCTTGTGAAGTGGGCGTGCTGATTTGCGTTGTGGTGGAAGTATCGTCTCCATCACCAAGTCCCCCGCACTATGCTTGACACGCCGCTGCTTGTCTTCGACCCACTCTTTATGCTGAAACTGCACATCATGTGACACTTTGGACTTTTGGATGACACCTGCATCCAACAACTCCTCGAGCTGCCCCTGCAACTTTCCCATCTCCGATGGAGGCGTCAACCCCATAGTTGGAAGCGTAATCTCAAACTCCAACTTGCCCTCAATTACATCTCTTGAAGGCGGTTCTTCCGGTATGGCAGTAGGCTTGACCCCATTGTGCTCCCCGAGCACTTCTGCAACAACCTTCGATATTTCATCCTTGCCCCCATTTGCCGCATCATCCACCCCCGTTGTTGAGGCTGAATGTAACCCTCCTTTGCACCCAGCATCTACCTTTAGTTGCATTGCGGAAAGGACCATGGCGTTTGGCTTGGATCGCCCACCCTTGGGCATGTTTACCGTCGGTATCATTCGAGGCCCTCCTTCCAAAATACACATATAGTTGTGTTGAGGAAGTAACACCACATTGTACTGCCGTAAGAACTCCATACCTAGCACCACATCAAAATCATCGAGAGGTGCTACCGAGAAGTTTACCTCACCGTGCTATTTGCCAATGTGAATTTCAGCTCCACGAACCACCCCATCTAGCGGCTTGGCTCTTGCATTCACGGACTTGAGGTATCCCTCTCCTTTCTCTACATAAAGGCCCAAGCGTTCCACTTTCGCACGCTTAATGAAGTTATGCGTAGCCCCCGTATCAACTAACACTTGAGTCTTGATGCAATTGATATAGGCTTCAATGTATATGAGCGCTGTCCCCGTTGGCGCATCGGCACGCCGCTTGGCTTTGAGGGAATTGAACAGCTGCATACAACCCATACAACTCTGTTCGTCCCCGTATTGTGCCTCATACATTGCATTGAAAGCCTTCTTTTTCGGACAGTCCTTCACCCAATGATCCCCATCGCAGAGAAAACAGTTAGACTTCGGACCATTACCTCTATGGCCGTTGCGTTTCTATTCCTTCCACTTGGGCGGTTGGCCTTTCTCCTCCTTGCTCTCCGGAGGCTGAAACTCCTTGGCTTCCCCACCCTTACTGTGATTGGGTTTAGAATTCTTGGACTTTCCCGAATCTCCCTTACGGTAATCCATGAGCGTCTCCGCCATTGTAAGGGCATCGGATATATTCTGCACTCCACGCCGCTTCAACTCATTGGCAGCCTAGGATTGTAACCCGTCCAGGAAATTGAACAACAAGTCCTCCTCGGTCATGTTACGGATTTGCAGCATCAATAAAGAGTACTCCTCTACGTATTCCCCAATGGACTTCGTTTGTTTCAACTCCTTCAACCGCTTGCGAGCATCATGCGCCACATTCTCCAGATAGAATTGACGTTTTAACTCCCGTTGCAATTCCTCCCATGTGTCTATGGTGCAGGTACCCTTGCGAATCTCCTCGCTTTTCCTACGCCACCACAGAATTGCATGATCGGAAAGGTATAAAGTTGCGGTACTTACCTTGTGTTCGTCCCGCACGCCCATAGCGCCGAAATACCTCTCCATTTGCCAAAAGAAGTTGTCAAGCTCCTTGGCATCCTGTCTGCCGCTAAACTCCTTTGGTTTAGGGGCCTCGACCCTTGGTGCAGCCACCGCAGTTTGAGTAGCTACGCCATTAGCGACCACTCGCTTGCACAACACCACATCCTCCTTGATATCTTCAAACCCCTTTCGTAGCTCTTCTACTTGGACTTGAACTTTGTCCATGGTGTTGTAAACCTTCTCCTGAAAAGCCTTGATCCAGTCCCGTTGCTTGACAGCATGCTCGTCAATGGAGCTTTTGATTAGGGAGCGCAGCTCGTCTCCTAGAGTATCGAGGCCTACCTCAACATTCTGGACTTGCTCCTCCAACTCCCCAAGGCGGTCCGTTGCCTTGCTCACAGCACCACCGAGCTTCATAACCATGTCCCCGAGTTCATGGTTCGGATCAATGAACTTTTCTGGCGAAACACTCCCATGTCTCCTAGCTTTGGGGTCTCTACCCTTCCCTTCAGTAATCCCCGATGATCCAGCAACTCCCTTCACCATCTTCTTTGAACCGGCTTTGATACCACTTGTTACGACCCGATTTCTCAAAACCGTACAGCCTTAGACACTTACTAGTGCTAAGCAGCCTACAAGACCCCAATAACCAAATAAAGAGATGAAGAAGAAGCACACCAAGTGTTTGAGAGAATGCTCTCGTATTTTATTACTAAAGAGAGAATTACAAAGCTATAGAATTACAAGTTATGAGTATTTCTACAATTTGGAGGATGGTTTCTCAAATGAGAACACCACTTATTTATAGCTAAAGCTATATACAATGGACGGCTAGGATTAACTCTAATCCAATGGTCCACATCTAAAGAGGAGAATATGCTAAAAAATATTCCAAAGATGCTAACTACCAAAAAAATATCTCATGGAATATGCCTTTTCTAGAAAACTCCCCCACCTACCACATGCAAGTGGCTTTAACTCAAATCCATTGGGCCTTCTAGAAGCTCTAGCCCATTTAACCCAAAATGGACTAAGTCCTCCCTTGGTGGTTCTGTCGCGCGTCAAATGTTCGAGTCATTACTTGAGAATATTTGGGGCGTGACACTAGAGATTGAGTTAGGGACCTATGATAAGGACCTTGAACAACTTATAATAAGGGAACCATCAGGGTTGTAAATTTGTATTGATCAAAACTAGTATAAAATAATTTATAAGGGAAACGGCAACACACGAGAGAGATGGAACTAAGGATCCCCTAAATTTTCTTAGTTAGACCTTCATAGTTTTAAAAATTTATTTTTGACTAAGATTATTTTAAAACTTTTGCATATAAGCCTCCATAGATATATAATTTATAATGGCCTTCTATGTAATCAAGGACCAAAGACCTGAGGATTGTGGCCGACCACGTAAGTGCTTCGAGGTTGACCATATAAGTCTACCCTAAGGCTAATCACCTAAGTTCACCCTCAAGGCCGACTAAAGCTCTCACTAATCTTAATCACGTAAATCTACCCTAACGTTGAACACGTAAGCACCTCAAGCCTAACCACATAGGTATGCCTCGAGGCCAAACATAAATTTCCCTTGAGGCTGAGCATGTAATTGCCTCGAGGCCAACTACATAAGTCTGTCATGAGGCCAAATCTAAGTTTACCCTGAGGTTGACTAAAGCTTCACTGAGCTTAAGCATGTAAATTTTCCCCAAGGCTGAGCAATAAGCACCTTGAGGCCAAACATAAGTCTATCCCAAGGCTAAACACATAAGCACCTCAAGGCCGACCACATAAGTTTGCCTTGAGGCTAAACATTAGTTCTCCCTGAGGCTGATCATCTAAGTTCCTCTCGAGGTCAACTAAAGATCTCATCGAGCATCCTACCACATAAGTCTGCTCTGAGGCCGACCACATAAGTCTGCCCTGAGGCTGACCACATAAGTCTACCCTGAGACTGACCACATGAAGTCTACTTCCAAGACTTATCATATAAAGTCTACTCAGGTTCTTAGTGAGCCCGATTATTTAAGCTCTCATCAAGAATCCTAAGGACCTAAACTCTATCCAGCATAATCTTTTAGGCTCTCACCGAGCCTAATTGTTAAAGCTTTCACCAAGAACCTTGAGTACCTAAACTTTACCCAAATACAACCAATTAGTCTCTTACTTAGTTCAAATACTTAAGCTCTCACTGACCCCAAATACTTAGGCTCTCATTGAGCCCAAATACTTAGGCTCTCATCGAAGACCCTAAGCACCTAAGCTTTCATCAAAGATCTCGAGCACCTAAGCTTTTACCAAGGCCAGTTGCTTTAGCCCCCTGATAAAGCGAGCACTTGACTGCTTAAGCCCCCGAAGGCCGATTGCATAAGCCCATTTTTTTCTCATCATTATTTTTTATTAACTACATATTTTTCTACTTTTATGCTCAAGATCTTTACCCAAGGAAGTAAAACAAAAGGAGATAGCCCACAAACATCTCAAGCCTACCTAAAGCAGGAATGAAATTTCTATAAATCGACAAGGAATCTGAGCCTGCTTAGGATAGGATGGAATTTACAAATTGACAATAAGACTCGAGCCCACCCAAGGCAAGGAATTTTTTACAAATTGGCAGAGTCTTAAGGTCACCTAGGCAGGGAAGGAATTTTTTACAAATCGACAGTGAGTCCTGAGCCAGCCTGGGGTAATGATAGCATTTATAAAGATTCCAGCCCGCTTAGGGCAAGGATAATCTTATTAAGCACCCAAGCTCGCCTAGGGTAGGGATTGAATTTATGAACACCCTAGCCCATCTAGGATAGAGATAATTTCAGTAAGCTCATAAGCCTGCCCAGGGCAAGGATTGCATTTACAAAGTCCTGAGCTTGTCGAGGGCAAGAATTGCATTTATGATGACCCGCGCTCGCCTACGTCAATGATAGTTTCAGTAAGCACCCAAGCCTATTCAAGGTAGGGATTAAACTTCTACATCACACTACCCAAGCACCCCAAAGACAGACCCAAAATCTGAGGGTAAAATCTTCTAGCTTAAACTATAATAAAGTTTTCAATATTAACAAGTTAATACTGAAAATTGAGAAACCTCTATTTCTTCTGAATTTCGGGGTCAACATTAATCCTAAAAAAGGAGGAGGGGATCCTCATCTCTAAATTCATAAGATTAAACACCTTCTTAATAGAACTTTACTACTAAGACCACATCATTTATAAAATGATGGAGGGAAGTCTAACAATGGGGAGACAAGGTCTTTCCATTACGTTAATTACTTTGTCTCATTTTCTCTTATTTTAATTTTATATTGTAATGGTCAAAGAGCCTTATGCTATTACTATGTAAAACGATTATTAAATAGTGTATAGAAGTAAACCCATCAAGCTTAGTGAAGTGAATATAATCTTGAATTAGGTAGAACCACAATATATTTAGTATCCTTTTCCTCTCTTTATTTTTGTTTTGTTATTCTTAATCTCAATTTTAATCAAAAAAATTTAATTTATTAACTTAAAGATTACCCAAATATACGGATCAATATGAACCAAAATTAATTTAGCAAAAAATTAAAAACAATTCACACACCACGAGGTGGCACAACGTGGCACGTGTGAAAGCATGCCATATGGCAGTGCTATGCACTAAGTGCATGCATCGTTGTATGTGCTGCAAAAACTTGAGCACTTTTGCTGAATGTTTAGCCTTCCAAGCCATTTGTTTCATCTATTTATCACAATATCTACCCATTTATCACAAAATCTACTCACTTTTAACAATATCTACTCATTTTATACATTATCACAATATAAATCATCATTAACTAAAACATTTCATGAACTTACCGAGCATTTTGTTATTTATCTGTGAAAATATGTCAATTTGTTGCTAATCTATAAAGTTCCGGTGAGTTTGTTTATTTGAGAGTTGGAAACGAGTTCTTGAGTCAGAGAGATGAAAAATTCGAAATATAGTTGGGAGGAGAGGCAAAAGAGTCCAAATTTAGCCATTTTAACTATAAAAAGTTAAAATGGGCAAAAAGAGCTAAAAAGGAATAACTCTTTTAAAAAGGGGACATTTCCAAAAATTTCCCTTTAAAATAAGTAAAGGGTTGTGGCCCTGATCTTTTGCCACGAGAACATGTCTATATGTTCATGTCATTGTTATTGTTATTGTCAAGCATTGGCATGCACCAAAGAAAACGGTAGAACCGCCCAAAGCTAAAAACAAAAAGGAGGCCTCAACCGATTACACCAACCTGACCAATTCATCCCAATCATTTAAATAAATAAAACGAAACCCTATTTATTGAAATTCAAATAGCCTTTGCTGTTGGGACCAAGAGGTCACTAAGCACATGGCAACGCCCCTTTCTTTATTAGTGGCATGCACTAGTATTTAAAATCTAATCGAGTTGGTCTTTTTATTTTATTTTTATTTTTTAATATTTGTTTACAATTATGAAGAGGGAGAATTCAAACTCTAAATTCTGAAAGGTGTACTTACAAAGAGGTGCTTGCTATTTTAGTTAAGCCCCTATGTGCATAAGTCTCTTTATTTATAACGTGAATCTATTTCTAAGATGATTTTATCAAATATATATAAATTCTAATGAATATGGATCTTATTAAAGAGTTTGAAATTGATAAGTAAATACAAAAAAGACATAGAGATTAGTAACAGAGACGTCAGTAAAAATAAATAATATTCACATATATTTTTGTTGCATGGCAGTTCATGATGTAATATTAAAGTTCGAGTTTTTAAGGGCCATGCAAAGAAAAAGAAGAAGAAAAAAATAAGTTATAAAAAAAAGGAAAGGAAGAACCTAGTTGATTCCCAGATTAAGAAGCATAATAGGCTGTGTGCATTGAAACTTGTGATGACAAAGCAAAGCAAGCACTGCAAAGTTTTCAGCTTATTAATAATTATTATTGTTATTATTATTATTATTATTATTTAAATTATATTATAATATTATACTATATTAAATTATACTATTAATATTATAATTAAATTATACAAATAAAATATTTTAGGAGTAATATATATAGCATTAAGCATATCAACCTAAATTAGAAGAATCAAATTATATAATCAAAATTTTTGTGAAACAACATATATAATTTTAAGTACATATTATTTAAATTAGAAAGGTTCTTATAAAATAAAAAGAATAATATTTTTAAAATAACACGTATAATTTTAAATACATTCTATTAAAATTAAAAAGATTTCATAAAATAAAAAAAATAAATTAACCTCTACAAAATAAAAGAATAACTCTTTTTTTAACAATATATACAACTTTAATAATTTTTAGCATATTAAAATTAATAACTCTTATAAAATAGACGTACAACTTTAAATATAATTCATGCAAATTAAAAAACTTCTATATAATAATTTTTTTTTTAATTTCTCAATAAAAAGAATAAAAACTTTTAAAGTGCATACTATTTGTCAGGAGAAGCCTGTAAACTTGCAATTAAACCAAAAGTAAGCTGACACTTGTACATAAAAATAAGTGCCCTACAGCCTTTTATTAAATTTTAAAGTACTAGTTAAGTTAATAAATCAGCTATTCCATATTCATTTGACAAAACCGTCCAAGAGAAAATCTCAAGGGTAATCAAATTAATCAAATAATTAGCAAGAGTCATAGTCACTTGACAAACAAACATGATTAATTAACAAGCAGGTCATTTTTTCAAACTAAAAATTAGTATTATATTGTTAAGTTAGGTCGCATCCAATCAATTTCAGTTGACCAATAAAAGGTTTTACTGTGATCTAACAGTAACATATCATTATTAACTCAAATTAAACTAGCTATCTTAATAAATTAATAATAATATTACATATTTTAAAATTATATTTAAATAATAATATATTAAATAAATATTAATTAAATAATATAATAAATAATTTTAAAATTTATATTATTTTATCACTTAATAATTATTTAATATTTTATTACAGAATCATTAAAAGCGGTTACTTATTTATTAAAGCTAAGGGATAGACAAAAGTACCAAAATTAAAGCTAAGCAAGCCACCATTAAATCATCATCATCATGATGATGTCTCTGTAAGAAATAAGAGAAGAAGAAAGAATAGCCGTATGTATATTATAATAAAATAATAAGGAGAGAGGAGATATTGAAAGGAAAGTCACGAGAATATATAAATATAGGGTCCTGCTACCAATCGTTCGGCTATGCCATACGTTCGGATGTCTGAACCTTTGGATCATGTAATTGTAAATCTAAGTGTCAGTATTGATTTGGAATTGTTGACCTGAAACTTACTTGGCCGGTAATGAAATGAACCATGGAAAGAATCATAGGCATCCCTTAAAAATGGATATCTGATCATTGTCTCTACGAAAATGGTATGTTTCATGTAAGCCCTAAATTTTGCGAATTTTTTAACTTGGGGTTTGATTTATCTTTTAATTCTTTTTAAGGTTTAAGTGATGGGTTATTTAAGGGGGGTTAAATTTTTTTATAGATGAAGAGTGATATAGTGGCACAAGAAATGACTCGCTTGAGGCAGCAAAATCTGATATGATGCTGGGTTTGAAACACATGGAGGTTTCTCTATGAAACTAAAATTTGGTCAGTATTTTTTTGTTTTATATATATTCTTAATTAGGATTTTTTTTGCATTCTTGGTTTGATTCGTGGGAAAAAAATAAATAAATAAACTTTGCAAGAGCTATTTGAGATTTAGTGTTCTTATTTGATCAATTTCTCACAATTAATAATAGCATTTAAGTTATTTCTAAAAATAATTTGGTGGGTTCAATTATAAATAATCTACTTATCGAGTAAAAGTAAGCAATCTTGTACCGTGATTTTGTGGATAAGGAAGACTATCAACAAACAAAAAAGGATGCACATATAATATGTGAACTCAGAAACAAGTTGGACTTGGTTTCTTTGGATGAGGGGCTGAATGTGGTTATTTGGTTTGAGTTAATTGGGAATTACGTGTAATTCATAATATTAATTATGTTGTCATTCTTCTTTCATTTATTTAAATTATTGTGGCGGGTAACAATCATACAGATATGGATATAATCTTTCCTGGTCAAATTTTTTAAGATGGTTAGGTGATGGGAGTACATTTGTTAGTAGGCTTGAAGTTTTTGTTTAGGGTAATTTAAGAATGTCTCATAATTTAAGAACGTTTGGTTTATTCTTAATTGCAGAGCACACAGAAGACGAGTTGGCTGATTTCAGAGCCTAGTTTGACTTAGAGCATTTTTTGAGAATGTTGCGAGGTTTTGAGTGTTTGTAGGATAATGAATCAAAATCAGTTGGTGGAAAGAATTTGGAAGGAGAAGTTAGAAGACTAAAGCATGTCTCAATTACACCATTCTACTTCTGTGTTGATTTTACAGTATTATATTTTATAATTCTATGCTCGACACAAAATTTATCTAACTCTTTGTTGTAAAACTCGAGACTATTATCAGTTCTTAACCTTTTAACTTTTTGTCAATCTGATTCTCAACAAGCGCTTTCTTAGTCTTAAACATATCAAACATTTGATCCTTACTCTTCAGCACATAGACTCACAACTTGCTTGAATAGTTATCAATTAAGTTAAAAAAATATTTAGCCCCACTATGAGTAGCTGTCTGAGCTAGTCCCCAAATATCTGAGTATTGTAATCAAGAGTCTCTTTAGTCTTGTGCTCGTTGGTATTAAACCTTACTCTATATGCTTTCTCAAATACACAATGCTCACAAAACTTTAATGGTTGAAACCTATTCTCACCAAACGTCTTTTGACTAAATAACTCCTTCAAGTTTCTCTCACCTAGGTGTGCTAGTCTAATATGCCATAATTTAGTTCGCATATTCTCATCATCTATTGAGAATAATGCATAACCACTTATAACCTCTTATTTCAAAACATAAATGCTATTGTGTTTCTCACATCTCATTACCACCATAGAATCCTTTAATACTTTTAAAACCCTTTCGTCGATCTTAATTGAACACCAATTCTGGTCTAAAGTCTTTAGTGAGATTAAGTTTCTCTTGAGGTTAGGAACATACCTAACTTTCATCAACTCTTTCACTCGCCCATCATGCAACCTAAGTTTAATATTATCAATTTTCATCATCTGATAAGCAACGTTATTACTCATTAATACCTTACCACCATTAATGGGTTGAAAATTTATAAACCAAGATTTGTGTGGGTACATGTGAAAAGTACAACCAGAATCAAGAACCCATTGTTCAGTACTATTCACATCAATAACGACTAGAGTCTCTGTATTTTCGTAGTTATCATCATAGGCAACCGCAGCATCCACTTTCTTCTTCGAACAATTTTTTATGAAGTGCCCATCTTTCTTGCAACAATAGAACTTCTTAGAAGTCCTAGACTTCAATCTTAAGCCATTTTTTTCTTCCATCACTATATAAGGACCTTCCTCTTACAGATAAACTTTTTGCATTGATCTCAATTTACTTTCTTAATAGCTTTAAGTTTAATGATGATTTCACATCGCTCATCGTTAAACTCTTTTTACCGTAGAGTAATGTATCCACAAAATTCTTAGAACTCTTAGGAAGTGAGTTTAGTAGGATAATTATCTTATCTTCATCCTTTATCTTAATGTTAATAGATTTAAGGTCAATAATGATTTTGTTGAAGGCATCTATATAATCTTTTATCAACGTCCCCTTTGACATGGACAACTAATACAACTTCTTCTTTATATGCAATCTGTTGACCAATAATTTCACATATAATGTGAGTCAAGTCATTTTCAAAAACCAATTGTTGTCTTTTCACCTGTTATTTCTCTCAGTACTTCATCGCTCAATGACAGAATGATTGTATTATACTATACTGTGAGCTTTTTCTTAAATATCCTTTCTTTCTACTTTAGCCTTAGATGACTTTGGCGTCTTCTCTTCTTCACCAGATGGAACTTCAGTCCCCTTTAATACCGAGCCTAACCATTGGCTTACCAATAATGCCTTAACCTTCATCTTTCATAGATTAAAGTCATTCATCTGGTTGA
The DNA here is from genome assembly GCA_946807835.1 of Ailanthus altissimus. Lineage (NCBI taxonomy): Eukaryota > Viridiplantae > Streptophyta > Magnoliopsida > Sapindales > Simaroubaceae > Ailanthus > Ailanthus altissimus. Next base: position 8,607,311 of record OX327690.1, on the reverse strand, counting down.
ATTTCTCTACCTCATACTTGGGTGTGGCCATGTTTGCTTAAAATATGATATCTCTAATACCAATTAAATTCTGAGGTGGTCATACATAGGAAGGTTAGATCATTTCTCTTATGGTGTCTTAAATTTTATCATTGAAGAGGGACTTCTTTTAATCAAAAAAGCTGCAGTCACCATAACTTCTCCCTAGAATGTCTTAGACATCTTTGCATTAGTAAGTATACATATAACCCTTTCAAATAGGGTCATATTCATTGGGTATCACGAATGAGTGAAAGGATACAAGGTGTGGTATAAAGAGTTGACACTACCAAGAAGTATCATAAGTCATGACGTGACGTTCGATGAGACGACGATGTTGAAAGCCTTTTAAGAAGATGAGAAAGAAGAACCTATGTCTAAGGAAGACTCAACACCCGAGTTAATAGAAGTTGAAGTGGAGCTTGAGTGTAGATTTGATATGTCCCCAAATTAGCACTTCAACAAGAAAATCTTTGAAGATGAGCTAAGAACACTAACGGGTTCCTCTAAGTCTATACAAAAAAAGACTAAGACTCTTAAGATAAAACTTAAATAGTACCAGTTAGCCAGAGATAGGCTAAGAAGAATGATTAATCCTCCAATCAAGTATACACAAGTAGATTTGATTGTTCACACCTTTAACTCTGCTTAAACTCTTGAATTTGATGAGCTTAAAATATATAGTGAGGCTATGATGAGTGAAAATAAGAATGAATAGCAGCAGGCCATAGAAGAAGATATTAGTTCTCTCAAGATGAATAATACCTGGACGTTGGTAGAGAGACCTCAAAAGAAACTAGTAGGTGCAAGTAGGTGTATAAGGTTAAGAAGGGGATACCAGGGGTAGATCCTATAAGATTCAAAGCTAGGCTAGTTGCACAAGATTTTACTCAGATAGAGGGAGTTGTCTTTTATGAGATATTCTCTCCAGTCGTCAAGCACACATCTATTAGGATTCTATTAGCTATATGTGCAAACATTGATTTACATCTAGAGCAAATGAATGTAAAGACATTTTTTTGAATTGAGAGCTTGAAGAGATGATTTACATGGCACAGTCGCAAGGGTTTGTAGAGCTAAAAAAAAAAGGATCACGCTTGTTTCCTAAAGAAGTCATTATTTGGGTTAAAGCAATTACCTAGATAGTAGTATAGGATATTTGATGAGTTTATGATAACTTATGAATTTAGTAGGAGTAAGTATGAATGATATGTGTACTTTAAAATTTTGAGTAATAGGATGATGTATTTACTTCTGTCTGTCAATGATATATTGATCGCATGTAGAAATATGAAAAAAATATAGAAGCTTAAGGAGTAGTTGAGTGACAAGTTTGAGATGAAGGATTTGGGAGCAACAAATAAGATATTGGGTATGGATATTATGATAGAAAAAAGGGATGTTATCTTTTTGACACAACAACGACATATACTCAAGATTTTAGAGAGGTTTGGTATACCAATGCAAAGACTGTCTCTACCACTTTGTTCGTGCATTTTAAACTTTCAGCAGTACAATCGCCGACATTCGAAGATGAGTAAAGTATCATATACATGCATTGTAGGAAGCATCATTTATGTGATGGTTTATACAAGACCATACATAGTTCAGGCTGTGAGTGTGGTGAGTAAATACATGAAAAATCTAGGGAAAGATCATTAGCTTGCAATGAAATGGATATTGAGATATCTCAATGGGATGTTGGATTATAGATTGATATATAAAAAGGCTGAAGACAACAGTATAATAGCAATAGGATACGTAGATTTAGATTATGCAGGTGATCTAAACAGAAGAAGATCATTGACGGGTTACGTATTCCCAGTGTTTGAGTATAATATATATTAAAGATCAGTTCTACAACATGTAGTTGTACTATCTACCACTACATAGTTGTTGGAAAAGCTATTAAAGAGATTGTGTGGTTAAAAGGCATATACGCAGAGGTAATGACTACTAAAGATGTAAACACCGGTATATATTATGATAGTCAGAATGCCATATACCTAAGCAAGTATCAAGTGTTTCATGAGATATCTAAACACATTGATGTGTGGCTTTATTACGTTCGAAAGACTTTTTAAAGTGATGAAGTTAGTCTAACAAAGATAACGTCATCTAAATATCCTGCTGACATGTTAACTAAGTCACTACACTCGGTTAAGTTCATCCTACGTAAGGACTTAACCGGAGTCACTACTATATGAGGATGACCGAAGATGTGGATATGAGAGATTGTAAATACTTTATGAATGAGTTTTGAATCAAAAAGGGGATTTAAGAAAAAGTTGATTAAATATCATTGTAATATGATTTGAGGAATAAGCTAGGTGCGTTAGATGTGTAGGGAAGTAAAACAAATGCAAAATGAGATGAATGAAGAAGGTGTAACTGCCCAGGCCTGGGCGCTATGATTTAGCACCACGGCGCTCGCAAGTTGAGACTACAATACTGCGGCGTTGGGTGCGATACGAGCCAGCATCGTGGCGCTAGTGTGGAAAACTGTTTTCCTTTTTGAACAATCTCTTATATCTATCGGAACTCTCTAAAATAAGTCTCACACATTTAGGGTTAATTTAAGCCATTCTAAAGCCTATAAAAAGGCTCTATATTGACTTGTAAACACATTTTAGTGATCATCACAATAATCTTAATGATTTGTATATTTTGTGATTCTTAGTGAGAAAAACTCTTAATTTATAAGAAAAAGTGAATTCTTTATTGTAAAAAGTTATTTTGTGAGTGCTTTGTGATTCAATAATAAAATAGTGAGATCTTGATTTACCGTGAACATAAGCAAATTGTCAAACTACGTAAATTTTGTGTGTTGTTCTTCTACTTTCTCTTTATAATTTCCTTAATTTTTTGGTTGCTACTTTATATACTTTGAGTTTATTACTTATTTGATTGCTTCTGCTTCAACAGCATGAATATGATAAACTTACTTCTAAAAAGAGATCTGAGTTATCCATGCTCCCGGCTCATCAGGACTTTGCATGGCACCAGCTTAAGCTAATGGAAAGTGATCTGACAAGTAAATTGAAAAGCAAGCGTGCAGAAGTTGATCAAGCAAATGAAAAGATTGTGGAACTTCTTTCTAGTGTGGGGCAGCTTCAGTCGTCTAGCAACGAGATGGATGAATTTATTGCAAACTTAAAATTGTTGAGATAGTGGCTTGCGCAAATAAATGGAATGAAGAAATCTACAGGCTCGTTCAAGAGTTGGAACTATTGAGAAAGTCTAGAATTGCTCCAGTTACACCAGTCTTAAATTGTCGCACATCGGGAGCTAGAACTTTTAATGTGGGAAGCAGAAATCGGCATCAAACTATGGGCAGCAAGAATGGAAGTAATTTTTTCATGGAGAAAGAACTGCCAACCGCTCATGTCCCTGATCTTATGGACACTGAAAAGGTATCTCTTAGTTAATAATCGTATAAATTTGGAATTTGGTTTCCTTTTGCACTTTCACTTCTCTGAGTTAATAGTTTCATCTTGCAGTAGCATCGTTTTTGAGGACGCATTACCCTCGGTTACCGTATACCTACGCAACATTACCTTTTTAAATTTGATAGCCAGCACAGCCTATAAATCTTAAATCAGCCTTTGTAATTGCTGTTGAAGTTAGTATCAAGTCATTAAATTAAGGGAAAAGTTAGTATTATGTGACCACACTTTTAGCAAGTTCTAGTTGGCTGATTATGAGAGCCGGTATTGCTAACAATGAGGTTATAGTTTAGTATGGAGGGAAATCAGATTGCAAGCCAAGAACACTATCATGTTAAAGAACCCCATGGTATTGGATGTTGTCACATAATGTTGGTTGGTAGGGGTGGAACGGGACCGGGTCGGGAATGAAATAGGACCCAACTGGTCTCATGGCCCATTCGAAATAGAGAAATTTATCTCAAATGAAACTTGTTTTGATTTGGATTGTATCCTGACCCGAACCAAGATGGGTTGGGACATAAGTTCAGACTGGGACATAAGTAATTTTTGTTTGTAATTTAGTTCATTTTAATAATTTTGCCTAAAAATTTTGAGTTAATTTCTAGTCCATGATTCTAATTGTTACAAATTTGTATTTTTTAACTTAAAAATTTAGTTTTGTAATTTTTTAGATTTTATTAAAATTTATTATTAATTTATTTTCTTATCATTAATATAATTATTAATTTTAATTTTAATAAAATTTTAATTTTGAATTACATTAAATATTATAATTTTAAATTTAAATACGTTAAATATTTAAATTTTAATTAAAATTGAAATTAAATAATATGATTTCATTTTCATTTGCATTAAATAATATAAATCAATTTCAATTACGTTAAGGGTTAAATGTTATAATTTTGAATTCAATTTTAATTTTAACTACGTTAAATGTTATAATCAATTTGATAAATTTAATTTCAATTTCAATTACGTTAAGTGTTATAGTTTCAATTCTAATTCAAATTAAATTAATTTTATTTTACAAATGCTTAATAAAAATTTAATTAATCTTTAAACCTATAAGCAAAACATATCAATCAGATACGTATTGTTAAGCATTTTCATATTCCGGAAAAAATAAAATACCACAGTTTTTAAGTTAAATTACTTATTAAAATTTTTTAATAAGTTTATTAGAAATTATTTATTTTAGAAACCAACGTTTATATTATAGCTACCGATTCATTCTTTCTCCACCATAGGCATGGCAGCAATGGCACGGCTGGAGATAGAATTGAGGTGGTGGCGGTGGTTGACGGCAATTAACAGACGGTGATCGGCTGGGATGACGAGTGAGAGTGACAGTTTCTACTTTTTTAGCAATGGCAAGTAAGAACAACGGTAGGGGCAGAGCCGTAGAGGGTAGCAACGGTCAACGGCAGAATGGCAAAATGGCAACAACTGGGCAGTGGGCACTCGCAAGGAAAATGGCAAAAGAAAGAAGAAATTAAAAAATTGAAAAAACACGTTTCGTTTTTGGCCTTTCTTTTTAAAAAAATTAATTGAATGGCATCGTTTTATTTTTTTAAAAAAAAAACAGTTCGGTCCGAGACCATTGGGTCTACCATTTTGGGACCCAGTTTTGTCTCGAATTCAAGACTCGTCCCGTCTTGACCTGATTTTTTTGGGTTGAAAAGACCGGCCGAGATCAGCCCAAATGCCCGCTCCTATTGGTTGGTAGTGTTTTAGTATAACTAGTTCAATTAGATCTGCATCCTGATGTCAATACCATTAAGGAAGAATACTTAAATCCTCTGGTTAATGTTTTCTTGTGTACTAGAACAGGTGGAGGAACCCTTCTTTACTTTGTTGATGTACACTCATTGAACTTCAAAATCTTTGTTTTGAAAATTGCAGTAGAAGTTCAAAGAGAAAATTAGTTGATGCTCCCAGTTCATATATTCCAAAGCTGTTCTCATATAAATTTACAGTTCCCAAATTGAAGAACCCATCTCCCCATTTAGGAAGATCCTCCTAAACAATATTACTGCCAGCAATTAATGGCAATCGATTTGTAATTTGTATATGTTGACCGAGCTTCACTGCTAGCTCTTTTTGTATTGTCAAGTTCGCATTGGTGGATTCCGTTGTAAATTATTCAAATGCCATACCCTAGACAAAAATGTATCTGTAACATACATTTTCAATTCCTTTTATCCTAAAAAACAAAGAAAATGTTGGATTACTCTTTTTTAAGTTCAACCATCAAGATTTTTATTTATCATCAATTTCGGAACGATTGAGGTTGCTTCAACAATTTGAAAGCTGGTCATTTTACATGCATGGCGCATCAGTGGAGTTACTGGAGCATGGTCGAAATTCGGAAACAAACATTTACACGCATATATGATTCAACAGCAAAGATAAAAGATGAGGTGAAAATCAAGAAATACCAAATCCATATATAGATGTTTAATATGTATTTTGCAATGTATGTTATATCAGAAATAGAATAATATGTCAAATGCATTACTTTTTCTTTTACATTATAGACTAATGTAATGCTTTGAAATCTGTTACTCATGTCAATTAGGCCAATATGGCACTTATAATATAAAGATGTTGCTTTATTAGGGGATTATGAGAGGAAATTCAGCTTACGACGAACTTCATCAATATTTTCTACTACGACTAGAATATTGCCGAATTTTATTGACGTAACAAACACATCGACTGTATGTTGTAAATTTATTGACACTTAGACATATTCTGTTATATTTTCACTATCCAACGTTGCGAATGCCATAACATCCCCATATTTTATGCTTATGATTGTCATAATGTAATCAATTCTACTGTATATTTATCATATTTTTTTATTTCTACTTTATATTTACCACGTTTATATTTTAAACAAAGAAATCACCTATATTGTACGTTTTTGTTTCATAATTTACAATTATTATATCATTTATAAGGATATACTCATACTTTAGTCGGTGAAATAAACAAATATTAAGAGTACCATTCGAACAAATGAACATATACATTAAGTGGTTATTTACACCCACAACTTGGTGTATAGTGGTAAGAAACTTTTTTATCTTTAAAATATAGGACAAAATTGGATACAATCTTTATCTTCACCTCTTGAAGTAAGTAATATTGGAGATATACTCACAATTAACTTGGTGAAAACTGCATAAATTGGGAATACCTTTTGTACAAGTAGAGACATATCTAATGCAGTGATTGTGCACCCATAATTTACTATATAGTGGCTCAAAGTGGATCAACATAAATTTTCAGCTATGGACTATAATGATTCAACTTGGGGAAATATCACTCATTTAGAGTAATATGATAATCTTTGCTTATTGAATCTTCAATAATGGGGATTACTAACATTTGAGTTGGTGAAAAGTGTTAATTTTTTTTACCAACCTTCCTAGAAGTATATCTTTTACCAACTTTCCTAGAAGTGGAGATATACATAAACCTAAGAACGTGCACCACAACTTGGTGCATAATTAATTAAAATATGTTGTTTTAATTGAGGATTGTAACACTAAACTTATGAAAATAAAACTAAATTACGATAATATTTTTACTTTCACCTATTAAGGTAAGTAATAGTGGGAATATTCATATAATATAATAGGTGAGAAGTATTTAAATAAGGGACTTCATTCCTACAAATGGGGATATATCTAAGGCTGTGATTATGCACTATAATTTGGTGCATGATGGGTAACAGTAGATCAAAATATGTTGTTTGAACTCAGGATTGTAAGCCTAAACTTAAAACAAAATAAGATAGCTTTGAGATAATGTGATAATCTTCATCTTTTGAATCTTCAACAGTGGGGATATACTCATATTTGAGTTGGTCATAAGTGCTAAAACAAAGAACATATTTTATAAAGGTGGGGACATAGATAAATCAGTGGTTTCGCACCCATAACTTGATGTATAATTGATGAAAATGGAAAAATAAAATCTTGACATGGGGATTGCAATACTAAACTTAGGGAATCGCAACATAATGTGTGATATCTTTATCTTTACCTATTTCATCAATATAAAGTGAGGATATGCTTACACTGGAGTTGGTGACAGATGCAAATACTAAGAACACTTTTTCAGTAAGTGAGAATATACATAAAACAGTTATTGTGCACTCATAACTTAGTGCATAACGGGTGAAATTTTTCGTTCATCAGACCACGTTGTATGTAATTAAGACTGAAATCCTATACTATGGAGAATAAGACAACTTTAGGATAATATGATAATTTTCATATATTCAAATTTCAAAAGTAAGGATATACTCATATTGGCATGGTGAAAGATGTAAATATAAGGAACATTGTTCATGTAAGTGGGGATATATATAAATCGGTGATTGAACACACATAACTTAGTGCATAACGGGTGAAATTTTGTCCATCAAACCATGTTATTTGTAATGGGACTATAATCCTCCACCAGAGGACAACATGACAACTTTTGGGATAATATGATAATCTTCATCTATTCAATTTTAAAAAATAGGAATATACTCATACTAGAGTTGGTAACAAGTGTAAATACTAGTAATACATTTCTTGAAGTAAGAATATATATAAAGTGGTGATTGCACACTTACAACTAAGTGCATAATAGGTGAAATTTCGTACACCTAATTATGTTTGTAATGGGGACTGCAACATTGCATTAGGGGAGAAATAAGACAATTTTGAGATAATATGATACGGTCTAAGCTTAATAATTTTTTAAGAATGGAAATAAATTTAGGATCTATCGAGAAAAATTTATTTGTCCTAATCGAGTCAAGTTAGGTTCGAAAATTTTTCAAACCAAATTGAAAATTTCTCGAACCCAATTTTGTTTTTAACTTAATAATTTTCTTAATAAAATTTAATGTAATTAAAATTAAAATTATAAATTAATAGAATTGAAATTAGATTGGATCCATAATATTTAATAGAATTAAAATTAAAATTATAATATTTATTGTAATTAAAATTTGAATTGAAATTGAAATTAAAATTATAAAATGTAATGCAATTGGAATTTCAATATGAAATTTAATGTAATTGAAGTAAAATTAGAATTGGAATCAAAATTATAACATTTAATATAAATAGAATTACAATTATATAATTTAATGTAGATTAAAATTGAAATTAAAATTTTAATATTTAATGTAATTAAAATTAAAATTGAATTTAGAATTATAGTATTTAACTTAATTGAATTTGAATTTAAAAGTAGATTTAGAATTATAACATTTAGCGTAATTGAAAATAAAATTGAAATTATTAACATTTAACATAATTGAAATTGGAATTATAATTATAACATTTAATGTAATTAAAATTAAAATTAGAATTACAATTATAACATTTAACGTAATTGAAATTGATATTAAATTCGTAGTTATAACATTTAAAGTAATTGAAATTGAAATTGAATTTAGCATTATTAAAATTTAACATAATTAAAATTGTATTGAAATTATAACATTTAACGTAACTAAAATTGAAATTAGATTTAGAATTATTAACATTTTATGTAATTAAAATTGAAATTGTATTTGAAATTATATCATTTAACTTAACTGAAATTGAAATTAGATTTTGAATTATAACATTTAACGTAATTGAAATTAAATTTAAAATTAGAATTAGAATTACAATATCTAACGTAATTAAAATTTAATTGGAATTATAATATTTAACGTACTTGAAATCAAAATTAAAATTAGAATTGTAATATTTAACGAAATTAAAATTGACATTGGAATTAGAATTATAATATTTAAAGTAACTAAAATTTAAATTGGAATTAGAATTATAACATTTAATGTAATCAAAATTCAAATTTAAATTATAATATTTAATGTAATTATAATTAAAATTGAATTTGAAATTATAACATTTAACGTAATTGAAATTGAAATTGGATATGGAATTATAATATTTAACGTAATTGAAATTGAAATTAAAATTATAATATTAAAATTAATTAAAACTTATATTAGAATTATAACATTTAACATAATTAAAATTAAAATTAATTAAAACTTATATTAGAATTAGAATTATAACATTTAACATAATTGAAATTAAAATTAATTAAAACTTATATTAGAATTAGAATTATAACATTTAACATAATTGAAATTAAAATTATAATATTTAACGTAATTAAAAATAAAATTAGAATTAGAATTATAATATTTAATGTAATTAAAATTAAAATTAAAATTAGAACTATAATATTTAACAGAATTTAAATTAAAATTAAAATTGAAATTATAACATAATTGAAATTATAAACAAATAAAGGACCTGTTTAAATATTATGACAAAACTTTGTTAATATGTAAATAAGTAAAAACTTAGGGTGGTTTATTGTTATAATCCATTAACGGTTGTATAACCGGTTAAATGGAGTCAATTGCCTCTATTGGCTGCCATTTTTCACCCAATGGAGGCTTTTAGCTGATGTCATCCGACTGTTCCAACACAGCCGGATGTATTGGAGGCCAGCCCATAAATATAATAATATAAATATATTAAATAATCCTCTACCTAAAAGGCATGCATGCCTCCTGCCTTGAAATTTCTTATTGAAGCTTCTGGTTTTTCCTTCCAACAATGACCACACCCTCTCACTATTCATATCATATGATTCATTTTTAATTATGTTTGCCTATTCTTCTTCTTAATTTGTTTCGCATGTTGGTTTGAGAGATTGAAGCTGCCAGCATGATCTGGTACAAAACCTACCTGTTTATACATATATTCTTCCTCCTGATCTATGTCTAGATATAAAAGTAGAACTAAATGTTCCTGGTTTTAGATTTTCTTTTCAACCCATGTTTTTTTTGGGGCAACCTTGGTTTTAGAAGGGAATTTCATAGAAGATTTTAAACCCATGAAGTTAATTCCGTAGGTTTTTTTTTTCCCCAAGACAGATTGATAAGTGTTTGAAGGCAATTAGGGTTTTTTTTTTTTGAAAATTTATTTTTTTTCTGAAATTAATGGGGAAAAATGAAAAAGTAGGACAGTTTTTAGGGTGAAAAGGTAAGGCTTCATAATCATAGATATGGTTCCATCAGGTCATCTTGCAGCTTCAATTACTCATTCACCAACAATATTAGAAGACCATTCTTGAACAGAACAGTTTCAGCTGCATACCAGGTATATGTGTGCGCGCGCATCATTTTATTACTTTCCTTTCGTTTCTCCATCTTTACTTATTTGCGTGAAATTCCCAAATTTCTTATTTATATATATTTTCAACTGCAGATATATCATTTAACTTCGAAGAAAATATAATGTTATCTCTATATTCTGCCAGTATATGTACATATATTTTTGTCTTGACTTTACCGTACTTGAGAACATTGAGAGTATAAACATATAAAACAAACAAATACTCAACTTCAAGAAACGTGAAAGACATGCTAGTTAGACAAATCTGCAATTTTATATAATATTGTTCTAATAATTGAATTTCCCAATACAAATAATTGCTTATTTGCTAATTATCCATATATATTATGATATCTCAATGGATCTAATTTGTTATTTTAATTATCAATAAATTATATATAGTCTTATTACTTTATTATTCAATCTAAAAATTTAAATTGATAGATAAAAATTTAATATTTATATTAAAGACAAATTTTAACAATTTTTTTTAATATAAAATGTGATTCAAAATAAATTTGAATTAAGTGAATTTTTTATCTCATTGAATTTTAATTATTAAACTATATATATATATATGCACAACAATAAAATAACTGTTTGTACTTAACTTATAGACAAACACATAAGCGCGCACACATATATATATATAATTTGGTAAATTATAAATTTATTATATGATAAGTAATACTAATATTTAATATTATCTGATTAATCTACAATTTTAACATAATTTATAACATGTTACAAAATTATATTATGTATTCATATACTTACTAGAACAAAACTCTCTTCCTATATATATATATATATATATTATTATATTAACAATTATGTACTTATTCCGGATTAATTTAGTATCATTATTCTGACTGTTTAAATAATCTGACTGTGAAAAAAAAATTTGTGTTTGGCATATAGTGTGTTATGATAAATTTGTATTGTACATTTGTATGAAGTAACTATATGAATTTTGTACTTAACAATGGAAGCAAATGCGAATTTTTGCCTAAAAGTTAGTTAATGACCGAGATTTTGACACGTTTAATAGAACTATTCTTGAATGACATAAAACTGACTAGTGTTGTGTTTCCGTGATCTAGTATTTGTCCTTGAATTTGAATAATTGTGTTTCTTGTATGTATATATATATATATACATGACAATTAATTTTATCATGGTGACGATGTGCCATTAATTTATGAGCATTACTGGAGACTACTTGTTATATAACCATCATGAATCAACAAACAACACACTTAATAAATGCTTATAAAAATAATTACAATAAACTGATAAACTTTTTTGAGTCCATGTTTTTCATTTATGACTCTTTTGTATGATTAAGAATATGATATAGATAGTTAAGAATATGTTTGTGATTGTTTTGTTTTTGCTTGATGTTGAAGCATAACAGCCAAATATTTGATATTTAAACACTTATCTTTTACTTAGTATTAGAGAATATGCGCAGAGCTTCAAAGCTATTTGTTGAAGCATGAGTATAGAATAAAGACTTTCACTTGAAGAAGTTGGAATGGTGTCGTGGCATATGACTCAGCACTTAAGCTTAGTATTGCTGATGTGGCAAGAAATATCTAAATTGTATTTTTCACTTTTTCCGTCAAATATTCGTTATAACAAACTTTTGGGCAAGTTTTTTTTTTTGTTTGTTTGTATACTCTCTGTATTTCTCATTCTAATCAATTAAGAAAATCTGTCAAGTTGTTATCTTTGCTTACTTCTAAATATTTCTCTCAAAGTTTCTTTTATTTTCTCAGCTGCCAAACGGCTTCTACAAAAAATTTATTTGGTATTTGAGCTGAATATGGCTAACGCCAATTCAACTAAAATCAACACAATGAATTTTAATCCAAATACAAGTTCTATTACTTTAGTTTTCCTTTCATTGTAAAATTAAACAGAACAAATTTTGTAATATGGAGATCTCAAGTGCTTACTGCACTAAGAAGAAATTGATTGGAATAAATTCTTACTGGAACAAAGATCGGTGACCATTACTGAGAATATAGAGTTTGATCACTGGATGCAACAAAATTAAACCTTACCCAGATGGCTCTTTTCTACAAATCATGATAGCATCTTGAGCTTGGTTATCAGAAGTAAATCCTATTGTGAGTTGTGGAATACAGTGGAGAATTTGCCATTAAGAGACATTGTTTTTGCCTTGATCTTTGACACTTAGGTCATCCTAATTCCTTTACTCTTATGTTTGTACTCAAACATTGTACAAACTTTCACCTTAATAATTCCACTGTTAAATCAGATTTCTGTTATACTTGTCAATATGGCAAACTACATAAATCTCATTTTTCAGCAATTTCTATCATAACTACAAAATGTTTACAACTCCTTTATATTAATCTTTTGAGTCCCGCCCCTATACTATTAAATGACGGTTATAGATTTTACATTAGCTTTATAGATGATTACATAAGGTTTTGCTAGATCTTTCCATTGAAATCCAAATTAGATGCTCTATAAGCCTTTATTTTTTTTTAAACTACAGAATGAAAAACAATTCAACCAAACCATCAAAGCGTGGTTGGGGGGGAGGAGAGGAATACAAATCTTTCTCAAGATACTTAGTTGTTAATGACATTCAAATGAGGTTAATTTATCCATATACACCATTAAAATAGTGTTGTTGAAAAAAAACATAGACATTTAGTAGAAATTAGGCTTACTCTTCGAGCACAAGAAAATATGCCTCTTAACTTTTTGATGGGAATCATTTCATACTACTTCTTATATCATAAATAGGTTACCAACACCAATTATTTCTTATCATTCACATATTCCAAGATTTTCAACTTGTTACCTGACTATGAGTTTTTAAACCATTTGGTTGTGTCTGTTTTCCTCTCTTAAAATCATATCAACAAAACAAAATAGACTTTCACACCATAAAGTATTTGTTCTTATGTTATAGTCCTCAATATAAGTGTTATAAATGTCTTAGTCCTATAGGTAGACTCTATGTTGCTAGACATGTTTCATTTCATGAAAATTCTTTCCTTAAAGAGTTACTTTCTTCTCAACTTCTTCTTCTCTTTCACATTCTATAAATCTCGTTGCCTCTTTCATTTTTCCTTTATATTCATCAAGATCTTTTGTTTTACCTCTATCTTTTTTACATAACAGTACTACTTCAAGCCATTCTTCAACAAGTCATTCAATAGCTGCAAATTACCTCTAGTATACCTCATGCTACTCCAAATTCTTTCATCCCTCAAAATACTAATACTCATCCTATTATGACTAGAGCTAAGTCTGGCATTACCAAACCAAAAGTTATTCTTGCTTATAGAACATCTCTTGAGCCTTCAATAGTTAAAGAAGCACTATTTCATGGTAACTAGGAAGAAGCTATGAAGGTTGAATATACAACCCTGATGAATAACAAAACTTGGTCTCTTATACCTGCCTCTCAAACAAATAAAGTTGTTTCTAATAAGTGGATATTTAGAGTAAATTATAATGCTAATAGGTTTATTGCAAAGTATAAAGCTATTTTGGTGGCTAATAGGTTTCTACAAATTGCTGACGTGGATTATTTTGAGACTTTCAGTCTAGTTATGAAAGTCTCTATAATTAAAGTTATGCTTTGTCTAGATGTTGTTCATCACTGACAAATTAAATAAATTGATATTAACAATGCTTTCCTATGTTGAGAGCTTACTAAAGATGTGTATATGGCTTAGCTAGAGGGCTTTGTTAGCTCAGCTCATCTAGATTTTATTTGCAAACCACATAAGGCACTATATGGTCTAAAGCAAGCTCCTAGAGTTTGATATGATAAATTAAAAGGAGCCTTGTTGGAATGGGGATTCTTTAACTTTAAATTTGATACCTCTCTCTTCTTTAATCATTTTTATGAAGCTTTAGTTCTTGTTTTAATTTATGATGTTTTAATAACTAATTCAAATTCAGCTGCATTTGGACAACTCATTCATTAGCTGATAAATACTTTTGCACTTAAAGATTTAAGGCTGTTTAATTACTTTTTTGGTGTTGAAGTCATAACTTCCTTTGTTGGTCTACATTTGTCCCAAACCAAGTATATTCATGATTTTCTTCAAAAAGCAAATATGGCTAATTGTAAAGGCGATTCTACTCCAATAACAGGTGGGCAGAGACTACTTAAGATTAATACCGATTTATTTTTAGATGCCTCTTTCTATAAGATTATAGTAGGGGCGTTACAATATGTTACTCTTATTAAACCAAAGTCTTCATATTCTGTACATAAGCTCAGTCAATGTTTTGCCAATCCAACTACTAAACCTTGACAAGCTTATAAAAGGATTCTCAAATATCTTCAAGCCACTTTTAACTATGAACTTCAATTTGTTTTATATGGTGGCTTGGAATTAACTGGTTATAGTAATGTAGATTGAGGCACTACCCTTAATGAAAGAAAATCTATTAGTGGCTATTGTATTTTTTTTTTAGGTCTATTTGGTGTCTTAGTCCTCTAAAAAATAATATGTTGTTGCCAGGTCATCAATTGAAGCTGAATATTGAGCCTTAGCATTTGCTTATTTTAAAGTGCTATGGCTGAGATCCTTACTGTCTAAGCTATCAATCTCTTTGAAGCAGGTACCTATCTTGTGGTGTGATAATCAGAGTGCTCAAGCTCTTGCTTTAAATTCAATTTTTCATTCTCGTACTATTCATATTAAACTTGATGTTCAATTTCTCTAAAACAAAGTTGCTGCAAATGAAGTGATATTAAGTTTGTCCTTAATATTGATCAGGTTGCTGATATCTTAACAAAGCCATTGTCTCTTTCTCAATTTGCCTACATAAATGGTAACCTCCATCTCATCAAGAGACTTATAAGGTTTACACAAAGTTCAACTCTAGAATGCTAGAAGTCCAATTATTGTGTAAAACTTATGCAGGGTTCAACTCTGGGATGTCAAAGGCTTGTAAGGTATAGGTAAGGTACGGGCCTATAAGGCAAAATAGGTACTCTAAGATGTCAAAAAACTACAAGGCTCGAGTAGGGTTCCATCTAAAAACAAAGATAGTCCTTATCTAAATGGGTGTGAGATCTTAATAAAAGTAACCCAAGTCTTTATCTAAGGCAATGTAAGACCTCAACAAATGCAACATAAGTTCTTTTCTAAGGCAATGTAAATCCTTGTTACAGGTAACATAAGTTATCATTCGAGGCCCTATATGTCCTCATCTAGGGCCACATAAGTCCTCATTTGAATATCGAGGCCACTTTATACCCATGGTGCACAGATTTTAACCTATGGTATTCAATTTATTATTTTCATTCAGTATATGGTGCTCGAATTTTAGCTTATAATGCTCAATTTTTTATTCTTTCTCAGTATATAGCGTTCGAATTTTCAATTTAAGATGTTTAGTTTCTTATTCTCTCTCAACCTATGATGCATGATTTCAGCCTATAATGATTGGATTATTGTGCTACTTCAATTTATGATGCTTAGATTTCAACTCACGGTGCTCAAAATATTTTTATAAAGCACTTTATGCTTATGCTAACACTCATAGTAATTGAGTTTATTATTCTTGTTTTAGCATACTAGTGTCAACTCCTAGTATTTGTCTTATACTTATAAAACAACTAGCATTCAATGCAAAGTAAAAGCTTTGACAATGACTAAGATTGTTATGAAAATCTTCAAATGAAAAACAAGAATGAAAGCATTGAGGCTTATTAGCTAATGGCATCAACATCTTAGGCTTCAGTCCACTACCTCAAATAAAATATAATATCGAGCACAAAAACACCGTCGAGCTAGTCTCTAATCCTTAACTCTAGAAAAGGTCAAAATAATTATCTTTCACGAAGAGTAAAATTACTGAAAGACCCTCTGCAGAACGAAATACTAGAAGACCACTATAACAAAAAATCCTAACCTCTTTCAAAGCACTTCATCAAGTTATCAAAACAAGAATCTAATCGATCTGATATTTTAAAAGCACTACTTTGAGCCACTTTAATCCAAGGATTACTATAAAGTTTTCAGTGTTAACAAGTTAACACTAAAAACTGAGGGACTCTTATGTTTTCCTAAATTTTGGTAGGCAATTTATTAAAAGGCATAGAAAAGACTCTTAAAATGGTAAAAATAGAGCTGCCATTATTATACTAGGACTCTATGAGAAAAATCCTAGACAAATAAGGGAACTACCATCTTATTTGAGAACGACTCTAATAAGTAAAGACTAATTGGAAAAGTGCTATGGAATCCTAATTTTATTCAGATTCTATGACTTCTGTTCACGTATTACCTTATAAAAAGAAGGCTAAACTATGAAGAAGAAGGCCTAAGGTCTAATGTCTAAGGTTTGGATTTCAACAAAAAAGACCCAAGGTCTGCAAATTGGTTACCCTAAAATTTGGTCAAATTAAGATCAATGATTAAATTTGGTGATTGTTGGGAACAAGGTAGAGATTAACAAAAAAATTAAGGAAAAAAGTAGTATGAGCATTGAATTGATAGCGGTTTAGCTTAATGTAAGCTTATATCCAATTTTACCGAGCCTCGCCAACTCTTTTAAATGCATTATAAAATATTGTGGTTACAATAGAAATACATAATAGTATAGCCTTTTGGAATAAAAATAACCCCAAAAAATAATAAGTGTGTCATGATAGGGGTTAATTAAGTCTAATATTTTCATCTTTCAAACTTAATATTTGTTCGTAAAAATTAAGATTATTTAACTTTTTATGTATTTTATTATTATTATTGTAGGTTTGGAGTTAATGGAGCAAATAGGGTCAAAACTCTAATGAAAATAAGGTAAAAACATCAAATTGCTACAGTATCTGCTACAGTGAATTGCTATAGTATGAGCTTTAGTGATATACTACCGTGCTCAGCGCCACATGCCTGAAACAGTATCTACAATGCCCAACGTGTGAACAGTACGGTAAACAGTAGCATGTGAACAATTTTTTTGCTACCGTAACTCATGAACAATAATCTTAATCTGACTTGTATTTGATATTTAACCATAATTTGAAGACATAAATCTATAAATAGAAGGCCCAAAACTCTAATTAAGGGGGAGAAGAACAAAAAATCAAGAAGAGAGAGAAAGTAGAGAGTTCTATTTTCTTAGAATCAATAAGATTAGAAGATTGAAAGCTATAGAAAAATTAGTTCTATTTTTTTTAACTTCTTTATCTTTCTAGGTTTTTTTATAATTTTTATGGTGTTATTCTTGATAAGCTCTAGAACTCTTTGTTTTACTATAACCTAAGTTTTTTATTTCTAAGGTTAGACTTTTGGACCTAAGTATGTAGTTGAATTTGATTATTTCTTAGTTTAATAACTTAATATATATAATTGATTCATTCTATCTTGTGTTTATTGCTTTCATTAAATCTTACCAATATTTTGAATGATTAAGGAACCATGATAAACTTGACAAAGAGATTCATGTGTTTAGCCTCAGATAATTTAATGTATGATCATAAGGTAACAACTATAAGTTCTATCTAGGATAGACATATACCTAGATGGTATGTATGGTATTATTTAAATTTGATTTTAATGAATTACATTCTGATTTGATTACCATAGACATATAGGTGATTGTTAGAATGTGTAATATAGTCACTTGACCATCGACAGAGACTTGTGATGAAATTAGTGTCTAAACCAATCAATTAGTATTAAAGGATTAACTAAGATATTAATAAGTCTAATGAAATATTAAAGGATGAGTCTATACCTTATATTATTATCAATTAGTGAATTTATCTTTTATTAGTTACTATTTATGTTGATTTAATTGATAGAATTATGTTAGTTAAATAACTTTTAGATTTTAGTTTTCTGAATAAAAGTTACATAGTTATAATTTTAGTACTTGATTGAAAGAATTAGATTGCATAGTTCATATAGGATCGATATCTGGACTTAAAATCTTATATTACTTGATACGATAGCGTGCGCTTGTGCTTAACTAGTATAGTATACAATCATGTCGTCTTCTTTCTCGAAAGTGAAATTTGATCCCTCTTAATTGGATGCATCAAGGATGTCGTGTATGAAGAATGCCTATACCATATTATAAAGAAGAGACTGATGTTTTTCTTCATGATTTAGCCCTCTTTTTATAGGGTAATGGGCATATGGCGGTGGTAGAATATGAACAAAATTATGATGCCACAGTACTTTTTCAATTAATCTTCTCTTATTAGATTCTTCAAATAAGGTGGCAGTTTCCTTATTTATCTTGAATTTTTCGTATAAAGTCCTAGTACAATAAAAGGAGCTCTCTTTTTACCTATTCATCATCTTTTTTGGGCCTTTTAATAATTAAGATGTTTATGGTCTTTAGCTCACAAGGCCTAAAGACCTTATGCCAAAGGAGCCTAATGAGAAACTCAAATAAGTAACAGCTAAAAATAAGTGTCGGCCTATACACCTCCTTGAACCCTAGTGCCCTTTTTAAGTTGTTGAAATATTAGCCTACAGGCTAACTTATTTGGTCAAACTCCTAAAAGAGAAAAGGTTGAGTCCACACCATCCGAGCTGGTTAGAATAATGATCTACTAGCTGCCCTGATTGATTAATCTCACAATGGAAAACTATGGTCTCTTCGAGCTGGTCAAAGCACTTGTCTATAGGCTACACTGCTCGATCAAATCCACCATCTACAAAGCTAAGAAGAATAATAGTCGAACACCTACTATCCTGTTTGAAAAAGTTGTATTGAATGAGAGAAAGCTCTCACTCAAATAGAATAAGGAGAGGTCTAAAATTAATGGTCTCGAATAAATAAAGATGTTCTTAAAAAAGAACTCTACTTATAAGAAACGTAGAGAGCTGTGGTTAAAGTTAAGCTTATCATGCAAAAAATCTCTAAAAAAAGATAAAATCACTAAGGTAAACGAGTATGGTTACAAAACCAAGAAACCCCAACAAATGCTAAGAACCCACTAAGGCAGTCTAATACTTTTCATAGCCACATAAGCCCTTACCAAAGGCAGTATAAGACTTTGCTAGAGACCGTATAAGCCCTCATCAAGGCCACGTAAAGCTTCATTTACTACAAGCCTAACCAAAATAAGAAAACTCCCTCTATAAAAGGTTAGGTTACTTGAAAATTTCCTCCACTAGGGATAAAATTGTTAGAACCTTCTATAAATGGCAACATCCATCTAATCAAGAAAGTTAATAGTCTCATTTAAAGACAAAGTAAGTCCCCATCTAAGACAACATAAGTCATCATTTAAGACAACGTAAGTCCTCATTAAAGGCAAACAAAAGTCCTCATTCGAGGCAAAGTAAGTCCTCATAGTTACATTTTCTTTAAACCAATGACAACTTGACATGTGTCACTTTTCTAATTTAAAATTATTAATAATTAAAATTTATTTTTGATACATTCTCATTTTTACCTAATACTACTTGTCTACGTTAATTTACAATGCAAAATTTCTATCACTAATTGATGAATACTTGAAATTACATATTTAATAAGGATTTTATATCATTGTTTACTATATTAAACTTAATTAGCTTTTAACTATTTTGTGGTAGGCTCGGTAAAATGGGTATAATGTCCTACCTAAAGATTTAATTAGAGTGATTCTTGATCCTGTAAAGATCTGACTCAATGGGGTAACATATTATATTTCATAACCCATTTAAAACTTAAGCATTTAGAGGTTGAAAATGGCCTAGAACAAAACTGATCTGCAGTACAGGCCCAATCCGAATAGTCATCAGTATTTGGCCTATAATTATAATAATACGTATCTAATACGTATAAGACAACTCAATTTGGAAAGATAAGAGATTTATCTAAACTTTGATATTTTCAGTAACAACTAATTCGGATCACATTAATTCTAAATTAGATAATCAAGTAGATACATTAATGATAATTAGTGTAAATTATTTGCCACAATTCTTAACTTTTATCATCCAAGTGGTTCCCTCTTCATTTGTCTCGATTTATCCATGTTTTTCTATAAATAGATAGCATATTTATACCCAAAGGATGTAATTAGAGGACTAGATTTTAGTTTAAAACACTTATCGTTTGTATTTGTTTTTTGTAATATTATTTATCTTGTTTATTATTCTAAAATTATGTTATCTCTTCTTCCATTTTTTTTTCTTTAGTTTTATTATATCTAAATATTTTTTTTTATGCTAAGGTGAAAGGGTGAAACTTTTGCTAAGGTAATAAGATGTACTTAACTCTTATTCATAAATTTAATGCTTCATTATTAAGTTAAGCAAATTTTTATATGATGTATATATTTATTTGTAATATTAATACACTTTCTTCTAAAATGATGCCTCTTGATTTATTATAGACAACTTTTATAGTTGGCACAATAAATTCTTGAAACCATTTACAAGATTTGGCTTATATACCCTTTCTTGTAAAGTGGGAGTCTTGATTTATTGTACACAAATATAAAGATTGGCATAATAAATACTTGAACCCATTTATAAGATTTTGTGTATAATAATTAAAAGAAATAATTACTAGTTAATATATAAATGGTGATGAACTTTAATTGTTATATCTTCCGGTTGGAATCTCATTTGTGTAAAGTTCCAATTGAGTTATAAAAAAAGTTAAATATATTTTTACTTCTTATGCCAAGAGTGGATCCCTCTAACCTTAGCTTTTATTTGAATTAGTTAATTGAATTTGTA
Organism: Ailanthus altissimus; assembly: GCA_946807835.1. Taxonomy (NCBI): domain Eukaryota; kingdom Viridiplantae; phylum Streptophyta; class Magnoliopsida; order Sapindales; family Simaroubaceae; genus Ailanthus; species Ailanthus altissimus. The sequence continues at coordinate 8,585,933 of OX327690.1, read as the reverse complement.
AACATCTTATACTGCATTAATTGTCTTTAAAGTATTTATAATTTGTAATTTTAATTTTACTTTCCTGTGGATTGACATTGTTCTCACCGCATTATTTATTACTTCGACAATCCTGCACTTGAGAATAAACTCTTATATTCTGGACGTGTCAAGTTTTTGGCGTCATTGCCGGAGAGGTAAAATTAACATATTTTTTTTTGTTTATTTTATTTTCATGGAAAGTTAAGCCTTCTAACTTACTTTACTTTACTTATTATTCGCTTTTTATTTTCATGAAAAGTTAAGTCTCCTATCTTGCTTTACTTTATTTATTATTTGCTTGTTATTTTCATGAAAGGCTAAGCCTCTTAACTTGCTTTACTTTATTTATTATTCACATTTTATTTTCATGGAAGGCTAAGCTTCCTACTCTTTATTTGTTAACTTTTTATTATATAATCTAACATTGACTAATCTAACTTTTAATTATTTATCTTTATTTTATTTTAATTTTAATTTTGCCTATTTTATTTACCTGTGTTTAATATTTTAATTTATTTTCTCTTATTTCTCTTATTTATTGTTATTGTATTTTGTTTTATTTCTTTATATGAGTGGTTGGTTTCGAGATCCTAATTCTCATCGTTTGGTGAAAAGTAATTTTGGAACTTCCTTTGATAATTTGTTAGATTCTCCTTCATATTCTTATTTTTCACCAATTAACACCATGAGCGAAAATCAAATTGAAGGACTCATAGACCCAGGGGACAAGCAATCCCAACTTAATGACCATAACCGACCTAGGACACTTAGAGATTACATGAACCGTACATGAACAGGTGCACCATCTTGCTTAATTTTTTCTTCGGATGCAACACATTTTAATTTTAAGCTAGGTATTATCCAACTTTTACCCACTTTTTATGGCTTAGATGCAGAGAACCCTTATCTACATCTAAGAGATTTTGAAGAAGTGTATAACACGTATAATGACCAAAATTGTATTATGAACACAATTCAACTTAACATTTTCCCTTTTTCTTTAAAAGATAAAGTTAAAACATGGCTACAAAACCTTAGGCCAGGATCTATTTCTTTATGAGATGAGATGCAACAACAATTCTTGAAAAAAAAAATTTCTTCCTATAGAACAATTGTTTTCAAAAGACAAATTACCACTATTGCCCAAAAACCAGGAGAGACCCTTTACCAATGTTGAGAAAGGTATAAAGAATTACTTAATACCTGTCCCTATCATGGCTTTGAAACATAGAGATTAGTCTCAAATTTCTATGAGGGCTTAACACCCTAAGTTAGGCAAATGATAAAAATGATGTGTAATGGAACATTTGAGGACAAAAACCCAAAAGAGGCAATGAACTATCTAGACTTACTAGCAGAAAATGCTCAAAATTAGGACACTGCTGGTACCTGTGAGGCATCTAGCAAAAATCAAACCACTACATTTAGTGAGGGTATTTATCATCTTAGAGAAGATCATGACCTTCAAGCCAAATTAGCATCCTTAGTTAGAAAAGTCGAAACCTTAAAAATGAAAAAGAGTGGTCAAATAAAATCTGTTTAAGAAATTGTGTGTCATATTTGTGAAACTCATGACCACTCTACCAATGATTGCCCAACTTTGCCTGCATTTAGGGAATGTCTCCATAAATAAGCCACTGTTCTAAACACGTTCAAGCGGTTAAACAATAACCCATATTCACAAAACTACAATCCTGGATGGATAAATCACCTGAATTTTAGTTTGAGGAATAACACTCAAGCACAAGCTTCACAATCACCTTTCCAAAAACACCGAAATTTTCAAAACCACCAAGGTTATGCACTATATGTCCTACCTCCTAGGAAAAATATTAAAGAACCTTTGCATGCATTCATTGAAAAGCAAGAGTCTATTAATTCTCAAAATGTTTAAACATTTGCTGATTTGAAAGATACTCTTACTAAATTTGTATCCGTACAGAACATTCATGAGAAAGGAAAATTTTCTTCTCAACCATAACCAAACCCTAATGGACAACATAACTCAAATGCATGTAGTTCAGAAAGCCAACATATGGACCAAATTAAAGTGGTTATCACTATTCAGAATGGTAAAATTGTTGAAAAAGACATTCTTAAACCTCATGAGAGCGATGAATCAATCTCTGAGGGTAAGAAAAGCATTGAACCTATACCTAATGAAGAAAACACCAAACCCTCACCTTCACCTCCATTTTCTCATGCATTACGTAATACTAAGAAGATGAATCACAATCCTGAAATTTTTGAAATCTTCAAATAGGTAAAAGTTAATATTCCTTTATTGGATACTATTAAACAAGTTTCCTCTTATGCAAAATTTTTGAAGGATTTATGCACAGTAAAAAGAAAACTGAATGTGAAAAAGAAAATATTTTTAGCTGAACAAGTAAATGTCATTCTTCAAAACAATAATGCTTTAAAATATAAAGACCTTAGTTGTTCTACAATTTCATGTATTATTGGAAGTCATAAAAGTTAACAAGCCTTACTTGATATTGGTACTAGTGTGAATTTATTGTCGTATTCAGTTTATCAACAGCTCAATCGCGATGAGTTAAAATCAACTTCTATAACACTTTTGCTTATCGATAGATCAATAAAAGTACCGGGGGGGATAATGGAAGATGTTTAAGTTCAAGTTGATAAATTCATATATCTTGTGGATTTTATTGTCTTGGACATAGAACCTATTAAAGGATGTAATCCGATACATATGATTTTGGGTCGTCCATTTTTAGCAACTCCTAACGCTTTGATTAATTGCACGAATAGAGTAATGAAGCTTTCATTTGGAAACATGACACTTAAGCTTAATATTTTCAATATGTGTGAGCAACCATATGAGGGGGAGGATGAAAGTGAAGAAGCCAACATGATTGAAATGATTGTGGAAGATCATATTCAAAAAATGAGTTCTACCGATCCCTTAGAAATGTGTTTAATAAATTCATTTGAGTCAAATATTCAATTAGATCCTAAAATCTTTGACATATGTTCTTTACTTGACTGTATACAGGTGATTGAAAATAAAGGATGGAAACTAAAGTTTGAAGAATTAGGAGAAAATGAGGATAAACAGAATGAAATTTCAAAGTTAAAGTTAAAACCTCTACCTGAAGGACTGAAATATGCATTTCTTATAGAGAAACAAACTTACCCGGTGGTAATTGCTTCTATATTCACAAGCGAACAAGAAGGTAAGTTGATTGAATTATTAAAAATGTATAAAAATGCAATTAGGTGAACTTTAAAAGACATAAACGGCATTAATCCTTTGATTTGCACACATAGAATACACTTAGAAGATAATGCCAAAACTTTCCAACAACCTGAAAGTGAAAAAGCCAACATGATTGAAATGATTGTGGAAGATCATATTCAAAAAATGAGTTCTACCGATCCCTTAGAAATGTGTTTAATAAATTCATTTGAGTCAAATATTCAATTAGATCCTAAAATCTTTGACATATGTTCTTTACTTGACTGTATACATGTGATTGAAAATAAAGGATGGAAACTAAAGTTTGAAGAATTAGGAGAAAATGAGGATAAACAGAATGAAATTTCAAAGTTAAAGTTAAAACCTCTACCTGAAGGACTGAAATATGCATTTCTTATAGAGAAACAAACTTACCCGGTGGTAATTGCTTCTATATTCACAAGCGAACAAGAAGGTAAGTTGATTGAATTATTGAAAATGTATAAAAATGCAATTAGGTGAACTTTAAAAGACATAAACGGCATTAATCCTTTGATTTGCACACATAGAATACACTTAGAAGATAATGCCAAAACTTTCCAACAACCTGAAAGTGAAAAAGCCAACATGATTGAAATGATTGTGGAAGATCATATTCAAAAAATGAGTTCTACCGATCCCTTAGAAATGTGTTTAATAAATTCATTTGAGTCAAATATTCAATTAGATCCTAAAATCTTTGACATATGTTCTTTACTTGACTGTATACAGGTGATTGAAAATAAAGGATGGAAACTAAAGTTTGAAGAATTAGGAGAAAATGAGGATAAACAGAATGAATTTTCAAAGTTAAAGTTAAAACCTCTACCTGAAGGACTGAAATATGCATTTCTTATAGAGAAACAAACTTACCCGGTGGTAATTGCTTCTATATTCACAAGCGAACAAGAAGGTAAGTTGATTGAATTATTGAAAATGTATAAAAATGCAATTAGGTGAACTTTAAAAGACATAAACGGCATTAATCCTTTGATTTGCACACATAGAATACACTTAGAAGATAATGCCAAAACTTTCCAACAACCTGAAAGGAGATTAAATCCATATACGAAAGAGGTAGTGAGAGCTGAAGTTCTTAAATTACTTGAAGTAGAAATCATCTATCCTATCTTAGATAGTAAGTAAGTAAGTCTTACTTAGGTAGTACTAAACAAATCAGAAATTACAGTCATTAAAAATGACAAAGGTAAGTTAATACCAACTCGAGTCTCATCTAGTTAGAGGATGTGTATAAATTATAGAAAGTTAAACTCGGCCACTAGGAAAGACCATTTTTCTTTACCATTCCTTAATTAAATTATAGGAAGAGTAGCAGGACATCCCTACTATTGCTTTCTAGATGGTTATTCTGACTATTATCAAATTTTTATTGCACTAGAGGATTAAAAAAAATACTATATTCATATGCCTTTTTGAGACCTTTACTTTTTAAAGAATGCCCTTTGAACTTTGTAATGCCCTAGTAATATTTCAGCGATATATGTTAAGCATTTTTAGTGATATGGTTGAGCATTATTTAGAAGTTTTCATAGATGATTTAACTGTGTTTGAAAATTCTTTTGATAATTGTTTTAAAAACTTAGAAAATGTCTCAAAACAATGTGAAGAAAAGAGTCTTGTGTTGAATTGAAAAAAATGTTATTACATGGTTACTTCTAGAATTATTTTGGGACATGTAATGTTTTCTAAAGGAATTGAAGTGGATAAGGCAAAAGTCAAACTCATTACACATTTGCCTCTACAAAAAATAGTCAGAGAAGTCTGATCATTTTTAGGACATGCTGGATTCTATAGGAGATCATAAACAATTTTAGTACTATATCTAAACCTTTTTGTAACCTCTTAGTAAAAGGTATATCATTTGAGTGGACTTAAAAGTGTTACAATTTGTTTGAAAAATTAATTGACCTCTTAACATCTGCTCCTATCATACAATCTCCTGACTAGTCTTTACCTTTTGAGCTCATATGTGATGCTAGTGACTACGCTATTGGTGCTGTATTGGGACAAAAAAAGGAAGGTAAATCTTATGTAATTTATTATGCAAGTAGAATTTTAAACAGTGCATAAATGAATTACACAACAACTAAAAAAGACTACTTGCTGTAATATTTACATTAGACAAATTTCGTTCTTACTTAATTGGTTCTTCAACTGTTATGTTTACTGACCATGCTGCTGTAAGGTATTTAATGTCAAAACAGGATGCAAAACCAAGACTGATTCAATGGATTCTATTGCTTCAAGAATTTATTATCACTATTAAGAATAAGAAGGAAGCTAAGAATGTTGTTGCAGATCACTTATCAAGACGCACTAGATTCATCAACAGAAATAATACCTATTAATGATTCTTATCCTGATGAATTTTTATTTTCTACTGTTACAATGTCTTGGTATGTTAATATTGTTAGTTTTCTTGTAACAGGAGAAATGTCACCTCAATGGAATGCTCAAGACAAAAATAATTTTTTTTTAATTGAGATAAAAAGTTTTATTAGGATGATCTTTATCTCTTCAAATATTATCGTAACCAAATATTTTGAAGATGCATACTCGGCACAGTAAGTAAAGTTATTAAATTTTGTCATTCTGAAGGATGTGTGAGACATTTCTCATAAAAGAAAACATCTATAAAAATCTTGCAGTGTGAATTTTATTGGCCTACTTTATTTCAAGATACACATGCATTTTGTATAACATGTGAAAATTGTCAAAAGTTGGGATCAATTTCAAAACAAAACATGATGCCTTTGAACCCTATTCTTGTTATTAAAATCTTTGATTGTTGGGGGATAGATTTAATGGGATCATTTCTATTATCATTTAAATTTATGTATATCTTAGTCATAGTAGATTATGTCTCAAAATGGATTAAGACTATTCCATGTCGAAATAATGACCATAAAATAATCATGAAATATTTGAAAGAAAATATCTTAAGTCGATTTGAAATCTCTCAAGCCATTATAAGTGATAGGCGTAAGCATTTTTGTAATAGGCTATTTGAAACATTAATTAAAAAAATATGGTATTACTCTTAAAGTTGTCACCCTTTATCATCCTTAGACAAGTGAACAAGTTGAATTGGTAAATAGGGAGATAAAATAAATTTTAGAAAAAACTGTAACCCCAGATCGTAAAGATTGGTCTTTAAGATTTAATGATGCATTGTAGGCTTATAGAACTGCTTTTAAAACTTCATTGGGTATGTCTCCTTATAGAATAGTTTATGGAAAGCCTTGTCACTTACCTGTGGAACTTGAGCATAAAGCCTACTGGGCCATTAAAACTTTCAACGCAAATCTTGATTCTACTGGACACATACGTAAATTACAAATAAATGAACTTGAAGAATTGAGAAATGATGCATATGAGAATTCAAAAATTCATAAAGATAAAATCAAAGTTTTTCATGATAAAAAAAATTCAAAGAAAAATATTTGATACTGGTGAGAAGGTTTTTCTTTATAATTCTCGACTTCACATATTCTCTGAAAAATTAAGATAAAGATAAAGTGGCTCTTTTATTGTGAAACATGTGTACTCTTATAGAACAATTGACATTGAAAATCCTAGAAATGAGAATATGTTTAAGGTAAATGGGTAAAGACACAAGCTGTTTATAGAAAACCAAGCTTTTCATGAAGAATTTGTGTTCCTGTCTGACCCTTGTTATGAGACCAATTAATCTTTATTTTACATATTTACATATTTATATATATTTATTCTTCTTCTAACTTTTTTGTTGTTGTTGTTTTTACTTCTAGGTTAATTTAGTATTTTTGTTAAAGTTTTATTTTGCACCCCGATTAAGAGGTAGATAACGGTACTTCGTGACATTTTAAGTCTGTTTTGTCATTTTTTCATAATTACTGATAACTTCTCTTCTTGCCTCTTCCTAAAAAACAAATGGATGACATTCTAAAGAATTTGAAAAAGTGTTTTCCATTATTGCCTCAAAATACTTTAAAGAAAATTTACCAAGCAAGATGTGAAAGATTAAGGTTATTAATGAATATACCTGTTGATTTACGTTGGTTAATTAAAACCAAAGTTCGATTGATAGGTGAATTTTCAGACTCATTAATTTCCTACATGCCTAGCTTAGGTAAAAGCTTTTTTGTAAACAAAAAAAAAAACAAAGAGCAAAACAATTAAGTGTTTGTTACAAGTGTGCACAAATGACTTGTAACACACATTGCCGTATTTTAGGAATTGTGTCTATAAATCGCGAAGATACAATTAAGTTCATTAATGATGGCCTGAGTAAGGAGTCTTTAGATGATATCTTATCGACTATTGAGATGCATCCTAGTGGATATATACATATTGTAATTTGTGAATTATGGGACATATTCCTAAAAGAACATGAGCGGTACAATCTTAGAAATCTGACTTTAAAAGACCCTGTTTGCCAATTTATAAGAAAATTAGATGGAAAGTCTATCTCTGACCTATAGAGGGCGTTTAAACAGTTTCTGGACATAAAACCAAGATGTGAGCCACAATCACAACTACTTGTACATATTTACTATAGCTGTTATTTTTAAATATTTTATTTCAAACTCAAACGTCTTTTCCAACAACCAACCACCCATAATCGATTTTGAAAATTTTGCATTTTAAGCCAACAACCCATGTGACTTAACTTTATAACACCTTTTGGCTCTATAAATACATTGCATTATTTCTGCATCTTTATACAAACTCAAATCATTCAAGAGAGAGAGTAAGTGAAATAATGGAAGAACATCAACTTGTAAATTCACAAAAATTTGTGTCTTTTGTAGATCCAGCCTTGAAAAGATTGGAGAGTTTGTAGAAGCAGCAGAAACCCTTAGTAAAGTGTTAGCTGAGCAAAAAATTCATTTAGTATATGGGAGAGGTAGTCTTGGATTAATAGGACGTGTGGCAACCGCTATACAAAATAAAGGCAGTCGAATTTTGGGTATCATACCGAAAGCTCTAGTTGTTGGAAACATTGTAGAAAAATTAATTAGAGATGAGTTACAGGTATTATCAATGTACGAGCAAATGTCTCTCATGCTTCGGAATTTTGATGCCTTCATAGCTTTACTTGGAGATTTTGAAACTTTGAAGGAAAATTTTCAAATTGTCTTATGGGCACAATTGTAAATCCACCAAAAGCCTATTGGTTTGTTAAATGTTGATATTTTTTATAATGAGTTGTTATCTTTTCTTGACTATGCAGAGAAAAAATAGTTCGTCGCATCTACAGCATGGCAGATTCTCATTTCTACTTCAACTGTTGATCAGTTACTCAATAAACTACAAGCTTTTACACCTCTATCGGATCCAACAATGCGTCAGATAGATTAGTATACTGATGATAGTGAAAAGAAATGCAAGATATATTTGACGTTTCATCTGTAGCTTATCTACTTTTATATATTTTTAAGAGTTTTATGTGGCTTGTTTTATTTTGTTGCAGGTTTAATTTCTAATAAAAGATGTTTTAGGTGATATCTTCTATACTTTACTCTTTCTATATTTTGACATTGAGGACAATGTCTCAATCTGGTTAGGGAGAGAATAGTTGATATATAATGTTGGCGTTATTTAATTTTTTTGTTATCACTTTGTTCTCTAATAAAAAAAATCATCATGAATGGCGTAGAAGGTTCATTTATGCATTTTTTAGATGCATTCTAATTCTAAAATGGCAGAGTAAAGAGTACATTACTGAACTTTTGAAACATATTCTAATTGATTTATTTTTAATGCATTTTACATATATTTGTCTGTTGCTTAAGTTTTTGGTAACTCTTGCATAAATAAGTTTCTTTTACTATTGATGTATGATTTTAAAATTGTTTAGTTTGAATCATTTTTTCTATCTATGTTACTAAAGAATAACTTTCGAAATTATTTCTTGAGAACAATACTAAGCCTTATGGTAAGATGGATGATTTAATATATATAGCTAAGAAAATTTTCATATTTAAATATATATATATTCTTTTCTAAATTCACATATCTTTGTGAGTAAGTGGAGAGGTTTGAGATAATAACTTACGAACTTTCATTGATCTTTTAAAATGGTTAACTTTTGTTTGGAATGACATTATTTAGGATGAAGAATGATTTGGGTGCTTAGCTGAAGGATGATTAAAAAAAAATTAGAATAGTATTATAGTGAGAAATTGCTCTTATTTTGTAATGATTTCTTATGTCTTTAAAAAAAAACACAAAAAAAAAGTATATATAAAAAAAATAAAAAAAGAAGTCAATTTAGTTCAATAAACTCTTTGTTCAATTCAAGAAAACAAAAGTTATTAGGAAGCAATTTTATCACTGGACTCTTTATTTGTAAGATTCGCATAAAATAATTAAAATTTGAAGCGAGTATATGAAAAAGAATGGTTTGACTTTAAATAATTGATTTTTCTATCTTTGGATTAATGTTAGTTTGTCTGTCTGTCTGTTCTTAAATATAATATTTTCTTGAGCGATTATCTGTTTTTCAACTCTATAAGTGAAATCCTAACCCGTTAAATAGTTATTCATCTGTAAAGATATGAAGTTGAGGCTTTTATCTGAAAAAACTTTTCAAAGCTATATATGTTATGGTTTGTGGTATAAACGCTTCGGATTTATTCATGCACACACAATTTTTAGAAGTTATGATTGAAATAACCTTTATAGCGATTGTGATTTTTAACTGACGTTGTGTTAGAAATACTTAAGTAGTGTTCAAATTTTATTTATACTTTAATTGCTAGAGACTAGCAAAATGCTAGTTGGGGGGTGTGTGAACACTTGAAATTACATATTTAATAAAAATTTTATATCATTGTTTTGTATTACTAGTATCTTTAACCTCATAATTTAAGTATATTTACAATATTGTACCTAATTAGTTTTTAACTATCTTGTGGTAGGTTTGATAAAATAGGCATAACTTTCTACCTAAAGATTCAATTGGAGTGCTTCTTGATCCTGTGAAGAGCTGACTCAATGGGATAACATATTGTATTTCACAAAGCATTTGAAATTTGAGTGTTTAGAGGGTAAAAATGGCTTAAAACAGAAATGATCTGTAGTGCAGGCCTAGTCAGAACAGTTATTAGTTTTTGGCACATACCTATAATAATACGTATCTAATAGGTATGAAACAACTCAATTTGGAGAGATAAGAGATTTATCTACAACTTTGATGTTTTGAGTAACAGTTAATTCGGATCACATTAATTCTAAATTAGATAATCAAGTGGATACATTAATAATAATCGATGTAAATTATTTACCACCATTCTTGAATTTTATCATCCAAGTGGTTCCCTCTTCATTTGTCTCAATTTATCCATATTTTTCTATAAATAGATAACATGTTTATGCTCAAATGATGTAATTAGATAACTAGATTTTAGTTTAAAACACTTATCTTTTGTATTATTTCTTTGTAATATTATTTCTCTTGTTTATTATTCTAAAATCATGTTATCTCTTCTTCCATTTCTTTTCTTTTTCTTTAGTTTTATTATGTTCAAGTAATTTTTTTATGTTAAGGTGAAAGGGGAAACTCTTGGTAAGGTAATAAAATGTACTTAACTCTTATTCATGAATTTAATACTTCATTCTTAAGTTATGCAAATTTATATATGATGTATTTATTTTATTTGTAATATTAATACACTTTTTTCTAAAGTGGTGCCTCTTGATTTATTATAGACAATTTTTATAGTTGGCACAATAAATTTTTAAAACTATTTATAAGATTTGACGTATGTACCATTTCTTATAAAGTGAGAGTCTTGATTTATTGTAGACAAATAGAAATATTGGCATAATAAATACTTTAACTCATTTATACGATTTGGTGTATAATAATTAAAAAAATAAATACTAATTAATATATAAATAGTGATAAACTTTAATTGTTATATCTTCCAGTTAGAACTTCCTTTGTGTGACAATTTCAATTGAGTTATAAAAAAAGTTAAATATATTTTTACTTCTTATGCCAAAAGTGGATCCCTTTAACCTTAACTTTTATTTGAATTGGTTAATTGAATTAATATTTGCAAATATTTTATATTACATTAATTGTCTTTAAAATATTTATAACTTGTAATTTTAATTCTACTTTCCTGTGAATCGACCCCGTTCTCACGGGAGTATTTATTACTTCGACAATCCTGCACTTAAAAATAAACTACTATAATCTGAACGTGTCACTAATTTTTTACACAATTTTTTGATACTTTCTATCACAAAATTGTGATAAAAAGTATTACAAGTTTGTGATGAAAAAATAAAATTTTTAATTGTGATATAATCTATCATAAATTATTGATAGAATAAAATTCATAATAAATTTTATCACAAATTTATGATAATAATATATATTTTTATCACTAAATTCTTTTCTTTTAGTAGTGTAAATGGAACCACAACAAATTCTTAAATTTTGTGAATGTTCTTGAATCTACGTTTGTGTGTGTGAATTATTGACCGAGTTACCGTGAAAGATTGAGTCTTGTTTGGCTTCTTCACCAACACTTAATATTTTTTTCTTAAAGAAAGTCAAATGATATACTTTTTTGTACAAGTAGCACCATTTGCCTCAAGTCTACATGAACAATTCAAAAATGCTGAAAGAATAGAAGAAAGACATTGCAAAATATAGCATGCAAGTAAACAACTTCGCATTAAGAAATAAGCAGAATCTGTTTGATATCGACTTGGAAAGCTTTACTCCTTCCCAACTGAAGACCCTCATAGGAAGCAAGAAATTTTGTAAGGAAAATAGGAGAAAGATTACCCTCGACGGATTTGGCCATGGATAACATCACATCACCATCCAAAGCACGAACAACCGCCTCGAAACCAAAATATGATGAATTAAGAACTACAGCCGCGTCCATATTCATCTTCAAACACCCTGAAAGAGAAGTCTGCCACTAAATGACTTTAACAACTGATCACAGGTGCATGTTAACTTTCGCAACTGTTGCTGCGTAACCCGGAATTCATTATGAAGCAATTTATCAGTAGACCGATCGAGAAACACTCTTAAGAGCCACGCATGCATTCCGCTCCTTCAGTAGTAACATAGTAGAGCACTAAAGAACTCCAGTCGTTTTCTTATGTGGCGAGAGCATTAAATCACCAAAAGAAACCCCTAAAATAACTGGTTATGAAATTCGCGAAACAACGAACTTCCCACATAATGAGAATACGAATGCAATGTAGTTCCCCTATGCTCATAGCACCGTGCACGTGCACTTGTAACCTCTAATTGGTGTTTAAGGAAATGGTTTTATGACTGGACCCAAAATGTAAAGGGATCATTTTGCTTTAGATATGGCCTAATTTTCTTCTTTTTTTATTATTTATTTTTTGAAATATTAGATATGGCCTAATTAAGTAGACATATCGAAGATTTTGCTTAAGTTGTTTAATACCTTTATGTATAAAAGATCAGACAAATGGGGTTTTATTCTATTAAATCGATTTTGTTCGCATGTATAGAAACTGCTAGTTCAATGTACATGTGGCAGGAAAAGGGCGGATAAGTATTCTAGTGTCAACTATCAGAAAGAATGCAATATGTTGTCTCATATATTTTCAACATCAGAACGATTGCGCTGCTAGTTCAATGTCTATTATAATAGATTTTTTCTGTCACGTACCATAGTTTGTAATAGATCTATTCTATCACCTTAAATTCATTAATATGTGTACAACAAAATACATCTATCACGTAATTATGAGAAATTGTATTTGATTAACTTATGACAAAAATTTCTATCATTAATCATCCTACATGACAGCTTATTGCCGTGCTAAGTAACTACGTTAAATTATCATACAACATAGTTGCTAACATGGCAAATGCCACGTATAAATTGAAAGCATGGTAGTCAGTTGACGTGGTAGGTCATGATTGATGATATGGCAAATTAATTGTCATAATTTTATGACAAAAACTAATATAAAATTATGACATTTTGCATTAATAATATGTAACTTTTACAGATTATAATTAAATATATTTTTCTTGTATAGGTACCTAAGTAACCTATAAATAAATTAAACAATTTATATTTATTAAAATACTAAATTGATTCATAAAATTTAATTTGAAATAGTTTGAAAATTAGTGGGCACAAAATAAACCCACTAATTAATGTGCATAAATTAGTACATCCAAAATTAGCACTAAAAATAGTATATTACATTCAAAAATTAATTTATCACCTATTATAAATAATATATTACATCCCAAATTAGTTAAAGCCAACCAATCAATTATTCTACACACTCTTACACCTTCAAATGCTATTCTGAATCTTGTCCCTACATAATAATCAAATTCTGCTGACTTCGTGTATCGATCGAAAGGTATGATAAATTCAGCGGGACTTGTCCTACAAAAATGCATAAACCAATCTCTATTAAATCATATAGCATCAACATGCCGAATTGAATTGGCTAAAGCTGCTGTCCTTGCTTTATTAAATTTTGACTACACTGATCCTCAACAATCATCAACTTACCATGGACGGTAGTAGACAGACATCAATTTTGAAATGAAAGTAGAAGACTCTCTTGTGCCTGTGTGTTTATAAAAGAGAGAGTGAGTGAGTTAGGGAGTAAGAGAGAACCTGAGGAAGATACATGCATCCCCAGCGAGAAGTTTCTTCGAAGTCACAAATAAATTCCAACCAATAGTAAGCAAATGTCTCTTCGACTGACCTACCTTAATTGGGTAGAGACAAGCAGAAGTTAAACTAAGGGTTTCCCAGAGAAATGTTACAAATGGTTAGAAAGAAAATGGATAAGAATTGTTTTTCATGTTGCAACAATGATAAAATTTGACAACTAAAATAGCCAAAACCTGAGCTTTGGTAAAGAAATAGTTATGGAAATGCCACTAAATACTCCATTAACTTGTACAAGTGGTTAAATTAGTCGACACATAGATGTTTCAAGTATACAGGAGGTAAATTACCTCTTGGGAGGATCCACATGAATAACTTCATTGTTATTTTGGAATATGAACCGACAGATATAAATTCTAACACTGACAATTAATAAATATCTCAGACTTGGTTCTATAAACAACATAAACCAAGTTATAAATTCCTCTAATGTTCACTTTAATAAGCTTATTGAACATGTGCAGAAAAATATTCATTCAAGGCAATCACCAACCAAATAACCTGCTGCAAAATTAGTTTCTTTTCTACCAAAAATTGATTGGGTTCTAACTTTGTTAATCAAACCACTTTATAAAGCAAACACACTTCAGAAAGCTACGAGGACAAAACAAAGACCATAAATGAGAAATATCCTGAATAGCTCAAATTCTCAATAGTTTGAGAAAACCCTATTGAATTTTGACAAGCTAATTTTGGTAAAAGAAACCTTAGTTGTCCATTTTGATGCTATGTATATAACTTAAGGCTAAAAGTACATAACTTGAGCTAAAAAGAAAAACTAGTTGAAGCAAACGAAATGGAGCCTTAAAATTAACATGCTAAAGTGAATCAAATTGAAATATGAAGTGCAACTCAAAAGTCAAAGTAATTTACAAGTAAATATCATATGAACAAAGTAACAAGAAGATTCAACTTCTTGCTTTCCGAATAGATAGTTCAATTCTGGCTCCAATTTCATTAAGAGACATCCCCTTTATAATTGTTAGAGTTAGTGTTCGTACTAGTTTTATGAAATAAATAAAATTACAATTTTATATTTAAAAAGTGTACATAATATTATGTTATAAATATCATAAAATCTCGAGTTTATTTATGTGACTATAACTTTAATATATAATTATTGTATACAAGAGGATTAAGTTTATGAATAATTAATAGAAAATGTTCGTAATAAATTAATTAAAGTTTGATATTTTTAATTAAATATTGCTAATACAGTCCATAAATATTAAGAATGTGGTGACTTATCTGGATTACTAATGGAGGTACTTTATATAATATGGTTATATAGGATTGGACTAAACATAGTTTGAATTCTTAGATAAATTCCGTTGTAAATCAAGAATTCAAATAATGTCAATCGATAATCATATACAGATCAACCTTAATCTTGAGAACTTATAAACTCCTATTAGTATTATTGTGTCATTTGAGATACTCGTTATAATTTGTCTATTAACAAGCTTAAAACTTGTATATTAGTAGTGTTCCCCCTTGAAAATCCACATAAGGCCCAGTTTTAAGGGCCCAAAATCAAACTTATAACATACTTCACATAGATAGGCAGGCCCATCACTGGGGTTCAAAAAGCTCAAAAATTGCTCAAACAATTATCAAATTAAATCGACCAGCTTAGGTTTTACCTAGGCTATTCAAAGCCATGTAACCTGATACTTAATAACACACTCAGACTCTAAACCAAAGCAGTACAAAAGCCATAAGGAGACCGGCATGATAAATATACCGAGCCACTTGCCTACAGATACTCCCAAGACAGCATAGGTTGCATAAACTGAAATTGCTGAGCAATGCCTATCCCTAAAAACTTAATATAAAAATGTAAAATGACCTAAACAAGGCAAGCCCTTATAAAAGGAAATTAGCATCACTTTGGAGAATCGTTTGATTTTAGAAAACTTTCCCCCAAATCGATAAAAAATCAGAGGATAACCCAAAATAACTCCAAAATCGGCAAAGATAAGCATAAAGCTCATAATATTTTCAGAAGACAAATGCTATAAAAAAAGAAACAACAACTCAAAGCAGGTTCCATTTTCAACCTTTTAACGTTATACTAAAACTCTCTTAATTTTCTCCTTCATCTCTTATGAAAATACCTAACTTAAGCATCGAAGGGTTTTCGCTAGAACTACCACTAATGAGGTCTCAACGATAGTCTTTATTGTGTTTATAGGTGTCACACCAACCAGAAGCCTAAGCAAGTCCACATTCTTAGGTCACATAGGCAGTACCTAAAGTTTTGGTTCCTCCTACAAATAAATTTAAAACTCGTTAGCCCGAAGAAGCCATTTCTTTTGTCAATGGTTATTGATGTCATTTGTGGGAATCGAAACAAATTTTTTGTCACAGGCTAATCGTTGCACCGCACATGGTAGAACGCTCATCCATCAGTAGAAATCACCTTATAGGACAATAAGCAGTGGATCTGAGTGGGAATGGAGGTCTAGGAATTGCTTAGAAAACCTAGTAAACCTGCTTAAAAATACCCTGCCAGTAGAGATTCGGGAGGAACTAATGGTTGAGATACTAAAAAACAAGGGAAAAGAGAGAGTAATTAAGGCAACTGATTGTTGAGATCCTAAAAAACAAGGAAGAAAAAAGGAATGATGGTAGAGAAAACACACGGAGTCTAGAGGTTTAAATTCAGAATCGACTGGCTCAAAAAGAGAGGTCGAAAACCCCACATAACTCAGCTAGAGCAGCAAGGCATAGCCAAGTGTTTGCTGAACAAGAGATGTTATAAGTGGGGGACTCCGAGCAGGTTGCGAGAAACGAACGTAATTCTTAATAGCCAAATACCGAGCTTCCCTTAAAAGATAAAGTTTGCAAGCTAGAAGAGAGGTTGAAAAGCCTGTTGGAAGAAAAAGAGAAGAAAAAGCAACTTCCATTAAAGAAGACTGAGAGGAAGAGGAAATCTTTATTAATTGATGAGCTGAGAGACATAAAACTCCCAAAAGAGCTTAGACCGTCGAGCCTCCCATTTTATAGGGGAGTTACTGATCCAAATCACTATATGACTTGCTATCAATTACGAGGTTGAGGTAAAATAAGATGTGCTGACATTTTCACATGAACCTTAAGGATCCGGCCTTTTCATGGTATCAAAGGTAAAAGCAACAGAGTATCTCCTCCTATCATGAGCTTACAGAGAAGTTTGCCTAACATTTTAGGGGTTCCTGTAAAGTGGCAAAGAACCCCAAGTAGCTGAAGTAGATCAAGCAAGGAAGGGATGGGAACCTCAAAGATTATATAAGGAGGTTTCACAAAGAGGTGATCTCGTTAGGAGCATTCGACTAGCCTATAACTTTGGAGGCACTTAGGTCAGGGCTAAAGTTGAATAGGTTCTAATATTATCTATCCAAAAACAACATCTTGAATTATGCTATGGCATATAATAAGTATTCAAAGTACATTGTGATAGAGAAAGCAATGAGGTCATTTACAGATGTTGCTTAGGGTCAAGTCCGCCAAGGGAGAATGAAAGATACAGAGGGAGAAAAGAGAGGTCACTGCCCTCTCCAAAGTATCAAAGTGTAGATAATGATTATCGACGTCAGCAAATGGTGGCCTACCTAAATAGGCGCAATGTACCTTCGGCCAGGAGGAATGACAGGCAGAATATACCTAACCCCTATATCAGCCCTTACCCTGGTAAACTACTTGTAGAGAGTGCGGGCTGGCCTGGCCTCTATTCTGAGGGCTAGCCTGAACAAGACGAGGAATAGACTGGCTCTTACGTTGAGAGATAGTCAAAGTGGGTAGAGGATGGGGGATTCTTCCTCCTTGGGGGCTCCCTTGGCCCCTACAGACCTAATCGATCAATCTACTTCCACGAGTAAAAGCCCTGTCTTGGCTCCTCCCTTCTAGGCTAAAGAGGAGCCCTATAACATTATTCAGGTTGAAGTTTCCTCAACTCTTCAAAAATGAGCCAAGGCCTTCAGTTTGACTCTTCTTTCTTCTATCACTGCCACATTGATCTGTCATTCTTGTGAAGAAAGAATATAAAGTTAAATAACACAGCTATTTAATTCACAGAGAATATAAACACTCAAATTACTTACTGCAACTGCGAGTCCCGTTGGGGACGTAAGAAATTAAGCCTGATTGGACAAGACTGGACGAAGATAGAAGATTCTGCACATTAGAGATATGGGTAAGTGCAGCGTTTATCCGAGTACGTCTATTCTCAGATACTTCGTAATCAGTTGCCTAAGTCTCTAAAATTCAAAAGTATTAGTATGAATAAGGGAAGGAAAAATTTGAGCACAAAATAAATCAAGGAATCAAGAAAGACTTACGTTCATCATAAAATTAGAGGGGAGATCGAGGTTTCCCCTCTTTGTTTGGGGACTACCCGACCCCACTCACCCCCAGTAAAAAATCAGTTCCCCTTCCAACTCTTGATAGAAGAGGGATGACCAAGGATAAGATTCTGGAGGCCATAAAAGGACAGGTAGTAAAAAATATTTGATCTTCAGCATTGCTCCTAAAATGATAGGGGTGGTGCAGCTCCTAGTAATAAGGTAAGGATAGCTCTGTCCTTACCCAAAGAATGTAAAGGCCAGCCAATACCCTCTAAGAATTATGACCTAACTGAGAATGAGGCTACTCTTAAGCATGCTAGCATCTAAGCAAAATAAAGTTGCATAAAGAGATAGAGGCCCATCCTTAAAAATTCTATATTGATTTCCACCTCTCCATCTATGGGGCTACTAAAACAAATCATCAAAAGAGGGTAACCTAAAGGTCATGGTTTTAGGAATATTATAAGTAGCCCTTAATGATTCTAAATCTTCTTGAATCATCTTAGACATTTGGAACCTTCTATCCAGTTCAAACTTCATGACCTTAACAAGCCCTAAAAGTTCCTGAGTAGGGTTTTCAATATCGATCTCTACTTCATCTTCACCTAAAATTGAGACCGGCTCGGTATTAATGACAATAAAGGAGGTGGAGGCAATGTCAATTGTTAAGGTAGATGCCATGCCACTCTCACTAGTCTTACTTATCCTTTTGACAAGTGGGACTTCAAGGCTTTCAACATCTTCCTCAACATCTATGTTAATGGTAAGAAGTCATAAGTTTAGGCAATTTTTATGTCCTAACACTATGAAAATAAGTTTTTCCTAAAAACTAATGTAACCCAAAGGGCAAGGATTCAAGGCAATCACACCGAAAAAGGTAAACAACAATATAAGAATAAATAACATTCAAATTTTTTGAGCATTATGTTTTATAAGAAAGTACGAACAAAACAACAAAAATAAGCATAATAGAAAAAACTTGAGAAGAGAAGAGGAATAAGAACTCACCAATTGAAGCTTAGAAATAACGTTTGTAGAAATATGCCCGAACAAGAAAGTTGTTGCCAAAATTCATCCATACAAAATGCTCTGAGTATATTGGTGCTCAAGGAAGATGATGATGATGATGAGTAAAAAAGGAAATGTCACCTAAAAAGGGCTTTTTATAGTCTCTGGGCTAAAAATATCGTGACCGTTCAGATAAAACGAATGGTCATGATCATTTAATATTTTGAGAGACGTCTTTTCAAAAGACTAGCCCCTAGTTTCATGCCAGCAAGTACCATTAATGCACGTCTCTTTAGTAGCTCTTAATCTGAAACGTTCAGTTCAAAGGTTAATGGATCGGATCTTTCTAGCCACCTAAACATCAATTTGGTTTCGAAAAGACATGACGTTCTATTTCAAGCTCCTCTAGCCACACGAAACAAAATGGGCCAACGGTTGAGATCAGTTCCCATGTCTTGAATGCCTCTTCAGATATAACAGATGTGACGTTTCAAAATTCATGTCATAATAGTTTATAAATGATAAAGATACAAGGAAAGTACCAAGTACAATAAAAGAATTACTTTGCTCGAAATTTGCCTGGTCTTTTCGAGATAAGTATCAAGTGTTGAATAGCTGCAATATATACACCAAGACAATGTTTTCAGCACCAAGTAGTAGCAAATGAGCTGGTCTAAAAAACAAAATAACCCATTCGGGTCTTTTTGAGATACAGTACATGTCGAGTAGAAAAATCAAGAGAAATAGAGTTTTCAGTTTTGATTAATCAAAACTACAAACTAGCGAACCCATGTTCCATTTAGAAATCTCTAGAAAACCTAATCTACTACTGGGGCCCAAAAAGCTCAGAACCTGCTCAGCCAATTACCAAGTTAAACTGAGTAGCTCAAGTATTACCTAGGTTATTCAAAACCACGTAACCCGATATTCAATAACACACTCAAACTCTAAACCAATGCGATAGAAATACCATGAGGAAACTAGCATGGTAAATATACCAAGCCATTTTCCTATAGACACTTTCAAGGTCCTAAAAGTTACATGAACTAAAAAGGCCAAGCAACGATTGTCCCCAGAAACGTAATATGGAAATGTAAAACACACAAACAAGGCAAGCCCTTATAAAAGGCAATTATCATCACTTTGGAAGAGAATCGTTTGATATTAGGAAACTATCCTCTAAATCACACCAAGAAAGCAAAGGATAACCCAAAACAACTCAAAAACTGGCAAAGATAAGGATAAAGTCCACAATATTTTTAGAAAACCAATAGTATAAAAAAGGAAGCAACAACTGAAAACAGGTTTCATCTTTAATCTTCTAACCTTATACTAAAACTCTCTTAATTTTATCCCTCATCTCTCACACAAATACCTGACTTAAGCATCGAAGGGTCTTCATTGAAACCACCACCGGCGAGGTCTCAATGATAGCATTCGTTATGTTTGCAGGTGTCACAGTAGCCAAAAGCCTAAGCAGGTCCACAATCTCAACCCACGTATGCAAAGCCCAGAGTTTTAGTTCTTACTACAAATAAATTTAAAGCTCGTTAGCTTGAAGAAGCCATTTTTTCAGTCAACAAGTAGTACAATGAAATAAGTAAGCTGAGAATGTAATTTATAGATATAGAATCTGTTCCTTCCTAACAAAAATTAGAAAGAAGGCTGCCTTAAGTATTAATTCTAAAATTGAATGGATAAAACGCTCAATTTGTAATTAGGTTACAAATTAACTGTTCACCCGTTAATTAATAGTACTTAAGGATAAAAAAGTAATTAGAGAAATAAACAGTAATTTGACCTAACTTTAATTATGAATCATTTATAGAAGGTTGAATTACATGAAGTGATTATATCAATGAACTGCTCTAATTGTTCTGATTAAAAATATCTATAATTTTAAAAGTGTCATTTCAAGCTTTAAGTGGAATAATACTGAAATTAACAAATTTAATTAATTAATTATTCAAGATTTATTGGAGGTTGAAATTGTAGGTTCATAGGTCCCTAGTACCACTTCTTTAGTTATTACAATAAACAATAAAAGAAAAGAATTATATAATTACAACAATAGTTGTATCCTAATTATAAATTTATTAATTAAGAATTAATTAATTTTAGAGATTATACGTTATCCAAAATTATAATATTTAATTTAAAAATTAAATAAATTAATACAATCTCATGGATAATTTTTTAAATCATCAAAGAGATTTTTCTCTCCTTATATTTCTCTTTATAAAGAGAGAGATTATCTCATTTAGGTTTTCATTTTATAAAAGATTAATTTTGAAAATTAATTTTTTTTTTTGAGTTTAAAAATCAAATAAATTTGAAAATTGTGTAACACCCAAATTTTTTGGTGTTACATGTGAAACAAAGAGAGAATATCTCTCCTTCATTAATGTTTCATCTCCATAAAATTAGGGAGATATTCATTTAATTTTTTATTAATAAATTTTATGAATAGAAATTATTTAATTAAAATAAAATAGTTTTATTTTATTATCAAAGAAAGAAAAAGGCAAAGAGAGAAAAGAATACAACAATAGAAAAGAAAAAAAACACAATATATATTTCTTTTGATTGAAATTTGGAAGGCTACATTCTATTCACTGTGATACCAGAGGTTTGGTAGAAGAAAACTAAGTTTGAATTCAAAGTATGTTCTTTGTTATTTATTTTTAAAGCATCAAATCCATATATTCATAAGATAATAAGAATTTCATCTTATGAAAAAAAATTAAAGAATTTTTGTTTTTCTATTCTACTGCATTAAGAATAGCATAATCTCAACAATTGGCATCAAAAGCATGATTTCTTAAACATATGGTTTTGATGTAATAATTTTATTATAATTAAATCATGTTTTGTGTATATGTATGAGTAGGTATTTGTATAATTTTGAATTCATATGATGAATATAGAATTATATTTATGGATCCTTTAGTCATTAATTATATAGTCCTCTAAGGTTGATTATTTTTATTTTTATTATATCAAAATTATGTAAACCTATAAAGGGGTATAGAATTATTTGTCATGTTTTATTTTGATTTTTTTTTTTATGGAGACAAAAATTGATAGGCCAAGAAGACGACTTGGCAAAAGGTAGAAAACCCACTGCATTTGGCACATGGCCATGAAAACCTTAACCAGGGCACCAATTTTCGGCTACCTGGCCATGTAAATATATATATATATAATAATAATAATAATAACTCACGTCCTTGTTAGGTGCCTACAGGCCTGGCTAAGGTATGGTCTTTAGCCGCCACTTGCGACGGCTGGCACCATGGGCAGCAGCTTTCATGCCGCTACCTTAGGTGCATTTACGGCAAAATGAGACCTTTTTACAATTTAGGAGAGTTAAATTACAAATTGAATTTTGATCTTTTTAGTATTTGGGTTTCTTAAGATATATGTTTTTTTTAAAAAAACAAATGGTCCAAAAGTTGGATTACCTTGCAAAATTGTATCATAGGCCAAACAATGTTCTTAAGCCCATATGTACAAAGTCATAAAGAAGAACAGAATAGGCTCGTTTTGAACTTTAGTAGACCATATGCAATTGGGTTTATGTGCCGTACCTATTATGTAATTTATATATTTTTTTGTTGTAATTAACAGTCTTAAGAGACCTAACCAAAGTTATATTAAATGTTAATTTATGTTATTTAATTATATGATGGATTATAACATAATCATACATAATCACATGCCATGTATTTATGCCCACTTATATTATTATAATATGACATGCATACATGCCATGATTGGAATTAAAATAGTTTATTGTATTATGGTAAATTATTTTCAATAGGATTAAACTAGTAGATTAATTAACATCTTTATAACTTGTATATTTAATCAAATTATGTGAAATAGATTTAATAGTTAAATTTGGTAATTTCACATAATTTTAAGTAACTTATATTAAATAGTTTGATTTAGGATTATTTAGAAGACATTAATAAGATTATTGATTTTATTAATTATAAGATAATTAATTAAAGCTGATAATTGAAGATCTAAGTTCACCTAAATTATTAGGCCCATATAAAAAATGGATTAGTTAGACTAATGAACCTAAGCCCAATAAAAATTTATTTTATTATGATTAATTAATTAAACCTGGTAATTATTTATATGAGATCTAATAATTTGTTAGGCTTATAAAACATTAGATGTTTTATAAATTAAAAAATACATAATTAAAAATAATGAGTGGGAGAAAGTATATGAAGATGAACTCATAAGTCTCCATTATTAATACAACACCATAAGATGTTGGTGGTGCCTCGCAAAGCCTTGATTTTGTCCTCCCTACAGAAGGTTTCTACCTTTGTCAATAATAAGGTTGACTTCTTAGAGATGTGATATATTTTAGAATTGACCTACTTTATGACAGAAAGTTTGAGTTAAGTCAATATAATTTGAAATAATAGGTTACACTCACAAAGATATAATTAAACGATTAATTATATTTTAATCGAAATAAACGGTAGTTAGTAAGTAAATAAAAATATAAGATATTTTGAATTTTGCTTATTAATTTGAGAGTCTCAATTTCAATTTAAAATTAATTTAACTTACCCTACGATGGCACATTAATTATTAAATTGAACTATTATAGATTGATATTAATTTATATGTTTGAATACTATGCATTCATGTATCATGATTACTATTTTGAAATTACCATGATATTTATTCAAGTATTCTTAAAATTACTTTATTTATTTCAGCATCATATCTAGCATAAGCCCTATCATTGCCTTCTTAAAAAATAAAAAAATTGACTAGTGATAACTTTGTAAAATGGAAAAGCAATAGGAATATTGTGCTAATATATGAGGATTAAAAATTCTTTTTCATGGGAATATTGACAAGACCCACCTCGAGACCCTGTAGATCCCAGCGGCCCTGCTAGGCACCCCAGCAAAAGTTTCTTAGAATCTAACTGTGAAATTTGATAAATTTCACGAGGTGAACCTTTTTTTAATTCTTGTTATTACTGAGAAAATTCTAGAATATACGTAAAAATAACTTATTAATTTTTTTTTAAAAAAATAAACAGAGTTTCTCCTGTTTTTCTAAAAGTTCTATATAAAACCTACAAGGAAAATATCACTTCTATGTCAACCAGCTTTTCAATACTTCCAAATAAAACCTCCGGTCCTTCTCAAAATCAAATTCAAACTCAACTCAACAATTTCATTTTGATCACAAACTGGCATACTAATAAAAAGTGAAATGAATATCATCGTATCGAAACCTCTTCTTATTTATTCAAAACATATTTACAAAAAATACAAGTCTATAACTACTATGCAGAAAGCAAAATAGTGCTACTGAGCACATTTACATTTACAAATGATCGTCCGATTGGGCCATTAATCAGTCGTAGGAGAATCAATAACTTGCGCACTGAGGCTTGCACCTAGAGGACGGTTAGAAAACATAACACACAAAACGAATGAGCTAAAGGAGCTCAGTGAGTGCATTTAAGATTTCAAATAAAAATAAAATTCTGTATAGATATTAAATTCTAAAAGACATGTATAAATCATACTTCTAAAACTGTTATAAAGTTGTAAAATGATTTCTAACATCATATACTAATGAAATCTTGCAGAGCGGGTTTTATTTACATCTTCAAAAAATAATATCCAAAATCTGTAAGACATAATAACTAGCATGTACATATATAAATGCATAATATGTGTTCGGTAGCTCAAAAGTTATTAAAGCCCTCGTTCGGCCATTTTCTTTCTAAACTGTACCAATGGTAACCCTAAAGCTTTATGCTCACGCAGTAAATCAACTAGCACCGCACAACGTGAGTAGGTCACAGGGCATCTCAACTAGCAATACTCACTGTGACATCTCAAGACATTTAACTGGCTATGCAGCGGAATCCTACATCGCCTACATATAGCAAGACAATAGCTCGTACACATAGAACGACTCACATGACTCGACATCCTAACTTTCTAGAGTTAGTGACGCACCCCCAATATTTTCCCATGCATATGGGATATACCGACCTGGTCTTAAACCATCAGAACCACTGTAAATCTGAGGGTACCAATGGCCTTGAAAACTAATTTAATAACTTTAAAATTGTTTTTCAAACTAAGCATAAAAATTCAAGATTCTAATAGTAGATAAAAACTGTAAATCATATATATGCATTTAAGATCATATAAAACATAAAATTCAAACATACTAAAATATACTAAACAAAAGATACATAAAACCGATTTTCACTCACCGAATACTTCCAACTCAAACTTTCTCCAAAACAATTTCTGTTTTTACCACTCTTAGTTATCTTCACCTGCATGCCAAAAATGACATTTAAAACCTTTATAAATGCTAAGATTTCACTTAAACTAATAAGCACCCTAATCGGCTTTCGAGGCCCGGATGATTCCGCTTTTTGATTTTTCATTACAAAGCCATTCAATCTTGTTTAATCTAGTTTAATTCACCATCCAAAGCCATAAGAATTATTAAATACCTTATAATTTGGTTGGACATAATTGCCCTTCATCTTGCAAAAATGAACAATTATTGTCCTATTTTCTTCATTCTTGATTTTTCATCTACCATATACATTCAATTTACATAAGGCACCATTTATACACAACAATTCAACCAAAACACAACTCAAGCCCTATAATCCCCTATGTGGTCGAATTCACCTTATCCACCAAACACACTTCTGTTCTCAATTTCTTATTTCAATAGCATCTAAATCAAGTCAATTTAATTTTAATGCCCCAATTACAACCAACTGAAGTTTTTACATCAAAGTCACCCAAAACCCTAATTCTTTCCTTATTAATTTCTTCAATTTGATGACTCCTTTAAGCTCCACACTTGAATTCAACTCAATCTAAATCAAGAATACATGCAAGAACATTAATTAAAGTCATCATGGAAAATTCATCCTGCACCATTATCAAGTAGTGCTTTTCTTATCTCTTTCCTTGAATTCTCACTACTAAAAGCTTCAATTGATCTTAGGAACTTATATTTGGCTTTATTTTAGCTTGTACAAGCATGAAAAATCATGAAATAACTTTGTGTTTTACTGTAGCAGTGTTACCCCTCTCTTGGTCAATCACTCTCCCTTTGCTCTAATGTTTTTTTGTTTTTCATTTCATGAAATTTCTACACACTTCCACTTTATATATAATCCCCTCTCAAGTCTCCAATTTGCCCCTCAACTTACTCTAAATTTCTAATTTGCCATTGGTTAGAAAGTAAGTATTTAATTGGTTCCTTTGTAACTATTTGGTTAGAATAGTGAAAGGAACTAACTAGACTTTCAACTTGGCAATCCATAAAATTGTCTCTAATTGGTCCATTCTCTAATATATGGATTGTGTTTCTCAACAAATGCTTATTTTATGCATAACCCTTAAATAGAAATTCATGTAGTGAATTAAAATTCTCTTTTCCAAGCCAATAAAGAAAATTTCCAAAAATATTTTATGGTCATCCGACACTTCGACCAAGTGTGAAATTACCAATTTAGGTCTAATACCTTTCACACGCATCATATAAAAAAACATTTCTTATAGGGTTAGAATTGGTTAACCATACGGTGTCTTATTGCTTTATACCAAATTCTAGGCACCAATACTACTAATAGGGACTGGATATTACAAGTATCCTTCAGTACCCATGGGTAATGCTGCTCATAATGTATGGGAGCATTATGACAAATGGATTCACGCTAATAATAAGGTGCACTATTACATAGTTGTCAGTATAAACGACGTGTTCTGGTTGTAGCACGAGTATATGGAGACTGCATATGAAATATTAGAGTCTCTTCAAGCAATGTTTAGCTAGCAATCAGAACACTACCATTATAAAGCTAGTTGTAGCTAAATGAACGAAAAGATGAAAAAGGAGTTTCGGTGTGTGAGCATGTTGAAAACATAATCAATATCATGCATTAAGTAGAGATCCAAGAAGCTACCATAAATGAAATGACCCAAGTAAGTATAATCTTAAATTCAATAACCTTAGAGTTTATGTAGTTCAAAATAAATTATATTATAAACAAGCTGTCATATGGTATGACTCTTCTACTCAATGAACTGTAGACCTTTAAGGTTATACCGAGAGATAAGCCCAAAAAGCAGAGGCAAATATTGTTGAAGCCAAGCCATCTTCTTCCAAGAATAATAAAATAAGGAAGAACTTCAGTGGTGGTTCAGGTTTTTGAAGGCAGCCCAAGAAATCCAACAAAGCCTTTAATAGCAAAAAGAGCAAGAAGAAAGACTCCAAAGCAAAGAAAGAAAAATATTTCCATTATGGAGTCGATAGGCATTGGAAGAGGAATGGTAAAAAGTATCTTTTCGAGCTAAAGGAAAAGAACAAAATGATTAGTTCTTCTAAAGAGCTCGCCGATGTAGACTTTACCATGTGGGTTAGCAATGGAATAATTGTTTCGGCTTTAGCAGTAGGAAAGGCTTAATTCAATTTTGGGAATAATATTTTATTTTGAATAATGTTTATTTTATTCCTAGATTCAGAATAAATTTGCTTTCTATTTCAAAATTACACGAATAATTATTTGTGTTTCTATTTATAAATATGAGATTATTATTGGTAAAATTAGTTTAGATATTTGTCATGCGAAATTGAAAAATAGGCTTTATATTTTAAGGTTCGATGAGCCCTCACTGCTCAATTCTGAATTATTTATAGTAGAACATTCTAAATCTACTAAAAAGCAAAATGTTTCTCCAAGTGATGACATATATCTTTGGCATCTTAAGTTAAATTATATCAATCTAGATATGATTAATAGGTTAGTAAAGGATAGGATTTTAAGAGAGCTAAATATTTTTACTATTAATGTATGTGAGTCCTGCTTGGAAGGTAAAATAACTAAAAGAACCATTTGGGCTAAAAGAGGTTGTTACGAATACTTTGTCACATTTATTAATAACTATTTGAGATAGAGTTATGTTTAAAGAAAATCTGAGAGTTTTGGAAAGTTTAAAGAATTCTTAAAGATTAAAAGCAACTAGGTAAATTAAGAAAGACCCTTTAATCTAATCGATGGGGTCTTGAAACAAAGTTCAAGGATCACCTGTTGGAATATGGAATTTTATCCAAATTAATAGCTCTTAGAATATCACAGTAGATATAGAAAGAAGAAGACCTTGCTAGATATGGTTAGATATATAATGAGCTACTCTTCTTTACTGCTCTCATTTTAAAGGATATGCACTATGAAACGTAGTTTACATTTTGAATATGATACCTTCTAAATCTGTCCTAAGGATACCTTTGGAGATGAAGAATGGTAGTAAAGCCAGTTTACGCCATTTTCGTTTATGGGGATGTCTAACACATGTCCTAAAAGAAAAAATTAGAAAGCTTGAACCGTAAACATAAGTGAATTTATTTTTAGACTACCTTAAAGGAATTAGAAAATGTCTATTTTATAGTCCTCTATAAAAGAAGGTGATTGTATTAATGAACGCCACTTATAGCAAACTTCAAACCTTGCAGTAAGATTGTACTAGAGAAAATACTTTTTTGATAAGATTATACCTTCACTATTGACAGTTGATGAACGACAAAGTTAGAAAATCATTATTCCTGATAAGAATAACTTCAAACCTCGATATAGCTGGAGAATAGTAAAATTACCTGCTTATTATAGAGAAGATTGAGAGGCACAAGTAGTTGTGTCTGACATAAGACAAGATGATCTATTGACATGTAGACATAGAATGGAAGATTCTAATAAAGAAAAATGGCAAAAAGCTATGAACCAAGCGTTGGAGTCTATGTGCCCCAATTCAGTCTGAGAGCTTATAGATCCACTTAAAGATGTCAAGCTCATTGGGTGCAAATGGATCTTCAAGAAGAAAAGAGGCGTGAATGGAAAAGTAGAGATTTTCAAGGTAAGGCTGATGGCAAAGGGTTATACCTAGAAAGAGAAAGTAAACAATAAAGAGACTTTTTTAGCAGTAGTCACGCTCAAATTTATTTCCATCCACTTATCCATTGTAGCATACTTCAATTATGAGATATGGTAAATGGATGTCAAGATACCTTTTTTTAAATAACTATCTTGAAGAGAGTATCTACATGGTGCAATCAGAGGTGTTCATGGTAGAAGATCATGAGTAGAAAATCTACAAGCTGCTCAAGTCCATTTATGGACTTAAGTAAGCTTCAAGGTCTTGGAATTTGAGATTTGATAAGATGATCAAAACTTATGGTTTGAGATGGATGTTGATGAATATTATGTATACAAGCACATCAAAAGAAAAATGTGATTTTTCTAGTGCTTTATGTAGATGATATTCTACTAATTGGGAATGTTGTAGAAACTCTAACCAACATAAAGAAATTGTTGGCCGAACAATTCTAAATGAAAGATTTGGGAGAAGCGAGTTACATCTTTATGATTCAAATTATTCAGAATTTTAGCATCGTCTCACGCATCATATATCAATAAGGTGCTTATACGATTTTTAATGCATAATTTCAAGAAGAACCAATTGCCAACTCGACATGAAATTGTTCTTTCTAAAGAGTAATATCCTAAGACACCTCAGGATGAAGAAGATATAAGACGGGTTCCCTATAACTCAATAATTGGTAGCCTCATATACGTTATACTGTGCATGAGGCCTAACATTTGTTATGTAGTGGGAATAGTCAATCATTATCAATCCAACCCTAAATCAGCTTAGTGGATTACGTTGAAACACATTCTCAAGTATCTTTGGAGAATAAGAAACTATATGCTTATGTATTTACTTAAAGACCCAAACCTTATTGATTACACTAATTTTAATTTTTAATAAATAAAAACATTCAAAAGTTGATGTCTAGGTCAATTTTTACTCTTAGTAGTGGAGCTATAGCCTGAAAAAATGTTAAAACAAAATCCCACATTACTGATTCAACCTAGAGATTGAATACATAGCAACTTATAAAGCATCTAAAGAAGCAATATAGCTCAAATTGTTTTTTACTAATCTAGAAGTAGTTCCAAACATGGATAAACTATTGAGCATTTACTATGACAATAGTAGGGTAATGATGAATTTAAAGTAATCTAGAAGTCATAAAAGAGCGAAACATATAGAGAGGAAGTATCACCTAATCAAGAAAGTTATGTAAAGAGGTGATGTTAAGATAGCTATCAAGACATTGTATAAAGATATGAAAATAGCATTGCAAAATTGTACAAATTTATGAAGATAACTGATGAACACATGAAAATGCATGTTGTTAAAAGATTCAATCACCATTTAATGTCACCAATTTTAGTATTTTCTGTATTTTTAGCTTGAAATAAAGTGTTCTCCTTAAATTGTGATTAATGAATGTTATTTGGACAGGTTTAGGTAAATTGGACATAACTCTCAATGTAGAAATCGAAATGAAGAAATTCTTGAACCTGGTGCAACATGACTCAATCTTACACAAATTTGAAGAATAGTGGAAAAGCCAAATCCAACATGTTATGGGCCAAAAATTGAGATACAACAGAATCGGACTACAACTCTTACCAAGCTTGACCCAACTCACGTATTTGGACCGTATCTCCCAAAATACGTACTCAATTGGTATAATTCTTGAAGCTGTGAATTTCTGACTTAACTATCAACAACTCGTATGTTTATGGTAAAGTCCAAATCAGCCGTTATCATGGACCAAATCGCATTGCAAGTGGGTAAAATGGTTGTTGGCCGAATTCTGGTGTATCTTTGGAATTTTGCTCATATCTCATTGGATACTCATCCAATTTGCATGAAATCAGTGCCTATGGAAAGAAGAGTCAAAATTCTACAACTTTCATGTCGGCCGCAGAAGCTGAATTGATCATTTACATTATCAAAAACGTGCTGCAAGTGGATACACGAGTTATTGGCTTAAAACTATTGAAGATTGATGTCATCCATGACATATGTCCATTCATTGCCTATATAAGGAGACCCTTAGGACGTTTTCAAGGAGATAATTTTCTCTCTTCTTTTATTCTCATTAACATGTATTGTAATTTAGGCTAGAGTTCCTAGCAAGGCTAAGAGATGAACTTTTATGTGTAGTAAATCTACTTTCATGCTTTGATTCGGTGTCAAGAGCTATAAATGTTGTAAGTTTGGTTTTGATTAAACTCTTATCTATTTTATTTTCTATAATCCAGAAGTTATAATTCTCATGTCTCATATATGTTCAGTCATGCTTTTCTTATGTGATTCATGTTGATTTATAATTGTTACTGGTTATATTGTTTTATATGTTAATCTTTTACTGCAGTATTGTCAATTTGATATATTGTCGATCTTGGATAACATGTAAGGGCAATAAATGTTTGATATTCAAGTTAATCTTTTACTGCAATATTGTCAAAATGATATATTATCGATCTTAGATAACTTGTATAAATAACATGATGTGTGTTAATGCTTGCAAAGAGTTTAACTAAATCAAATACGTGTGTTATCAAATGTGCTATATATTACATACCTTCCGATTGATTGTTTGGGATGTGAAACTTTCAGTTGAGTTATAAATATCGAATCAAAGTATAGAGTAGATTTATAAAGCATAATTGTGATTCTCAAAGCCTTGTTTAAATCATCATAAGACATTTTCCTCAATTCATAGACAATTCTATCTCATCCGTTTAAATCAATTAACCTTTTGCTACTGCTTTAATATTTTACTTCACTGACCTATTTTGCCAAGAGCTTCCTCGTGGGATCGACACCTCAATCTATACTGCGATAGCCGCGTTATATTTTGAGCGTAAACAATAACATCCAAGAACAACCTTGCAGACTCATTCACCAAAATATTACTATCAAGGATGTTTGAGGGTCATTGGCCACGAGATCATTATGGTTGTTGTACCAAATATTAATTATTCATCAACAATTAACAAGCAAAGGTTCCATACTTAACCCTAAACCAATGACACTTTGTCATCATTACATCACTCAAAACCATCAATTTAAATATTATATAAAGTAAAAAAAGATATAAACTATTTATAAATCTATTAGACAAATCCGTTGTTGTTCCAACAATTAAATATGAATAGGAAAATTTGTAAACTTAATATTGGGATATCTACCTATAAAATGTAAAAATATTTCAAGTTATACTTATCTTATATTTAATAAAAATGTCCTTAAATTAAAAATTTTAGATTTAAAAATATATAATGCTATATAGCTTAATTTAAATTTAAATTACACTTTTGTTCTCCTTAAACGTAAGCCCAATTCTCAAGAGGCCTAATACAATTCATGAATCCTGATTTGTACATTCTCAGAATGCCTTGCATAAGGCCCACAAGGCCCTTTGTACAAGTACTTTAGGCCTCAACCACTACCATTGGAAAAACTTGATATTAACAAATAAGTATCCTTGAAACTTACACATAGTCCTCAATATCAACTAATATCCTCAACAATTTATTCTAACCGAGACTGACTACTCAAGCCCTTCAAGGGAAACAAGAAAAATACATATAAACTGAGAACTTGAACTATCCATATCCCAAGAATCTTATAATTTTAAGATTTTCAATACAAATTATACTCATATAATCTCAGGATGAGTTCAAAGTAGGAAGATAAAGATATATCCTAAATCTAATAAAATTTCAAAACTAATATCGAAGAGCCTAAAAAAAATAGGCTAAACAACTAAGAGACTTTTGCATTGCGTTTTTAACCACAAAAAAAACTCGTTTTATAAATAAATTATAAACCTATAAGCCACAATCTATGAACCCAACACAAAAACCTCTCCTCTTAATTAATGTTTTTCTATAAAATCTCTTAGTTATTTAAGTATTGGAGAGTCATTGTCAAAAAAATCTTTACGTAATCTAATTTTAATTGTGGTTGCAAGAGATATTTTGATCCTAATACATATCAAGAGTAATCATCTCAGTCTAATTCTTTAAGAGATTTAGCTACTATTTTCAAAAAACAAAATTCAACTCATAGATTCAAAATTTCTCAAATTTTAATATTAAAAACTTTAAATTTAGAGTTTTTAAGTGTAAAAATTCACACTAAAAAATTATTATGTCAAGACATGTTTAAAGTTATTATGATTATATGTAAATTTTTTTATTTAAAGATTTGAATGGAGATTGAGAAATTTCATCCACAAAATACTAATCATTATCCCTCTTGTTTTTACTTGAACTCAGGTGGCTGCAGTACTAAGCATATTTGCTACCAACCAAACTATGCCTAGAGAGCATTATATGTAATAAATGATTAACCTATTTGATGAAATATGAAGTCTCAAATCACTTTTTCTTTTTATTAAATTTGAGTGAAATATTTAGTGATAAATAGTTTCCAATTCTTTATATTAAACTTATCATTATAATAATAATTTAAATTTTCCATCATTGAAATTCTTTTACTTTGTGTTGTGTTTCATCTAACACATTTATCTCAGTAAGTATTTTTTATCTCTATTTTATATATGTGTGTATGCACATGTGCGTGTGTGCTTTAAAGTGAAATTAATTATAATGATTAATTCAATCTACTGAAATTATATTATGCAATAGTTTATTGGAAATAAAAAAGTTAAAGAATTATTTCTTACTTTAATAAATTAATTTATTTTATGCCAATTCTTCTAATTCTCATTTCAAGAATAGAATATACTTTGTAATAAGAAAACATGAAATTATTGCAAATTTTATATTTTTTATATTGTAAGAGAATTTGTCTAATTTATTATTTCTATATTTTGAGACATTAACAAGCACAACATCAATATCATATCGCTATTACAATTTTTTTTATAAGATTTATTATGTCTTTCCTATATATAAATATATTTTCTCTTTTTCATACTGGTAGAATTTATAAAATGAACTTAAAAAAAATTAGCCACGGTGAAAAAACCTTTTTGGTTACGTCCCTAGTTACCCTACTCCCTTTTTTTTTTTAAATTTATTTTTACTAATATGTCTCCTTGTTATTTTGTATGATTTCTATAAAGTTTTGATTGTTTCGACATTTTTTCTAATATTTGGGCTAATCACTTATTTTTCTTCTACATATTTTAATATCCCAATCTTTCTTGTCAATATTAAATTTTTTTAAAAAAATTTTGTTATTTTTTAAAATAGTTTGACATTTTTATCCCTTTAAATTTAGATTCATATTGAATTTGAATTTGGACCTGATCCAGTGGGGAAGGTAGGAATTGATTTAGTGGGGGCTAATTTAAATAATATGAACACTGATATTTGAGAAATGCTCTTTTGTATTTAATGTTTTTGATAGCTCAATTTGCAATACTAAGAGTTATCACACACCCATTTATATATATATATATATATATATATATATATATATATATATATATATAGAAAGAGAGAGAGAGAGAGAGAGAGAGAGAGAGAGAGAGAGAGAGAATTGATCTAGTAGGCGACGGAATTCATTAATCAATGAGCTCTAAGACATTATTTGATACTATTTATCATTATTGAAACAATACTAATGTGTTATAAAATGCTAACACGTGTTCAGGAGCTCATGGTGAGCTCCATCGCCCACTAGATTAATGCTCTAAGACATTATTTGATACTATTTATCATTATTGAAACAATACTAATGTGTTATAAAATGCTAACACGTGTTCAGGAGCTCATGGTGAGCTCCATCGCCCACTAGATTAACTCTCTCTCTCTCTCTCTCTCTATATATATATATATATATATATATACACACACACATAAGCAGAATATACCCTATATCTGTAATATGAATCATCCTAACCATTGATTTGTTTAGCCTTGTTTTATGCTCCTTAAGATGAAGCCAACTACTACTATTGCTTCTGACATGGTAGGCCTGCAATTGCAATTCTTCGTCTCTGTCTTGAATCTCAAGTTTGTTAAAGCTTTACCTATTTCTAGCACATTCTTTTTCATCTTCAATCCAACTCATCCGCTACTCCATATCAGCACATTCGTCGTCAGCATCTGTCCAGTTCACCTTCTAATCCACGTCATCACATTTTTTAACATACCCTTTCAAGCTGAAGGTTCTTGGTAGAACATTCAGCTTGGTTCTAAAATAGTTAAATATATCATAGCTTAAAGGGTTTGTGAGAATGTCTACCAATTAATCTCTGCTGGATACATATTTTATCTCAAGCTCTCAATTGCTGACTTTGTCCCTGATGAAGTGGATATCAATTTATATGTGCTCTGTTTTTAAGTGATACATAGGATTTGATGTTAGTGAAGTTGCACTAGTGCTATCTGTCCAAATGGTTAGAGTTCTATTTAAATCAATTCTTAATTTTATCAAAGAGATGATATTAAGTGATTTCTGCATTGGTGTGAATAAGTGATCTGTATTTAGATTCTGCACTCGACCTAACAACCACTTATTGCTTTATAGAATTCCATGATACTAAGCTATCTCCTAAATTCTAGGTAACCTTTTAATGATCTTCTGTCATCAGTATTACACCATTAATCAACATCAAAGAAGGCAATCAACTCTAGGTTAGGTGATTTCTTAAGTTCCAAGCCAAATTGAGATGTTTCCTTCAAGTATCTCAATCCTATTTTGCATTCCATCTACTGAGTGTGTAGATGATTGCTTATATATTGGCTGAGTTTATTAACTCTGAAGGATAACTTAGGTCTGATGAATGTTGTATATTGCAAGTTCCCTATGGTGCTTCTGTAAAGAGTCTCATCTGAGAAAGTTTTGCCTTCATTCTTATTGAGTTTAGCTTCCGTACTTATAGGAATAAAGCTCTTCTTATAGTTTCCCATGTTGGTTTTGTCCAATAGGTCATGAATATAATTAGTTTGGAAGAGTTGAATTGTGTCCAAGGTTCTGTTTAACTCAATTCCAAGGAAGTAATTTAATTCCCCTAGATCTTTGAGAGTAAATTCCTTTTATAGCAGATATTGGTGCGCAGACTCCTTTCTTCTATATTTTCTGAGAAAGAGAATTAGTATATGATCTATTCGAAGCTGCCACCGGTATGCCTGCCTTCGGCACCCCCCTCCTTGTGGTTAAGGTAACGACTTCGGGCATGGCCAGCTCCTATAGTGTGACGGGCCGTGTGTACAAGGCCCGGGAATGAATTCCATAGAATAAACTATCTAGGCATATTGATTTCTTCATATTTTAATTATGTACGGCTTGGAGGGAGATCTTTCATATCTTTCGACCCCGCAACGAGCGCAACCCTCGTGCTTAGTTGCCAGCGTTGAGTTTGGAACCCTGAGCAGACTGCCGGTCTGCTTTAATGGTAGTCTTTACATTTTCCCTTTCTAACTATGACGGAATATTTTCGAGATGTTAATGAA
This sequence comes from Ailanthus altissimus, assembly GCA_946807835.1. NCBI lineage: Eukaryota > Viridiplantae > Streptophyta > Magnoliopsida > Sapindales > Simaroubaceae > Ailanthus > Ailanthus altissimus. The sequence continues at coordinate 8,549,246 of OX327690.1, read as the reverse complement.
TAAGACGTACTTCTATTTATCGACAATATCTTCCATTTCGTCTAAGCAGGATCCTTTTCCTGATAGCGGGTCACATGTATAGGACCAACTGGGGAATTGGTCATGGTCTAAAAGATATTTTAGAGGTGAGGTTCAAACAAGGAAAGGCTTATGGTGTCTGCTCACAAAGCCCGAAGGGTAATTGATCAGAATTTCATATTTCCGTATGTGAAACGAAGTATACATATCTCCATATATCAGAGATAAAGGATTGATTACAAATCACTATGATCTAGATTAAACTTGAAAATGATCTTTTTGATTCTTGAATAATGAGGGGCAAAGGGATTGATCGAGAAAGATCTCTTTCTCAGAATATTTTTGCTTCTCATTTTGGTCAATTAGCAATTATTTTTCTGTGGACTTCCGGAAATCAAATTCAATCACCTCAAGTTTCAATTTATCAAATCAGATGGTTCTATTTCTCAATCTTTTTTACTTGCTCAGAATCAAAATAAAATAAAACCCGCAAAATGGATTTTTCTTTAGTGACAGAAGATTTTATTGTAGAAAGAATCCACATGGGAAGATTATTAATTACTGAAGAAAAATGGGTTTGTTTTTGTTTATCTGAGCTTAGAAAAAAAAACTGGGGAATTGGTCATGGTCTAAAAGATATTTTAGAGGCTCATAAAGGTCCATTTACAGGCCAGGGCCGTAAAGGACTATATGAGATCCTAACAACGTCATGGCCACGAAAGAATTTAATCTATGGATAGCATCGTTGTGGTAAAGGTCGTAATGCCAGAGGAATCCCATTTTTGACCTTAGATCATCGATCAACTTTTGTATCTTTTATTCATTACCCCTTGTAATTATTATGTCATCTACATAGATGAGCAGGAGTGTTAAACCCTTTTCATTTCTTTTCATAAAGAGAGAAGTGTTTGATTTTGTTCCCTAGAACCCCCAGTTGACCAGGGAACTTTTAAGTTTGTCAAACCAGACCTTAAGTGTCTGTTTCAGTTCATATATAAAAAAATTTAGTTTGCAAACATGAATTGGCTTTTCCTGGCCCTCAAAGCCTTCTGGTTGCTTATATACACATTCATTAACAACTCCTTATTTAAGAATGCATTGATGATGTTTATTTGTCTCAATGTTTAGTCTTTCATTAAGGCTAATGAAAAAATGATCCTAATTGTACAAGCCTTAACTATTGGGCTGAAGGTCTCATGAATATCTATGCCATGAGTTTGATGAAATCCCTTGGGCACCATTCTGGCTTTGTACCTATCAATCTTGTCATTAGCTTTTTGTTTCACTTTAAAAATCCACTTGTTTCCAATAATCTTCTTATCTAGTGTATATGATGTAAGAACGATTTTTAAAATTTTTTATGTCTATTTTAATTTAGCAACAAAATGGTATAAGAAAAAATATCTCAATCGGAAATTTTCACAGATGTTTTTTGTTAACACCAGCAAATCTTCTACATTGTATCTCTCACCAATGTACTACTCGTATGGGCGAGTTGATAAATTACAGAAGATCTAATTCTGTATTCTTAATTTTTCTCTCTAGAAAAATTTTGCCCAAAAGAAGCACTAGTGAAAAGATACGTAAAAGTGGTTCTAAAACCCATTTTTATAGTATAAGAATCTTTATGTTATCTAAACTCTTAATCCTAATAAGATTAAGATAAAATAATATCTTTATATTATTTTAATTTAGATAATTAAAATAATAAATATAATATCTAATATTATCTTTAATTAAATAATTTAGATAATTTGTAATTATCTAATTATTTAATTAAATTAAATAACCAAATTATTTTAATTTAAATAAACAATCTAATTATTTATTTAATTCCATAACTATTATGGATTAGGCTAGTAATTGATTGAGGCCAATAAGTTTAATCAAATTAAACTAGGCCAATCAAATTATTAATTGGTCCTAATAAATTTAATCAAATTAAACTTGGGCCAATTAATATTTTAGATCTAACAATTAATACAATAGTCAATTTTTGTATTTATAGAGCCAGCATGGGAACCTGATGGACCTATAAAATTAAGCTTCAATAAATTAAATCATTTGATTAAACTCTTTAATCAACATAATTTTATTTATTAACTTTATATTATTCAACTAAAAATATAAAGCTGAACTTTTAATTTTGCAAATAAATTATAAAATAAAAAACCGTCTTTGTCCATTTAATAATCATTTCATATAGATGAATCCTCTATAAATGTTCATAATTAGAGCTAGGTCGAGTGTCTATTAACATCTCTAATTATATCTTTATCCTTGATCCACATTGATCCTTTTTTAAACATTTAATTTGTGAAATTCACAAATTTATTATTATTTTCTTTAACTCTTAAAGAAAATTAAGCGCTCATAATGTTTAAGACTAGAATCAATTGTCAAATGAACAATTTATCTAACTTTCTTTTGGAATGAGTGGATTCCATATATGTGAGATATATTCCCAGCTATCTATTTTGTTACATTTATAAAATACTTAGTAATTAATTGAAAATCTTTTACAATCTTTACCTTATAAATTAATAAACATAACTTAATAAATAGGAATTTATTAATCACTCGGGATTAAGATTAATCCATATATGATTATATTGTGATAACATAAATTCTCTTTACTAATGTAGATTAATAGAGAATTAATTTTATCGTGGTCTAGTCTTATATAATCAACATTATACAAAGTTCCTCCATTATCTATATCAACACATAGAATGATCTGGATAAAACCATTGTATATAATATACAAATGGACGACACTTATAGTCTATCAAAATAAATTTTCTATCTTCATTTAGACTAAAGACAAGTTTAGATTATTATGCTTAAACTTAATCCTCTCGTATATAATTATTATATACTAAGTTTAAGGTTACATATAATAATCAAGGAATTTCATGCTATTTAAATAAAACAATCATAATTACAAATATAATATTGAATGAATAAGCTCTATTAATTATTTTCAGCAGTATCTAAATACAAATAATTATGCTTTTAGGGCACACTTCTAACAATGTCTCACTTGCCCTAAAGTATGTGAGATATTCTTAGACCCTCTAAATGACTCTTAAAACTAGCAGCAGGAAGAGTCTTCGTAAAAGGATCAGCTTGATTATTTTGTGACTTGATTTTCTTCACCGTGACGTCTCTTTGGTGAACAATCTCCCTGATTAGATGATATTTCATTTCTATGTGCTTGCCTTTTTTGTGACTTCTTGACTAGTTGGAATTTTCCACTGCACCGCTATTATCACAATAAAGTGTGAATGGTTTATCTATATCTGGAACAACTTCCAGATCCAATAAGAATACGGAGCCATACCGCTTCCTTAGCTACTTTACAAGCTGTTACATATTCAGCTTCTATTGTTGAATCAGTAATACATGATTACTTTATACTTCTCCATATAATAGCTCCACCACTAAGAGTGAATATTGATCTAGATGTTGATTTTTGAGAATCTAAGTCAGATTAAAAATCAAAATCAGTGTATCTGATTGGGATCAAATCTTTATCAAAATAGACAAGCATATAGTTTCTCGTTCTCCGTAGGTACTTGAGAATATGCTTTACTGCAATCTAGTGATCGTATCCTAGATTGGATTGATACCAACTGACTATACCCACCGAATAGTAAATATCAGATCTAGTACACAACATGGCATACATTAAGCTGCCTACTGTAGAAGCATAGGGTATCCATCTCATATCGTCTTCTTCTTAAGGTGTCTTAGGACATTGTACTTTAGACAAGTGAATTCCATGGCGATAAGGTAAATTACCTTTTTTAGAATTCTGTATCGAAAACCTTACAAAGATCTTATCTATGTATAATGCTTGAGACAGAGTTAAAAGCTTGTTCTTATGATCTCGTATGAGTTGGATCCCAATAATAGAACATGCTTCTCCTAAATCTTGCATTTGAAATTACTTAGCTAGCCATTTCTTTACATCTGATAATACTTTTTTATTAATGAGAAGAATATCATCAACATAAAGATCTAAGAAAATCACTTTACCCTCATTGATGCGCTTGTATACACAAGCTTCATCAATATTTTGCACAAAGCTACAAGACTTGATAGCTTGATCAAATATTATATTTCAAGATCTAGATGCTTGCTTAAACCCATAAATAAACCTTTGTAACTTGCAAACCTTTTGCTCTTGATTTTGTACTATAAATCCCTCTGGTTGAACCATGTAAATGGTTTCATCAAGATTGAAATTTAAAAAAATAGTCTTGACATCCATTTTCCAAATCTCGTTATCTAAACAAGCGGTAATGGATAAAAGAATATAAATAGATTTTAGCATGGCTACTGGCGAGAAAGTCTCCTTATAGCCAACTCCCTCTTTTTGGGAATAACCTTTTGCCACTAGCCTTGCTTTAAAAGTCTACACTTTTCTATTTGCTCTTCTTTTTCTTTTGTAGACCCATTTTCACCCAATGGGTTTAAATCCTTCGGGTAAATTTACAAGCTCTCAAACCGAGTTATAGTGCATTGACTCTATCTTGGATTTATGGCCGCAAGCCATTTCACCTTGTCAAAATCTTCCATTGTTTGTTTATATGTCAATGGATCATCTACATTGTCATCAAAGATTGCAACTTTTGCTTCTCCAATTAAAGTGTAGCATATGGGTAAAACCAGCATTTCACTGCACCTACGTGGGTATTCTGACAAGTAGGCATGGTTTGTTGACTTTGTGATACAATAATAATTGTTGGTTGTTGAGGTTTAACCTCATTAGAAAGTAGTTCTTCAATGACAACTTTACTTCGAGGTATGTGATCTTTTATATAATTATCCTTAAGAAAAATAGCATTTGTTGATACAAATACTTTATTATCTTGAGGGTTATAAAAGAAACCACCTCTTGTCTCTTTGGGGTAGCCTACAAATAATCATAATTCTGAATATGGTTCTAACTTCTCGGTCTCTCCCTTGAGCACATGTGTTGGACACTCTCATATACAAAAATGCCACAAAGAAGGCTTGCGACCATTCCACAACTCTAAGGGTGTTTTAAGAATTGACTTAGATGGTACTACGTTAAGAATATACATTGCTGTTTGCAATGCATATCCCTAAAAAGAAGCAGGTAACGATGAGAAGCTAAGCATGGATCTCACTATGTCTAGTAACGTTCTATTTCTCCTTTCGGTAATACCATTTTGTTGTGGTGTTCTCGGAGCCATGAGTTGGGATATGATCACATGCTCTTTCAAGTGATCTCTAAATTCATTGTCGAAGTATTCACCACCTCGATCAGATCGAAGTGATTTTAATGATTTATTGAGTTGTTTCTCGAATTCAACTCAAAATTCTTTAAACTTTTCAAACATTTCTAATTTTCTATGCATTAAATATACATAGCCATAGCGAGAACAATCATCAATAAAAGTGACAAAATATTCGTATCCTCGTCTAGCTTATACATTAATCGAACCACATACATTCGAATGTACTAATTCTAAAAGTTCTTTGGCCCTATTGCCTTTTCTAGTAAAAGGTCTTTTAGTCATTTTACCTTCCAAACAAGATTCGAAAACTAGTAAAGTACTAACTCTTAAACTATTTAGGGGTCCGTCCTTTATTAATTGTTGTATCCTGTTAAGGTTAATATGACCTAATCTAAGGTGCCAAATGAATGCGTCATCATCAAGAGAAATCTTTTGTTTCTTAGTTTTTGGTTGTTCTAGCCTAAATATTTCAGTATTAAGCAGTATTTGTGTTTCTGGCTGTATGATATAAAGACCATTCTCTAAATTACCAACCCATATATTCAAATTATTTTTAGAAATAAAAACTGAATTATTATTAAAAGAAATATAATAGTAATGTTCTAAACATTTAGAGACAAAAATCAAATTTTATCTAAAATTAGGAATATAATAAATGTCTTGCAAAATTAAAAACAATCCCTAAACTTAAGCCTAACTACTCCCACTACTTTAGCTGAAACAACGGCCCCAGTACCCACTCACATTATAAACTCATCATCTGTCAATGTCCGAGAAGAATCAATCATCTATAAAAAAAGAACAAACATAATTAGTAGCCCCAGATTCAACTACCTAAGGGTATTCATTATCTTCCACTAAACAAGCTTCAAGAACAAGTAAATCATATTTACCTTTCTTTTTCTTCGTGAGCTCTTCTAGACAGATGGTGCAATTCCTCTTCTAGTGGCCTTCCTTTTGACAAAGAAAATATTTTTCTCTTGCCTTGATCTTGTTGCTCTTGTTCTTCTTATTATTGTTCTTCATTTTAATTTTTCCTTTTGATGAGCCATTTCCTCAATTATTCCTCTTTTTGTTCTTAGAAGAGGAAGGCTCTTTATAGGCAATATTTGCCTCTCCTTGTTTTCCAATTTTAATGGATTCAAAGGTTTAAAGCTCATTGAGCAACTGAGTCATGTTAAATGTAAGTTTATTCATGAAATAGTTGCTCGTAAATGAAAAGAAACTTAGAGATAGAGTTTCCAAGATCATCCCTACCTGCGTACACTCATCTATCTTTGCCCCATAAATCTCAGCTTCGTTAAAATGAGCAATCATTTTAAGTACATGCTCATGAACTGAGGTTCCACTCGTTATCCTATCATTAATAATAGCTTTCACTACATTATGCCAGGATTTCTCAGAAGGCTGCCCAAACATTACTTGAAGTGAATCCCACATTTCTTTAGCGGTTTTTATATTCCTATGCTTACTCCTAAGCACTTTATACATGCCTGCTAACAAGTAGGATCGGGTTTTTCGTCATCAAGCCAATAATCATATTGCTCCTTAGCTTTATATAAAGCATTAAGAGCAGGCCTTGGAGGGCAACGTTCAATGAGGATAAACTTTTGGTTCTCATAGACGAGTACGATATTCATTATACTTTTTTCTTTCACAAAGTTTTTGCAGGTTAATTTGTCATTGGATAATATTGTGATCAATGGATTTATCATTTTGCTGAAAATAATAAATAATGAAATTAAATCATTCATGCTTAAATATCATCATAATTATAGTATAACACTTTAAACATGATGCATTGACAGAACCTGACCTGGAATCCTACAACGTGGACCTAGGTAGGCCTTGTCTGGCACCCCAATGGAACGCTTTCTAAAGTCCGCTATCAACCCTGAAAAATTCTATGAGGCGAACCCTAAAATTTCTTTTAATTTCTGTTTGATATATTTTTATAAACACGGAAAAATTTTAATTTTTTCTAAAAATTCTAGATTAAAACAGACAAAGTTTCCCCTGTTTTTATGAAAATCTATATTCCATAAACCTACAAAAAATATACTCCAAATATTTCTCATATCTCTCAGCTGCAAATAGGACCTCCCATCCCTTCCTAAATCAATTCACACATGCATTTTTTATCATACTCCAATAGACATCCATAGCAAGAAGACCAACAATTTCAAAAAGGCATAAATATTTATTTTAGCTCCAAAATCTGTTATGCATGCTATACAACGTAAAACTAAATATGATACATGTATATACACTAAATGTATACATATAGCTCTGTATATGCACAAGAGATCATCATAGGGCTGTCCCACTACTAATTCACAGAAGAAATTATAGGTTGTACGTTGTTGGCTATACCTGGGGAAAAAATAGAAACACCAAAAATAAAGGATGAGTTGATAAACTCAATGAGTAGGTGTGAAATCTGAATAATTATGGAAATATACTGAAAATTCTAAAAAAGTACTAAAAACTGTTCTAAATTATTTTTAAATCTCAAATATTGGTAAAACTCTACTGAGCGATTTTCTTTATTTAAAATTTTTAAAACTAAATAGGCTATTACGTAAATCTGTAAACATTATTAACAAATATTTTCATTTTCTAAAAAAAATAAAAGCTATATATCTCATACAATTATCTAAAACTTTCACTCGATTCTAGTATGTTTGAAAAGCATCAATGGCTACCCTACTGTTGGACCTACTTGTCGACGTAGCCAACAAAATGAGTCGGTCACAAGACAGTCTCCGCTAGCAACAACCACTGTGACCAATCTGATAAATTGATAGATCTGAGACATCTCATTGTCTATATGGCGGAATATACATCGCAAACATATAGCGAGACAACACCCCGTAGCATAAGCGACTCACAGACTCGACACCCCGACTCCCGGAGTTAGTAGCACTCAACCCAACTGACTAACCTGCCCATGCATACGGGGTGAACCGGCCGGGTCTATACTATCCCACAGGGATCTGAATCTAATAGCTGATAAATGGGGTACCACTGGCCTTTGAAAACTAATAATGTCTAAAAACTATTTCTTATTGCTAAAAAAAAATCTCTAAACTGTTAAAAATACTGAACTGTAATTCGAAAATTTTGCAGTATTTATATGATAAATTTTTAATTCTTATTATATAAATATATCAAATAAAATATCATTATAATTTTTTTAATTCTTAAAAGTCATGTAACTTTAGTAAATTACCTGAAACAACAACATTTAAATTAAAAAGCACATAAATACTAATAATTTAAAATAAACTGCATTTAATTTCCTTTAATTGTTTTCCCACTCACCAACTGTCCTACGCTAAAGTTTTTTTTTCGGGCTTGTCCTTTCACTGGTTTTGACCTTCAGCACCTACAAAGTATAAATTACGCTTTAGTCCCCCTAAAATAGCAAAATTACCAAAATACCCCTAGAGTACATCTTTCGGCCACCATCAAAATTCCTTTCTAAATTTACAATTTTTCCCCCAAAAATCTCAATTTATGCAAAAACTATCATTTTTTGTCAAAGGGGTCCATAATCCCTTATAATTTCCTTTGGACATAATTACTCCTAATCTTTGTCATAAATGACCATTATGTCCCATACCCTAATTTTGATTTTCACCCATCAAAACTCATCTTGAGGGTCCTAGAATTCATTCCTAACCTTTAATTTTTACTAATTGCACTTGTACCACTAAAAACCCCAAAATGGCCAAAAAGACCCAAATGGAATTTTTACCATTTTTCAAATTTCTTCTTACCTATGGTCTTATCTACTTCCCAAATTCATTTTAATACCCTAAATTTATTCAATTGAAGTTCAATTATACAAAAACCCTAATTTACTATTCTAGGTTTTGGAATTCTCACCTTTTAAAGCAAATTTACCCTTAATCCACCATTGAATCTTGTTTAGGCACTTGAAAACAACTTGCATTTGGTGTGGATTCCTTGATTTGGCTTAGAAATTTCATGGGTATCACTATTTATCTCCTTCCTATCTTCATTTTCAAAATCCTCTCTCTCTCTCTCTCTCTTGTTTCCTTTTTTTTTTTAACTATTCTTTGAAATAAAACATTTGGCCTTTATATATATACCCAAAAATTGCCTAATTGCTACTTAGTCCTCCAATTAAAAATTCTTTGCTTGGTGGCCAATAATTTAATAAATATTACTAATAACTAATAAAATATAATATAATAGACTAATATATGCAATTGTCCTAATTTGATTGGTCCATATGTCTTAAAATACACATACTTATCCAACAAAAATAGCTTGCTTAGGGTGTGATGCTTACACAAAAAATTATTGGTACAAATATTGAATTTTCACTACTTAGTCAACCGAAAAATTTTAAAAATATTCGGTGAGCACCCAACGCCCAAATTGACTATGAAATTACCCAACTGGATCTATTACAGCTCACGTAAACACTTAAAAAAATATTTCGAGAATGGCCAAAATCTGAAACTTCTACGGTTCCCTAATTGTCAAATACCAAAATTCTAGGTATCTGACTATTCATGAGGAACTGGGCATTACATGCATGATGCAAAAGAATAAAGGTTAAAAAAAACTTTAGAAAAGAATTCTATACCACAATAATCCAATTTATCGAAATTGATATTCCGTCGTAGGGTAGGTTAAATCAATTTCAAATTAGACTGAGACAAACTCAATTAATTAATGTTCAAGTTATCTCATAACTTCTACATTAAATAACTATCGTTTATTTTGTTCTAAATATAATTATCTATATAATTATATTTATGTAAGTGTGACGCATCATTTCGGACTCCTTAGACTTAACTCCAAAGTTGCCGCCGTAGGGTAACTCAATCTAGAAATACATCCATCATATCTCTTAGAAGTTAATCTTGATATTGACTCAAACGGACACCCTCCGTAAGGAGAACGAAAATAAATTCGTTACAAGACGCCGCTTAAATCTCACGTTGTTAAACTAATGATGCAGACCATGGGTCAAATTATCTTTTAACCCTCTCCCACTTATTATTTTATGTTGTAGGGTTTTATTTTATAAAATATCTCATATTTTATAATCCTAGTGAAAACTATTGCTGCTAGTTAATTATTGATCACCAGGTTTCATTCTAAGTGTTTCTAGAATCTAATCCTATTAACACTTAAAATAAATTATTAGATTTCTACATTAAAAATCTAATTTATTATGAATAACTAAGACTTATAATTTTTAATAAACTATTTATTATAATATGCTTAGTTAGTCCAACGTGAAATTATCAAATTTAATCTAATTAAATCTAATTCATATTATTTATACCAATTATGGAATTAATTAATTTTAATCTAATTAAAAAAATAATTCTTTATTAGATAAATTAAAACTATTTTAATTAATTCTAATGATTAATTGGTATACTATGTGTCAATTTGCTAAATCTAAACTAAAACTATTTTAGTAAAAAAATAAAATAATGACACATGTATTCATGATATTATAATGCATTGAGTATGCACATCTTAGATCTAAATAACATCTTATAATGCATGGACGTATTTTATAATATAAATCATCACATAAAATAAAATACAAAATAATAGTATTGACCGAGTCTTTTGGATTTTTAGGAAAAGAAAAATAAAATACAAAAATTAAAAGACGATCTTGAATTTCTTGTATTTTTTTTCTTCTTGAGTAGTCCTTGTTGTCCTAATAAAATACAATTATATCTTATATAATTATATTTTATTATTCTCCAAAAATAAATAATTATATCTCATATAATAATTTTTTAATCACCGGACCCTTTTTTTAGGCTAATAAAATATAATTTTATCTTATATAATTATATTTTATTATTCTCCAAAAATTATATCTTATATAATTTTTTTTTTTACTGTTGGGCCACCACGCCCAAATTACTGTACAACTACTATTTAAAATAGTAGCTGTTGAGCACAGCCATAGGCTTACCCTATGACTATGCTGTTGTGAAGCACAGGTGTGGCCCAAGGCCACACCTATCTTATAGGCTGGCATGGCCTAAGCCCTCGCCTACTTACCCAGTAGGCTAGGCGTGGCCTAAGGCCAAGCCTGACTCAATAGAGCAGGCCTACTAAAAGGTAGGCCTCTGCTGGCTGTGACACTGGCTCCTTCCAAGGGAGCCAGCTTTATTTTTTAACGCTTGCTATGGAGCATGATTTCTCTTCTTTTCTTTTTGCTGTTGGTGCCTTTTCTTATTGCCATAATTCAAATCTTGTGTCCTTTTTTTTATATTACAAAAATAAAAAATAAAAAATTCCTATGCCCATTATAGATTATTAAAATTGATACAATCAATTCTAAATCCAAAAGACTATATCATTAACGACCAACACCATCAATCCATTTATAATAATTTATCCCATGAAAAAACAAATTCATTAACATATGCCTACCCATTAAGAACACAAAATGAAATTCGCAATTGCTAATTAAAATAGATATGAGTCTAGCTCTGATACCAATTGCATGAACGATTTTTTAAATTTTATGTCTATTTTAATTTAACAAGAAGATAGTATAAGAAAAAATACCTCAATCACGAAATTCCATGGATGTTGTCTGTTAACACCAATAAAATCTTTCATGCTGTATCTCCCACCAATGTACTACTCATATGGGCGAGTTGATAAATTGCAGAAGATCTAATTATGTGTTTTTAATTTTTCTCTCTAGAAAAATATAGCCCAAAAGAAGCACTAATAAAAATATATATATAAAAGTGGTTCTAAAACTCTTTTTTAAAGTACAAGAATCCTTATGTTATCTAAACTCTTAATCCTAATAGGATTATGATAAAATAATATATTTATATTATTTTATTTTAGATAATTAAAAGGATAAATATAATATCTAATATTATCTTTAATTAAATAATTTAGATAATTTATAATTATCTAATTATTTAATTTAATTAAATAATCTAATTATTTAATTTAATTAAATAATCTAATTATTTATTTAATTCCATAACTATTATGGATTGGGCTAGTAATTGATTGAGCTCAACAAGTTTAATCAAATTAAACATGAGCTAATCAAATTAATTAATTGGTCCTAATAAGTTTAATCAAATTAAATTTGGGCCAATTAATATTTTAATTCTAACAATTAATATAATAGTTAATTTCTGTATTTATGGAGTCAACATGGGACCTGATAAACTTACAAATTTAAGTTCTAATAAATTAAATCATTTGATTAAACTCTTTAATCAACTTGATTTTATTTATTAACTTTATATTATTCCACTTAAAGTATAAAGCTGAACTCTTAAAAGCATTTCATATAGATGAATCCTCCATAAGTGTTTATAATTAGAGTTAGGTCAAGTATCGTTAACCTCTCTAATTACACATTTATCCTTGATCCATATTGATCATTTTTTGAATATTTAATTTGTGAAATTCATAAATTTATTATTATTTTCTTTAAATCTTAATGAAAATTGAGCGCTCATAATGTTCAAGACCAGAATCAATTATCAAGGGAATAACTTATCTAACTTTCTTTCGGAAGGATTGGATTTCATATCTGTGAGAAAGGTTCCAAGCTATCCACTTTGTTATATTTATAAAATACTTAGTAATTGACTAAAAATCTTTTACAGTGTTTCCCTTGTAAATTAATAAACATAGCTTAATGAATAGGAGTTCATTAATCACTCGAGATTAAGATTAATCCATATATGATTATATTATGATAAAATAAATTCTCTTTACTAACGAAGATTAATAGAGAATTAAAATTTTATCATGGTTCAATCCTATATAATCAACATTATACAAAGTGCCTCCATTTTCTATGTCAACACATAGAATGATTCGCATAAGACCATTGTATATAATATATAAATAGACTGCACTTATAGTCTATCAAAATAAAGTTTCCGTCTTCATTCAGACTAAGGACAAGTTTAGATTATTACGTTTAAACTTAATCCTCTCGTATATAACTATTATATACTAAGTTTAAGGTTACATATAATAATCAAGGAATTTCATAATATTTGAATAAAACAATCATAATTGTAAATATAATATTGAATGAATAACCTTTATTAATTATTTTTAGCAGTATCTAAATACAAATAATTATGCTTTAAGAGCACACTTCCAACATATGGTACCAATTCCTATGTATTATTTTTTACTAATGCTCAGAATTCTTTATGCATTACATGATTCCACTTAGGGTTATGAAGGGCAGCCTCTATAGAGTTTGGAGTGTTTATTTATTGGTTTATTGCACTCATATACACATTGAGTTTAAAGATCCCTGCTTTTGATCTTTTGATCATAGGGTGTGTACATGTGTTATCTTGATGTATTGATTTAGTGGTGATGTTATTTTTGGTTCAGTTTTGAGTTTGGTCTGTTTCATTTGACTGGTGAGATAGAGAAGAGTCAGGGTTCTCTTATTGAGGTAAGCAAGTGGTTGTAGGACTTAGTCTGTTGTTCTAGATTCATTACAGATGTTTGAGCCTGCTGGTGTAGTGAGCAAGTTTGGTTCAACATCAACTGTATTGTCTGAGTTATAGGAGTTTTTTCTTGGTTCAACAAAAAAACATTAATGACTCAGTATGTTGGACTTATTTGGGAATGTGTTAGTGTTACTTTTAAACTCAGGGTCAGTGTGGAATTGGAACACTTTCTCATTAAAGTTCACATGTCTATCTATATAATCTCTACTAGATAAATGTTGACATAGGTAACTTTTATGACATAGGTAACCTTTGTGCTTTGGGCTATAATCTATAAAGACATACTTTGAAGTGTGAAAGATGGATTGTTTCTGTTACAAGGTCTTAAATAGGGATAACACTTTTAGCCAATAGTCAGGTTTTTGCCCAAAAGGTTTCTTATATGGCGAGAAGTTATTGAGCTTTGGTGTTGGTAGCCTATTGATAAGATAAATAGCAGTATGAACTACTTTCCATTAGTACCTAATTGACATGTTGGCCTGTGATAGAAGTGTCATTGTCATTCCTATAAGATGTTTATGCTTCATTTTTACCTTACCATTTTGATAATGTGTGTAGGGAAAAGAGTATCTTGGTTTATTCCTTTTTATTATAGATATTGTTCTAAGATAATGAATTCTCCCTTTATTTCACACTGCACGATTTTAATTTCATGTTTAATAGCTTTTCAATGTGTTTGTTAAAAGTTATGAAGGTTTAAAAGGTGTCTGATTTATTTGTTAAATGGTATATCTAAGTGTAGTTGGTGTAGTCTTCAACTAAAATAATGTAGTATCTGTAACCCTTATTGGATAAAGTTGATCTTGGTCCCCAAAGATCAGAGTGTATTATTTCAAGTAGTTGTTTGGTTTTAGTTAGTGTTTTATAGAATGTCATTTTATGTAGTTTCTCATATTGACATGTTGTATAGAAAGGTAGAGATAGAATTGCAATACTATTATTCAATTCTCAGAATTCTTTACATTTAGATATCACCTCTTTAAGCACCATTACATTAGGATGACCTAACTTTTTATGTAAGACCTTAATATTTTGATTGCTTAAGGATTAATGACTTTTATATACTTGACCTTGGGACTGACTAACTTCAAAAGCACATAAAGATAACATTGCCAAAGGACTTAAGACACTATTAACTGACATCTTTTGACTAGGTTGAGTGAGTGATGAGGCATAAGCTACTGATGTAGATGATTGTGAGTTCTGCAGTTGATAAAGCCCCTTCTTAGCTACTGCCAGAAGCACAACCTTCCCCTATTTCTTATTCTTCACACTATACCACGATTTGTTAAACTTAATGGAAATGTCATTATCTTTGGCTAATTTGTGAATGCTTATCAGATTTTTGTTTATCTCAGGCATATGCAGCATATCATTTAGGTTAAGTATTTAATATGAAAGTATGTGTATGTATGTGTGTATGTGTATATAACGGTGGTGAAATGTGTCTAATATGAGTAATAGAGAGATTTTGACCATTACCTACTGTATTCATTGTTGAAGTTCAGGTTATTCAAATTGTTGGTGAGGTTTTGTGGCTCCATTATCAGTGTACCATGTTGGATCATTTTTATTCTCAGCAGTTGCAACATAAGCCTTTCTTGCATGTTAGCAGTTGTTCAGTTTAGGCACAAAGTCCTTCTTGAACCTGTCCTAGCACTCTGAAGCTATTTGCTTTGGTTTTAAGTAAATTTGACACAGTAAGACAGTGTCCTGGCTTCCACATTGTTGAATTTTTCCTCTTGCAGTAATTTTTTAACATTGTTATTATTGTTAAAGTTGGCTAGAAAGTTAAAGCCTTTGTTGTAGTTTGGTTTTCTTTTTTCTTGCCAATTTTTCCTTTGGTTCCAGTTGGTTTAGGAGAAGTTAACATTAAATTTAACTGGTGCTTTAAAGAAATCCTCAGTTGAGTTCCTATTTGACCTATTCTGTTGGCTGAGCAGCAATGCATAAACTTCAGATAGAGGAGCTTGTCAGGTCTTGAAGTCACATTGACAAATATAGAGTCATATGCATTACCAAGACCCCAAGTATATAGTCTATAAGCTTATCATCTATAATTGGGCAGCCAGCACATCTTAATGCCTCAACAATGCTCTTCATCTTCATATAATATTGTGTGATGAACATTGACCCCTTCTTATTGCTTTAGATTAAGTTCTTAAGGTGAATAATTCTTTCCTTGGAGTGAATACAAATATACTTTCAAGAGCGGTCCAAAGGTGGTAAGAGCTGGAATACTCAATAACAGCTTCAAGCATTCCCTCTGATAATTATGACAATAGCCAGCTCATGAGTGACTACTTATGTTTCATCTAGACTTGGTATTCTAGGTTCTCAGTAATGATGACAATGTTTTCATCATCCAAAGTAACATTTATTTTCCTTAGACATGGTATTGAGCCATCAATGAATCCAAGTAGATCATTTGATCTTACACTAGGTAAAACTTGAGATCTCCAAATGAGATAGTTAATGTTAGTTAGTTGGATTGGAACTGAGAAAACAAAAGAGTTTATTGAGGGATTTATGTATAGTGGGGTGTTAATGTTAGTATATGAAGGCTGAGTAATTGAACTTGAAGCCATTGTTGGCTTTGATACCAACTTAAAATAATAAAGAACACTAATATTTAATGAATGCTCTTTTGTATGTAATTTTTTTAATTACTCAAGTTGCAATGCTAAGAGTTACACATCTATATATATACAAGAAGAATATACCCTATATCAAGTGGTTATTTCTTAATTCATCATTTCCCAATTACATCCTTCCTTATTATACTACAAAATCTATACTATAAATCATCATAACCATTGGTTCATTTAGCCTTTCTTTGTACTCCTTAGAATGATGCCAGCTGTTACTGTTGCTTCTAACATGGTAGGCCTGCAATTATAGTTCTTTGTCTCTATCTTGTATCCCAATTTTGTTAAAGCTTTACTCATTTCTGACATATTCTTTGTCATCTCTAATCCAACTCATCCTCTACTCTGCATCAGCACCTTCCATGTTAGTATCTATTTAGTTCACCTTTTGATCCACATCAGCACATTCTTTGACAAATTGTTAATTTTTAGGTGATCTTAACACTATTTAACGTATTAATTTCATTGAAAACTTTTGTTCAATTGGGAGCTTTGTTCCTCATTGAGCTAAAAGTGGCTCCGCCAATAACTCGACTTAAATCCTTTTGTATTAGAATTTTAAAAGAATGATAGTTTATCGGAGCATGCACTTAACTCAAATCTTTTTTTTATAAAAAAAATAGATACATAAACCCTTAAAGTTTTAAGAAAAGAATATGTAAATTTTAATGTTTCTAAAAATCTCATCAACACTCTTATCATGTGTCATGTTGTAATTATGTTGAGTTTTAAAATCCTAATATTAATTTATTTTTTATTTTTTTTTTCTCTTCTCTTTCTCTCTTTTTTTTCTAACTTTCAATTCCAAACCCTCACTCGTATTCACATACAAAATTTAAATTTTCTCTTCTTCGCCACCCCTCAACCCTAACTTGGTGCTATGGCCGATGAGTTAATAACCTCCTCCAGCAACAACAGTTTATAACGATCCTCGTCTAGATTCTAGCCCCTTCGAGACCTTAATCTCCCACCCGATGTCCACCTCAAATGAGCAACAATCCTAAGCCGAGCTCATTTTCAAACTCTGCAAGCAATATGATCCTGATTCCCTCACCTTCAAGATCACACAGGTCCTCCAGCTTTCCCTACAACTGAGGCATGTGCCATCTCCACCCTCCTCCTTCAAAAGCTTCTCACATTCGACGACTCCTTCCTTTGGCATCGCCTTTCCTCAAACACCTATTTTATAATTTATCCAATCCGAAACCACGAAGTCCATCTTGAAAAAGCTATACAACACCATTTTGGAATTGGCTTCCAATATCTTGCCCAAAATGTCGAGCCTGAGTTGTTATCGTTTACATTTCTGTACGGCAGCTACATTTTCATCTATAAAGCCATCATTTTTAGGTTCTGGTAATTACCACTGGTTCTCTGTTCAGCCATGTCGCCCTTTTTTTTTTGGTATTTTAAGTTTTGGGTTCATGTTGTTGGAAAAAAAACTTAAATTGGTGAAAAAATTATCATAGCCAGAATCTCATGTTAAATTATCAACAAAAAAAATCAGAAGCGTACCTGAATCCATGGAGATGCAGAAAAATTGGGGTTAATACCTTCCACGTCTAAACCTTTCCTTTATGAGAGAAAAGTTGACATCACTCACTGATGAGATGTGAATGAATAATATGTTAGGGTTTAGACTGAGGACCTCAACCTATTATTTATAGTATTTTATTTTATTTTGGCCCATCATAAAATAAAATAAAATAACTAGGTCTCTACACATTAAAGCCCATGCCATACGTGATGCCCTAAAAGCCCAATAATAAATAAATTTTATTTGATCACTTTTAATGAGCAACAAAATAGATAACCAATAATGTACAATTAATTAATATATGTAGGCCTACTTTAATATATAATACCCAATAATTTCCTACTTGGGCCACATATGTCACTTTATAATTGTATATTACCAAATAACTTTATGAGCTCAATATTTGCTATCTTAATAAAAGATATATAGGATCAAAGCGATCTTCGTTATCCTTTTTTTGTAACTAGACCCATCAATTGTCACATACATTAATATAATCAATGACATAGATCAAGTATGGATGCGTAGCATAGAAATTTCATGCAATGTGATCCTTAACATACCTATTTTCAGCTGGTCCTACTTTATAACTCATAAGAGTTCAACAATATACTTTCAAAACTTTATGCAAAATTGCAATTGAAAGAATATAACTTTATTTCAGAGTTTTCAATAAATACACAAAGAGTAATACTTTAGTCTGATCAGAAAATATGTCAACTGTAATTGAACATCAAGAAATAAACTCCCACTATAGAAGCATATCATCAGGATGAACCACACCCATACGAACCACATGCTTATGAAACACCTTAAGTGGTGCACACTTGGTAAGCGGATCCGCAATTATTAAGTTTGTACTGATATGTTCAATAGACACCTGAAGACTTTGAACTCTCTCTTTAACAACAATAAACTTGATGTCAATGTACTTCGATTTTGATAAGCTTTTATTGTTCTTAGAATATAACTCAGCGACTTTATTATCACAATTTATTCTCAATAGTCTTTCAATGCCATCGATAATTTGTAGCCCAGTGATAAAATTTCGTAACTATATTACTTGATTTGATGCCTCATAGCAAACTACAAATTCTACTTCCATGGTGGATGAAGTTACGAGTGTCTGCTTGACACTCTTCTATGACACAGCTCCCCCAACCACTAGGAAAACATAACCTGAAGTGGATCTTCTACTATCGAGACAACCAGCAAAATCAGAGTCTGAATACTCAATGATCTCTAAATGATCTGATCTCCGATATATGAGCATATAATCTTTTGTTCTCTGTAGATACCACATAACCTTTTTAACAGCTCTCTAATAATCCATTCTTAGGTTACTTAGATATCTATCAAGCATTCCAACTACATATGTAATATCCGAACGCGTACAAACTTGAGCATACATGAGACTCCCTACTGTTGAGGCATAAGGGATATTCTCCATCTCTTTCTTCTCAATCTCATTTCTTGGGCATTAAAACAGACTAAATTTATCACCTTTAGCAATAGGTGTGTCTCCTGATGCACAATTCTTCATGTCAAATCTATGAAGCACCTTATCAATATATGCCTTTTATCATAAGCAAGTATGCCACGAGAACGATCTTAGTGAATCTGTATGCCCAACATAAAATAGGCATTCCCAAAATCTTTAATTTCAAATTTATTTGAAAGAAATATCTTAGTTTCATGCAACAATCTTATATCCCTACTTGCTAGTAGAATGTCACCCACATATAAGACAAGAAGAATAAATTTGCCCCAATTGATCTTGTGATAAATGCGTTGATCAACAGTGTTTTCCTTAAAAGCAAAGGAGGTAAGCACTTGATCAAATTTTCGATACCATTGACAGGATATTTTCTTTAAACCATAGATGGACTTCTTTAATTTGCACACCAAATATTTTGAATCTTTGGATTCAAAGTTCTCTGGTTGCAACATGTATATGATTTCTTCAATGTCCCCATTGAGAAACGCAGTCTTTACATCCATCTAATGTAGCTCTAAATCATAATGAGCTACAAGTGCCATAATAATTCTAAAAGAGTCTTTCGATAAAATCGGAGAGAAAGTCTCTTTATAATCAATGCCTTCTTTTTTAGTAAAACCTTTTGCGACTAGATATGCTTTATATTTTTCGACATTGCCTTTCGAATCCTGTTTGGTTTTGAAAGTCCATTTACAACCAATTGGTTTCACTCCTTTAGGCAATTCGACAAGATCCCAAACGTTATTGTCTTACATTGATTTCATCTCATCTTTCGTGGCATTTATCTATTTTTAGGAGTTCACACTTTGTTTGACTTGACTAAAAGTTATTGGATCATCTTCTAGTCCTATATCAAACTTATGTTCTTGGAGATATATGACATAATCATTTGAAATCGCTGATCTCCTTTCCTTAATGGATCTCCTTAATGGCACTTCTAATTGAGGTTATTGTTATTGCTCCTCTATATGAGTAGAAGTAGGTTCTTTAATATTAGCGGGAGGTATTTCAGGAACATCTTGATTATCTGTATTTGCATCCAGCATAATGACAGGTGCAATTACCTGGCCATTATCAATTGTAATATTAGGAATAGTTATATATTCCTTTTCAAAGACAATGTTCCTGAGTTTAGCACTTCCACTATATTCAACATCCTCAATGAACTTAGATCTTTTCGAGTATTCAATAAAGTAACAACTTACTGTTCTTGAGTCCAACTTTCTTTCATTAGGCTTGTATAGCCTAGCCTCAGCTGGACAACCCTAGACATGCAAATGCCTAATACTAAGCTTCTTTCAAGTCCATAGTTCATATGGGGTTTTAGCTACTGTTTTACTTGGAACTCGATTAAGGATATATACTACAATCTTTAAGGCTTCACCCCAAAGAGATTTTGGTAAAGAATAATGATTTATCATACTTCTAACTATATCATTTAGGGTCTAATTTCGTCTTTCAGCTACACCATTTTGACTTGGAGTCTTCGGCATGGTGTATTGAGGAACGATGCCACATTTTTGCAAATATCTTACAAAAGGGCCTTAGACATTGTTCACTTGATCCGTTATATCTACCATAGAACTCACCACCATGGTCAGATTTGACGGCTTTAATTTTCTTGCCAAGCTAATTTTTAACTTCAGCTTTATAGGCTTTGAAAACATCCAATGATTGAGACTTCTCATGAATCAAGTATAAATACTTATAATGAGAACAATCGTCTATGAAAGTAATAAAATATTGTTGACCATTCCAAGAAGCCGTAGGAAATGGACCACAAATATCAGTATGAATTAATTCCAAGACGTTTAAACTCCTGTTGGCACCAACTTTTCTAATATTTGTTTGTTTTTCCTTAATGCATTCAATACATATTTTAAAATCTGAAAAATCAAGGGAAATTCAGAATTCCTTCTGACACAAGCCTTTGAATTCTTTGTTTAGAAATGTGTCCTAAATGCTTATGCTATAATATATAAGAATTCTCATTAATTAATTTGCACTTTATACCATAATTACTTACATGCAAGGTTTCATTAATTTGTGAGGCATGAAGATCCAATTGATATAAATTGTCAACTAAAGAATCGGAACCAATAATATTTAAATTCTGAGAAAGACTAAACTTTTTATTTTCAAAAGAACAAGAGTAACCGAATTTGTCCAAACAAGAAATATAAACTAAATTCTGTCTAAATGACGGTACATAAAAAGTCTTATGCAAATCCAAATAAAAACCAGATTCTAGTTGTAATTTAAAAAATCCAATGGCCTCAACAGGAGCCTTGTTGCCATCACCCACATAGATGAATCTTTCAGCATCAGTTGACGGTCAGCTCCTTAGATAACCCTGCATAGTCACACTTATGTGAGTAGTTGCACCCGTTTCTATCCATCAAGTATAACTTGGTACTAAAGCCAAAATAACTTCTGAACAAACAAAGTTGAGAAGTTTACCCTTTTTGTCAAGCCATTTTGCATACTTGGAACAATCCTTCTTTGCATATCTAACTTTCTTGTAAAAGTAACAAGAGATTTCAGCATTCTGTTTCTTTTGCACATTAGACTGTGAAATTCCAATGTCTGTAGCTTTTCTTTTATTATTCCATTTCATTTTCTTGTTGGCAGCATTATCATTGGAAGAAGTTGCTAAATGAGCACTCTCTATCTTTTTTTATTTCAATCTCTCTTCCTCTTGCACACATTGAGCAATGAGCTCATTAATGGTCTATTTCTCCTTTTGAGTATTATAACTGATCTTAAAAGAACTGTATTGTACAAGAAGAGAGATCAAGACCAGGTACACGAGAATGTCATCAGACAACTCTAACTTTAGTGTGTTTAATCTTATAACAAGATTAGACATTTTCATAATGTACTCCCTTATGTTTCCTTTGCCTTTATACCGCATTGAAACAAGCTTAGATAAAATTATGCTTGTTTTGACCTTTTCATTATCAGCGAATCGGTCTGCTATTTAGCTCAAGAACTTTTTAGCATTTTCTTCCTCAAGCATTGCGCTTCTGATGGTATCTAGAATAGAGTGCTTCATGATCATCAGACTTATGCTATTAGAATGCTCTCATTTTTCATAAAGTGCCTTTTATTCAACAGTACTGCTATCAGTAAGGGCGAGAGGTTCTTTCATCTGGATTGCATAGTCTAAATCCATACACCCAAGCACAATGATAATGTGGTCCTTCCATTTCCTAAAGTTAGTGCCGTTAAGCAATGAAATATTGTTCAAGTTGGTAGATATAGAAGAAGCATTTATTATATAGAACAAATAAAAAATTCGCAATCAATAACCATGTCATTTAATCATACATTTATATACACACATGGTATAAGATATAATAAATTGGGCCATTGTAAGATACAAAGCACAACATTGCTATTTAGGTTTTGGACAAAAATAATAATTTGTAAACTATACTCTAAAACTTAGACAATAAATATTGATAATAGATCCTACCAATTATATGCCTTTCTTTGGACCGACATTATATATACATAGAAAATGCCAAAGTTTATCACATATTTACTGTCCCATGTGTCTATTATTTGGCCAAAAAAATAATCTTCCTTTGGGCCGATTATTTTTTGCATAAATTTAAACACAATTATTTAATTTCTTTAATAATACTCACATATTTCAAAATAAATAAATCTACATAAAAGATATCACTTTGATAGCATTTTAATTCAATTTAATTTATTTTAAAATACTGGATATTGTTTGTAAGAAAATGGGAAAAAAGTTAAAATGGTCAAAGTCAACAGTTAAAATTAGGACGGGACAGGAATAGGTAGGGACTGAAGTGGTTGAGTCAGGTCAAGCCTAACCTTTTCGAATTAACCAAACCCTAAACTTTATCTAATAACCTAAACTCAAAATAGGCTTAGGTCCCTCCTAATTCACTTAATTTAGTCAATATGTTAGATATAAAAATTTAGACCCGGTAAAATCTTTATGGGCCATATAAAATTGACTCGATAAACTCCTAAAATTTATGGACATTAACTACTTGATGTGCACCACAATTAAAAAAAAATCTCATTAAATTTGACATTATCAATTTGACTTTGAATAAAATTTAACTTCATCTTTTTTTTTAATCTATTATTTATTTATTTATGCATTTAAAAAACAGAATTGAATTCTATATAAAAGTGAATGCGTAATGAATTTTTTTTCCGAATCCGTAATTAAAAAAAAAGGTGTAAACAGTGCAGTGATATACCACACGCAGATCATAAAGAATATATATATATATATATATATTGTGCAATGCGTAATTCAGCATATACATATTTATAATTTGATTCAATACTAATATTGCCTTATTCAGAATTTTTAAATTGAACAAAACCAAAAAATATCACACAAATTTTTCAATGATTCATCATGAGTTGGCTATGATATTATTTGTTGAAAAAAAAAATTAATTGGTGAAAAAATCACCATAATTAGAATCTCCTGTAAAATCATCAAAAAAAATAAAATTAAAAGCGTACCTAAATCTATGGAGATGTAGACAAATTGAGATTGATGTCTTTTATGTTTAAATCTTTTTTTTATGAGAAAAAAATTACCGTCACTCACTGATAGGATGTGAATAAATAATACGTTAGGATTTAGACTGGAGATCTCAACCTATTACTTATAGTATTTTATTTTATTTTGACCCATTATAAAAATAAAATAAAATAATTAGGTCTCTATACATTAAAGTCCATGCCATATGTAAAAATTTAATAACAAATAAATTTTATTTGATCACTTGTAATAGACAACAAAATAAAAAATTAATAATATACAATTAATTAATATATATAAGCCCATTTTAATATATAATACTCAACACATATTACCTCTTTTAATTGAAATTATAATTTGTTGCCTTAGCGGTGACGATCTGCTTGGTTAGTGATTGAAATTGTGATTTTGGGATGTCAGTTTGGTAAGATTAGTGATAAAAATTAGTTCTTAGATTTTAGATTTATTGAAATTTTAGTTATTTTTACTGGACAGTTATTTTATATAGTTGGGTTTTTCTAAGTTGTATCTACATGATATTCAATTTAGTTTTTGCAATGTATAGTTTCAATTTTTTTATTAATAACGAGAATTACATATTATTGCTTTGCGTTTTCGATTTCTATTCATTGGTATGGTTTAGGTTGCTGATTGATTGATTGGTGGATTATTATTATTAGTTGCTTTGAACTGACGAGTGTTGAGAAAGATAAGAGAGAGTTTGTGCATAGTTGGGGTATAATAATATTTTTACATTTTTCACTCAGTTTTTTAATTAAAATAAACAGAAATCGTTAACTGATAAAATTCATAAAATACTGAAATTTACATATTTCATTTTTAAAAATTTTAAAAGTGTAGATATATTTTTCCTTTTTTGTTCTTAAAATTCTAAAGTAATGATGGATGTGGAAGTTTATTGGCATAGATGAAAAAATAACAAGTGGACCAACGTAACCAAATATATTTCCTAAACATTTTTCTTATAATGTCGGATAAATATCTTATTAAATATTAAATAAGTGATTAAATATAAATTATTTGATGTTGGTATTAAAAAAAAAATTCTAAACAATAATGAGCCTATAATTCTTTAATCAACACCAAATTTAAATGTTCAAGAAAGCAAAAACAAATTACAAATTTAACTTTTGTTAATATTTTTTTAATTTAAAAAATTATTTAGTTTTCTGCAAATAATATATAAATCATATTACAAAGAAAAGAATTCAGTAACACTTTATATATATATAAAAAAAAAAATCATCATGGTTAGAATTATTAAGATATTTAGATATAAACAAAAAAAAAAGAATTATTGTGATTTTAAATATCATATACATAAAAGAATTGTTTTTAAAAAAAAATTCAAACATAAAAGATTACACCATAAATATTTTAAAAATTATTTAAATTATGAATATGTTTAAACAAGTATATTAAAATTGAAAATTTTGAAATTATAATCCTTAATATATTAATCATAAAACTTTTCTTTATCATGAATATCATTGTTAATATTGAATTATTGCTTTCAAAATTAATTTTTAAAAAATACATAAGAATTTGTGTTCATAATGAGGTTTTATTAAAAAAAAAACTTTTAATTTTTTGTTTATCTATTTAAATTTAGTGTTGATAAGAAAATTCTTTAAAAAAAAAAAGATTTTTATGTGCCGATATAAGGATTATTTAATTATTTCTATCTAAAACTTGATAGGATACATGTTTTACACTTCATAATATATGTTAGGGAACTGTAATTGGTTGAATTGGTTCATTTGGACCGACCAACTTAGACCCATTTCATTTGGAAAAGAAAAGTGATTGTAGAAAAAACAACAGAAGTGAAGGGTTTTGAAATATTACCCCCAAAAAAAAGTAAGAGGATAATATATTTGAATAATTTTGTGGAGTATTGATGGTAGTAATAGTATTCCATTAATTCAAAGGAAAGAAAACAGTGTGGTCATCAATTCAAAGAGGAGGAAAATAAATAAATAAATAAATAAATTAGTCACAAAAATATTTTAGACTGTTATAAGTAAATAACGAAGGCAAACGTTAAAAATAATTTAAATACTAAAAAGCTTTTGAAAAGTATTATAACATCTCTAAAAAAAGTAAGCGTGATTGAAGAGTGAAGGTTTTCTTTTTTCTCCGGTTAAATTTTTCCTTTTTCAAGAATGAAAATAATTAAATAATATAAAGAAAAATAATTAAATGAAATTCCTTATTTTTCATTGAGTTTGTTATTTTCAATTTTCTTTAAATTGGGTCTTAATTCTTCTTTATTATTATTATCAATCGATAATCATTGATCTTATAATTAGATTTGTATATTTAATACATTTAAATCATCCAAGATTTACGGAGAAAAAATAGGTTTAGTAAGTAAAGAAAAAATAATTCGTCTAATATTATATTAATCAATTTTTTTGTTATAATAATTTTGATTATACTTTTTTACTATTTTATATGTTTTATCTGTACATAAAAATATTTTTATATGATTAATTATTATTTAATTTTAATTTTAATTTTTTAATCAAGTATTTTTTTTTATATGCACGTCTAATCATGTTAACTATTTTTTTTATTTAAAAAAAAAGAAGAATGTACTGTAATGG
Source organism: Ailanthus altissimus (assembly GCA_946807835.1). Classification (NCBI taxonomy): domain Eukaryota; kingdom Viridiplantae; phylum Streptophyta; class Magnoliopsida; order Sapindales; family Simaroubaceae; genus Ailanthus; species Ailanthus altissimus. Next base: position 8,522,568 of record OX327690.1, on the reverse strand, counting down.
CTCAAAAATTGCGGCATAAAACATATTGTTACATATAGTAAATTTAGTCAAGAAATTAACCACAAAATTTCTTTCTCGCCTAATAAAGGAGAATGTTATATCCTTCGTACCATTTAAAAGATGAAAAATAGAAGCCAAAATATCACCTTCGACCTCCGAAAATGAATAATTATTAAGAGCCGTAATAACATTAAGACAATTCAATTCAACAATATCAAAAGCAAAATTATTGGCAATAGCAGTAGAAACCCCATGATCATGTCAACTTTTGTGTACAAGAAAAAATAGTGAAATAATAATATAAATAAATAAATATTTAACGAAAGGACTAACTGAGCTATTATGAAAAAAACAAGTAATACTAAATATTTTAATAATTATTTAACACATTACTTTTTAAAATATAATTTGAAATATAATGTAAGATGTTTAATATTACTCTATAAAAAAATTAAGAACCTTATTGATACATTAAAAAAAGGATTAAAGTAGTAATTTTACTAAACATTAATTGTTCTTATAATATACCTCTATTACTATTTTTTATTTTTTATTTGTACATGAAAATATTTTTGTATGATTAATCATTATTTAATTTTAACTTTCCAATTATCATTGAGTGTTATTTTATGCGCACATCTCATAATGTCAAGTATTGTCAACGTCTCTGAGGATAAAATGGTAAAATAATAAAACAAAAAAGTAAGTATTTAATTAAAGGACTAATTGAACTATTATGAAAATATTAGGGACTAAAATAGTAATTTGTCTAAATATCGACTGAATTTGTCTAAAAATATGTGAAAATTGAATTCTTAAAAATTGTTACTCTCTTCTTAACATAAAATCTTATCCCAGTATGTAGGTTTTTCTTCTTTTTTTTCAATATTTGTGAACCCAAAATTTAAAGAGCAAGAAAATGCAAAGATATTAGACAATTTCATCGTCTCAAAGAGAAAATTGTGCATCTGAGCAAGTGAAGGAGATTGATAATCACTTTTAAACATTTTTATTTCTTAGACAATTTTGGCTAACATGTATTTGTTCGATAAATTAGAATGTTTGTATTCACAAGCTAACATATAATTATAAAAAATAATCTTTATATAAACATTAATATTGTAATCTATATTAAAATTATAATACATAAGAAAATTAATGTAAAAGAAATATCCTAACCTAAATAAGAAATTTTAATATAATTCTAATTTTAACATTTCTCCTCAAACTTAAGCCGATGAAATCTTGAATTTATAAATCAAACAAGTTTCAAAGACGCTTAAGGATGAGAAGAAACAAAAATAACTAAAAATAAACTAATAAAAAAATAAGTCTAATAGAACATGTGAGAGTCAACTATTATTAGAGAGAGATAATTATTGTCAAAGAGTAACAATCCCGTTAACAATCACAACCGCAGTAAGTGCAAAGGTGTTAATAGAAAATCGATTGAAAAGAATTATTACAAGTAAAAGTGCATTGAGAGAAAATCATAATCAAAGAAGGTGAAAAAACAGAAACACATAAATGCTTATGAAGAGACTGAAAGTGAACTTCTATCAAGGGAAACTATAGGATTATATCTAATCCAATAACATAGCAATGAAGTCTAGAACTAATTTTTTGGCTATATAAACTAAGGGTGGAAAAAAACAAAAATCAGAAAAATTAGACTAGTCTAAAGTGGTTGGTTCGGTTCAATTTTATAATTAAAAAAAAAAGTTTGATTTTTATAATGTAAAAAAATATTCAATTCTTATAATTAAGATAATTGAACGGTTCGATTTCAAGATTAAAAAAAATAATTTTTAATTATTAATATTTTAAATTTTGAATATAAAAACATAATGTATTTTGCATTGAAATTAGCATTAGTTTAGTTGGTAGAGTAAGGTAATAGTCACCCCTATGTCTTTGGTTCCAATCTAGTTGATTGTTTCTTTTATTTAAAAAATTGTTAATATTTTATAATTAAATATAAAAACTTGAATGTGGTTTTTTTTTAAAAATTAATTTTTGTTTTGATAAAGTGGAGGTAATAGCCCTCCCAAGATTTTGGGTTCTAATTCTTGGTTATTTTAATTAAGAATATTATCAAGAATATCCCTAAAATAAGGTCTAATTATACTAGTATTTATAAATTTAAAAAAATAACACTAATATCAAACATTTGACAAAATATGCACTGTTGCCCCGCTATTAGGAAATTTTAGTTAAAGTTAACATGTTTAAGGGTAATAAAATTATTTTATACTTCAAACTTCTGAACCCTTTTAAAAAATAATAAAATAAAATAATAAAAAAAAGGTCAACCCAATCTGGTTGGAGGAGGCTAAATTAGGTTGCTAACTGCAACAATCAATTTAGGCCACTACGTATAACTAGGCGAAACTGCTGCAATAACGGCCTAAGGCCATGGCTCTGCCTAATTAGGCCTTGGCCGGCCTGATCTGGCTAAGGCAGGCCTAATCTAATTGTGGTTGACCTTACTTAGCCGACCAAGATTTTTTAAAATTTTTTGTTTTTTAATTTTTAATTTTATTATTATTTTATAATTTTATTTTAACTTTTTTTTAAAAAAAATTTAAGAGTTTTATATTTTTATTATTGTTAAATTTATTTTATTTTTTAAAATTTTTTCTTATGATAAAAATTTAAAATTTATATTGAAAAAAATAATTTAATTATTTAATATATATGAACAGAGAATTTGACAACTTTAACAAAATATTCTTAATTGTTAAACATTCATGCATATTTTGTCAACCGTTATAAGTATTAATGTCATATTTTCAAACTCATGAGCAATTAAGTTTTATTTTAGGAGTATTTATGGTAATAATTCTTTTAATTATTAATATTTTAAAGTTAAAATATAGCATTGGCTTAGTTGACAAACTAAGGGCAATAATTCTAGGTCACGGGTTCAAAGTCTCCAAATAGGATTTTTTTTAATTATTAATATATTAAAATTTAAATATAATAAAATAAATATGCTTTAAATTAATAATTAGTTTTACGTCAGTTGATAAAATGAAAGCACTTGCCTTCATGGGGTTCTAACTAAAATGTTGTGTTTTAAAGTTCTTTTAAATGTTTTTTCAAAATTAAGCCAAAACAATAAAAATCAAACTAGGTCCTGCCCACTCCTAATATAAATCCTAAAAAATTGAAATAAAAATTTTAAAAAAATTAAAAACTAAATAAATAAGTAAAATAAAAATAATAATTCTTAACGAGTTGGAATATTAATTTGTTTTGGATTCACTTAATAAATGAGAAAACATCAAAATCTTTCGAGTTAAAATAATAAATTCGTCAGCCTAAAAATTTTAAAAAAAAAAAAATTGAATGAGGACAAAGAATTTGAACTCAAACTCTGGACTCATGGGATGAATTTGGAGTTAAAACTAAAAATGAAAAAAGGCCTCCATAGATTTTCAAAATTTAAAAAAGCCTAAAATTATTGAGGTTCTTTCAAATAAGCCCTCGGGGAGAATTCAAACCTAAAATGTTTACAATACATTGCAAATCTTTCTACCAGAATCAAATAGTTTTAAGCTCCAATAGAATACCCCAATACAAAAATAACATAAAGACCCCAAAATCTTTTAAATTATTAATCGTAGACGCACAAAAATTGAAATTATGGCACAAATCATAAAACTTTTTTTAAATGAAAAATCATTTAAGGCCGGTTGAGTCTAGAAACTTACTGACGATTTTTCAGAACTACCCTATTGATCTTCTATCTGGCTAGCTCCATTTTACCATACCAAACAAGTCTTTAGGATATACTTACTGCTAAAGTAACTCCAAGTAAAAATAAAATGAAAGTGGAATATATGACCTGCTTAGATTTCACACAAGACCACACATGGAAGAAGTCTTTTTCATGGTGGCTCTGCAGTCTGCACTCTCCGAATAAAACATTGAGCCTCATCAAAACTAACATTTAATCTTTCTTGCTTCTGATAGCTGTTCATACTCCCACTTCAGGAGTGCTTTTTATGTTTACGGTACATTTATTTCAACAGACTGATACAAATCAAAAATAAATATGGAAATATAATACATGGCTACTGCTGCTGCTGCCTAGACATTTTTTCTACTAAATATTGTATAACCCTCATATATAACCTACCATACAAAACATGCAAGAAACATAAAAAGAATAAGGGCTTCACCTTGTTCATGGCATTTCAACACTTCAAGATACAACTGAGAATTTGATGGCCTTTGCCATCCAAAATCAGAATGGACAGGACACCTGGTCATGACTTAAGACATTTTTCCTGACATGTATGAGGCAATTCCCTTGTTCATCTTCATTCTTCAATATTAAGTGAAGTATCTGAGTGCTTTCTTCTCTTTGGCTCAGGCTCACCTAGCTGTAATGAAACATAATTCTCCTCCTCAGGGCCACTTCTCAATGCTGAGAGGCTCCTTGATCCCGTGTTTTCGTGTTCATTGTTTTGATGTGTTGGAGATCTAACAGAAAAACTTGGAATGAACTGATGTTCCACATTTGAAGATGATTCAATCCCATCTTCTATATGGAACTCTCTGTGGATGAAGGGTGGAGTCAGTCCTGGCTGGGATTCTCCATCATCAAAATCGTGTTGGTTGTTCAAATTAAGAGGATCAAAGCTTTTGGCAATTTCATCTTTAGATGGCACCCTCTCAGGTGGAGGTGACTCCCCAACTGTAGAGCCAATCCCTACTGCTGAAGCATTTCTTTGATCTTGCACTGCAGCTACATTATGGAGAAGAAAACAGAAAAACCTTACCAAAACAAGAGCAAGCTTATCACTAAACCGGATTATTTTTTATGTGTCACCTTAATAACTTTAGATTTCTTCATGTGACTAGAAGGTAAACTAAATCAAACAGGCCAGTAATAAAGGATTAATCAAACCACTATATAGCCAGTAACAAATTATCAACTAGTTCAGAAAACAAACCTTGAAACCCCTCGTTAGTTGTGATGAGATCAAGTTCAAGGAGGTCAAGAAGGCGCCCGAGATCAACTCCACTAGTCCAATTTACAGGGGGCTGACCACCTTTTAGTTTCAACCGACCACGGTTAGCTGTCCCACCCCAAATGATTCCAACAGGCCGTGGCTTCTGCCCATTTCGACCTGTTAAAAGAATAAGGCTTCCACTATCTCCTTCAAGATCAAAAGTCAGCTGGTTCTCACCAACAACGAGAAAATCAGTAAAGAAGCAAATCCCCTTCTCGTCATTGTATTCAAGAGCATAGGCCATTATGGTCCCAGTAGTCAGGCCAGAGCTTCTTCCTACTTTCATCACTTGCCTGCCAATGAGACTTTTAATTGGAGACTGCAAGTCTATGATATGGACATCACCAACCTCACCCACGCCTTTTACAGATACAGATACGTTGTTCGGATTAAAATCTTCTGCAAAAGGAATAAAAGCCCCATCTGCCCGCACGAATGTTTCTGCAGGGGCACCAAACCGTAATGGGCATGTGTGGGGGTCAGGGCATAATATGAAATTCATTAGCACAAATGTAAAGTTATAGATAATCATTCTTAAGCATACTACTCAAATAAACAAGCCAGCACATCACAAGTTTAAAATGAGAATAAAAATTGAAGTTATGCATGATGTTAAATAATAGGGAAAATTTCGCAAATAGCCACTTTTTTAATAGTTTTTTTTTAGCTACACATGAAATTTCTAATCTTTTGTAGCCAAAAGACAAACTTTAGGACACTTTTGCCCCTCAACCAAATTTTCTCCAAATTCGAACTCACCCAAAGCTCCCAAAAAAGCACACTCATTTCACTTTAAAGATTTGATTAAGTGGACGGAAAATTCTTGACAAATCGACATCAAATACTTGGTAAGTTTCTTGAATTAAAGATATATTATGCAATAATATTAGAAAATAGACTATGTTTGCAATAAATGTGTTAAAAATGAATACATTAGTTAAAAACGAGTTAAAATGGAGTCAAAATAGTGGAAAATGAGTGAAAAAAAAAAAAAAAACTAATGCGAAACTGGAAGGTGGCCGGCACGACAAAGATGAATGAATACATTAGAAATAGGACGATGCGCGCCATTTGTTCACCCATTTTCCATAATATTACCCATTTTTCACAATATCTAGTCATTTTACTAACATTTATCACAACATAAATTATTAATCGGAAAAATTAAACAAGTTACCATGAGATTAAGGAAATATGCTTTAGGGGTAATGATCCAATTATAACTCTTTTGGTTACAAAAGATTAGAAATTTCACATATGCCTAAAAAAGAATAATCCATTAAAAGAAAGCTATTTTTGAAAATTTTCCTAAATAATAAGTGAAAAATGGATACACAAAAGTTTAGACTGGCGGGGTAAAAAGTTACCCTCTTTTAATGTTGCCTGTTTAGTAAGTTAGATATTAGTTCAACATAGAGTATTTTTCCTGCCCCAATACTTTAAAACCCTCTGTTCAACACTTCTAAGGAATAATAAGTTCTTTTAAGGAAGGTAATAAAGTCTAAAACTGCAAATGGTTAGTCAACTTGGTTCAATATTAACTAACAGATCCGCCGATTCTACATTACCACTGCAATATAAACCTGATTATAGCCTATTATAACTCAGATAATAGATTGGTTAGAAACAGGTTGAGTTCCTCTACTTTTTCCCATTAACAGGATAGCTTACTTTGATCAGGAGATAACTTAATCTATGACAATGCCCCATCAATTTGAATTACAAAATAGGATAGCCATTTTTCCGCTATAGCATTTGGGTTTATTATTGAAAGAGAGATAACTTACCTTTGGTTTCTAAGCAAGTTTGATTTGGAATTATCAGTTATAATCCTAGTGAAAGAAACATGATTTTGGGTACTAATTTAAGGTTTTCTTTCTCTTTTCTTTTTGTCTTATTTTGGACAAAAATGTATTCCAATCAATTATCAACCAATTTCACCTCTTGAATATATTGAGTCATGCCTCTAGGATACAATTCATCATTTTAGATTTGGAAAAAAAATTAGTGATGATTTTCCATAATAGATGCTGGTAATACATTAATGACTTGTACAATCTGGAACTGCATTACCTGGATTTGTTCCTGCGAAGATGCCATACCAAAGGTCATCTGTGATAAATGATGTTGCCCTCTCTACAGCCCCAAGATAGACCCCAGGTCCAAGGCTGGGTGGCAAAGGATGAAACATTTTCTGATTTGGGTAGTCCAAATCAACTGCAACATGTCGGTTTGTGAGAAAACCAACTTGTCGATTTCCTGTCCGGCTTCTAACAATAGCTCCCAAGGTCCCATATGTTTCTTGGCTAGCAACCTGCAAACAAGAGAAGCAATGTAACTTCAAGAGAAAAAGTGAAGACACAAGTAACCAAGTGCACAATAGTATATCAGAACATCAATAAATCGAGTTTTAGGGCATAAAAGAGTATAGCAGACAAAGAAAAGAAACTGTTACCTCAAAAATAATGCCGTGTATGCCAATTGAAGTAATGATAATAAAAAATTAAAAATTGTAATCCAGATCTCAACAACAAAAGATTACTGTACAAAATAATTTGCAATAAATTGATAAATTTCTCTGTTTCTTTTTGAAGAAGAAACTATATTAAAGGAGAGAGAAAAATTACAAAGGTGGACCAGGTGTCCACATAGATAAACAAGAAGAGAAAAATAAGGGAAGGAGAAATTCGATACAAAACCCGTCCCACGACCCAAATTGTTCATCCTTCCACCAAGCAAAAATTCTATAAGAAATTCCCCCAAAACCCCATTTCAGTTAAGATGTATGAAGAAGAAAAAAAACATCTTTAAATTCCTTTCCGAAGCCCAAAGAGACGCAAAAGCCTGATGTTATCTCAGAAAATATCTATTCACCCCTTCCAAAAACACAACCGTTCCTTTTCCGCCATAAAACCCAAAAAAGAGCTCAAACGTCACAACTTCAAAAAATTTTGACTTTCTTCTTTTCTAAAACGTAAAAACATTCTTCGAAAGTGGAGAATTACATTAACCCAGAATAACCCAAGAAATCTTGGCTTCTTTGCTCACTCTAACCCACAAACCCGAAATCATTGATAATAATATTTATGTGAGCAACATAAACTTTTTAGATGTTAACCACGAATTTGATGATATTCACCTGAGAAGACAATAATTTTATGAAGAGAAATTGGAGAAATATATAAATTGAGGAAATAAATTAAAAAAAAAAATCACACATGTCCAAGCAATAAAGGAACATCAGTGCTTTCTCAAAATACGGGGAAAACAAAAATCCAGAACACAGCAGACCTATGGCAGACTGGCTTCCAGTATTGATTATAGCATGATCCTCAGAATATCAGCCAAATGTCAAGTTCACAATCATTGAAAGTACAAGACAATGTAGTACACTAGCTTTACACCTGCCAATTATTATCCTAAGTCTAGATGCTATCTTCTTTGAAAAGAATAACTTGAGCAATCATATTTCATCCACAAACATGAAGCTCCAGATGAGAAATTTCTACCACTGTGACAACTGTAAAACTATTGAACATATTAAAGACAGTTCACTTATCCTGAAATACCATATTTCAGTCCCAGTAGATGATTTATATTAATGATTTGTGAATAACTTGCCAGTTATTCAAAATATTTAAAGACTGGTGTTTACACCATAAAGTGTTGAATTCCAGATTTTAACAATAAATTCCCATCATTGTTAGGAATTTCAGTCACCAGGTGATTCCCGTTTCCTGGAGCTACAGATATGCCTCCAGGCTACAACTGCATAATATTTCAGAAAAGGACATGACTTAGAACTTTGAAGACATAGTTCATATATAAATCACTCAGATGGTCGATATCTCCCCAAGGAACATGCTTTTTGGAGAGCAAAAATGTAAATGATACTACTCATTAAAGGGCCCTTCTATCAACTGTTATTAATCAAGGAAAAGGAAATGTAGAATATAAAGTGCATAAAGCCTGAAACAATATTCCCAGGAGCTAAATTCAAACTCACATCATAAATCAGTAATAAAATCAATTTTTTTTCCAGCAGGACCAAATCCTTCAAGCACCATTGTTTGGTTCAACAACATGTAATTGATTCTTACTTAAATTAACATCACAAAGCCAAAGAAGTTAAGAACTACTTTTATAACACGCAAATTATCCCGCTGAAAGCACCGAAAAATGCAAGCTCATTCACCAGGAAGCATACATACAATTCCAATTACCAATTATCTCAATTCTTGAACCATACATCCTGGACTTCAGCATCAACAGACTTGATCTATGCTTCAGTTATCTACATGTTCTTTTTACACATATTACATACAATTCCAATTAAAAATCTTTCCCTGTCACTCATGGAGCACATAAAACATGAATATAGCTAAAGTATGAAAGATACCTGAGAACCAGAGCCAATACATGGATCACTTCCCCTCAAGCCATCTACAAGCTCAGTATACAGTTCTTCCTTTGGAGTAGGTGCAGGTGCACCATAATAGGAGAATTCCACAACATCTACATCACACCATACACCTCCCGGCCCCTGCACAAGGCAGCAGAATGGCATTTAACTTCCCATGTAAAAGATGAGTTAAGTCACCCTTCATAATTTCTTGCAAGAACAAATTTTAAATATTTTGAAATCTACTTTCTTTCTTTCTCAAATCTTCAATGTCTTGATAACACATAAGCTTAGGAAACTTCAACCCTTCCCCCAACCCCCATCAATTTAAAAAGAACTCCGTTCTCTTATGATTTGAAAATTTCCTAAATGATAGCATTTTAAAAATTAAAACTGCCTTCAACACCCATACCCCTGAAAAGTAAATATGAAATAAGATTTAAAAATGAAAAAAATAAATATATAAATAACTGACTACATGGATAATTTTAAATAAAAAAGCCGAGCTGGAAGCTATATTTCTTACCTCAAGGAAAGCAGGTAGACACTGGGTATGGCTAAGCCATTGCCAGTGTACTTTTCGAGCAACAAATACGAGAATAGCAGGTATATCTGTCAAAACACCCCGTTGGATACGAAACCCAATCGCTGTACCAAGACTAAACCGACGCAAGATTTTACTATGAAATGATCTAATGGTCATCAGCTCAAGGAGTGTTGTAGCTTGTTGGCCTGTTGGCAACTTGCCATGAGTTTCAGGGAGCACACCTTTCTGAAGGTTTCCAAAATAGTTTGCCCTATCCTCTGCTGCATCATTTAACCGACTTAATGTAGGCCACGAGAAGTAGGCCGCATTGCTCTCAGAATGCTGAGCACCTGATGCAAAAGGCTGAATCGGTGATGGACTTGACGAAGGAAGACTAGCATGATTGCAGTAGTTTCTTTCCAAATCTAAAGCAGACTCCTCGGATTGTGATGATCCTGAATTCTGAAATCTTAACTCCAACCTGTTCTTGTTCATCTTTCAGCTCTCCTGCATGGTATTAATTAAAATAGCTCTTATCATTGCAACTTTGTTAAATAGATGGTGATTACAAATCATTGATTTAACAAAAGGAGTATGTATAACATAGCAGATGAAAGCCTCTGAGAAACATCTCATGACCAAACCCTCCATAAAGACTAGTAAAGTGGGAATTCTTTCTAAATTGAAAATCATAATATCGGCACAAAATAAAGGCCACAGTTTAGGGGGAAAAGATGATGTAAAGTATTATGCCCTCTGATCTATTGAGAAAAAGAGAATACTAATTCTAACAATTATCAGCACATTTACACAGAAAACACAGTACGAGAATAGGTATCCAAAAGATTATGTAGGAAAAAAATGGTATATGTATCTACTTGAAAGCTCAATGAGCGAAAATAAACAAATTTCTCCAGGGGCATATGGAGAAGTGAAACTAACAACTAAAATAGAAATTTAATATCACAAAGGCGTAATCCAAGCACAAGAAAAATATCACCTTAACTGTGCAGAAATTGCATATCATATTAAACTGAAGCAGTAAAGGAACTATATAGGAAACGCACAACGCATTTCATATAGAATGTCAAAAAAAGTGCTGCGAAACTTAAAATAAGTTAATGAACAATAAGAGTTAACAGAAACCAACCCAGAAAGCAAGACACATTCAATTGATAAAGCAAACAAAACCCAGATAGCATATATGATGAAAATGAAATCTTGAGAGAATATAATTCAGGATTCAGCTAAAAACTCACCGATCAGCGAAGGCGGAGCTGTGATGGAGGACTCAAAATTAGTCCTCTTGAGGACTTTCATGCCCTAGAACACAATCTCCGTTGAAGACAAGATAATGACACAAGTGCAAGATTGACACTTTGCATTTGAGGATTGGTATTAGTATTCCGTGACCCAGAGTGTCAGCTGAGCTAAAATATTTGTAGAAAGACGGAGAGAGCCGATGGAAATTTCTATTTTCTAATGAGAGGAAAGAGAAAGAGCAAACTAACTAGTAACTAATACTATTGTTTGTATATTCGGAAAGAGCACGCAAATATCTGATGTTATATACCTCCTATTTTTGTATTAATTAATAAATATTTCTTTCTCTAGGATTTCATTTTATTTTTATTCTTTCACAAAAACCACCCTTCTTTTATTTTTTTTTCTGGTGGAATTAAGTGCTGATAATGGATGGCAATGAGAAGAAATTTAGATGGTGGGGATATTAACACTGTCATACCTTGAGGTTAGCATAAATTACACTTTAATGATATTTTAAATTTTAATTACACTTTCAACCTTTTACTTACTTGAAAAGATAAAAATATTTTTATTTTATAAAATTTTAATCACAAAAATTATAAAAGCATTTTTATCATTTTAATTAAGAAAAAAAAGTGATAGTATAATTAAAACTAAAACAGCCATTAAAATGTAATTTGTGTTAATTTTAAGGGGTGACAATGTTAATACTCGGAGAAAGAATAATTTATCTTGGGTTCCACTGATATTATTATTATTTTTTTTTATAATCTGGTGGCGAATTTAGGGGCCCGTCCATATTTGCTCCCCAAAAGTAGCACACTCTTCCCCAAATAATTCAATTCCCACCTATCCATTGGGGATTTTTTGTAGACTACCTAAATACTAAAAGCCCCTCTCTCTCTTTTTGTTTTCATATATTTTTATAAAAATATTTTCACTTCCACAGTTCCACCCCCTACTTTTTTAAAAAAAAAACTTTTAGATTTTTTTTTTGAAACATATAAATTCTATTTTAATAAATTATCACAGTATATTTATATTATAAATAATATTAATCTAAAAAAAATAAAATTTTTTATCGTATAATAAATAACTAAAACATGATATAATTTTATATTTCATTATAATTAATTTTAAAAGTATGAATCAATCACATAACTATGCTTGATAATATCATTCACTATAACATTATAATATAAATAAAGACGTTTACTAAATTATTTCTTTCTATATAATCACCATATATTTATATCGATTTGGTGCCTTATAGTAAGATTACTAAAATTAAAAGTTCTCTTTATTGTCTATTTATGTAATTATTTATTTTAAAAATAATACTACACATTTTAAGTTTGTATTTAAACTTGTATCTTAAATAATAATATCTTAAATAAATATTAAATATAATAAATAATTTTAAAATTTATATTATTTTATTATCTAATATTTACTTAATACATTATTATTTAAAATATAACTTAAAATACTAATTATAATTCTTTTTTGTTTTGGCCCCTTTGATTTAAGATTCTGAGGCTATGATTTAAAGGTGATTCAATATAAGGTGAAAGTGGTGAATAAGATGTGGGACATGAAAGGTCTATATTGGAGGCAGAAGCCTTCCATCATCCTTTTGCATATCATTGCCACTTTTTACTTCTTCTCCTTTAATGGGATCTATCTAAAATAGTGAAATTTCAAAGCCACACAAATTTTCATTTATTTGTTTTTTTTTAAAAAAAATTTCTTCTCTCTCATTTGTCATCTGCTACATCATTTATCATCTCCCCTTTCACGCCCTATCTCAATAATTGACCTTTACTAAAGAAAGAGAATTGCCTTTCTAGAAGTTAAAATCAATCTCCCTCTATCTCTTTCTTTAGTGACATATTATCTCTTACATTATCTTCACATTATGTCACCCCCAACATTATCTTAATTTATATGTCAATTTATCAAATCATGATCAGTAGATTCATGATAAAATAAAATATAATATCTTAGTATTCACACATGGAAAAGTCTTAGGTCTCTCACTGAATATATATGTAATTCTTTACACCAGTCTAAGCTAAGTCACATAAATTGGGAAACTGGTGATTGTTAAATAGATCTTTAAACTTTTAGCAAAACGTTAAGTTAACAAGAACCATGATTTGTTTATTTGCATTCAACATATCCTCTAAAATGATCACATTGTCCCTTTTGGTAAATACCAAAGGATGATATATGGGCATCTCACCATGGGGCCAACCAAGTATCTATTTCAATACAAAAAGACAAGAACTAGTTAGATTTTGCTAAACTTCAAAGATTTACTTAATAAAGTCCATGCAACACACTGAAGAAAAGGGGAATAAAGGATTATATATATATATATATATTCAAAAATATTGATATTATATATACTAAATGTTAAAATTAAAAATTATATTAATTAGAATTTAATTATATAGAGATTTTAGTGTTAGACTTGAATTTTAGAGAGGTCAAATAGTAAAAATAATTATTTTAAAAAATAAAAAATTATAAAATACACTACTGAAATTTTTATAAAAAATAAAAATAGGGCTGAGGCCATGATCTCCCTGGATCCAATGGAGCTCCACCTCTGCTTCTTTCGCATGAAAATATATAATTGTTAGGACTTTAAAATTAGACTCTAGTTAGAAGAACATATGGTTGGTTTTGGAATTGGATGTACTTTTTGTCATATTTAAATTGATATTTTATATATATATAAATATATTTGATATGATTTTTTCCAAGTCCAACAATTGGTGGTGCTTTTGGGTTTTGATAGAGCAGAGAAAGAAAGAGAAAAAGCCTAGAAATTGGAATTCATTTTCGGAGAGAGTTCAATTATGCAATTAATGTTGGATTTATATAATATTAAAGTATGGGTTCTATTCCACCCACCACCAAAGTGCTTTTAAAGGGAACTGCTGATCTCGTGAAAGCACTCAACAAAGTGCTTTTGAGCTCCCATTAATTTGATTAAAAAATGAATACCTATTTAATCCTGGACAATAACATTAGTCGCTAATAACCCTTTATCACTTTTTCACTTTTTTTTTTATCTTTTTGCAATTAATGCGTTGTTCACATTTCATAGTTTTGTTGAGTTAATATAGGGTAAAAGATAATGGGATCTTTTGAGTTGTTTTTAAATAAAAAAAAATTTACAGATTTTTTTATTAAAAAACGGTTTATGTCTAATTTAATGATTAAGAAGTTAAAATTATTGAATCAATACCAACATAGTAATTTTTGGGAGAAAATAATTTTTTTTCTTTACATGATATGGCTATTGCAATATTTTTCTCTCAACTCAACTACAGTAACTCGAATTTGCTACAGTAATTCGAGATTGCAGATTGCAGATTTCTTATTTTCCTCTCATATTTGAATGCAGAATTTCTTCTCTGCTTTTATACTTTTGTTCTTCTTATCATTTTTTATTGGTGTTCTAGTAGATTGTAGCTCTATTTTCCATCAATTCAAGTGGTTCTAAACTCCAACAACTTTGTCCGTCGATCCACCATTATAGCTGCTGCTGTCTATGATCCAGTCTCCGATCGTCAGCACCAATATGGGTTACGTGTTCTTGATGACGATCTGCCGGTAAATTGCTTCCAACTTCCCTAAATGTGCTATATAAATAGGGCAACACAAAGTGTATTTTTCTACATAAATTCCTTTTATCAAAAACCAATATTGCTATTTGGTTTATCTTGAGATTATGTTGGAGTTGTTGTTGTCGTTGTTTTTTGTCAATTATAGTTGTCAGTTACAATGATTTCTGGCCACTACAGTAACTTGCTACAGTGTTTTCTAACAGTTACAGTATTTCCCATTAAGTTCCAACAACACAAGTGTAGTTGTCTTCATCAGCTTTCTTCTCCAATGTTGGTTGTCATGGCCGAATTTTTGGAGAAAATGACAAGTTTGATTGCTAGATACAAAGAAAAGTAACCTGAAATTCTTAATGAGAAGCATGTAGTTCTTGCTAAAAGATCATTTGCTTCGATCTTATCTAATACTCTAAAAATTTTCATGCTTCCCTCACAACTTCCAACTTCTTGTATTAAAGGTGATCACGTGTTTATAAAAATAGATGATAAAGAATACCAAAATCGTATTAACCGAAGTAAATTCAATCTAATAGGTCGATTAGTTTTAAAAAAGGGTTCACAACCTATTAAGATAGAACATTTAAAATCAAGACTTCAAAAATTGTGGAATCCTACATACAAATGAAATCTCTTCCCACTACCAAAAGGCTTTTATGTACTTCATTTTGAAGATATTTCTGACATACAACGTGTTTAGGGTTATGGGTACTTGCACATTAAACTCGGGATCTTTTCATCTTTATTAGTGGCAGCTGGATTTCGATCCATACAATACTGAAATTCATAGAAACTCTCAGGTATGAATTCAAATTTATAGTTTTAGTTGGGAATATTGGAGCCCAAAGATCATAATGGGTATTTCAAAGGGTGTTGGTATGCCATTGTAATTGGATAAAGCTACTAAAGAAGGAGTCTATAGATTTTATGCTAGGTTATTAGTTGAGGTTGATGCTTTTGGGCCTTTGCCTCAATTCTTAACAATTGAGTGAAAAGGCTTTGATTTTCAAGTAGAGGTTTATTATGAAAACTTACCACAAAAATGCTCTAGTTGTGGTAAGATTAGACATGACATTTCTAAATGTCAATACCAAAATTATACACATAGTCATCCAGTTGTACAAAGTTGGGAGAAAAAATTGGTCCACACAAAAACTAAGAGTGAACCAATTGTCTCATCGAAGGTTGCAAACCAAGTTAGGGTTTCTTCTCCTCCATCCACAAGTATAAAGACTAATCATGCAACAAAGAGCTTAATTGTTGACACTATTGAGGTTGATAATGAAAATAAGACAGCTCAACTACATAAAGATCCTAAACTTGAAATGGTAAAATGGATTGAGGATCACAAGTATGAAGACAGTGATGAAGTTTCACAAGATAAGTTTGAAGAAGATACAATAAGAGACAATCAGACTGGGAGCAAAGGTTTAGAAACAACTAATAATGATGATTTACATGGTGCTACAAAGGATCCACAAATAATGGAAGACCAAAGATTCAAGAGATGCGAGGACAATGAGGCTGGGTTAACAGGTTTGAAAGATAAAGATGAGATGAGTACCCTTGATAAAGATCTTTAAAAAGTGGTGAGCATCTTAACTAAGCTGCCAATAAAAGATGGTTTTGCAATAGTCATGTCTCACAAAAAGAGATTACAGGCGAAGAAAAAGGACATTGAAGCGATACATACCTTGTAAAATTCAGACTCTGCTGCGAAATGATTGATGAACACTTAAAATTACACATTTAATAAGGGTTTTATATTATTTTTTTTGTATTACTAGTGTCTTTAACCCTCCTAACTTAAGTATGTTTACAATATTGTACCTAATTAGCTTTTAACTATTTTGTGGTAGGTTTGGTAAAATGGGCATAACTTTCTACCTAAGAATTCAATTGGAGTGATTCTTAATCCTGTGAAGAGCTGACTTAATGGACTAATATATTTCATTTCACAAGGCATTTGAAATTCGAGTGTTTATAAGGTAAAAATATCCTAAAATAAAACTGATCTGCAATACAGGCCTAATTCGAACATTCATCAGTATTTGGCCCATAACTATAGAAATACGTATCTAATACGTATGAGATAACTCAATTTGAAAACAATAAGAGACTTATTTAAACATTTGATGTTTTTAGTGATAGATATTCGGACCACATCAATTCCAAATTGGATAAGCAAGTGGGTGCATTAATGATAATCAATGTAAATTATTTGCCACCATTCTTGACTTTCATCATCCAAGTGATTCCCTCTTCATTTGTCTCGATTTATCCATATTTTTCTATAAATACGTAGCATGTTTATGCCCAAAACATATAATTAAAGAGCTAAATTTTAGTTCAAAATACTTATCTTTTGTATTATTTTTTTGTAATATTATTTCTCTTGTTTATTATTCTAAAATTATGTTATCTTTTCTTCTATTTCTTTTCTTTTTCTTTAGTTTTATTATGTTCAAGTAATTTTTTTATACTAAGGTAAAAGGGTGAAACTCTTGACAAGTTAATAAGACGTACTTAACTTATATTCATGAATTTAATGCTTTATTCTTAGGTTATGCAAATTTATATATGATGTATTTATTTTGTTTGTAATATTAATACACTTTCTTCTAAAGCAGTGCCTCTTGATTTATTATAGACAACTTTTATAGTTGGCAAAATAAATTCTTAAAATCATTTACAAGATTTGGCGTATATACCCTTTCTTGTAAAGTGGGAATCTTGATTTATTGTAGACAAATATAAAGATTGACATAATAAATACTTGAACCTATTTATAAGATTTGGTGTATAATAATTGAAAGAAATAAATATTAGTTAATTTATAAATGGTAATGAACTTTAATTGTTATATCTTCTGGTTGGAACCTCATTTGTGTAAGGATTCTAATTGAGTTATAAAAAAAGTTAAATATATTCTTACTTCTTATACCAAGAGTGGATCCCCCTAATCTTAGCTTTATTTGAATTGATATTTGCAAACATATTATACTGTATTAATTATCTTTAAAGTATTTATAATTTGTAATTTTAATTCTACTTCCTTTTGGATCAACCTCGTTTTCATCGGGTTATTTATTACTTCGACATTTCTGCACTTGGGAATAAACTCCTATATTCTAGATGTGTCAATGATGAAAATCCGCTATTGGAACATTATAGGATGGCCAACTCCTAATCTTGTAATGAATTGGCCAACTTGTGTTACTTCCAAAAATCTTTATTTGTGACTATTAGTTAACCTATGACTACTTTTGAATAAATTCTTAACTCTTATTGGGTATCTTTGCATCTTTCTTTGGTAGGCCATACAAGAAATACTCTTCCTAAAATATGAGTTTTCAAAAGTGATATTGTGGTAGGGGTGGATGTTATTGCTACTAGTTCTTAATATCTTACTATCAGGACAATTATTGACTCACACAATTGTCACTTATCTTTTGTTTATATAACCACTCAATATATTCAACGTTGTGAGCTTGGGCTGATCTTAGTTGGGTAATCTTAGTCAGGCTTTCTGTCAATCTTCTTGGTTAGTGGTCGATGACTTCAATGCAATACTGAGTGTTTATGAACAAAAGAAAAGGGGTTTTTCAAGACTTCTTTCATGCTTAGACTTTAGGGATTTCTTTATTCTTTGAACTAGGGGAGATTCCCTCTTTAGGTCTATTTTTTAATTGGGCAAGAACCACGGTTATTAGTGGTCACATCGAGAGGAAATTGGATATGGTGCTTTATAATATGGCCTGGTAGGATACGTAGAATTTCACTTTATGTGTTGTGCTTCCTCGTACAGTCTCTGATCACTTTTCATTGATAATTTCTTTTGGGTCTTCTGATAGTACAGGTCATCGGCCTTTTCGATTACAATCTATATGGACTTTATATTTAGAATTTAAGGACATGGTTGCTAATATTTGGCATTCAATACCTTATCATAGATGTCCAATGTTTATGGTTACAAAAAAACTGTATGTCCTCAAAAGGCACTTGTGTAGATAAAATTGGAAAGTATTTAAAAACGTCCATGATTGCTTAAAGAAAGCTCGAGATAATCTTGCTTCAATCTAAGGTGACATTGGTTTAAAGGGAGCCTATGATGATTTACTTGAAGCTAAGGCAGCAGTAAAGTTAGAGGTTCTTTATGCTTCATGGATGCAAGATGAGTTTTGGGGAGATCATTCTAGAATCAAATAGTTAAACGAGGGAGATAAATGCACAAAAACTTTTCATTGCTATGTAAGAATTCGAGCAACTAGATCTCGTATCAAGGGGCTTAAGATTAATGGTGCTTGGAATGATAATGTGCAAGATGTCACTGATCACATTATTGATTATTGTCAGAAGCTCTATGCAAATGTAGCAATTGATGTAATTCATGTTTCTCAAGTTTGCAACCAAATTTCATCCCTTGTTTCAGATTCATACAATGAGATTTTGTCTAGTATCTCTTCCGATGATGAGGTACGGATGGATACCTTTTTTATGGACCCTTCCAATGCCTCAGAGCCATATAGTTTTCCTAGTATGTTCTTTTAACATTATTGGGAGATAGTTAAAAGAGATGTTATGCTTGGCATCCAACAAGAACTTTTTACTCCTTAATTTAAATTCTAGCTTTATTGTGTTATTTCCTAAGATGGTTGATACAATCATTGTTAACCAATTTTGGCCGATAGCTTTAGTGAATTTCTTCTTTAAGATTATTACCAAAATCATTATTGATAGATTGGCAGTTCTTATGCCTAATCTAGTCATACAAATCAGATGGCGTACATAAATTCATGATTATATTTCGATGGTGTCAGAGGGCATTAATTTATTAAACTGAAAAGTGATTGGTGGCAACATTGGCATGAAGCCAGATATTTCTAAAGCCTTTGATACAATTATTTAGGATTTTTTTTCTGAAGGTTCTTAATTGCTTCGGTTTCAATAAAAAAATTTATTGATTGGATTTCCATCATCCTTAGATTTGCTCGTTTATTTATTATGATTAATGGCTCTCCAAAGTATTTTTTCAGTTATGGTAGAAGGGTTTACCAAGGAGATCTTTTATCCCCTTTGCTTTTTTGCCTGGCTGAGGATGCTTTTTCTCATGGCATTCAGAGTTTGGTGAATACTAAGAAGATAACAACCATATCAGTTCTAATAGGGTGTCTGGCTTCTTCTCATATTTTATATGTGGATGGTGTATTCATTTTTTTTTTTATAGGGGTGATAACAGGTCTCTTAGCTCCCTTATGGACTTTCTTGAACAATATAATATGGCTTCGGAATAAGTAATTAATAAGGAGAAATGTCAATGTTTCATTAGTAAATGTATTGCTCATCACTGTTATGATATTTCAGCTTAGTTAAGGTTCTTTCCTAGCAACTTTTCTTTCACTTATTTGGGAGTTCCTATTTTTAGAGGTTATCCACGTAGTCAACATTTACAAGCTCTAGCAGGTAAAGCATGTGCATGTTTTAGTGGTTGGAAGGGAAAAATTCTTTTTCACAGTTTCAAGGTATATCTTTTACCTAATTCTCTTCTTAAGAGGTTGAATAGTTGGGCTCGCAGTTTTATTATCTCGTAAAATGACCTTGATGTCTTGGAATAGGCTTAACATATTAAAGGAAGTAGGTGGAATGGGTCTTCATAGATTTGATTCACTTAATAAACTTTATCTTCTTAAATCTCTTTGCGATATCCACCAAGTGGATACTTTTTGCTCAGACTTCATAAAAAAGCGGTATAAATTTCAAGATGTAAGAAAGAGGTATCTTTACTCTTATATTTGGAATGGCTTTAAATCTGTTCTTTTTTATTTTTCTGAAAGGACAAAGTAAATTATTAGTGATGGGACTTTGATTACTTTTTGGCATGCTAGATGGCTAGAGGAACCTATTCTTCCTATTAATGATTTAGGTTTAGAATGTATAGTGAAAGATGTTATAAAAGATGGTCATTGGAAGATTTCAGATTCTTTTTATACTATTTTTCCACATTTAAATGATAAAGTCAATGATATCATTTTATCAGTTAATGATAAAGTTGATAAATTTGTTTGGCCTCTTACTAGAGATGGAATTCTAACTTTAAAATAGAGTTATAAATTCATTAAAGCAGTGATGTTGTTGACTCAATTTTGTTATATATTTGTACGGCTTTTTTCCTCCTAAGATTTCTGTTTTCATATAGCGCCTTCTTCAGAATCTTCTTCCTACTGATGAAGTATTATGACTATGTGGTATTTGCATTGTTCCAGTTTATTATTTTTGCATATGAGATACTGAATCGGTTGATAATTTATTTGTCTCTTACCTTTTAGCTATAGAACATTGCAATTGGTTTATGAAACTATTCAGTTAACATCTTCCATAAGTTTCATATGTGATAGAATTATAAAAAACAATTTTATCAAAAAATGTTAGCCCCTAACTATTAAATATTTGAAGATTGTTAGCTGTTTAGATGTTGTATCAGATATAGCAATGCCGAAATCGATTTAAATTTGTTAATCAGAGTTTTAATTCGAATAGCTTTAAAGTAAATTATCTTGCTTATTTTTGTTACTTTGCCTCACTCTGTCTAGATTTTATCTCTTATAGATTCTACCATAAAAACAAGTTAGGAATAGATTTGGGAATAGATTCTAATTTTAGACGTGCACCAAGAATTACGGTTCTATTCTGAAATCTTCCTCCTTAAGGTTGGGTCAACATTAACATAGATGGACTTTCAAAAGGCAACCTAGGCATGACTTCTTGTGGTGGAGTTTTTAAGAATGACACAAGTTATTTTTTAAGAGGGTAGAAACAGCCTATTTTGCATAAATTATAGGAGTATTTTAGTTTTAGAGATTTTTATGGCTCGTGGATGGCATAAGATAATTTTAGAATTTGATTCTATCTTGATATTTCATCTTCTTTCTAATCCTACATTATGCCTTCCCTAAAAACTTCACAACCGATGGTAGTGCTATAAGGATTATACTAATCGTATTCAATTCAGATTTAATCATTCCTTTTGGAAGAATAATGCAATTGCGGATAAATTAGCAAACCTTGCACTCCAATTGGACGATTTTACCTGGTGGTTGAGGCTTCCTTCAGATATACTTCCTATGCTCTTTAGAGATATAAATGGATTGCCTAATAACAGGTTTCATTAGTTTATATTTATTTCAAGAGTTTATTTTTCCTGTTTGTTTCCTTACTCTTTTTTGGGTTTTTTCTTTTTTTCTTAAGGATGAGTCGTTTAATGACCATCTTTGATTGTAACTCTATTTTTAATTAAGTTTATTAATGAATTTCTCACTTTGTTGAGTTTGCCCCCCCAAAAAAGTTAAAACTATTGAATGTACCATATGTTCCTGTATTCAAAAAAATACATGCACTTAGTAAGACTCGAACTCAAAACCTTTACTGGAAATCAAACACCTTAACCATTATACTATAAGCACTTGATTTACATTAAGTTTATTTATTTTCTATATA
Source organism: Ailanthus altissimus (assembly GCA_946807835.1). Classification (NCBI taxonomy): domain Eukaryota; kingdom Viridiplantae; phylum Streptophyta; class Magnoliopsida; order Sapindales; family Simaroubaceae; genus Ailanthus; species Ailanthus altissimus. The sequence continues at coordinate 8,500,221 of OX327690.1, read as the reverse complement.
TACAATACAACACCTTAAACAATGAATTAAATAAATTCAATAAAAAAATTAATTAATTAATTAAAATTGAAAAACATCATGTGGTCACCGATCACTAGTGATTACCAATGATTGATGGAAAATGGACTCAAAATTTATATCGTCGGACTCTAAATTTTGAAATCTACATGATGATATAGTTTTTTTTTTCCTTAATGGATCATCCGAAGAGGCCAAAACTGAGAATAAAGTGACGAGAATTATATCTCTGCAGCTAAACAATGGCAAATGTAGGTGCATTGCTACCACCATTATAGTCGTTGGCCGATGATCTAGTATATGGAAGTTATGGTGCACCTCCATTAATTTCCTTTTGGTGGCAAAGATATAGGGCTGCCACTTTGTTTTTAGTTTTGGTCCTCCTTCAGTGGTCCATTGATGAAAATAGCTTTATCATCGCGTAGATCTTAAAATTTGAAGTTTGTTGTAAATTTTGAATCTATCTACCACCAATCAACGATGACTAGCACCACCAATCAATGGTGACTGGTGGCCGCCTAATTATTTTTTAATTTTAATTTATTGAATTTATTTTTTTACTTACACCAATTCAATTGAATTGACCTACAACAAAGACCAAAAAACAATCTGATTACCTATTCAAAAATCAAAATAATTAAAGCTTTAATCCCTTAAGAATGGCATCTAAAACTTTTTCAAAAGAGGAATCTTTCATTCCCCTCCATGGTTTAATCTTACAATTATTTTGGTTATATAAATGCTTGGTATAATGTTTTGTACCTCCGTTCAAATTATCATTTGCGGTTTATAAATTTTCATTAGCCCTCTCAAAAATATTTTTCTAATTGGTTTCGAATCTAGTTCGAATCTTTTGGACTAATTCAAGAAATATACCTACAATAGATTCAAGACGTTTTTCCATCCATCAAACAAATGAATTTATCAAGTATATCCATGAACTCAAATTTCACTCCAAGCTCTACATTCCCTTGATTTTGTGCTAGGTTTATTTTGTTTGTTAAAAAAGTTTTGTTCCAACATTAGCATGGATGATTCAAGTAAAATGGTGGAATGGCTTCCATTTATCTCATATTAGTGAAGAATTAGTTATTCAATAGGCTAAAAAAATGTATACCTCAAAACAATCAAGCTTTACAATCGAATCAAGAATTTTTGGCTAAGAAAGCTTAATTAATGGCCAATTTAGCCACAGCCTCGACACCATAATAGCTAGAATAATATTCAAAAGAATTTAACGAACTTTGTTCAAACCCCTCCACAGCAACATCTGATGCCTCTTCCTCAGTATCCTTAAATCCATCTAGATCAACTTTCAACTTATTCCAAGACTCACAAGACCTCATTTAATTTTTAATCACAGTCAATCAATGACAGAATCGGGCAAGTGGTGGTCTGTGCCTCAAATAATTTCAAAACAATCAATTACCGAATCAGAAATATGGTAGCCCTTACCACAAATAAAAAATTAAGTATGATAGGCATCATTTCAGAAATTTAAACATGTAAGGAATCTTCTCAGACATCAAGTATGACAAGAATCTTCTCAATTCAAACATATCAGGCATCTTCTCAGACATCAAGTATGTCAGGCATCTTCTCAAATTCAAATATGACTATTGAACATGTTAGGCATCTTTTCAGTAGTTCAACTATGTCAAGCATCTTCTCAAAATTCAAATATGCCAGTAGACTTCAGCTCACCTTAAATTTAAAGAATATCAATATAAAAAACTAGGACATCATATAGAGGACAAAGCTAGCATGTTCCTAAAATATTATATAATATTTTCAAAGTATTCGATCTTTTTAATATCCTTCAAAATATTGTAAATGTAAAGTAAAAGGAAAAAGCTAAAGATAACTAAAGTACCGAAAGCTCTGAAAAGTATTATAGAAATTATAGAAGTATTGGAAGTGAATAAATTATAAATTAGGGTATACACATATTTATAGGCAAAGGGAATAGAATCCACCGACCCCCACCGCCTTATAACACTCCTCATTAGATTCCATAACTTTTGTATATTTTACATTGCTAAGGAAAAATCTAATAGGAAAAAAACCTAAGCAAAAATAAAATACAACTCTATAACATATAGTGGTAGTGAACGTACTCAAATACTATCTCATTAAAAACCTTGCCAATAACGTCCAATAGGATAAAACTTGGTCGAAGGAAAAAAAAAACTACAATGTACATTTATAATTAAGATAATTCTTCTTCTGAAAGAATGTACTCCTCATAATTAAGTACTCCTCATAATTAAGGCTTCACAATGCACATTTGTTAATTTATTAAGTCAACACATGCCAATCTTATAAACTAATTTCTTAAAAGTTAACATTGGCAAATCTTGTAAACTAATTTCTCAAAAGTTAATATTGACAGAGATTTCAGTGAATAGGTTTGTAAAATTATTGGTGGAGTGCATTTTTTTAACATCAATCTTCTTACTTTAATGCAACTCATGACTGTAAAAGAATTTTGGAGAAATATGTTTAATTATATTTTCTTTGATGTATCTGATAAACGTGTTTTATATATGATGTTATACATTTCTTAATTTAATAATTGCCTATTTTAAATGTGAATATATGATTTTTTATGTGTATTAATATCATTTTGTTGGTTTCAAGTTAATAGAGCTATTTGGAATAAAAATTCAAAGAAAATAAGCAAAAAAACCAAATATGCTACAGTGCTGGTGAACAGTAACCTGCTACATTACCAATGAACAAAGTATGTGCTACAGTGCTCTATGCCTAGGCACCAAAAAGTGGCGCCTAAGAACCAAAAAACCCAAGTTTTGGTGCCTAAACGCAGAAAAGTGGTGCCCAGGTGCCAAATTAGGTTCTTAATGGCAGAATGCTTAGCGCCAAAAAGTGGTGCCCATGCACTGCCAATAGCCCAATTTCATTTTTTAATTTGTGTCCTAATTTTGAAGCGTATTTTTTAAGCCTATAAAAATAATATCAAAGCCTCATTTATGATTATCAAATGAAGCACATAAAAATATAAAGGAGACCAAGACTTGGGCTTAAATTTGAAGATAATAAAGAATGTATCCAATGTTTCTTGAGAATCATTGAAGACACTTGAAGGATTGAAAATCTTGGAGATATCTCTAATTTTGGTTTATTCTTTCTTTTCTTTATATTTTCTCTTTTGTTAAAATTTGTAGTTATGAATATTGTTTAAACATGTTTACATCTATGAATTTCTTGATAATTCTAGTTATGGTTGGATTTGTGTGTGACTAAACTTGAATTCTAAGGCTTGATGTAGTTTTATTTATATTATGTTTGGATGAATTAGTATATTTTTGTTTAATTCATTTATGTTTCTCTATGATTAATGCTTCTAATTGATTGAAAAATGAATTGGTTGTTATTGATTTATAGATTGATGTTTGGGAGAGATTGACCCATTTATCCGATTTGAAAAATATAGCATTATGTTGTTATTGAGTTGGGAGGCTAATAGCACTTAGGTAATCACTATGGTTTGCTAAATGTGTGAGAACACATGAGGTGTACGCAAAGTATTCGAGAAAATATGTGAGAACACATGGGGCATGACATTATACCTAGGATTTTGTTTGACACTTGAGAGAGGTAATGAGATTAATCATTGAGTAACAAATTTAAGGATTGCGTAATGCATATATAGGTAGACAAGTTAGATAGAGATATCAACTTGAATATGTATACATAGTATCTTATTTAATGCTTGGGAGAGAAAATGAGATTAGTCTTAATCCATTGATTAATGAATTGAACGAATTTTCTAAATAAGAAGAACATAAGAAGAATAGAATAAAATCAATACTTTGGGATCCCATTTTTATAGAATTCACCATTTCGCAAAATTCTCATTTTATTTCTTTGTTAATCTCTTAATTTGGGTTAGTTTAATTTTTCTTACTCATTGCAATTAAATCAGTTCGCCTAGATAAAATTAAGGTTATCAACATTATAGTACGTAGCATTTAGGACACAATCCTCGTAGAAACGATACTCACTCATCACTTTATTACTTGATCTCGACCCATGCATTTGTAGTTACAATTCACATGTGTATAATTTCACAAACAATATCCGCTTCTAACTTGAGCAATACAAGAAACATTGTCTTTATATATTATAGTTGAAATATTTGTTACAGAAGGTAGGTTGCATGCACTATAGATGTGATGAATGATAGATCGCAAAGCTATATGCATTCTTTGCTTGCTTTATGTAATACAAGAATCTCAAAGTGATTTTAGAAAGTGGCAATAAAGGTTTACTTTGTGGGTTACCATGAAATTGTTATATTGTTGTGAGTAAAAATATATCTCGTTTGTGAGCAGGTTTTATGGGGATCAAATTAGTTTTCAACATTAATAGACGTATTGCAAAAGATATGTTTGGTCTAGTGCATTGGACTTGATACAATAAAGCATCAATTACATTTATACATAGTACTTTTGGACCAAGTATTTTCTCATTAGCTTCCTTGGGACGGAATAGATCCTTTTTTGGATCAAGAGACTGAACAATCATAGGAGTACTTAATGGATAAACTTTATCTATATTGGATTTTCTCAGAATATTTTCAATATAGGTTAAAGATTCCATTTAGTTTGTGCTCGATCTCTAAGCCGAGATAATATTTGGTCTTTCTCAAATTTTTCATTTCAAAATCTATTTTTAAGTATTTTGCAATCTTCATAAGCTCTTTAGGAGTCCCGATCATATTCATATCATCCATATATATAACCACAATGGCAAACCCAGAATCTAACTTCTTTATAAATGTACATAGATATATTGGGTCGTTAATCCTTTATCGAATATTCGTTTAGATGGTTGTATGTCATATGCCCAAAGTATTTTGATCCATACAAAGATCTTCGTAATTTGATTGAATATAAATTGCGATTACATGCTTCAGACATGTTAAATCTTTTAAGAATTTTTATGTGAATATCTGTGTCAAGTGACCCATACAAGTAAGTTGTCACTACATCTATAAGACACATATCAAACTTTTCTGAGACTGTCAAGCTTATCAAAAATTGAAAGGTAATTGTGTCCATCACATGAGAATATGTATCATTATAATCAATACTAGGTCTTTGCGAGAGATATTGAGCAACAAATCTTACTTTTTATCTGATAACCTCGCTATTTTCATTATATTTCTATACATAATAACTCATTTACATGTACAATTTTTACATCTTCAGGTGTCCGGACTACAAGTTCAAAGATTTTATGCTCGGCTATAGAAGTCAATTCTATTTGAATTACTTTTTTCTATAGAGCCAGTCATATTTTTCTCTAAATTGATCAATAGTTTATAGCTCAAACTTATCATTCATAATTTTAGTAGTTACTGTAAATGAGAATACATTATCAATAATTATTTCATCATGTTTTCACATTTCTCTTTGTGTAAGCATAATTTGTACCATTTCCCTAAATTTTGAATTCTTGTGTCTCTGTTAGGGCTAATGTCTCTTTTGGAGATTTTATCTTTTTAAAGACTTTGTCTCTTCCATGACTTATATCTCTTTAGGGAATTGTCTCTTCAAGGACTTGTGTGTCTTTAGAGATTTGTGTCTTTTCAAGGACTTATGTCTCTTTGAGAACTTATGTCTCTTCAGGGACTTATGTCGCTTTAAGGACTTATGTCTCTTCGGGGGCTTATATCTCTTCAGGGACTATTAATTCTTCTGATGTTAGTGATTTAAAGTATATGGATTTATTGACTTAAGCGTAATTTTTAACAGGATCTTGATTCTTTTTTCTTTCGAAAATAATAACTTTTGAACCAAATGGTTTGCCACACTTCTGGTATGTAACAGACAATTCATTAGCTATCATTTGATTAGATTGTTTTATTGGAACAGTCACTCAGGTTTATATATTAGTAGCTAGTATATATGACTTGGGTACTTTTAATGTATATATAAATACATATAATAATTTATTTGTAATTCTTTGAAGATAATCAATCTTTCACACCTCATTTTTACATTGATTTATGTATGGATCCAAATAAGACATAGTTGTTATTTTTCAATTAAATTCATGCCTTACTTTAAGAGGCAATTTTCTTTCCCTTAATGATAGGAATACTATCTCATCAAAATAACAATTGGCAAATTGTGCGATAAACAAATCACCCGTCAGGGGTTCAAGATATCTTGTAATTAATGATGAGTTTAAATCACCATAAATCCTTAAGTGATGTTGAGGTCTCATTTTAGTGCATTGTGAGGTGATATAATCGTTAAGGATTTTTCTAATCCATTTTTGTGTGAAAATATGGCACAAGATATTCTAGATTGATTCCCACTAATGATAATAGTCATTAAATATTTTAGATATAAACTCATTAATATTATTTAAACATATAATTTTAATATGGTAGTATGAAATTGTGCCTTCAATCTAATGATATGTGCTAGCAGTTTAAAAAATGTAGGATTTTAAATAGATAATAAACAAATATGTGATTACCATATAGATGCATAAATTAAAACCATATAGCAAAAAAAAAAAAAAGTCCACTTGATGAATGAATTTGATCTAGAATATCTTCTTGAATCCTTTGTAAAAATGATAGAGATTTTAGACTAATCTTAGAAGAGATGGTCTAACTACAAGTTTGATTTATGAGCAAGTGATCCAAAAATTCTCATTAGACAACAGAATCTTCAAATCTTTAATAGATGTCCATATGAATTTTCAATGGTCCTATGCATCATAATTAATCCTGAATGACTAAGGCGGTTATGTCATAGCATAAATATTTTTGGATCACAGAACTTTTGATTCATTACTGCGTAGCTTTTAATTTAATAATACATACTAAATGATAAGACAAAAAGCTCTTCAAGTATGCATTTCTTATTTGAGATGTTGGAAGTAATACAGATATATGTATTTTTAATCAAACTCTTAATGTAATTTTGGTGGATATCTTTAAAACTAAGTAGATTTCTTCTGTATCTGTCTGCATATAAAGGTTAACTTATATATAAATTTGTTGCACTTGTTAACAAGATTATTACTTTTCCAGAGCCTTCAATAAGATCTCCAAGACCTAATATCACTTTTCTTTCAATATTTCTTATCTCGAATGATTGTGTATGTGGTTGTACTATTAACCAAATAAGCATCCCAAAATTTTTTAAGTGAACAATTCATCTTTTAATGTCTCCCCCATTCTTTGGTATTTTATGGCTACTATAATGGCAGTAATCGCACTATTCCCCTTCTCTACGATTATATCAAACTTTGTTATGAGTATCACGTTCACTTTTAAGAATAACTAGAACCAATTGGATGTAATTCGTGATTTTTTTAGTAGAAGCTCATAATTTTGTTCAGCAAGTAGAAGACATAAGATTAATTCTTAATATTAATGCTCATAAAACTATTGTTGCAGAACAACATTAGAGGCATGAAAAGTAGAGAATGTCTTTTTTAATATATCGTGTCCTACAATTTTCTCACCATATAATTTCAACTGTGAGATGGTTGTGATCAAAATACAATTATATTTAACAAAACTTTTAAGATTATACAATCTCATATTTATCTACTCATGTCTTGTTCTTAAGAGAAACACACATTTATGATGATTATATCTATTTTTTAGATTTTTTCAAAGGATCTGTAGATCTTCTACTGTCAAATATTGAGCTTTTAAATTTTCAAGTAGGTGATGACAAAGGAAAATCATAGCTCTTAACTTGTATTGTAGGACATATTATTTTTTTTTCGATTGTCTTTTTTAAACCATTGGTTTAAAGGTGTATTTTGGCATCCAATATTCATAACAGATAATTTTTCTCAAAGATATCAAGTGCATGGATTTGTAAATTTGTAAGAGACATTTTCAAAAGCTTTAGATATAAAGAAGTGAATTAAAATTAGTATGATGAAATATAAATATTATTCAACAAATATATAATATAAAAACATAAATATCAAAAGTAATTTTAGGAGGCATGGCCTTCCATATACATAAAGTAATCATAATTAAGAGGCAAAGCCTTCCATGTATCAATAGTATTGAGGAGGTATAGCCTTTCATTTATTGATATTAATGAAGAGTCATTATCTTCCATAGATTAATAATAATGAGGACGTATAGTCTTCCATATAGTGATAGCAATGAGGAGGCATAGTCTTCTATATTTTAATAATAATGAGGAATAAATTTTTATATATTGATAGTAATGAAGAGGTATAGTCTTTCATAGATTGATAGTAATGAGGAGACATAGTCTTTCATAGATTGATAGTAATGATATTGATAAATTGCTTATTTGTTTTCTTGTGGATAGTTTCAGGAGGAGAATTTTTTATTGTATCTTAAATTTATTGTAGAAGGAAGTACAATTATATTGATAAACTACTTTTCATTATCCAAAATCAATACCTGCAAGATTCAATATCTAGTGATGATGTTAGTCCATAAGAACTTCTTTACCTCGACTTTGGTTATATTGTTATAAGCTTATACTTTTACCTATTTCGTGAAGTAGTCTATACCCAGGAGGACGAATCACTTCCGTGCTACTACTAAAGGTAAGGGACTAAAATGTCCATTCCCTATTGGATGAAAGGCTATAAGTTGGCACTATATTCAGATTTCCAGCTAGAAAATGGATAAATGTTTCATGCCTTTGATATTTCTTGCATTTCGTCATATAGTGTGAGGTGTCTCTCTAAATTGTGGGTTTGTAATAGCCTTGTCTCATAATTTATTTTAGGGAAAATCCTTCTGCTAGAGTGGTTTTTACATGCCCTCTTATCTACTTTCTCAATTATCTTTTTTTTCCTTATCTTCGAGCACACACTACATTTATATCCCTATAAAGGTTTTCCTGTATAATTTTCCTTCTATTAATGTGAATCTCCTAACCTTGCTTCTTGAGTTTTCTTGTTTCTTTTTGGTATGATGAAAGCTTCTTATCCTTAAAAAAAAACTTATATAAGAGGTCATCCAATTGGTAGAAGTTGTAATTTCTAATAAGTCTCATATTTTTGCTTCATGTTGTGTAGAGGTTTCTTCATTTATTATTGTGTTTATATTTGATGAAAACCAGGGTTAATCAGTAAGGTGAGTGCTCTGTTATTGATGTTTCCATAGAAAGTTTATTTAATTTTATATTTTATTCTCTTGGTATTAAGTAACTGTTACTTCTTGCAGCCACTGAGTAACTTCCTTTACTTTAATGAGGTAGCCTTCATCTTTTCTTCTTTTTCTATGTAATCTCCATTTCACTAAGAAGTGACCAAGGCCGAGTTTGTATAAATTTAGAGTTTCTTTATTTTAATTGTCACGCTATGGTAAGTTCTTCTATTAAAGCCTTATATTTTGCCTTGTTGTTGGACATTAGGGACAACAACCTTATTGCGTGCTCTATTATTAGTCCTTTATGGCTTTTAATTCCGGGTCCCAAGTTAGATCCTCTGTGATTGAAGGATTCACTATATGCATCTTCCAACCTTCTTCCTAGTCCATAGATTCTAGTAGTAGTGTATTATCTTCTACTAGTGATTCACATTCTAACAGGCAAGATGGACATTTTAGGGTTCAATCTGGGTTTAGATTGTGTTGAACCCAAGCTTGATCTGGCTAGAAAAATTTATCTTAATCGGGACAGATTAATGGTCTTATCCCGACCCAACCCAAATTTAGGTCGAGACAAAACCCTAAATCAAAAAATATTTTTTAAATTGTGCCTGATTTGTCTCTTTCTTGGGCTGGTTTGGAAATTGGGTTGATGAATTCCTTTTAATATGTTTGTGTTTTAGGCATTGGGGTTTTAATTGGGTTTTTTAATATAAGGTAGGTTTTAATTGGGCTTGGTATTTGTTTATAGTATTTTAAGTTTTAATTTTACGACATTTAAAAAAAATATTTAATAGAGTTTTATTTTTTTATAAAAAAAAATTAACTTATTTTATTGAGTTAATTGGATTAATTGAATAACCAACTCCTTTTTTCAATTCTCCAATCTTGTTTCTAATCATAATTGAATTGAATTAAAAATTTTATTAAGTAAATTAAAATTTTAATTAAATTACATTTTATTTGTTAATATTAAAGTGAAATAAAAAATTAACAATTTATGTAAAAATAATATAATCAATTAAATATATATTAATCAATTTCCTTCGATAATTTTGATAACATTATAATAGTATTTGTGAGAATATTGATTAAAAATCATTGAAATATGATTTGGAGATCAAGCCAAGTGCGTAAGGTGCGCATGGATTGAAGACGAACGCAAAAGGAGGCAAACATTGAAGAAGGGCGCACCAGACGCCAGCGCTGCAGCGATCAAGAGTGGGCGCCGCGGCGCCCAGAACAGAACCTGAGCGCCGCAGCGCTCAGCAGAAGCACGCCAGCGTTGGAGCGACGAGATCCCAGTGCCACAGCGCTGGATGCGGGAATAGTATCTCGAAATTAGGAAACTTCCTAATTTCGTCTCCCACTTGCTTCAGGACTCCCTAATACGACTCCCACACATATAGAAAAAACCTAAGATGTCTCAAGGCCTATATAAAGGCTATCAATTGGCTTGTAAACACATATTTGTGATCAAGAGTGATCTTTATGATCAAGAGAGATCTTGGAGATCAACAACAATCTTAATGATAATTCTTAGTGGTTCTTTGTGAGAGAAAATTCCTAGAGGGCAAGTGAGAGTTTTCTTTGTGATCTTTCTTGTAATAGGCATAATTTGTGGTTGCCTTGAGATTCATAATAAGAGAAGAGTGTGATCTTGATTCGCCATGGACGTAGGTAAGTTGCCGAACCACGTAATTCTTTGTGTGTTCTTCTTCTACCCCTTTCTTTCTTTTATTTCTTAATAACTTGTTCTGTATTATTATATTGCTTGGGTGAATTGTTTAGCTTATTTATGTGCTTCCGCTTCAACAAACTGGTATCAGAGCTTTGGTTTTAAGCAGACATGGCCACACCCAAGTATGAGGTAGAGAAATTCAACGGTACGAAGGTTAGGGCATTATTGGTGAGCCAAAGGCTTGGTTTGGCATTAGAGGAGACTGCAACTACATTTAATGATGAAGAGAAAATGCCAGAGTCATCTAGACCCGAGGCAGAAAGAAGGGACATTTAAGAAAGAGCTCATAGCACAATCGTTCTGTAATTGAGCGATGAAGTATTAAGGGAAGTAGCAGGTGAGACGATGGCAATAGGTCTTTAGAGGAAGCTTGACTCTCTTTATATGAGGAAATCGTTGGCCAACAGACTACATATAAAGAAGAAGCTATATCAGCTGTCCATGTCAGAGGGGACGCCGATGAAAGATCATATAGACGCCTTCAATAAGATCATCCTTGATTTTGAGTCTATCAACATCAAGATAGAAGATGAAGATAGAGCAATTATCCTGCTGAGTTCACTCCCCAAGAGCTATGAGAGTTTTGTTGATACGCTACTCTACGGCAGAGAGAGTTTAATGATAAGTGATGTGAAATCATCATTAAACTCAAAGTTATTAGGAAAGCAGGCTGAGGGCAATACAGAAAGTCTATCTGTAAGAGAAAGGCCTTCACATAAAGATAGGAAGAAAAAAGGCTCAAGGTCGAAGTTTAGGACTCCTAGGAAGTGCTATTACTGCAAGAAAGAGGAGCACTTCATAAAAGACTGTCCTGAGAAGAAAGCATAGGATAAGAAGAAAACGGATGCTGAGCTTGCCTATAATGATAACTATGACAGCGCAGAGACACTCGTCGCTACTGATGGTATGAACTCTGAACAATAGGTTCTTGATTTTGGTTATACTTTTCACATGTACCCGCACAAGTCCTGGTTTATAAATTTCCAGCCCATTAGTGGTGGTAAGGTGTTAATGGGTAATGACATTGCATGTCAGATGATGGGAATTGGTAGTGTTAAGCTTAGGCTGTATGATGGGCGAGTGAGAGAGTTAACAAATGTTAGGTATGTTCCTGACTTGAAGAGAAACTTGATCTCACTAGGAACTTTAAACCAGAATGGGTGTTCCATCAGGATCGACGGAGGGATTTTAAGAGTTTTGAGAGGTTCCATGGTGGTGATGAAAGGAGAGAAGCACAAAGGTGTTTATGTGCTTAAGGGTGAAGTCGTGAGTGATTCTACACTATTCTCTGTAGATGATGAGAGTATGCAAACCAAGTTATGGCATCTTAGACTGGCACACCTAGGCGAGAGAAACCTAAAGGAGTTATATAGCCAAAAGGCCTTTGGAGAGGATAAGTTCCAGCCCTTAGAGTTTTGTGAGCATTATGTGCTAGGGAAAGCACATAAAATAAGGTTCAGTACCGGTGAGCACAAGACTAAGGAAACTCTTGACTACATACACTCGGATCTTTGGGGACCAGCTCAGACAGCTACTCGTGGTGGTGCCAGGTATTTTCTCAGCTTAATTGATGACTATTCGAGGAAGCTGTGGGTCTATGTGTTGAAGAGCAAGGATCAAGCCTTTGAAGTATTCAAGACTTGGAAGGTTCTTGTTGAGAATCAGACTGACAAAAGGGTAAAGAGACTTAGGATTGACAACGGCCTCAAGTTTTGCAACAGAGAGTTTGATGGGTTTTGTGCCAAGCATGGGATTGTAAGGCATAAAACAGTAAGATCAACACCACAGCAGAATGGGGTAGCTGAGAGGATGAACAAGACCCTACTTGAATAGATGCATGCTTACCAATGCGAAGATGTCTAAGACATTCTGGGGAGAAGCTGTAGTGACTGCTGCTTACTTGATTAACAGAAGCCCCTCATCAGTAATTGACTTTATGACGCCAGAAGAGAAATGGTCTGGCAATCCTCCGAAGTATGACCACCTCAGAATATTTGGTTGCCCTGCTTTTGTATATGTTAAGAAGGGGAAGTTGGAACCTAAAGTTATCAAAGGGGTATTCATAGGATATCCCGAAGGAGTAGAAAGATACAAGGTGTGGTGTAAAGACTTAACACCACCAAGGAGTATCATAAGCCGTGATATGACATTCGATGAGATGACGATACTGAAAACCTCCCATGAAGATGCGAAAGAAGAACCTGTGACCAAGGAAGACTCAGCACCCGAGTCAATAGAAGTTGAAGTAGCGCCTGCAAATGGATCTAATATGCCCCCAGATCAACACTTCAACAAAGAGATCCTTGAAGATGAACCAAGAACGCCGGCGAATTCCTCTAAGTCCACCCAAAAGAAGACTAGAACTTCTGAGTTGAAACTTGAAGAGTACCAGCTTGCTAGAGACAGGCTAAGGAGAACGATCAACCCACCAGTCAGGTATGCACAAGCAGACTTAGTTGCTCATGCATTTAATTCTGCTTACACTCTTGAGTATGATGAGCCTAGGACATATGGTGAGGCTATGAAGAGTGAAAACAATAAAGAATGGCAGCAGGCCATGGAAGAAGAAATTTGTTCTCTTAAGAAGAACAATACCTGAAAGTTGGTGGAGAGACCTCAAAAGAAGCTAGTCGGGGGCAAGTGGGTGTATAAGGTAAAGGAAGGGATACCGGGGATTAAGCCTACAAGATTCAAGGCTAGGTTAGTAGCACAAGGTTTTACTCAGAGAGAGGGAGTCCATTTTCATGAGATATTTTCTCCAGTTGTCAAGCACACATCTATTAGGATTTTGTTAGCCATGTGTGCAAACCTTGATTTACATCTAGAGCAGATAGATGTAAAGACAGCTTTTCTACATGGAGAGCTTGAAGAAACGATGTACATGGCACAGCCGTAAGGGTTCGAGGAGCCCGAAAAAGAAGATCATACTTGTTTGATAAAGAAGTCATTGTACGGGTTAAAGCAATCACCTAGACAGTGGTATAGGAGATTTGATGAGTTTATGATGGCTTGTGGTTTTAGTAGGAGCAAGTATGACGGATGCGTGTACTTCAAGAACATAAGTTGTGGGATGATGTATTTGCTTCTATACATCGATGATATGTTGATCGTATGCAAGAATATGGAAGAAATACAGAAGCTCAAGAAGCAGTTAAGTGGTGAGTTTGAAATGAAGGATTTGGGAGCAGCGAAGAGAATTTTGGGTATGGACATTGTGAGGGAAAGAAGAGATGTTATCTTTTTGTCCCAACAGCGATATATAGTCAAAATTTTGGAGAAGTTTGGTATGTTAAACGCAAAGGCTGTCTACTCCTTTGGCCATGCATTTCAGACTGTTAGCAGCACAGTCGCCGACCTCCGAGGATGAGAAACTGCAGATAAGCAAAGTACCATATGCAAGCGCTGTGGGGAGCATCATGTATGCAATGGTTTGCACAAGACCAGACATAGCATAGGCTGTGAGTGTGGTAAGTAGATACATGGCAAATCTAGGAAAAGATCACTGGCTTGCAGTAAAGTGGATTCTGAGATATCTCAAGGGAACGTTAAATTATGGGTTAGTGTATAAGAGGGACGATGACAACAATGAAATGGTAAGAGGATACGTAGATTCAAATTATGCAGGTGATCTTGATAAGAGAAGATCGTTAACGGGCTACGTATTCACAGTGTTTGGGTGTAGTGTGTATTGGAGATCAGTTGTACAACATGTGGCTGCACTATCTACCACAGAGGCAGAGTACAAAGCTGTTGGAGAAGCTATCAAAGAAGCCATGTGGTTAAAAGGCATATGCGCGGAAGTATTGGCTAGTGAAGATGTGAACACCGGTGTATATTATGATAGCCAAAGTGTCATACACCTAAGCAAGCATCAAGCGTTCCACGAGATGTCGAACCACATTGATGTGAGGCTCCATTACATTCGTGAGATTGTCCAAAGTGGTGAAGTTAGTCTAACAAAGATAGCGTCATCTAAAAATACTGCTGATATGTTGACTAAGCCACTACCATCGGTTAAGTTCATCCTATGCAAGGACTTAACTGGAGTCACTACTTTGTGAGGGTGACCGAAGATGCATAAATGAGAGATCGAGTTACTTTGTGGATGATTTTGAATTAAGGAGGGGATTTGTGAGAATATTGATTAAAATTATTGGAATATGATTTGGGGATCAAGCTAAGTGCGTAGGGTGTGCACGGATCGAAGACAGACGCGAAATGAGGCAAAAAACGAAGAAGGGCGCACCAGGCGCTAGCGCTGCAGCGACCAGGAGTAGGCGCCGCAGCGCCAGGAAGCCAGCGCCATAACGCTCAGCAGAAGCGCGGCAGCGCTGGAGCGACGAGATCCCAGCGCTGCAGCGCTGGATGCTGGAACAGTATTCTGAAATTAGGAAACTTCCTATTTTCGTCTCCCACTTGCTTCAGGACTCCCTAATACGACTCCCACACGTATAGGGAAAACCTAGAACGTCCAAGGCCTATATAAAGCCTATCAATTGGCTTGTAAATACATCTTTGTGATCAAGAGTGATATTTGTGATTAAGAGTGATCTTTGTGATCAAGAGTGATCTTTGTGATCAAGAGAGATCTTTGTGATCAAGAGTGATCTTTGTGATCAAGAGAGATCTTGGTGATCAACAATAATCTTAGTGATAATTCTTAGTGGTTCTTTGTGAGAGAAAATCCCTAGAGGGCAAGTGAGAGTTTTCTTTGTGATCTTTCTTGTAATAGGCATACTTTGTGGTTGCCTTGAGATTCATAATAAGAGAATAGTGTGATCTTGATCCGCCGTGGACATAGGCAAGTTGCCGAATTACGTAATTCTTTGTGTGTTCTTCTTCTACCTCTTTCTCTCTTTTATTTTTTAATAACTTGTTCTGCATTATTATATTGCTTGGGTGAATTGTTTAACTTATTTGTGTGCTTCCGCTTCAACAGTATTAATAACTAATAATATAGTTATTCAAAATAATTTACCAATCTTTAATGCATGTGATGCAATAAAAATTAAAATAATAAATGAATAACTTCACAACAAAATTCTTTACGAGTTATTACCTAATATTTATAGTAAAATTTTATGCACTTGCTTTATTGGGTTAACTGGATTAATTAAGTAATTGATTTTGTGAAAATCGTAATAGCTAATTTTAATTACATACAATTTCAATTATAATTAAATTTATAATTATTTCATTTTCATTTATAATATTATATTTCTAACTACAATTATTCTTTTAATTCCAATTCTAATTACATATACAATTACAATTCTAATTATTGAATTTATAATTATTACACTTTAATTTATATTAAGGAACTACAAAATAGATATTGTTAATTAAAATTCTTAAATGTTATAAATATATTAAATAAATATGTAACGCCCAAATTTCTCAAATAGATTAATATAAATTGAATATGGTAAATTACAATTCTTAAATATTTTAGTTGTATTAATTAAATATGTAGAATCCAAATTTCTTAAATTAAACATATAATGAATTGTGAATTGTATATCATAAATTAAACTTCTTAAATGTTGCAAATGTATTAATTAAATATATAACACTCCTATTTGGATATTTATAAATTGTATTATTAAATTGAATATCATTTCTTTTTCAATTGAATTTGTGTAACGGTAGACTTGGCCTTAGGCCGGTAGCCCCAAAATTAATTTCAACACAATCTCCTTAAAAGTAAAACATAGACACCAAGTAATATATATTTGCGAATCTATCATTTTCAAATTTCACATTTCATAAGTTCAAATAATGAACTTCTTAATGAATGTTTTAATTTTTTTTTAAAAATTTGGCGAAACTTGGTTGGCAAATTTTGTAAAACTTTGAAAATTTGGCAGATCTTCAATTTGAAAATTTCTAAGTTTTAGTTTGAAAACATTCCCCATTTTTTACAAAGTTTGGGAAAAATCTCGATTTAGTTTGAGAAATGTTCCGAATCAAAGATTCCAAATTTCAAACCCGATCTCATCTCAATCCAAAAGCTTTGGGTCGGGATCTTCGAATTGGGTTAGGTCTGGTAAAAATGCCCAACCCTACTAATAAGAAGTTTGTAATTACTTGTCCTTTCATTAGTGTTTTTAGTCGATACTTGATGTCAAGGTGTATCAGTCCAATTGCAATCTTAATAACCATTCCCACGACATTTGGTTTGAATAGAATGCACTTTAGGGGATATAAAGTGTACGCAGTTATGGAATGTGCTTCAAAGTAGTGTCTAAGCTTGTCTTAGCTTGTACGAGAGCAAAGACAAGATTTTTTAATTGTTGAGTATCATGTTTCTGTGTTTATAAGTACTTTGCTGGTATAGAATTTTTTTTTATTGGCTATCTGCTCTCTAGAAAAGGACTACATTAACTGTTACCTTGGAAACTGCAAGATATAGGAATAAAGTTTAGTTAGAGATGAGTATGAAAGGTTTGGTGGACTTTTCAAAGACTATTTCAGATTTTACAGTGCTTCTATCTGTTTTGGCCCTTATAAATTTTCGTTCTTGGCTTTGATAGCTTATAAGAAAAGTCAGCACTTGTTTGACATCTTGAAACTAAATCTACTGAGTGTCACTGTCGTTCTTGGTAAGATCTATACTTTTTTTGATGTTATGAGGATGATGGTATTTTTGAAGGCTTGAACTTACATTAAGTCTGCTTCAATTCCTCTTGTGCTTATGATGTGTCCTAGGAAGGTTTCAAATACGATTCTGAAGATGTACTTGGCTAGATATAAGCATATTTTAAACTTTTTCATAATGTCAAATACTTCTTACAAGTTTGCAATATAGTTCTACACTTCCTTGCCCTTGACTACTATGTCGTCTATGTAAACTTCTTCTATCCTTCCCACTAGCTTCCTAAAAGCTTTATTAACCAGCCTCTGAAAGATGAGTCCTATATTCTTTAGTCTGAAAGGTATTACTATATAACAATAAGTTATGTGTTTAGCTCTAAAGCTTGTTTTTTTCCTCATCTTTTAGGTTTATCCTTATTTAGGCATACCAGCTGTATGCATATAGAAATTATAATTTATCATATTTAGTTATAGCATCTACTATCCGATCCATCTTAGGGAGTGAATATGAGTCTTTCAAGGTTGCCTTATTGAGATTTGTGCAATCTACACATACTTACTACTTTTTATTCTTCTTTCCTACGACCATCATATTAGAGAGCCATTTTGGGGTAAAGTACTTCTCAGATAAGCCTCACGTCTAATAGTTTATCCATCTCATCACTGATGATTTTATTTTATTTTGGTGCAAATCTTCTCAGTTTCTATCTTACAAAGGTGTAATCCTCCTTTATGCTCAATATTTTACATTACTTTTAGATCTATCCCAACCATATCTTTTCGGACCAAGCAAAGACATCTTGGATTCTCTTGAGCAACTCAATTATCCTTGGTAATGTTAGTGCTTAATGATGAACACTTTAAATTACACATTTAATAAGAGTTTTACATGATTGTTTTGTATTACTAGTGTATTTAATTTTCTTAACTTAAATATGTTTACAAGATTGTACTTAATTATCTTATAACTGTTTTGTGAAAGGTTCGATAAAATAGGAATAACTTTCTACCTAAAAATCTAATTGAGGTGATTCTTGATCTTGTGCAGAGCTAACTCAATGGGCTAACATATTATATTTCACAAATCATTGGAAATTCGAGTGTTTAGAGGGTGAAAAATGGCTTAGAACAGAATTGATCTGCAGTACAGGCCCAATTTGAACAGTTATCAGTATTTGACCCATAACTATAGAAATACGTATCTAATACGTATGAGATCAGTTAATTTGGAAAGATAAGAGACTTATCTACAACTTTTATGTTTTTAGTGACAGCTAATTCGGATCACATCAATTCCAAATTGGATAATCAAGTGGGTGCCCAAGTGATAATGAATGCAAATTATTTTGCCACCATTCTTGACTTTCATCAACCAAGTGGTTCCCTCCAAATTTGTCTCGATTTATCCATGTTTTTCTATAAATAGGTGGCTTGTTTATGCCTAAAGAATGTAATTAGAAAGTTAGAATTTAGTTCAAAATACTTTTTCTTTGTATCTATTTTCTTGTACTATTATTTCTCTTATTTACTATTAAGTCATGTTATTTCTTCTTCCATTTCTTTTCTTTTCATTTAGTTTTATTATGTCCAAATAATTTTGTTTAAGCTAAGGTGAAAGGGTGAAGCTCTTGGAAAGATAATAAGATATGTTTAATATTTATTCATGAATTTAATGCTTCATTTTTAAGTTATGCAAATTTATATATGATGTATTTATTTTGTTTGTAGAATTAATACCCTTTCTTCTAAAGTAGTGATTCTTGATTTATTATTGACAAACTTAATACTTGGTACAATAAATTCTTGAAACCATTTACAAGATTTGGTGTATATAACCTTTCTTGTAAAGTGGGAGTCTTGATTTATTGTAGATAAATATAAAGATTGGCATAATAAATACTTGAACCCATTTATAAGATTTGGTGTATAATAATTGAAAGAAATAAATACTAATTCAATATATAAATGATGATGAACTTTAATTGCTATATTTTTCGGTTGGAACCTCTTTTGTATGAGGATTCCAATTGAGTTATAGAAAAAAAATTAAATATATTCTTACTTCTTATGCTAAGAGTGAATCCCTATAACCTTAGCTTTTTATTTGAATTGGTTAATTGAAACAATATTTGCAAATATCTTATACTGCATTAATTATCTTAAAAGTGTTTATAATTTGGAATTTTAATTCTACTTCCCTGTGGATCGACCCCGTTCTCATCGGGTTATTTATTACTTCGACAATCCTGCACTTGGGAATAACTTCTATATTCTGGACGGGTCAAGTTTTTGGTGCCGTTGCCAGGGAGGTAACGTTAATATTTTGTTTTGTTGTTTGTTTGTTTATTTTATTTTCATGGAAGGCTGAGCCTCCTACTCGTTATTTATTATTCATTTTTTTTATTTTTATTTTTATTTTTTATTTTCATGGAAGGCCGAGCCTCCTAACGTACTTTATTTATTATTCTATTTTTATTTTCGCGGAAGGCTGAGCCTCCTACTCTTTATTTCGTTTATTTATTATTTTTTACTTTTTATTTTCGTTTTTTTTAATTTTCATGGAAGGTCGAGCCTCCTAACGTACTTTACTTTATTTATTATTCGCTTTTTATTTTCACTTTTTATTTTTGCTTTTTATTTTCGCCTTTTATTTTAATGGAAGGCTAAGCCTCCTATTATTTATTTATTAACTTTTTATTATATAAT
Organism: Ailanthus altissimus; assembly: GCA_946807835.1. Classification (NCBI taxonomy): domain Eukaryota; kingdom Viridiplantae; phylum Streptophyta; class Magnoliopsida; order Sapindales; family Simaroubaceae; genus Ailanthus; species Ailanthus altissimus. The sequence goes on along the minus strand of OX327690.1, from coordinate 8,480,020 downwards.
CTAACATCACTAATCTAACTTCTAATTATTTATCTTTATTTTGCTTTTAGTTTTACATATTTTATTTACTTGTGTGTAATATTTTATTTTATTTACCTGTGTTTAATATTTTATTTGTATTATTTATTGTTATTGTATTTTGTTTTGTTTCTTTTTATGAGCGGTTGGTTTCGAGATCCTAATTCTCATCATTTAGTAAAAGGTAATTTCGAAACTTCTTTTGATAATTTGTTAGATTCTCATTCATCTTCTTATTCTTCACCAAGTAACACCATGAACGAAAATCAAATTGAGGGACTCATAGACCCAGGGGACAATCAGTCCCAACATAATGACCATAACCGACCTAGGACACTTAGAGACTATATGAACCCTACATGAACCGGTGCACCATCTTGCTTAATTTTTTCACCGGATGCAACGCATTTTAATTTTAAGCCAGACATTATCCAACTTTTACCCACTTTTCATGGCTTAGATGCAGAGAACCCTCATCTACATCTAAGAGAATTTGAAGAAATGTGTAACACGTATAATGATCAAAATTGTAGCATGAACACAATTCGACTTAAGCTTTTCCCTTTTTCTTTAAAAGATAAAGCTAAAACATGGCTACAAAACCTTAGGCCAGGATCCATTTCTTTATGGGACGAGATGCAACAACAATTCCTGAAAAAGTTTTTTTCCTCCCATAGAACAAATTCTTTCAAAAGACAAATCACCACTTTTGCCCAAAAACCAGGAGAGACCATTTACTAATGTTGGGAAAGGTATAAAGAATTACTTAATACCTGTCCCCATCATGGTTTTGAAACATGGAGAGTAGTCTCAAATTTCTATGAGGGCTTAACACCCCAAGTTAGGCAAATGGTAGAAATGATGTGTAATGGAACATTTGAGGAAAAAGACCCAGAAGAGGCAATGAACTATCTTGACTTACTAGCATAAAATGCTCAAAATTGGGACACTGCTGGTACTTGTGAGGCATCTAGCAAAAATTAAACCACTACATCTAGTGGGGGTATTTATCATCTTAAGGAAGACCATAACCTTCAAGCCAAATTAGCATCCCTTGCTAGAAAAGTCGAAACCTTAGAAATGAAAAAGAGTGGTCAAATAAAATCTGTTTAAGGAATTGGATGTCACATTTGTGAAACCCATGATCACTCTACCAATGATTGCCCAACTTTGCCTGCATTTAGGGAATGTCTCCATGAACAAGTCAATGTTCTAAACACGTTCAAACGGTCAAACAATAACCCATATTCACAAAACTATAATCCTGGATGGCGAAATCACCCGAATTTTAGTTGGAGGAATGACACTCAAGCACAGGCTTCACAACCACCTTTCCAACCACACCAAAACTTTCAAAATCATCAAGGTTATGCACCACATGTCCCATCTTCTAGGAAAAATCTTGAAGAAACCTTGCATACATTCATTGAAAAATAAGAGTCTGTTAATTCTCAAAATGCTCAAACATTTGCTGATTTGAAAGATACTCTTGCTAAATTTGCATCTGCACTGAACATTCATGAGAAAGGAAAATTTTCTTCTCAACTACAGCCAAACCCCAAAGGACAACATAACTCAAATGCATGTAGTTCAGGAAGCCAATACATCGATCAAGTTAAAGCAGTTATCACTCTTCGGAGTGGTAAAATTGTTGAAAAGGAAATTCCTCAACCTCATGAGAGTGATGAATCAATCTCTAAGGGTAAGGAAAGTATTGAACCTACATCTAATGAAGAAAACATCAACCCCTTACCTCCACCCCCATTTCCTCATGCATTAAGTAATACTAAGAAGATGAATCACAATCCTGAAAATTTTGAAATCTTCAAACAGGTAAAAGTTAATATTCCTTTACTGGATGCTATTAAACAGGTTCCATCTTATGCAAAATTTTTGAAAGACTTATGCACAGTAAAAAGAAAACTGAATGTGAAAAAGAAAGCATTTTTAACTGAACAAGTAAGTGCCATTCTTCAGAATAATAATTCTTTGAAATATAAAGACCCTGGTTGTCCTACAATTTCATGTATTATTGGAAGTCATAAAATTGAACAAGCCTTACTTGATCTTGGTGCTAGTGTGAATTTATTGCCGTATTCAGTTTATCAGCAGCTCAATCTCGGGAAGTTAAAATCAACATCTATAACTCTTTTACTTACCGATAGATCAATAAAAGTACCAAGAGGGACAGTGGAGGATGTCTTAGTTCAAGTTGATAAATTCATATATCCTGTGGATTTTATCGTCTTGGACACAGAACCTGTTAAAGGATGTAATCTGATACCTGTTATTTTAGATCGTCCATTTTTAGCAACTTCTAACGCTTTGATTAATTGCAGGAATGGAGTAATGAAGCTTTCATTTGGAAACATGACACTTAAACTCAATGTTTTTAATATGTGTAAGCAACCATATGAAGAGGAGGATAAAAGTGAAGAAGGTGACATGATTGAAACGATTGTGGAGGATCATATTCAAAAAGGGAGTTCTACCGATCCCTTAGAAATGTGTTTAATAAATTCATTTGAGTCAAATATACAATTAGATCCTGAAATCTCTAACATATGTTCATTACTTGACTGTGCACAGGTGATTGAAAATAAAAGATGGAAACTAAAGTTTGAAGAATTAGGAGAAAATAAGGATAAAAAGAACGAAATTTCAAAGTTAGAGTTAAAACCTCTGCCTGAAGGACTGAAATATGCATTTCTTGGAGAGAAACAAACTTACCCGGTGGTAATCGCTTCTACACTCACAAGTGAACAAGAAGATAAGTTGATTGAATTATTAAAAATGCATAAAAATGTAATTGGGTGGACTTTAAAAGACATAAATGATATTAATCATTTGATTTGCACACATAGAATACACCTAGAGGATAATGCCAAAACTTCCCAACAACCTCAAAGGAGATTAAATCCACATATGAAAGAGGTAGTGAGAGCTGAAGTTCTCAAATTACTTGAAGTAGGAATCATCTATCCGATCTCAGATAGTAAGTGGGTAAGTCCTACTCAGGTAGTACCAAAACAATTTGGAATCACAGTCATTGAAAATGAAAAAGGTGAGTTAATACCAACTCGAGTCTCATCTAGTTGGAGGATATGCATAGATTATAGAAAATTGAACTTGGCCATTAGAAAAGACCATTTTCCTTTACCATTCCTTGATCAGATTATAGAAAGAGTAGCAGGACATCCCTACTATTGCTTTCTAGATGGTTACTCTGGCTATTATCAAATTCCTATAGCACCAGAGGACCAAGAAAAGACTACATTCACATGCCCTTTTGGAACATTTGCTTTTAGAAGAATGCCTTTTGGACTTTGTAATGCCCCAGCAACATTTCAGAGATGTATGTTAAGCATTTTTAGTGACTTGATTGAACATTATTTAGAAGTTTTCATGGATGATTTAACTGTGTTTGGAAATTCTTTTGATAATTGGCTTGAAAACTTAGAAAAGGTTTTAAAAAGATGTGAAGAAAAAAGTCTTGTATTGAATTGGGAAAAATGTCATTACATGGTTACTTCTGGAATTATTTTAGGACATATAGTATCTTCTAAAGGAATTGAAGTGGATAAGGCAAAAGTCGAACTCATTACACATTTGCCTCCACCAAAAATAGTCAGAGAAGTCCGATCCTTTTTAGGACATGCTGGATTCTATAAGAGGTTCATAAAAAACTTTAGTGCTATATCTAAACCTCTTTGTAACCTCTTAGCAAAAGATGTATCATTTAAGTGGACTCAAGAGTGTCAAAATTCGTTTGAAAAATTAATTGGCCTCTTAACATCTGCTTCTATCATACAATCTCCTGACTGGTCTTTACCTTTTGAGCTCATGTGTGATGCTAGTGACTACGCTGTTGGTACTGTATTAAGACAAAGAAAGGAAGGTAAATTCTATGTAATTTATTACGCAAGTAAAACTTTAAACAGTGCACAAATGAATTACACAACAACTGAAAAAGAACTACTTGCTGTAATATTTGCATTAGACAAATTTCGTTCTTACTTAATTGGTTCTTCAACTATTGTATTTACTGACCATGCTGCTGTAAGGTACTTAATGTCAAAACAGGATGCAAAACCAAGACTGATTCGATGGATTCTATTGCTTCAAGAATTTATTATCACTATCAAGGATAAGAAGGGAGCTGAGAATGTTGTTGCAGATCACTTATCAAGACTCACACCAGATTCATCAACAAAAATAACACCTATTAATGATTCTTTTCCCAATGAATTTTTATTTTCTACTGTTACAATGCCCTGGTATGCTAATATTGTTAATTTTCTTGTAACAGGAGAAATGCCACCTCAATGGAATGCTCAAGACAAAAGAAAATTTTTAACGGAGGTGAGAAAGTTTTATTGGGATGATCCTTATCTCTTTAAATATTTTCGTGATCAAATATTTCGAAGATGCATACCCGACAATGAGGTAAATAAAGTTATTGAATTTTGTCATTCTGAACCATGTGGGGGACATTTCTCATCAAAGAAAACAGCTGCAAAAGTCTTGCAGTGTGGATTTTATTGGCCCACTTTATTTAAAGATACACATGCATTTTGTATAACTTGTGAAAATTGTCAAAAGTTGGGATCAATTTCAAAATGAAACATGATGCCTTTGAACCCCATTCTTGTTATTGAAATCTTTGATTGTTGGGGGATAGATTTCATGGGACCATTTCCGTTATCATTTGGATTTACGTATATCTTAGTTGTAGTAGATTATGTCTCAAAATGGATTGAGGCTATTCCATGTCAACATAATGACCATAAACAAGTCATGAAATTTTTTGAAAGAAAATATCTTAAGTCGATTTGGAATCCCTCGAGCCATTATAAGTGATGGGGGTAAGCATTTTTGTAATAGACCATTTGAAACATTAGTGAAAAAATATGGTATTACTCATAAAGTTGCCACCCCTTATCATCCTCAGACAAGTGGACAAGTTGAATTAGCAAATAGAGAGATAAAACAAATTTTAGAAAAAACGGTAAACCCAAATTGCAAAGATTGGTCTTTAAGACTAAATGATGCACTGTGGGCTTATAGAACTGCTTTTAAAACTTCATTGGGTATGTCTCCCTATAGGATAGTTTATGGAAAACCTTGTCACTTACCTGTGGAACTTGAGCATAAAGCCTACTGGGCTATTAAAACTTTCAATGAAAATCTTGATTCTGCTGGACACATACGTAAATTACAAATAAATGAACTTGAAGAATTGAGAAATGATGCATATGAGAATTCAAAAATTCATAAAGCTAAAATTAAAGCCTTTCATGATAAAAAAATTCAGAGAAAAACATTTGACACTGGTCAGAAGGTTTTGCTTTATAATTCTCGACTTCACATATTCCCTAGAAAATTAAGATCAAGATGGAGTGGCCCTTTTATTGTGAAATATGTGTACCCTTATGGAACAATTGACATTGAAAATCCTAGAAATGGGAATGTGTTTAAGGTAAATGGGCAAAGACTCAAGCCGTTTCTAGAAAATCAAGCTTTTCATGAAGAATTTACATTCCTGTCGGATCCTTGTTACGAGACCAATTAATCTTTGTTTTATATATTTATATATATTTATTCTTCTTCTAACATTTTTTTTTTAACTTGTAGGTTAATTTAGTAGTTTTGTTAAAGTTTTGTTTTGTACCCCGGTTAAGTGGCGGATAATGGTACTCCGTGATATTTTAAATCGGTTTTGTCAGTTTCTTATAATTACTGATATATTCTCTTCTTCCCCTTTTTCTAAAAAAAAAAATGGATGACATTCTAATAAATTTGAAAAAGCATTTTCCCTCATTGCCTCAAAATTCCTTGAAGAAAATTTACCAAGTAAGATGTGAAAGATTAAGGTTATTAATGATTATGAATATACCTGTTGATTTACGTTGGTTAATTGAAGCCAAAGTTAGATTGATAGGTGAATTTTCAGACTCATTAATTTCCTACATGCCTGGCTTAGGTAAAAGCTCTTTTTCAAAAAAACGAAGAGCAAAACGATTAAATGTTTGTTACAAGTGTGCACGCACGACTTGCAACACACGTTGCCGCACTTTAGGAATGGTGTCTGTAAATCGCGAAGATAAAATTAGGTTCATTAAGGATGGCCTGAGTAAGGAGTCTTTAGATAATATCTTATCGACTCTTGAGACGCATCCTAGTGGATATATGCATATTGCAATTCATGAATTATGGGACATATTCCTAAAAGAACATGAGCGGTACAGTCTCGGGAATCTGACTTTAAAAGACCCTGTTTGCCAATTTATAAGAAAATTGGATGGGAAGCCTATCCCCAACCCATAGAGGGCATTTAAGCCATTACTGGACGTAAAATCAAAGGAAGATGTGAGCCACAATCACAACTACTTGTGTATATTTACTATAGCTATTATTTTTAAATGTTTCATTTCAAACTCAAACGTCTTTTCAATAATCAACCACCTATAATCCTTTTTGAAAATTTTGCATTTTAAGCCGACAACCCATGTGACTTTTCCAGCTAACAAATTGAAAATTGCTAAAAGGTGTTGAATCTTGTATTTCAAGCCAATAGCCATGTGATTTAACTTTGCAATACCTTTTGGCTCTATAAATACATTGCATTATTTCTGCATCTTTGTACAAACTCAAAATCATTCAAGAGAGAGGGTGAGTGTAACCATGGAAGGATCATCAACTCGTAAATTCACAAAAATTTGTGTCTTTTGTGGATCCAGCCCTGGAAAAACTAGTGAGTTTATAGAAGCAGCAGAAACCCTTGGTAAGATGTTAGCTGAGCGCAATATTCATTTAGTATATGAGGGAGGTAGTCTTGGATTAATGGGACGTGTGGCAACCGCTGCACAAAATAATGGCAGTCGAGTTTTGGGTATCATACCAAAAGCTCTAACTGTTGGAGACATTGTAGGAAAAACAATTGGGGATGAGTTACAGGTATCATCAATGCATGAACGAATTTCTTTTATGCTTCGTAATGCTGATGCCTTTATAGCTCTACCTGGAGGTTTCGGAACATTGGAGGAAATTTTTCAAATTGTCTCATGGGCACAATTGCAAATCCATAAAAAACCAATTGGTTTGTTAAATGTTGATGGTTTTTATAATGGGTTGTTATCTTTTCTTGACTATGCGGTGGAAAAATAATTCGTCTCATCTACAGCACGACAGATCCTCATTTCTGCTTCAACTGTTGATCAGTTACTCGATGAACTACAAGCTTTTACACCTCTATCTGATCCAACAATGAGTCAAATAGATTGGTATACTGATAACAGTGAAAAGAAACGCAGGATAGATTTGACGCTTTGTCTGTAGCCTATCTATTTCTATGTATTTTTAAGCTTTTTTTGTGTGGCTTGTTTTATTTTGTTGCAGGTTTAATTTCCAATAAAAGATATTTCAGGTGATATCTTCTATATTTTACTTTTTCTATATTTTGACATTAAGGATAATGTCTCAATCTGGTTGAGGGGAGGATAGTTGATATATAATGTTAGTGTTAATTATTTTATTTTGTTGTTGTTATCACTTTGTTATGTAAAAAAAAAAAATTATCATGAATGGCGTGAGTAAAATGTTCATTTATGTATTCTTGAGACGCATTCTAGTTTTAGAATGGCAGAGTAAAAAGTACATTATAAACTTTTGAAACACATTCTAATTGGTTTATTTTTAATGTATTTTATTTATAATTGTTTGTTGCTTAAGTTTTTGGTAACTCTTACGTAAATAAATTTGCTTTACTATCGATGTATGATTTCAAAATTGTTTAGTTTAAATAACTTTCTCTATTTAGGTTACTAAAGAATAACTTCTAAAATTATTTCTTGAGAACAATACTAAGCCTTGTGGTAAGATGGATGATTCAATATATATAGCCAAGAGAATTTCCATGTTTAAGTATACATATTATTTTCTAAACTCACATATCTTTTGTGAGTGAGTGGAGAGGTTTAAGATAACAGCTTACGAAATTTCATTGATCTTTTGAAATGGTTAATTTTTATTTAGAATGATATTATTTGGGATGATGAATGATTTGGTTGCTTAGCTGAAGGATAAAAAAAAAATTAGAAAAGTATTATGGTGATAAATTGCTCTTATTTTGTACTGATTCCTTATGTCTTTCAAAAAAGAAAAAAAAATGAGTAAAAAAAAAAAAGAAAGAAAAGAAGTCAATTCAGTTTAATAAAGTCTTCATTCAATTTTAGAAGACTAAAGTCATTAGGAAGCAATCTTATCACCGAATTCTATATTCGTAAGATTCGCATTAAATAATTAAAGTCTTGAAGTTGGCATTTGGCAATAATGGTTTGACTCTAAATATTTGATTTTCCTATCTTTGGATCAATGTTAGTTTGTCTGTCTGTCCTTAAATGTAACTTTTTCTTGAGCGATTATCTATTTCCAACTCCATGAGTGAAATCCTAAGTCATTAAACAAGTTATTCACCTGTAAGGATATGGAGTTGAGGCTTTTACTTGAAAACTTTTTAAGGCTATTTATGTTGTGGTTTGTGGTAAGAAGGCTTTGGCTTAATTCACACACACAAAAAAATATTTTTGGAAGTTATGATTGAAATAACCTTTATAGCGATTGTGATTTTAAAACTGACGTTTTGTTTGAAATACTTAGGTAGTGTTCAATTTTTATTTATGCTCGAATTGCTAGGGACTAGCAATAAGCCAGTGAGGGGGTGTGATGAACACTTGAAATTACACATTTAATAAGAGTTTTACATGATTGTTTTGTATTACTAGTGTATTTAATTTTCTTTACTTAAATATGTTTACAATATTGTACTTAATTATCTTATAACTGTTTTGTGGCAGGTTCGGTAAAATGAGCATAACTTTCTACCTAAAGATCCAATTAAGGTGATTCTTGATCCTGTGCAGAGATGACTCAATGGGTTAACATATTATATTTCACAAAGCATTGGAAATTCGAGTGTTTAGAGGGCAAAAAATGGCCTAGAACAGAATTGATCTGCAGTACAGGCCCAATTTGAACAGTTATCAGTATTTGGCCCATAACTATAGAAATACGTATCTAATACGTATGAGATCAGTTAATTTGGAAAGATAAGAGACTTATCTACAACTTTTATGTTTTGAGTGACAGCTAATTTGGATCACATCAATTCCAAATTGGATAATCAAGTGGGTGCCCAAGTGATAATGAATGCAAATTATTTTGCCACCATTCTTGACTTTCATCAACCAAGTGATTCCCTCCAAATTTGTCTCGATTTATCCATGTTTTTCTATAAATAGGTGGCTTGTTTATGCCTAAAGAATGTAATTAGAAAGTTAGAATTTAGTTCAAAATACTTTACCTTTGTATCTATTTTCTTGTACTATTATTTCTCTTGTTTACTATTAAGTCATGTTATTTCTTCTTCCATTTCTTTTCTTTTCATTTAGTTTTATTATCTCCAAATAATTTTTTTTAAGCTAAGGTGAAAGGGTGAAGCTCTTGGCAAGATAATAAGATATGTTTAATATTTATTCATGAATTTAATGCTTCATTTTTAAGTTATGCAAATTTATATATGATGTATTTATTTTGTTTGTAGAATTAATACCCTTTCTTCTAAAATGGTGATTCTTGATTTATTATTGACAAACTTAATACTTGGCACAATAAATTCTTGAAATCATTTACAAGATTTGGTGTATATAACCTTTCTTGTAAAGTGGGAGTCTCGATTTATTGTAGATAAATATAAAGATTGGCATAATAAATACTTAAACCCATTTATAAGATTTGGTGTATAATAATTAAAAGAAATAAATACTAATCAATATATAAATGATGATGAACTTTAATTGTTATATTTTCTGGTTGAAACCTCTTTTGTGTGAGGATTCCAATTGAGTTATAGAAAAAAAAATTAAATATATTCTTACTTCTTATGCCAAGAGTGAATCCCTATAACCTTAGCTTTTTATTTGTATTGGTTAATTGAAATAATATTTGTAAACATCTTATACTACATTAATTATCTTAAAAGTGTTTATAATTTGAAATTTTAATTCTACTTCCCTGTGGATCGACCCCGTTCTCATCGGGTTATTTATTACTTCGACAATCCTGCACTTGGGAATAACTTCTATATTCTGAACGTGTCACTTAACAATACCTTTCTATCAGTGATGAAAGGATTTAACAGTACTTCCTTTGTTTTCTTGATGCTAGGCACTATATAATCTTTTTTCTCGAGAAGTCCATGAAATGTCTATTAGCTACTTAGTTTTTTTATATTGCTTTGTATTCCTTCTTTTTCTCTTCTTTCTTGGCAAATTCAAATGCTTTCATTTTTTTTCTTCTTTTGGTGGCTTAACTGAGTTGGCATAACATTGCTTAGCTTGAAGGTATTCACCTTTAATGTCTATTGTTCCCCTTTTAGTAGCTAAAATGCATTTGAGTACCTTATGTAAGGAGGAAGGTATAAATTCCATATAAAGCATCTAGCAGTGTCCAACTAAAGCATTATAAGTTGTGGTTAAGTCAAAAACTAGATAATCCACTCTTAGACCTTTCCCAATTACTATTACTACTAGCATAATCATCTATTTGACCTTACCTTTCCTAATCCAAATGCTATGAGCTTAGTATTGCATCTTTAAATATCCTTCTTATTTAGTTTCATGCCTTGAAAAGTACCCCATAATAAAATATCCACCCTAGTTCCTTAATTTACTAATATTCTTTGTACCATGGTTCCTATTATATTTAAGCTTATCACAAATGGATTCAAATGCAAGAGCATTAGGCAAGTTAAATCTTTTTGGGAAAAAGTGATCTCTCCAAGCTATTACTCTATGGACAAGATTAATATAGCCGACATTTCCCTATCCTGTACCGTTTCTTGTCTTTATCTTTTTCCTTGGTAGAAGGTTACTTCCTATATTCTTCATTTTGAGAAGAGTTTTCTTCCTTCCATGTTGTGATTGTGTAAACTTTCTTTTAACTGTAGTTGCCTCATCTTCTTCGTCCCTAATCCACTGCTTTGACTTTTGGTTGATTATCTTAAACATAGAAAAGTTCTTTGACATGAGATAATAGTAGTAAGATGTGGACTTTTTTTATAACTAATTTTTAGTAAGCTTACACATCTATTTCAGTGTCGTAGCTTCCTAATTTACTGAATTATTGGTTGAATTCATTGATGAAGGACCTAATTATTTCATTTTCCCCTATTTTATTAAAAATAGGTCTAATATGGTCTTCTTTTTCTATTGGTTCTACATGTATTAAGCAATGAAGTAGGTTGTCAATTTATTAAAAGAAGCTATCGAGTTTTCTTTTAATCCTTAGAACCATGTGTGGTAGGTCCTTTTAAGCTCGATGGGAGCGTGATGCACTTCAAGGTACCATGTAATGAGTGCACTATTATCATCATGTTGAAGTGGAATATGTATTCTTCTGGATCTTTGATTCTAACGTACATCTAAAAATTGGGTATCATAAACTTATAAAGCTTCTCTAATCATCTAATAGACTCCACAAATGGATCCTAGTTTAATTTTCTTGCTACGGTAATTGCATTTTAGTAGATCTCAATCTTTGTGTACAATTCTCTTATATACTTCATAATGAAAGTTCTTATGTTATATCCTTTTTTTCTTTTTACTCCCTTTCAGAGTCCCTTCTCTCCTTATTCTCTTGTGTAAGTCTGTCTCCATTTGTTTTTGTGGTGTTTATCCCAATTAAGTACATCTCGGCCCATTTTTCGATGCTAATCATCTTTGAGGTTATCGTTTAGATTCACAAATGCTTCTATTATTATCAGTATGTCTCCTAATTTAAATTTTCCTTCCTTGTTTCCTCAAGTTACTTAAGAAGTTTTTGTTAGTATGTCTATCATTATGACAGGAACCTCATCTCTTACAGTTAATGGGTGTAGGTTGCTTGTTTCCCTTATTTTCATGTTATTCGAAAGTTTTGGTAGATATGTTTAATTATGCTTTTGTCTTGTTATCTATTCTGGTTGCTTCGATAATCATTTTTCGATGAATTGGCTATTTTTGTTCAAAAAATTCTCACAGACAACACCATTATAGTTTTCTAGTTTGAACATTCGTGATAAATTACTTTCTTGCCCCTATATTACTCATTAAATTGAAAAATGTACCATCTATCTTTTTGTAAAAAAAAAATACTCTGATGCTTAAGTTAGTATTTATCGAAGAAAAATAATACTCATGTGTGTAGGAGTGTATACACAAATAAGTAGGATTATATTATTTGTTATATCTATATATGAATGGTGTTAAATGATTCTCCCTTAATAATTACTAATTACCTATTTTTGTAAGCATAAGTTTAACTCATTTTAAAAATATGCATGTATGAAGTCAATTTCTTATAAAAGTATGTTTAATTGAATTAATCCTTTAATGTTTATTTTATTTGGTATATAAGTTTAAGTGGGATTCATCCACCTTTAGGAAGCCCTTCTTCGTGCTAAACTGTAATCAAATAATTAAAGTTGAAATAAAATTCATAATTTAATTCATTTCCATCTTCTTATGGTGTCTATAACCCGTTTGTGGAATCTATGCATTAACGAGTTCGAGTTATTTGCACTTAAGAATTGAATTTAATCTTGAATCTAAGTTGAGCCTACATTTTTCTTCAGGCCCAATCTCCTTTGACCCATTTAAAGACCAAAAAAAAATTTATTTTAAAGCACGGGTTAATTGGGTTTGTTGGATATAGGCCCAACAATTTGTTTTGCATTTTTTATTACATATTTTTAAGTAAATATATAGAATTTTATTTTCGTTGGCAATATAACTTATCATATAGTGAGTACTTAGACATGTAGTATAATTTTATAATATATTATAAATAGTACAAAAATTATAAATTAATTAGATAATTCTATATGACAGAATTGCTCATTATATAATAAATTTTATAGCTACTAAATTATTTTTATATATATCATATTTAAAGTTTTTGAAAATAGAACTAATAAATTGGATAAATATGATATAAAGCTTGATGTACAATATATAAAGGTAAATAAACAAGAAACAAAAGGTCAGAAGATGGTCTCGCACTTTGTACACTCCAAATTGAATAAAGTAGCACCACATCGTATAAAATATAGGATAATATTAAGTATTTTAAATAATATTTTAAATTATATTTAAAAGATGATCTGTTAAATTATTTTTAGATGGTATAATAAATAATTTTAAATTTTAAATTATTTTATTATTTAATAATTAATTGACACAATATTTTTTAAAATATAATTTAAAATGTGTACTTTAAATTATAATCAAGCAATTTTCCATTTGCGCGTAACGAAGACCGGAGGCCACTGAAACTGTAAGGTAAAAAAACAAAAATAAGGTAAAAAAGCACTCATTAAAAAAATATATATATATAAATCATCTACACCTGAAAACAGTTTAACTTGGTATTGAATTTTTTTTGGAAAATTTCATAAATAGCTCTTTTTTTGCCATATTTTTTAAATCACAAATAAATGAGTTAGTCTTTATTAGTTAAAAAATAGATAATTATGCCTTTGAATTTCTTCACCAAATATTCAAATTCGTTCTCTCTAAAAATTAAAATTTTTGAATTTTTTTTGTATTTATTTTGTAGATATATAAACTTTAAAGTGTAATGTGATAAAATGAAAAGAAATAAAATAAATCAAAAAGAAATAGGATAAATTAGTGAGTAATAAGATCGATCGAGAAAAATCTAAAAATAATGTTACGAATCCCATTTTGTGAGCGAAATAGGATCCGTGAAGTGATTGTGGGATTTTTTATTCTTGTATTTTTTTATTATTAATAATGTTTCATTAAAATAATAGATAAATTATTTAATTAGTTATTTAATTAATAATACTAGATAAATGAATTTATTATTTAATTGCAGTTGGACCTTTAGGCGGTGTGTGAATTTAAAATTTAAAAACAAAATGAAAAAATGAATAAAATGAAAAGAGAAAAAAAAATGAAGACGAAAATGATTTTATTTTTTAGTTAAGGTATAGAATCAATTATGAATTATTTAGTTGAGGCATATAATCAATCGTGAAAAAGAAATGTTTATTTAAACAAAATATCTATTAGCTTTAATTTTTATATTTGATTTTAATAAAAAATTTCAATTTAAAAATAATTTATTTTTAAATATAAGTTAATTTTAGGATCATTTAAAAATATTTATAATAAAAACTTTTATTCTATAGTACTTTAGTTATTAACACTTAAAAATAGATGAATAATCATTATTGAGAGGGAACATTCATTCATAAATACAACAAACAATATAATTTTATTTTTTTAATGCATATACTCCTTAGCATCCTCTTTCTTTTCTTTTTAATAAACACTGACTTTGAGTATTAAAATATATATTTTTCCTTGCATAAGGATAGAGGGTGATTTCATCATCCAAAAGTATAGTGTAGGATAAAAAAATAAATTAACACAGAGAATCCCAAATTAGAGAATTTCAATTATCAATATAAATATTTACAGTTCTCCATTAAGAATGCATATAATAAGCTTAAAAGGTGCAGTAATTTAATTATATTTATTTATTTAATTATTTCTTAAAATATATAATAGTATAAAATATCTTTTAAATTTTTTATAAAAATCAAGTATATATATGTTCAAAATCAAAAAAACTTTTATGTGAGATTAATCACAAAAATATAAATAATATATATTACAAACAAATAAATTAATACGACTAAAAGAAAGGGGCTATGGTAATATATAATATTCATCGCAAACGGAGTTTTATGATAGATTTATTTTATTATCTAAAATCACTTCACTAATATGTGATAAGTCATTTTTATCATATATTTGTGATAAATACATTTTATTATAAATCTGACTTGTAATTTTAGTAAGTGATATAACAGCAGACATGTAAGCTTATTTGGCTATCATGTGGCTGATGACATAATGATGATATAAGCATTGATGATATCCTGATGAGGTCATCCAAAAAATGTACGATGACATAAACTTTTATTACTATTTTGTAATAAATGTATATCACTAATTTGTGATAGATGTCTATTACTAATTTATGATAAATTTATATTTTTTGCATTTTGTAAATTCTATTTATTTTTTATGTATACAATTAAATTAAATAATATAATATATATATTATAATTTAGAAATATTTGGAAAATTGGTAAATGCATGAATCAATCTATTGATCCACATTTAACATATCCTCGATTTACAAAATCTAACATCCAAGTAATGTAACTTAAACATTCAATTAATGTAAATCTGACATTCAAGTAAAGCTAAATCTACAAGTTATATGCTTCCTTAACAACACATCAATATAGTCCGACAATTATAATATCCAACATCCAAGTGAAGCCAAATCCATAATAAGTTGTATGCTTCCTTATGTCACGACCCGATTTCTCGAAACCGTGCGGCCTTAGACACTTGCTAGTGCTAAGCAGCCTACAAGACCCCAATTAACCAAAGAAAGAGATGAAGAAGAATCACACCGAGTGTTTGAGAGAATGTTCTCGTATTTTATTACTAAAGAGAGATTACAAAGCTATACAATTACAAGCTAAGAGTATTTCTACAATTTGGAGGATGGTTTCTCAAATGAGAACTCCACCTATTTATAGTTAAAGCTATATACAATGGACGGCTAGGATTAACTCTAATCCAATGGTCCACAACTAAAGAGGAGAATATGCTAAGGAATATTCCAAAGATGCCAACTACCAAAAGTATATCCAAAGGAATATGCCTTTTCTAGATTATTCTCCCACCTACCACATTAATGTGGCCTCAACCCAACTCCAATGGGCCTTCTAGAAGCTCTAGCCCATTTAACCAAAAATGGACTAAGACACTCCCTTGGTGGTCTTGTCGCGCGTCAAATACTCAAGTAATTACTTGAGAATATTTGGGGCGTGACACTTAGTAGTACATCAACAGGTACAACAATCACATTATCCAGCAGTAATTGTGTAAATGGCGTATGCTTTCAAAGTAAGCCTGCATTGTAAAAAGTTTAATACATTGCTTATATTTGATGTACAAAGTTAACAAATAAATTTAGAATTAGATGCAAAATATTAATAGTAAAATTATAAACCTATTATAAGTTCAAATTTTGGTCGATACGAAAGATGTTCATTTAATACATACTTCATCAATCTCTTCTTTTGTGTACATTATATTTTCCATGAACTTGTATTATATAAATTGCAAGAAATAATAAAGTCATTAATTGAACATACTTACTTTTTAGTCATATATTAATTGTTAAAAGAACTTAATTTTTTTTAAAAGAATTGTGACATTATTTATTATATCTCTCATGTACACAATGACATAGAGGTCGTATTCTACAATTTCTAGTTGAATTAGAACTTGAGAAGAAATTTTAAAAAAATCAAGTTTATAAATAATTAGAGGCATTTAATTAAAAGTTATATATAAGTGAGATTTTTACCTTAACCTGAATCCAACTGATTGTTGATCATTTACTATTAGCCTGTTCTTGAGTAAAATGAATGCATATGCTACTACAATGTTAAAATTTAAATTAATTAATTAGTAATTGAAATTTTAATATAAATTATTAATATTTTGCTTTGAAAAAGATATAATATAACACCACAACTCACTTATTTAAGATGGTGTGCAAGTCGGAACATATTTAATCTTCTATAGGATCCATATGATAAATATTTTTACTAGATACGTCAATTACTACAAGAAGCTTATTGAAACTATATCTATTAAAAGTTAAAAATAATTTAAAACTAATAAATCTCAATAAAATGGAAATTGTATTATGTAAAAGGGTCATACTTAGGATTATATGGGACTAGCCAAAGCTAATTGCGTAATGTTCTTTTAATGCGGTCAACAATTGCTTGTGAACACTCATTGACAATTGTGCTTGTTGATGACTTTTCTACTAGGAAGACTAAAAATGGATGGATATGTCACGCCTCAGATCCGGAAGGATCTGACATGCAATATAACTTACACTCATATAATGATGTGTGCTCATAATTAATATTACATAAAAATTTCAAACTTAATTTTCTACATAAGAATCATTAATAAGTTGCTAATAAGTTCATCACAAAAATTAAACTATGAACATACTTGGTGGAATATAAATCAAATACAATTATATTTAATGTAATGATACATAAGTACTTATCCACTATGAATAGACCAAATGTCTCAAATACATGTCTATCAAATAAACATTTAGCAATCTAGCAACTTAAGGAATACAAGGGACAATAGAAGTCTTGCCAAATTCGTTAAGCATACATGTACCTTATTTACCTGAAATCACCATAAACTATAACGAGTATAAAACTCAGTAAGCATACTAGTTTTTTATATACTAAAATACATATATATACATATACACAATGCATTAATATGATATACTATAATGGATCATAATAGAAAATCTTATCAAAATCACATGTTAAGTAAGCCCTTACACATTACTTCAAAATATATAATAAGAATACTATCACCCAACCACTACTTTGTAGGACTTCATGTATCATATATTACAAAATGAGCCAAATGCCACATGTCGGTGACATACTGTATGAGAGGAATAGTGTAAGTGAGTTTAGATTACACGCATATAATGCTTATGCTTGAATGTAAGACCCAAACCCTCACCTTGATCCTCGGTGAGTCCCTTCACTGCACCAATATGAAACCACACGAATGTGATGACTCACTCTTTCTTTAGGGTACCCATAGGATCCTCCCTATATACGGAACACATATCACATGTACCAATCCCGAAGGAAAGGCCACACATCAAGGCTCCATAAACCATAATATGTGTCTACTAAGTAAATAGTGAGTTCAATCATACTCAAAACACAAAACGTATTTTATGGACATATTGCACTTAAAAAACTTTCTTTGTTAAACACATTTTGAAAGCTCGCATTCAAGAACTCATGTATGTCTATGCTCAATATTAATGCTCATATTCATAAATATATATCTTTCGCATTTCATATCAAAATACACTTTGGCATCACATAAACATATCTCAAAGTACATTTACAAAATCATGCATAAATAATACTATGTTTATTGTGATTCTAGTAAAAGTCTAGTATACTTACCTCTCGTTGATCACATAACAAAGTTTAATCTTCTTAACCTATCAATAAAGATTAACCCTTCATTAGCATTGCTATTCATACTAAACACTTAAAATAGCTCATAAAGCTACACCATTTATACTTATCACATCAAATTGGTCCAACGACTTGGTTTGTCAAAACCTGTCAATTCTGACCGCATGCACTTAATCAAATTTTTTTTATATATCAATTGATGTCCAATTATCACAAAATAAGAATATGTGATTCTTGACTCATATATCATTCTCATAGATGGATTTATAATTCACACAAAATCTATTTCATAAACCCCATTAAATCCAAACTATCATTCTGACAAAATCAAGATATTTACTAAACAGTATTCAGTTTTTCAATTTTATAAAATCACATACCCAATAAAAAAATCATAAAATTAAAACATAACCACTCTTGGCACATATTTCAGACTATGATAAATATTTTACTCCAAAATCAGTGCCAAAGGTATTTTTAAAACTATTTTACTCCATAACTTTAAAAATCTGTTGATCAAAATATTGTAATGGGTAACACACTTTAGAAACTTATAACAATTGTAATATAATGATCTAGATACTCAAATTTGGATATATTATACTAGACATATAAACCTAAAAGGTTCCTAAAAATCACAATTTTTTAAGATCATTTTATAGATTAAAATCAATTCAATACTTTGGCATACTACAAAAATAGGAAATTTCCAAAGTTTTAGAGTCATTTTCAAAAATTAACTAAAAATTTAGTTTCTAGAATTTATACTCAATTCAAGGATTTCCATGATCATAAACATGTCTAGGTTCATATTACCAAATATCAAAATCAAAATCTGAGTATAAAAATTTACAAACTTGTTGGATCATTATATTGTCATGTAGAAAATTTGCAATCTATCCTGATTCATCATTTTATCTATGCAATCATCATCCACCCCAATTATATCTCTCAAAATTAACATCAATTCCTTAATTTTTTAAATTTTCAGAATTTTATACTTAATAAAAATTACATAATTAACACTAAAAATCTGAAAGAAGAGGTTTTGATATACCTTTTAAGATATCTTATTTTTCTTCTTCCTCTTCCTCTCATTTTTCTTCTTCTATTTCCATTATTTTCCCTTTCTTCTTCTTCATCTCCATTTCTCTAGTTCTCTTTCTTATTTTTCTTTTCGTTTTCACCCTTCTCTCTCTCTCTCTTCTTTTATTTTAAGCCAATAAGTAAAGATTAGGTTACTAATAAAATAAAAGGCCACCAAGCACTTTATACTATTTTATCAATTATTAAGTTAGGTGTACTCAAATATTAAAAATTCAAAGGTCCTGCAGGACTTGCCACATAAATCTAGGCACATGCTTTTATCAATTCATCATGCAAAGCCATAAAAAAAATACCTCTTCAATTCCATTAATATACAACATTATTATATTAATAACAATATTTCTCCCACTATTTGCCATAAGTCCAATATCTCAACATACTCTTGACATTTACAACATCCTGTCCCGAAATTAGTTTTATTAAAAAAAAAAAAGGAATTTGGCTTTGACTTTAGGTTAATATAATATTTATTAACCTCTTTTTTTAGGCTAATATTTATTATTTATAAATTAATTCATAAATCTTTTAAAATATTACAATTTAATCCCTAAAATAAATTCAAAATCTAGCAAATAGACCCAATGTTCATATTTGGACCTTATCTATATAAACAACACTAATAACAATACAAAAATCAAACATCACCCATATAATATCTAAACAAAATACGAATAACATAAATGTAAATATTTATTCTTACTAAAGGTGAATATATGGATATTACAAGATGAATCTAAATCTATTTTTCATTTCGACTCCTTCATCTTTTCATATAATAACCTTGGTAAACATTTAGAATTAGTTATATTGTTATTGCCATATCATAATGAAAGAAAGAAAAAAATATTAATAAAAAATACTAATACTCACATTATATGCATCTGTACATAAGTTACGCTCAAAAGTGTTAGGTACATGATGTGCTCATAGTCCTATTTCTATAACCAAGAGCAATACTCTCTTATAAAATTTTCATCCTTATATTTGACTTCTTGTGCTCTAATGGAAAGCCATTTATCAACTAAAGTTTTGAAAATCAAAAGTTGCAAGCATCGAACAAAGTTAAATTTTGCTTATTGTCTAGCATTCCTCTTAAACCCTTGTAAGGGGTTAGGAGTAGCATCTTTTTCTTCCTCTTAAGAGTATTGGCAACCTACTAAACATTGCAAACTAACTATTACATGAGAAAACATGCAAACCATATTTTAATTTGATTTGGGCAACTTGCTATACAATGTATCAATATTCTAATTGCTTGTAAAGTGCTAGCAAATACTAAACATTCTCATATCATTTACTACCTAGAAAACATTGAACATAGCAAATTTGATTTGAGATACTAGCAAATAATGTCAATTCACATAGCAAATAATGAACATGTTCCACATAGCAAATACTCAATAAAGCAAATACTAAACATAGCAGATAATGTATCAATATTAGCACTTTGTTTGTTATAAATGTCATCTATAGAAATCTTCATTAGCCTCTCATCAATTATATCTAGAATGAACACCATGTTCCACATATACAAAAACTTTGTTTGTTATAAACTTACCAATTCATTCGAAGGGGACAACTTGTTGGGGGTCTTCTTGGCATTTTTTGGGTGTTTTTTTTGGTATTTTTCAAAACTTCTTAGTCTTTTCATCACCCTAAACAAAATAAGTGTTGGTTGGTAAATAAATTTTTTTCTGTTTAATAAAATAAATGCAGTGGAAGCCAGATTGTCTTGTTTATAATTACATGTATAGGGATAGAAGATTACCTCAATTCCTCGCCATAGCAAATCTTGAATTAACTGGTTACAATCTTCTTTACTATCCTCAATCTTCAAACTCAACGCGTGTAGGCACGTAGATCTTTCTTAATCTCTAAAATCACTAATACCCAAATATGATAGAATAGTATTAATTAAATTTTTTTTCCACGTAAGAATATGTAAAACGATTTTTTTTTCTCTATATGGTAGTAGTATGCTTTACTACTCCATACCTTTCATATATATAAGAATCTCCATTAGGTATTTAGAATTTGATTAGGATTAAAAAATTAGAGTTTGATTAAGATTTGAGCTAGTAGAAGGACTGTAAGGCCCATGGGCTTCCTAGCTCAAACTTAAAAGGCCTAACCCTTATTATCTCATAATACACAAATTCTTCCAAGTTAACCCCAGGACTGTACTTTAGTAACCCATGTTATAAAGTAAAAATTCATTTAATTAAAACTACTTTTAATTAAAATTGGGCTTGGTCTTTAGACCAATAATAACCACTTAATTGACCTTCTAGTTGATGTCCATAATTAAAGTTAAGCCTCGAATGAAATGTCTTACCTCTTTAATTACTTATTTGCCCTTAAGTCACTGAATGCTCTAATGATCACTTTTAATATGTCTATATTTATAAATAAATTTATAAATAAATATTATTATTCAATAAATAATTTATTGAATAAACTGTGGCCACAGATTCTAATGATCAAGTACTGCAAACAGCTTAGGTGAACATTAATTATTAGATTCCATCTTGCAAATATATATTTCTACGACCAATGAAATTATATCTTCAAGCTATTGAAGTTTTGACCGTTTATATGGATCTCACTCCGTGATAATTCAAAAGATACAACTCATGAATGTAAGCTCATTACCTGCTCAGGATTAAGATCATTCAAGCTTATTAAAAGTTTTGTGAATTAAGATCTATGACATTTAGTTAATCAGATTAAAATGCACAGTAGTCCCATTCAATATAACATATACACTAGTGTTTCTACTTGAAATCTCTACTTCGATGATCAAGGTAAATCATCCACTATAAGAAGTAGAAAAACTACAAACTTATATAATAAAATGCTCTTTGTCATTAATGGTTGTGAACTAGATTTAATTTATAAAGAACTTGTGATCTATACCCTTTGTATTAGATCACATACTTTATAAATATGAGCTCATCAGTGTATGCTCAATTATATGTATGAATAAACTTTATTAATCTAATAAAATGTTATTACACATACTTTAAGGGCATAAAATAACATAAAATATCTAACAATCTCTCACTTGCCTTAAAGTATGTTGGGAATATTTCGAACTCCAATATCATATATATGAGTTTCAAAATATTTTATTGGTAATAATTTGGTGAATGGATTCGCTAGATTTTTTGTTGATGCAATCTTGAATACCATAACTTCACCCTTTTGCACTAGCTCCTGTACCAAATAGTATTTTCTCTCAATGTGTATTCCTTTCTTATGGTATCTCAGTTCCTTGGATTGTGCTACAACTCTGCTATTATCACAATAAATAACATTGGGCATCTTAGTACTAGGCACCACTTTCAGTTCCATAAGGAACTTGCGGAGCCATACAGCCTCTTTTGCAGCTTCTGACACAGCTACATATTTAGCTTTAATGGTAGAGTCTACGATGCATGATTGCTTTACATTCCTCCAACTTATAGCCCTACCACATAAAGTGAACACATATCCTGAGGTAGATCTTCGGGCAACCTTATCTGATTGAAAATATAAATCTGTATACCCAATAGGTATAAGATCCTCACTGGAATACACGAGCATATAATCTTTCATTCTTCGGAGGTACTTAAATATATGCTTTATTGTAGTCCAGTGTTCTGGTCCTAGATTAGATTGATATATGCTGACTATGCCAACTACATAATAAATATCTGGTATAGTACATAGCATTGCTTATATGAGACTTCCTACTGCTGATGCATAAGGAATTTCTCTCATGTAATCTATCTCTTCAAAATTTTTGGGACACTGATTATTAGATAGATCAATTCCACGTCTAAAAGGAAGTATTCCTTTTTTAGAGTCATACATAGCAAACCTAACCAGAATTTTGTCTATATATGCAACTTGAGATAAAGCTAACATCCTATTTTTACGATCTCGCAATAGTTTAATCCCAAGGATGTAACTAGTTTCACCTAAGTCCTTAATATAAAATTGGTTAGATAACCAAATTTTAACTGATGATTATGCTTCTACATCATTTTTAATAAGTAGTATATCATTTACATACATGACTAAAAAGACTACCAACCACTCATCTATCTTTTTCTAAACACAATGTTCATTAGAATTTTGATCAAAACTAAATGATTTGATTGCCTGATCAAATCTGATGTTCTATGATCTAGATGCTTGTTTAAGCCCATAGATAGATTTTTGCAATTTATAAACCATATGCTCTTCGCTTATAGCTATAAAACCATATGGTTATGTCATATAGATACTTTCTTTAAGATTGCTATTAAAAAAGGCAGTCTTGACATCCATTTGCTAAATCTCATAATCAAGATTTGCTACAATAGATAAGAGAATTCTAATAGACTTAAATATGGCTACCGATGAAAAGGTCTCTTCATAATCGATACATTCTTTCTGAGTGTAACCTTTAGCAACAAGCCTAACTTTGAAGGTTTCCACCTTTCAATCTCTTTCTTTTATAGACCCATTTACACCCTATAGGTTTTATCCCTTCAAGTTTCTCTACAAGTTTTCAGACTTTATTGGAATACATCGAATCCATTTCTGATTTCATAACTTTATGCCAATGGTTTGCATCTTTATCAACCACTGCTTCATGATAACTAGTGGGTTCTAGTTCATGCTCATCAAAGATTGCCTGAAATGACTCTCCAATTAACATGTACCTAGTTTGACGTCTAGTAATCCTCCCACTATGACTAAAGTATTAGTGGTTGTTGTTCTACAAATGGTTCTAGTTAGTTATTATGATATGGATTAGGAATTAACTCATTGACTCTATCAGGCACAATATTAGAGTTCCTAGATAACTCATCAAGAATTATCTTACTCCTAGTCTTGAAGTCTTTCATATAGTCTTTTTCAAGAAATATTGCATTAGTGCTAACAAATACTTTATTATCTTGAGGACTATAGAAAAGACTTCCTCTTGTTCCTTTAGGATAGCCAACAAACAAACAAACTTCTGACTTAGATTCTAACTTGTCTGTCTTCCCTTTTAGCATATGTGTTAGACAACCCCATATATGTATATGACGTAAACTTGGTTTACATCCTATCCACATTTTCAGATGTGTTTTAGGACTGACTTAGATGGAATTAAGTTAAGAAGATACATGGTTGTTTCTAAGGCATAACCTCAGAACGAGATGCGTAAAGCTGAATAACTCATCATTGACCTCACCAGTTCAAGAAGAGTTCTATTTCTCCTTTCTGCTACACCATTTTGCTGGGGTAACCCTGGTGCAGTCAATTGGGATAATATCCCATTGTCTAACAAATAGGCCCTGAACTCACTATAGAGATATTCGCCTCATCGATCAGATCGGTGCCTTTATGTGTTTTTCTAATTGCCTTTCCACTTCAATATGAAACTCTTTAAATTTATCAAATGCCTCAGACTTATGGCATATTAAGTACACATAACCGAATCTAAAATAATCATCAATGAAAGTGATGAAATATTCATGACCTCTCCTAACTTGTGTGCTCATAGGCTCAAATACGTCAAAGTGCACTAATTCTAACATTTCAATGACTCTATTACCTTTAGTATTAAAGGGTATTTTGGTCATTTTACCTTCTATACAAGATTCGTAGACCGATAATGGTTCAATATCTAATGACCTTAAAGGTCCATCTTTAACCAGTCTTTGGATCTTATCTAGACTAATATGACCAAGACGTAGATGCCATAGATACGTTTAATTAGTAGGAGCCACTTTAATCATCTTATGGTGATTAGATTCATTATTCAATTCTGTGTCATGCAGTGAGTTAATTTTAGGATATATGCAGTATAAATTGTTAACTAGTGTACTAGAACATATAAGCGACTTATTTCTTTTGATCATCATAGTTGAGTCAAAAATAATAGAATAACCAAATTTATTTAAATAACTAACTGAAATCAAATTTCGTTTGAGTTCAGGCACTAACAAACAATCATCTAATACTAAAGTCCTAAAATCATCAAAATAAATTTGAACAAGTCCTACTGCTTGGCTGTAACAGTTGCGCCATTTCCTAGCCTTAGACTGATCTCCTTTTCATTGAGTTATCTGGTTTCCTAGAACCCTTGCAATGAATTGTAAATATGATTAATGGCTCCAGAATCTACTATCCAGGAATCAGTAGAATCAATCACTAAACATGTCTCAATGAAAAGAATTTTACCAGAAGGTGAAGCTATCCTTTTAGCTATTGAAAACTTAATTAAAGGATATTTTCTCTTCCAATGCCTTTTAATGCTACATTGGAAACATTTTCCTTTGGGGCTTACTACATTTTTATGAATTTACACAAATCCTGAATTAGATGCTCTCTTTGGCTCATTCTTCTTCTTCTTACTACTCTTTCCTCTAGGATTGAGACCAAAAGATAAAGATGGGCCCTTAGTTAATTGACTATTATAAGCATCTATTTTATCTTGGGGGTGCATTTTCATTAGGTATTTGAGTGCATTTATCAGTCAGGACATATTTGTGCTTTTCAATTATGAGTTCAATTTTCTAATTCACATAATTATTCTCGGTTAACTTATTTTGGTTAAGGATGGATGCTAGTGAGGTGAATGAAGACATGATTCTGATAAATAAATTCATACATAAGAATACATTATCTGAAAGCATGTGTAACTTTTGCATGAATACATGATTCTGAAAAATAAATTCATACATAAGAATACATTATCTGAAAGCATGTGTAACTTTTGCATGAATACATGAAATGCATTTATATAGGCTTTTTAACAATATTATGCATCGGTAATCTAATTTTCATTCAGAATACGCCTCCATAGGGTGGTCATATCTATCATAAATCAAACTAGTACCATACTAATTTTTTTATTATTATCTAGATATCTCATATCAAATAATAATAAACTGCCGATTCTTTAGCCCTTAGATTTAATTGACAAGAATTTCGTAGGGAGGATATCAATCAACCTAAGTTGAATATACAACCATTATTTCAATCATTTATATTTTCCAATTAGAAAAGCCACCGTAGGGTAGTTAGTTTCGCATGAGTCATATATTGGATCTTATCCTTTAAGAAAGTTCTATCTAGTAACCAATTCTGATTAATACCCTCCGTAGAGAGCTCATAAGATTTGAGGTAATGTATTAATTTACCTTACTATAGGACCAATAACGGAGGCCATGGGCTTTATGCCTAAAACATCTCTCACTCAATATTTTAATTCTTAGAGTTTTTAATTAATTTATAAAATAACGTTCTATTCATTAATATCTAATTTTATTCTCATAAAATAATTAATAAGACCATGTTAAATAATAAATTAATATAATATTAAAAATATGACAATAATCTTATCCTAATCTCATTAGAACATTAATATCATATAATATGATATATTTTATGCATGGACATGTGAATGTAGTACTCTTAATCTATATGTCATGTTATTCATCCAATCAATTAACTAGATAAATAAAAAAACCTATAATTCATGATTTTTCCTAGGAAGAAAAATATTAAAACTAAGCCTAAATTCTTCAAAATCTTCTTTGAAGTCAACTTGGGCTCTTCCATAATATTATCTCCTCTTGATTGTCTTCTTTTATGGGTTTAGATTTTGGGCCTTTTAATTTTCTTTGGTCTACTTATTTTTAAAAATAAATTAGATTTATTTTAGGATTAAAATTTCTTTGGGCCTTCAAAAAAAAAATTTAATAAAATTATTTTTAGACCTAATAATTTTAATAAAATAGCCCAAATAAAATTTTATAAAATTGAACTAAAATTAAAAGAAGTTTGGACAAATTTAAATTTGCAAATACCCAAAATTAATTTGGGTTAAATTTAGAACCTATTTACAAATATCTCAAAGTTTTCTAGCCAAACTTTGACTACCCAAAACTTAGAGGGGGTCGAGTGAGAATAATCAATTCTATTAAGGCCTATTTGCATAATTAATAAACTTTTAAGGGTCTATTTATCCGATATGCAAATAAATTTGATCAAATTAGAATAATTAAAACTTAAAGGGGCCTATATGATATTTCTTAGATGGAACCCTAATTTCATTTGTAAAGGTCGCCACCCAATCTTTCTCTTTTTTTTTCTTTTTTTTTTTTACGTTTTCCTTCTCTTTTTTTTCTTACAACAAAAATAATAAAATACATATTCTTTAGATTACAAATAAAAACCCTAAGCTATTTATTTGGCTTACAAAGAAATCTAAAGAATCATAAAAAATTAACCTAACCAAGAGAGAAAATTGTGATATAATTTCATCATCCCCTTTTGTTACAATTTCAAGAAAAAAAATGCAAACAAATATCTAACCATGAATTATTGGGCATAACCATTCATCACATAATTAATAAAAATAATAATATAGATTAGTATGCAATTGGTGTCACAATAAACAATTACTATCATACATAAAATAAATTATACATGTAATATGAAATAAGGTGGCTCTGATACCAGTTGTTGGTTGGTAAATAATTTTTTTTTTTCTGTTTAATAAAATAAACACAATGAAAGTCAAATTGTCTTGTTCATAATTACATGTATAGGGATAGAAGATTACCTTAATTTCTCACTACGAAAAATCTTGAATTGATTCACTGCAATCTTCTCTACTACCCTCAATCTTCAATCTCAACACGTGTGGGCACGTGGATCTTTTTTAATCTCTAAAAATACTAATACCCAAATTTGAGAGAATAGTATTAATTAAATTCTTTTTCCACGTAAGAATATATAAAAAGAATTTTTTCTCTATATAGTTGTAGTATGCTTTATTACTTCATACCTCTCATATATATAGGAATCTCCTTTGGGTATTTAGAATTTGATTATGATTAGAAAATTAGAGTTTGATTAGTGTTTCTAGTAGAGGGACTGCAAGATCCATGGGCTTCCTAGCTACAACTTAAAAGGCCTAGTCCTTACTATCTCATAATACATCAATTTTTCTAAGTTAACCCCAGACTATTTTACTAAAAGCCAAAGACTGTACTCTAATAACCCATGTTATAAAGTAAAAAGCTAATTTAATTATAACTTCATTTAATTAAATTGGGTTTGGTCTTTAGACCAATAATAACCACTTAATTGACCATCTAGTTGATGTCCATAATTAAAGTTAAGCCTCGAATGAAATGTCTTACCTCTTTAATTACTTATTTGCCCTTAAGTCACTGAATGCTCTAATGATCACTTTTAATATGTCTATATTTATAAATAAATTTATAAATAAATATTATTATTCAATAAATAATTTATTGAATAAACTGTGGCCACAGATTCTAATGATCAAGTACTGCAAACAGCTTAGGTGAACATTAATTATTAGATTCTATCTTGTAAATATATATTCCTACGACCAATGAAATTATATCTTCAAGCTATTGAAGTTTTGACCGTTTATATGGATCTCACTTCGTGATAACTCAAAAGATACAACTCATGAATGTAAGCTCATTACCTGCTCAGGATTAAGATCATTCAAGCTTATTAAAAGTTTTGTGAATTAAGATCTATGACATTTAGTTAATCAGATTAAAATGGACAATAGTCCCATTCAATATAACATATACACTAGTTTTTCTACTCGAAGTCTCTACTTTGATGATCAAGGTAAATCATCCACTATAAGAAGCAGAAAAACTACAATATTACATAATAAAATACCCTTTGTCATTAGTGGTTGTGAACTAGATTTAATTTATAAGGAATTTGTGATCTATACCCTCTGTATTAGCATCATATGCTTAATATATAGATCACATACTTTATAAATATGGGTTCATTAATGTATGCTCAATTATATGTATGAATCAACTTTATTTATGTAATAAAATATTATTACACATGCTTTAAGGGCATAAAATAACATAAAATGTCTAACAATAAGTTAATTAATCAATAACAATATAATGAAATTATTCCTTGAATTGACAGTTTTAGTTGGTAAATTCACTTACACTAAATATATTTTCATATTTCAAGTCAACATCCATATCCAACTTCTTGGCAACTGATACTTTATTAGAACTACCTGCCTTTGAATATTTTCTTTTTCTTTAGATCTTTTCCTTTATAGCATCTAGTTTAGCACATGTTATTACTAATTTCTCATTATATTTCAACCTTTTTATCTCCAACAAGTTATCATCAACAGGTACATTGAAATATATATTAGTGGTGATATACTTGCCTTCCCTTTGAAAATGGCCAGAAGCAGGCTTCCTTCTTAAGAGTTAGTCAAAATGCCATTAATCTCTTCAAATTTGGGTACACCATTATGTGCTTCACTATCAAGATCTTCTATAATAACAATCAAGAAAATATGTAATTGGTAAGTTGTCAGAGCTTGTTTGAATTGAAATTTATCCATATATTCAAAATAAAACAACAGTTAATGAATATTACAACTTTAGAAACAATTAGTTGTTTCGGAATGTAACTTCCATTCTTTCTTCTTTTTGCTCTCTTTCATGTTATAATCTTGTCAAGTTAAGTCTCTAACAAACTAGTCTTTTGCATCTAATAATTAAAATATAAATTTCAAATTCATGTAACAATTACTAAAACAAATGAAAATTAATTATATATGAAGAAGGTCTTATTATCTCTTCAATAAGTCCAACATTTCCCTTCCGACCCAACATGTGATCACACTTGTTAGACTTTCTTTTCATTTGAGATGCTTCCTTAACTTTCAAAAAATTATCACACAACCATCAAGTTTTAAGAACACTGAATACTTATTGAATTAGAAGCTGAAAATCAGATTTAATGCACGTGTCATAAATTCATTACTCAACCTCAATTTCACAAATGCCTTATAGTCATATTATTTTATCCACTTGCACTCAATAAAAAGGCTTTCTCAATTTTTGTTTGTCATTTTTTTATGGTAGGATGTAGTCAAACATTAAACAATATCTAAATGTCTAATAGGCCACCCCAATAGAATGTAAAACCTGCTTCTTGCTACAAGGATCAACCTCAAAACGAGACTATCAAACATAAAATATGTTATTGTAGTTAAATAATAGAAACATGCAATAATTCTTGTGATGAAGTCTTACTTGCACCCACTTCTATAGGGACTCTTTTAATTGAGATGGTACATTTTACTAATCATTATACACAATGGGAATCGATTGTTAAACTATCACACTGATGGCTATGATCAATACAGTATCCTCATCTTCTTTTGGTACCCTAAATTTAATGTATCTTACCACTATTTTGTTATCGTCTTTAGTAGTTTTAAAAGTTGTTGTCTTAGCCATGCCTCGGGTATGTCTATCACTCATATCCATTAAACAATCAGACTCATTACCACTCATACTCCTTTAAAATTATAGTTTGTCATCAATGTCAATATAAGAGAATTAATCAGCCCATACTATGTTTGATAACTTTCATCGTTACCACTCATAAATAAGTGATTTTTTTTTTAATTTCTTTTTGGGTTGTGTTAAAGATTGCATTACGAAATTTAACACATGAGCATTTCATTGATTTAGTATTTCCAAAATGCATGGTAGCAAACTCAAGGAATTTTTCAACCCCATCATCATATTCCTTAATCTATCACATGACATACAAGATTTATCCACGTCAAAGATAAGAAATATGCACTTGAAAATAATATTTTACCTAATGTAATGTAATTATTATTGAGTAAAACTTATTTTTCATTGATGATGAAATATATGCACATGTATATTTTATATGTGTTGAACACTACTAGGCTATCATTTGATAGGCCATGCCATCACAACATATACTTTTTCTATATTTATGTGATAGTGTTTTACATACTAATTGTTTTGTAAAGTTGAATATATGCCTTCAACTTGTATGATGCCTGGGAAAGAAGACTAAGAGGAGGCATGATAAGAAGATTATAGAGCAATAATTCAAACCAATCCAATGGGATTACTCTTCCGTTTAAGATTAAAACTATTTTTGGGGGAAGCTTAAATTAAAAAAAAGGTCAAGAATACTACTTAGGTGTTTTCTTATAGAGCTACAAAAGTTGAGGACAAGATTTCAAAAGACTTTTTAAGTCAATGGACATTGATTTAAGAAAAATCTTAGAGGAGAGATCAAGGAGGAAAAATCCTCTATTACTTTATTTAAATCTCTATGAAAAAAAGAAGACATCAAGCTGATGACATTAAATCAAGTTCTTAAGAGGCGACTGATTGTGTGCTATAATAGCATAGCGTAAACGCATGCTATTGTATCAAGTAATATAAGATTTTAAGTTCAGATATTATTCTCACGAGGACTATTCGATCTATTTCTATCAAGTAATTACTAAAATTATACCTACTTTACTTTTATCTAGAAATTATAATATGAAATTCAACTAATTAACTTAAAACTTAACCTCGATAGAAAATAAACAAAGGGTTAAACTCACAAATTCAGAATAATCTAGGGTATAGACTCATCATTTAGTATTTCATTGGATTTATTAACCTCTTTGTTAAGCCCTTAATACAAATTGATTGGCTAGACTCTAATCTTGTCACAAGCCTCTGTCAATGATGAAGTGACTATATTACGCATTCTAACAATCACCTATATGTCTATGGTAATCAAATTAGAATGTAATTCATTAAAAATAAGTCTAAATTATACCACATATATCATCTAGGTATATATCTATTTTACATAAAACTCATAGTTGTTACCCTATGATCATACATCAAATTATCCTAGACTAAACATATGAATCTTTTTGTCAAGTTCACCATGGTTCCTCAATCCTTCAAAATATTGATCAGGTATAATGAAAGTATTAAGATCAAGATAAAATGAATCAATTTTATGTATTAAGATTAATAACTAAGAATCGATAAAATTTAACTTCATACTAGGTTTAATAGTCTAACCTTAGATCAACAAGTTTGGCTCATTACAAAACCAAGAGTATAAATCAATAATATAAAGACATCATAATCAAGAATATAATGATAAAAATAGAGAAGAAAAACTAATCAAGGTGACTCCTTAGGTTGCTTCTCTCTCAATCTTGACTTGGAACTTGATTTTTGATCTTGAATCTTGATTTCTTAGCTTTGATATTTGATTTTGTATTGTGAATTCTTTCTCTAAGTTTTGCCTCTCGAAAGTCTCTGTATTGACTCTTAAAAGAGTTCTTTTATAGGTAGAAAATTTCCTAAGGTCGGGGAGATTTGAATCCACGTCAAAATAAGAGTAAAAAGAGAGAATTTTTCACTTGTCACTGGCCAGTGGGCACTGCGGTGCCCAAGGTTCTGGTCTGGCCACTGTGGTGCCTGGCCTTGGGTACTGCAGTGCCAGCTTTGAGTTCCTATGGTGGCATAAATTGAGTGCATCTTGCTTGTTTCTTGTTTGATTTGCCTCCCATTTGTTCTTATTTGTCACATTTTCCCTCGTGCACCTATTTATGATAAAAAAAAACTCAATTACATAGCCAAATATTCATAATTACGAGCAAAACACAAAAGTTTGGGAGTAAATATACTATTGCATGTATGCCCCTATCAGCAACCTAAATAAATATATATTTTATTGTTATTTATTAATTTACATAAAATAACATGACATTGCTGCATCGCCAGAAATGATAGAAAGTAGGCCCCATAATGCTCAATTACAGGGCTATAATGCCAACTTGAGCTGAAATTAGGCACCAAGGTAAAACCCCAGCACCACAACACCAAGAAGCCAAGGCCGTAGTGCTAAAAGCTAGAAAAACACCCCTCAAATTCTTGGGCTCAGCATCGTAACACTATGATCCCAATGTGATAACATTAAATTCACACCAACTTATCTAGCCTACAGCCTGTAAGATGAAGATGACGATAAGAATGACAGTCTGACTGATATGGCGAACGATTGAGCTCGCTTAGCTACTGGCAGGGAAGTGCTCTATTCCTATTTTTTTCCTTGCCATTGGGGACAATTTCAATCTTAAATTTTAGGGAGAGAAACACTTTTCTGTGTTAATTTACTGATTTTTGTCTTATCTATCAAATTTACCTACTGTTTTTCTATTTTATGTTTTTCAAGTTAATTTTGTTTAGTTAGTGGTTAACTTTAGGTTTGGTATGAGGTTTAGTAGTCAATGCTAAGAAATTGATTGTGATTAATATAATTCTTTGGAAATGATAGCTTTTGCATTTGTTTTTATGTTTGATCTTTATATCAAGTTTTTACCTTTTGTTTGATTCCTTGAACACATATGTTATGGTCATTTTGTTTGTTTGTTACTTTGAGGAAGTTTATGCATGACAAACACACATAGTCTCATGCATTCTAGAAGTTGTTTGATTATCATTCGAGGTGAAATCCTATGTCACACATGATTAAAGAAATGATTTCAGTCAATGTTTAGACCGTTTGAGCCTTTCGAGCCTAATGACTATTTTTATTTGTTAACCACATTATTAATATTAATGAATTAAATTAAGAGGAGTAATTAAATTCAAGTGAAGTATTAGGGGATAATTATAATTCTAGGTTTTTTATATTGGGAATTGATAATTATTGTCTATGTTTTTTTTTTCTTTTTTTCTTTGTTATTTATTTTAAAATTTAATTGCTTGTGCTATTAATTGTTTGAATAAGAATAAGGAGACATAATTTTAGTATTTAGCGAATTTAGTAATAATTTATCGTGGGAATGATACTTCACACATCATTAAATTACTTGTTTGCAATAACCTAAACTTATATTTTCAAATCATATAACACTGACGAGCTGTTGCACCTTTTCCCAAGTGAGCAAACCAAAACTTAAGGCCCTAACTGCATAAGAGGAAGTATGAGAAGGTTCTCAGATTAGGGGAAGAGTCGTAATATGAAGGGTCTGTGCAGGTGTCCCCAAAGCAATCATTTTTCCCCTCTCATACCTTAAAGGCCTTAAGGGATGCTCTTAGGACAATACCTTAGATTGTTCTTGATGGGGTCTCTTATGGGTATTCCCTCTCTTGAACTCTATTGACCTCTATTCTAAGCTCTGGGCTAAATTGGGGATCCATCACACTTTGGCTATCCAAAGCTTGGGATTCCGCCCTTAACTATGAACTCATATCTTTTAATGAGCTCTCCTTCTTCTATAGTCACTTCATTGACCTTACATTCTTGTCAAAAACGGGGGAAGATCTCGAATAGAATGCCCACATGGAACAAGTAAAAATCAAACAACTTACTTTTCCTCTTTGAAATAGGACGAACAACTCTGAGATAAGATTCATATCTTTCAAACTCCTATTAGTCGACAACCCCATACAGTTGGAAAAATAAGCTAGGGCAACATTGACTCTAGACCTATATGCCTTACAGATTTCTAGCCTAAGGTCTTGTAAGAAAGAAAGGAAATATTAAAAAGTAAAGCAATATGAAGAGCACGGGAGAGGAATAAAAGGGAATGACTTACCTCTAAGGAAAACCTAGCCAAGACAGACTAAGATCCTCTTTGAGACAGGGGAACTTCTTGCCCTTATTCCTTACTAGTAAAGAACCAAAACTCCTTCCAGCCCTTGTTATTGAAAGGTAGATTTTAAATAGGAGCAGGAGTTCCTTGACTCGAAAAGTAATAGAAGTCTTTATTCTTGACCGTACTGTGCCTAAACTGATAGAGGTACCACAGCTCCTAAAAAGATGGCTCAGACTGTCTTGCCCGTTCTTATAAAACAAAAAGGCCCAATAACACTTGCCAAGAATTTGCACTTAGCTGGGAAAGGGCAACCCCCAAGTAGGTTAACATCCTCATAAAATAGGGTTACATAGAAAGCCTATGCTCGAGCCTTAAAAAAAGCAATATATAAGCCCACATCTCTTTATTCAGTATGGCATAGAAAGTAATTAAGGTTGGACACCCGTAATATTACAGAACTAGGAATGTTATAATAACCTCTAAGATGCCCTAGTCCTCTTTGGTCTCGTGGGACCTTTGGTACGTAAGGTCTAGCTCGCACTCTAATTCCTTGGGTTTGGCAAGAGGATCATCAAACGACCCCTCTCTATTCCTCCTCTTCTACTCTCTACCCTAAGTCAATACTAGCTTCTTCCCTTAAAAGGGCTTCATTGTCGGTCTCTTTATGACCTACGATCGCTATAGTGGTCTCAGGTACATCCATACCCCTAAGGAAGAGGCTTTACCCCTAGAACCTTGAGTGCCCTTAACTTACTATTCCTCTTATTAAGAGGGATCTCATCAATGTCCTCTTCTATGCCACTCATCGATGATCTAAGATCTAAATAACTCTTATTATCAGAAGACATTATAAATTTAACAAGTTATCTTATGGGTAGAAGGGCAAAGATGAATAGTCTAAACCAAGTATTCAAAACATAATTACAAGATATCTCAAGATAATAAAGTCAACACCAATGATAAGAAATTCCAAAAATCCCAGAGTTTTATCTTATAAGATTCAATAATAAGAAGACCAATAATTGCATAGTAACACTATAAGGAAAAAAAAAGAAAAATAATAAAAATTGACTCATTATGACAAGATGAATTAGAGATCGTCGAACAATGATTAAAGATTTGTACGAATCATAGCTTCTTAATCTCCTTCTCCTTTGGGTGAAGTAATTCAAATAAGAAAAAGTGTTAAAAAAAACCCCTAATGGGTATATTTATAACCTAATGCTTAGGAAAAATATCAGCTATTCATTCAAACAAATGGATTATATCAAAGCACGCTAAAGTCCCCTCAATTGACTAACAAGATAGTTAAGGGGTTAGGGACCGTTGAATCAAACATAAGGCCTGGGATCAGGACACGTTTACAAAGGCATTTCACTTTAAACACTTAGGGGTAGTGAAAAGATATAGTAATGAATGCACGACTTTTTAAGGGGCACCAACAATTAATGCAAAGATTTTAAAATGACAAAACCACTAAATTGACTCAGGATAACACTGAAGGTATGAGTTAAACGATATACGACCTAAGGTCAGAATAGGATACCAAGAAAATCACTAATCAAATACTCAAACCGTCACAGGGAACAAAAAAAGATTAAAATCAAGCCGAGAACCACAAATGTTTTCAGCATTAATAAGTCAAAAAAACTAAAAGCTTGGGGACTCCTTCTTTAGAAAGATAGCTCAAAGCAAAGGACCAAATTAGTTCAAAATGGGTTAGGGGCTAGGAATTCACCTGCTCAAACCTAAGGGTAAGCTAAAGCCTCCTTAAAACAAAGTTTAATACTGAGGAGGTCGTCGAAGACTTCCTGAGCACATTAGAGCTTGAAAGACTCAAAGACTCGCATTAATGGTAGGATCCCATCATTTAAGGGATCCCCCATCAATTACTACTCTAGAAGAAAAGCCACAAGAATCTTCAGATCAAGATTAATACTATAAACATCGAGTTCGGCACCAATCACGAAGATGAAGTTCAAATTTCTCAAGATAAAATGGTAAGTATCAACTATTAAAAGGTAGAATAACAACAATCAAATAGTACTCAACTTCTTTTCGTACTAAAAAATAAGGCCTAAAACATCTCTTTCTACTTTTCTTAAACAACAATTAATTTAAACATCAAAGGATCTTTGTTAAAAAAGCTACCGATATGATCAAATTTTGTTTATTGTGGTTGTAAGAACCTGAGAACCTCTAGATAAAGCCCATTTTAGCACACCTCGTCAATCTAGGCCCAATCTTATTCCCAAAATATATATTCAAAACTCGTTGTTCCAAAAAAATAATTCTTCGAATCAATAGTTGCAATAAATTTCTTATTATTTCTATAGGATTAAGATCAATTAAGCTTATTAAAGTTTATATGAATTAAGATCAAAAAAAATTTATTAACTAAATCTAAATTTATAATAGTCTAGTTCAATGTATTACAAACACTATTTTTTAAAACTTAAAATTTTTACTTTAATAATCAATATAAATCATTTATTATAAAAATAAAAAAATTAAAATCTCACATAATAAAATACCCAAATACTGAAGGGTGGACTATCACAGAGCCTGTTAGATCTAAAACAATGTTTTAGAGAAGTAAAAATTATCCTACATCATAATTTATCAATAAAAATGTATATGGTCTAATTATAAATCAAGCATTCATTAAATCTAAAATTTTCAATAATAAAGTAAAAATATCAATTAGTGTTGTGTTGGTTATTTTTATTTTTGAAGAAGAGTAAAGGGTTAAAGTTAGGTTAGGTTAGGTTAGGTGGTGAAGGGTGAAGAGTTGGGTTACCGTCCTTGCATTTTAGATGTTAATATACGAGTATGAATAAAAATATAATATTAAGTATGTTAATGTATGAGTATGACTCTACTCATTTACCTTATTTACTACTTTTCCTTAAACTAAACTTCACGTCACCTCTTAATCTTATTGTTACGTTTGTAATTGCGAAACATATATTTAATAATCACTTGTTACGTATTATAGAAACTTATTTAACATTTTGTAACATCAAAACAACACATCACATGCATTCCCACTTACTTAGTGGTGTGTGGGAAAGCTACCTTAAGCTTTGTCACACTGAAAATTGATATGTAAAATAATGTTTAAATCTTTTAAAATTTTAGACTTGATCTCACTAATATTATAAAAACAAAATCTCCGTTTTATTCAAATTAAGTTTATATATTCAAATTAATATTCACATCAAATTAAGAAATTGAATTTTGTTTATATTTCTATAGTATGCAGAACACAAAAAATTAATTATTGTTGACCAAACAATTTTTTTTTGAAAATTTCTTTAAAATGATAATATCAATAAGTAAAAAATAATAATTATTATTTTGTAAAAATGATAAAAATAACATAACATCACAAGTACTTTCTTGTTGAAAAAAAGAAAGAAAGTGAAAAGTATAAAAATTATTCAATTAAAATTTACTTTTAAGTGACTTATTTAATTACCCAACTCTTATTTAATTTTGTAATAGTCAAACAAATTTAAATGAAGAATGGAATAATAAATATCGCATATAAAATAATTAATTCAAATTTTGAGAGACAATTCTATCACGTGTTTGTGGTTTATTTTTAAATTATTAAATTCACTTAGCTTGTTTATAAGCTGGTAATTCACCAAAAGCAAAACCTCGATTGTGTTTTTTTGAAACTAAATAAAGAAACAATGTTTGATGAAAATATAATTTGCAACATAAGGTTCCTATAAGAAAACTTGAAACTTTAAAATGACAATTTTTTAAAGTAAATACAACCAATATTAAGTGTTTGTATTTTTTTTTTAAACTTAAATGTTGAATATGACTTAATTTAGCTATTCAGTCCTTTAAAATTCTTTATTTTTCTAATTTAAAATGAGAATATTAAGTTAATTTGCACTTAATTAAAAAAGTAAGATTTTTAGTGTTTTTTTTAATTAAATGTAAAAAAAAATCTAAATGCTATAAATAATTTTTTTTTTTTAAATTTCTTACCTATTTAATAGATTACGTCCATACCTACATAAAACTCATTTATTATTTATTTTATTTCTTATCATATACTCATCGTATAAAATATGTATTTATTATATTGGTGAATTTCATAATTAACTTGTTTCGTTACATATTTATCACTACCCAAAAAAAGTTATATGTAATAAAAAGTTACAATAATATTCATGTTAATATTATTTTAATATTAATTCATATGGTTATTTATTTTGTTATTAATTTAGTATATTTAAATTAATAAATACATAGTTGTAAAAATATTGATTTTAAGTGAATTTTTAATTTCAAAAATAGACAAACACTTGTATTCAAATATTAAGAAAGCAAAAAATCACTCTATTCAACACAATCAAAATTTAATAAAAATAAATAAATGCTATTTAAATAATACCTATAACCTAACATAATAATTTTTTTTTAAATATAACAAATTGGTTAAACAATTGTCATATTTATAAGGCTCCAGCAATTATACTGCGATAGTATCTTTTTTATGAAAAATAATGACTGTTAAATACGAGGTTATAAGATTCAACAGTTGTGTGTTTAAGTAATCCGTTATTGTGAAGATTGTTTACCAGTTAAATCAATTGCATCTCGTCTATTGTAGACAGCAAGTCCATGGAGCAACAGTAAGCGTTGATTATGGATACTTTTTGCAAGTCACCCGTGAAGTAATCAGATGAAGTAATCAGACAAATAACTAGGTTTTCAATTTTTTTACGACATGATGGCAGAAGAAACAAATCAACAAAAAGAAAGAGGAGCTCCGTTATTCAAATCGTTTAAAGGAATTAAATTGTATATATTTTTTACACTTGTGATACGTATCATGTCATGAATTTTGCATTCTAATCAACTTAAATCCATGTTTCGTGGCTGATGCATAAATATTAACGAATTGTATGCAAATATGCTAAAAATTGGTTACCACACTACATTAACATGACACATATAAGATTCGTCTACACGAGCTGCAACCCCATTTAAGACGAAGACCCTAAACTCTTTTTGCATCCATTTAAATAAGGCATCCAAACTTCTTCCCAAACACACTGTGGGTTTAAGTTTCATTACAAACACACTGTGGGTTTAAGTTTCATTACAAACACACTCTTGTGGAGTGTGTTCTCCATACTAAACTCGAAATGGGTTAAATTTTTTTTAATAATACTTTCTAATAAATTCATAAACATATATCAAATCATATCAGAAATTAAATTCAAACATACAACAGGATACTACTTGTTGGAATACTTCTTGAAGCAATATTTAAAGAATAATTATAAAATACATGAAATAAGCAATACAATCTGGGGGTGGTAGTGGATCGAGTTTGGAACATGCTGGAGGCCAGAATCCCATATCTAGATCTACATTATTAAAGAAATACCAAATCTTACCCAAAACAAAGTGGGTTTATAGTGTCATTAAACCACCCGAAATTAACACAACAGGTGTCCGCATAGATCTTATTTCCCAAAATGCCCTATTGACAACTTATTTTCAAGTGAATAGAGGCGCAATGAAGTGAGACATCCATAACAGTAACCCATTTCAATAGAGATTGAAGGGATCCTCACGTACACAGCAGTAACAGGAACTACGTCAAAAAGTCAAGAGATGACTCAAGAAGACGTGATTTATAATTTTCACAAGAGTGCATCACAAACCGTAAAGCGTTGATATATTAGGAGACCCTTCAGTTTTTTTCTATATGCATACTCCCAAAGTTATTGAGTCAACTATTTAAGAAATTTGTTCCTTTGTAGTGCACCCACCAAAGTTGCAGTTGTTTTCATTCCAGGTTGAAACATATAAAACCATTTTCCCTGGCAAAGAGCAACTACACTTATAACCTCTTATATGTGGTGAGGAAATGTCACATGATTCGGTTGGTTATGTGACCAACATATCTCTTTTTTTCCTATTTATGAATATTTCATTACCCGAGCAATGCATGCATTTTCTGTATCGGTGTATGACGAGCATACTTCATGTTTTCCAAACATTTATCCTAAACATTAGAAAAGTGTTTGATCAGTACAGGTGTTGTTGGAAGTGTAATTGGCTACATATATGTAAATAATGAACCATTTATATTGTTTTGATGTTTTAGGATCACACTATATTGCATGTAGCCACATAGGTTAATTTGTTTACATGTTCGTAAGATGATGTTCATTTACTTCAAGCAAGATGAGCATCCCCCAATATGTTATGCGGACCTACAAAACTCACCAATCAGAGTTGTACCACGGTCGAATAACGTCCATGTCGAAGCTGTAGACACTAGACATGGTCAAACACCAACTAATGGACAGGAGATTGGCATTGTTTCGCGAAATATGCTTTGACCATTTTCTTCAATTGGATACTATAGTTTTCCATGGCCAGCCTTTGCACAACGTACTTCTGAGAGAGGCCAGGACAGATAATGCTCATACTGAGTTGTGATTCAATATTGTTGGAAAAAATTTCAATTTTCACGACAAGAGTTTGATCTTGTCACTAGACTACATTTGGACTCTATGCAAAGATAGACGCTAAGTTGAGTAGACTTTAAGAAAGCCATGTAATTTTAAAGTTCCTACATAAGGATGAGTCTAAGAAAGTCAGGGACTTGGAAGATGTGTTTACAGATACACATTTCATATTTTAGGATGATATAGATGCTGTGAGGTTGGCACTAGTTCTTTTCGAGGATAGAACTCTTTTCGACAAAGCTGATGGAAGGAGTCTCGACTTAAAATTATTAAAGCTTGCAAAAGATGTATCCTTTTTCAACAAGTACCTGTCGGGTTCCCTGTGCTGAGAGTACACAATCAATTTCATCAAGCAGGCTATACAAAATCAGCTGCAACTTTATCGTGAATGAAAGCAATCCAGAGGAGTGCACAAAGAGGAGTCATTTAATTTCCACGGGTTTCCATTCACCTTCCAGTAAGTATTTCATTGTATTATTTTGCATGTGTTCCCCTACCTAAATGGGACATTTTAGTCACTATTTTATACCTAGCATGAACATAAACAATATAAAATTTGGTTTTGGCATTCC
Organism: Ailanthus altissimus; assembly: GCA_946807835.1. Classification (NCBI taxonomy): domain Eukaryota; kingdom Viridiplantae; phylum Streptophyta; class Magnoliopsida; order Sapindales; family Simaroubaceae; genus Ailanthus; species Ailanthus altissimus. Next base: position 8,438,155 of record OX327690.1, on the reverse strand, counting down.
TTAAAGAAGCATGAATGTTTTATTTCTTTGTCAGTTTTGGTAGGTTACCTGGACACTTCTTTGTGAAGCTTGTGGGAGATGTGCATAAAAATGCATGCACAATTATAGATTACGGTTGAGCAAGATTAATGATATATTTATCTTGTGACACAAGTGATTTACACAATATTAAAGTTGAATTTTTATCTTTCAATAAGTCAGAGCAGAGTGTGAAAATAGTAACAAACTTATTATATGCTTGTAAATATGGATATATGAAAGTATCTTGCTTGTCGGACGGTTGTATGGAATCAAGAAGTTTGATGTAAGCATTCCTCAAATTCTCAAATAGCAAATGACCGCACCTCCTTCAGAGATGCAGTTGAACAACGAGCTATTTAGTGTCACTGATTTACTTGAAGGAGAGGTGTCAATCGAGCTTCAGCTTAGTAAACGGGAGCGTGAAATTGATTTCTACAAAATTTATTTGACATTCCAGGGATTTCAAGCTGACGTCAATATAGAAAATGTTGCTTAGAAATTCAAGCCACTATGATATGTCACTCCACAAATTAGTATTAACCCAAGCAAGTATACATGTCTATTAACTTGGAAGGGTGCACTAGGTTGAATGTTGCAGAAAGGACATAATGGTGTATGACTCATTTTTGTAAATGGAAACAAATGACCAAGTGTTTAGGTGTATAGTGTTAGGATAATGTTCTAAAAAGTATGTATTTATACGGTTTTTATAAAATTAATAAAGTTGTAATTTTATATTTGATGAGTATTTATAATTTTATGACATAAATATAAAAAAAATCTCTTATTTATTTATGTAATCATAATTTTAGTATATAATTGTTATATATAAGAGGATTAAAGTTATAGATAATAAACAGAAAAGTCCGTAATAAATTAATTAAATTTGAGATATTTAATTAAATATTATTAGTACAGTCCACAAACATTTAAAATATAGTAATCTTATCCAGATCATTAATGTAGTGAGATTATGGTGGAGGCACTATATATAATATGATTATATAAGATTGAACCAGACGTAATTTAAATTCCTATGTAAAATACCGTTGTTAATTAAGAATTTAAATAACGTCAACCGATGATCATATGCAGATTAACCTTAATCCTGAGTGATCATAAACTCCTGTTTGTATCATTATGTCATTTGAAATACTCGTTACGGTTTGTCTAAAGAACAGATTAAAAACTTGTACTTTAGTGGCATAGTAAGATAAACGGTTGTGAATATGATTTACAGATTTGGAATCCATTCATTCCTAATGGAAGTTAGAAAGAAGGTTCTCTTAAGGGTTAATTCTAGAACTGAACGGTTAGAGCGCTCAATTTGTAATAATGTTATAAATTAACTGTTCACTAGTGAATTAATAGTACTTAAAGATAAAGAAATAATTAGAGAAGTAAAACGGCAATTAACCTAGCTCTAATTATGAACCATCTAGAAATAATTAGAGAGGTAAAACGACAATTAACCTAACTCTAATTATGAACCATTTATGGAGGTTAAATTGCATGGAGTGATTAAATCAATGAACTACTCTAACTTTTCTGAATAAATTATATCTATAAATTCAAGAATACAATTTCAATTTTTTAGTGGAATAACATTGGAATTAATAAATTTAATTAATTAATTATTCAAAGTTTATTGCAACTTGAAATTATAGGTCCCTAATACCACATCTTTTGTTATTACAGTGAACAATTGAAAAGGATTGTGCTATTACACAAACTGCTTGTTTTCATAAAATAGTTTTAAAATATATATATTATATTTGGATAAAATTAATTAATTAATATAAATAAGATCTTATCCAAATATAATTAAATATTTAATTTAAGAGATTAAATAAATAAAATCTTAAGGATAATTTTTGAAATTATCAAAAAGATTTTATTTTTAATTTTATTAAAATACTAATAATAGTCAAATATTGGGTATTATACGTTAACCACAAAGAGCAGGACTCTATATGATTTACATTAATTAGGTCTCCTTTTAAAAGATAATAATTTAATTAGTAAATATTATTAATTAAATTATTATTTTAAAATGAAATATTAGTCTAAATAAAATACAACACACATACGTGAAATAAACGCAAGATACATATTATTTTTCAGAGAAGAAAAATAAATTGGAAGCCCACTCTTTCTTTTATTGTAGAACAAGAGACTTGGTTTGGAATCCTTTGGTGGAAGAAAACTCGACGTGAATTCAAGGTATGTTCTTATTAATTTTTATTTATTTTAATATCAATATCATATATTCATAAGATTCTTAGATAAAAAGTGTTTTTATCTAATGAAAATAAATATTAAAGATTTTTTATTTTTTATTCCGCTACGTTATGAATTATTATGTTGGTACAATGTTAACGAGATCTACTAGAATAAGAAAATCATCAATTCCTAGTGATTATGTTGTATATCTACAAGAATCGAACTATAATATTAGAGTTGAAAATGATACTGAAACGTTTTCACAAGCCATGAGTTGTAAAGAATCCAATTTATAGTTCGATGCAATAAAAGAAAAGATGAATTTTATGGCATCTAACAGAGTCTGGGATCTTGTTGAGTTGTCTGATGGTGCAAAAGCCATGGGATAAAATGGGTCTTTAGGTAACATCGAGAGATTTAAAGCAAGACTCGTTACTAAAAAATTCACTCAAAAGTAAGGAATCAATTACAAGGAAACTTTCTTTCTTGTATCTAAGAAAGATTCTTTTTAAATTATTATGACATTAGTTGCTCATTTTGACTTAGAGTTGTAACAAATGGATGTGAAAATAGCTTTTCTCAATGGAGATCTAGAGGAAGAGATTTATATGAAACAACCAAAATGATTTTTCTCTAGTAATAGTGAGCATTTGATATGCAAGCTAAAGAAATTCATATATGGATTGAAACAAGCCTCCCGTAAATGGTATTTAAAATTTCATGATGTTATCTCTTTATTTGGTTTCATAGAAAATATCATGGATCAATGTATATACCAGAAGGTCAGTAGGAATAAAATTTATTTTCTTATTCTATATGTGGATGATATTTTACTTGCAACCAATGATAAGGGTTTGCTACATGATATGAAATAATTTCTCTCTAAAAATGTTGATATGAAAGATATGGGTGATGCGTCTTTATGTCGTTGGGATTAAGATACATAGGGATAGATTACGAAATATTTTGGGTTTGTCTCAAGAAACCTTATTTGAAATGAGACAAAGACCTTAAAATATATTTGCAATGACATAGTTGCAAATAATTGAAAGCGTTGCTAGGAAATATCATTGTCTAAATATGTTCTCGAATTGTTTGTTCCTAATCTATTTTCACAGATGCAGGGTTTGTTGAGTAGAACTGATTAATATAGATTAGTGTATATTTATATCAGGATTATCCAAATGATTAATCTTAGCAAACCATGAGCTTAGTGGAAGCTCGTATAGATATATAGGTATTCAGTAAAGACTGAATATTGAACAAGACTCAATGAAGACCTCCGATAGATATCCTACAAAATCGTCAATGAAAGGTCATCTCAAGTTGAGTAGTATTCGTGGTTCTTTGACCTGAGCACCACGGTAGGCTTATGAGTGATCCATCATACTTTGGTTCCACATATGTCAGAGACCTTTCATGGTCTGATCGATGCGTGTCTCTAGGCATAGTCTGATGCTCATAGAGTCTGGTGAGTATAGATATGGGATCCATCAACTTATATGGGTGAGTTATATATCCAAATGCTCTAAGATTGTATTCTAAGAAATCTTATGGCCATAAGCATTTAACCTGGGAAAGAGTTTCTTGTGGAGTAAATAATATCGCAAAGGAATTTGCGTATATTGTTTATTGGAATATGAATCAAAAGAGATAAGTTTATGGTTGAGTAATAGGGGACTTGACGGTGTTGATGTATGTCTCCACTCTTCCAGGATATTAATGATGGAGGGATTGTACGAATATGGATTAACCTTAATTTGTATAGTTTAACTCGCTGTTTTGTATTATCTATAACATGTGTGTGCAGAGCATCGGTTATGGACTTACGAAAATATTTTGTAAGATAAAGTAGGTGTGAACTTAGGGAGTCTTACTATATGAAGTATACTCATTGAGCATATGAGTAGCTTCTTGGATCAAATTGTTCGATCCGGAAAGTTTTTGAAAAATATAAATTTACTTTAGGGTCTCTTGGAGAGTAGTTAAGGTTTAAGTGTTAAACCTAATATTGTGTCAAGTAAGACTTGACACTTTTATCTACCTAGTTTATATCTCAAATTGTATCAATATTTTGTATGGGTACTAAATTGAGCATTGGTGGATATAGCTACCATTTAAATAAAATAATTGTTATTTTATTTAAATTAGATTAATTGACTATTTATTTATTTTAGGATCTCTTGGAGAGTAGTTAAGGTTTAAGTGCTAAGCCTAAGATTATACTAAGTGATACTTGACTTTTTTATCTACCTAGTATATGCCTCAAATTGTGCCAATAATTTGTATGGGTACTAAATTGAGCATTAATAAATATAAAAATATAAATAAATAAATAATAATTCTTTTAATCAAAAATCTATTCCTCCGCTCATTACCGATTGAAATGAATTTGATTTATTATTTTATTATTTTAGTAAGTGATTGCCATTTGTTTTATTTACATTTGCTAAAACAAAAATAATTTATACATGTTTGTTTTTTATTGGCCATTAACAAAAACAATTGAATTTAATTCAATTCAATTCAAAATGGAAGTGGTGGCATGCTTTCAAATTGAATGCATCAATTTGTGAAGCAAGAGGTGGCGTGTATTAAGCTACCAATTGCTTCCACAATTGGCCACCGAGGTGAATGAATTGAGTAAGCAATTCATTTGCCTCTCATTATCAAACACTTGTCATGTTAATGACTTGTGATTAGTTGAAAGAGAGGCAGAATTTTCTTATAAATATAGCTGAGTAAATGAATGTTTATAGAGTTGATTTTAGAAGCAAAATTTTGAATAGCTTTTGCTTTTGTTAACTGTTAACAAAAACAAAAGTATTGAGGAAAAACTTTAGTCTAAGAGAAAAAATTTAAATTAAAGCAAGAGTTGCTTCATACATTTCGAAAAATAGAAAGTTACTATTTTAGCTTGTGGAAGCCCACCACATCCTAACTAGAATTGTTTAAATCACTCTTCGATGATAAGTCCCCTAATCTCATTAATGTAATGAGATTATTTTAATGTATATTTATAATTCCACTGCGTAGCGTATAAGATATATTATTTTAAATTATTTAAAATACATATATTTACCTATAGCACGATACACCCATACACAACACCAACACAATATATATATATATTTGTACCTTTGTGTGTGTGGATGGAAAAGCTGTTTTAGAGTGCATTTAAGATATGAAAGTTTTAGATTAGATGAATAGTTAAAGTTGATGAGAAATATTCAATAAGGAGTTTGAATTGATATGATACGATGATAACTAATATTTTGAATCTTTTGAGTAAGTACGAAGCAAGTTAAAGCTAACAAATGCAAGTTACAATTACAAAACTCTTAAAAATTTGTCAATTGTAAGTGTTCATTTATGTCTTTACATTGATATTTCAATGAAAAAAGGTCTAGGTTAATGGTAATGTGGTGGTGCATAATGATTAATTACTAGTCTGGAAAATGTTAACTGTTAATGTATTATAAAGTTTTTTTTTTACACATTTTATTATTTTTCATTTTGTGCAAGGTTGAGGCTTTGTCGGTGTAACAAAAATCATGAATAAATAACTTTTATGGGTTTGCTATAATTTAAATATAAGTGACATAATTATATACCCATTATAATGTTGTATCGTCAACTACCTTATTCACTGATTAAGATTATCAATTTTAATATCTTCAGTTATAGGTTTTACAAACATCTGGATAGGTATAGCCTAGTATTTAGGTATAATGGTTATTAGTAAATTATTATAATATTTTATTGATGCTATTTAACTTTTCACCATTTGAGGTTAGGAATTTCAATGTCTTTATGTATAGGTATTTCAAACCTCTGTAAGAAATTTTACATTTTGGTGGTTAGTACATTGGTAGGTGAAATATGAATATTCCAACTTGTTTGGTTATATAATGAGTTGTTCTCTGCCACTTCCAATTACTGTTAATAGTTTTACATTGCATATTAACTTTTGTGGAAGCATCTGAAAGTTAAAAATGAGGATCTAGAAAAATAGTCATTGGAACTTTTTTGTTGGATGGCATGTGGTGAAGACTGTAAGAGATACAAGTTGGTGTTTCAAAAATTCAAGACAACACTAATCATTTCTTGGACTAGGATGAGGAAGTTCAAAGGCAATACAGAAGACTAAGTTTTCATTGTTGATGAATGCGTAAGAAATGGCATCTTTCTTCTTCGGATGGACTTGGACTACATTTATAAAGGTGAGGATGATATTGGAACTCACAACCATAGATCTTTCAGACTATTAACTATAGCCAAAATGCAAGCTACTTATGTTCTATTTACTTTTATTAGTGATGCTGAGATATAAATACTCCCGACTCTATCTATGTGGAAATAAACGGAGAACAATTGCCAATGCCATATCTCACAACAGACAACAAACATCAATGCAAAAAATGTAAACAACATGACCACTATAGAAAAAAGTTGTCCATTAGCTCAGTGAGGCCAGAAGCCACAGAATTAAGTGAATGGACTTAGTGAATTTATGCTTTTAAACTCTTATTTTAGCAATAGCAGTATGTTTATGAACTATTTCTTTCAAATTTATAGTTGTTTATAATTTTCTTCCTTAAGAGGATGATAGCATATTTTAAACAACATGTTTATATTATCTTCTATACTCAAGGATGATTGCTAAAAATATTTATATTTTATAATTTGTAGTGATTTGCATAAGGGTTTCATTGTTAAGACAATTAATGTATCACTTGTCTCTGTAAAAGTAATGTGTTAAGATTGTTAACACATACTCTTAACTAGGTAATAAGCAATTCAAGAATTAATATACTCATATTTATCTTTTGCATCAACTTCAGCTTCATGTCATACTGATATTACATAACATTACAGGTAGGAAGGCCATCTATTGTTAACGAATAAAAGTGACAATTTCCGTTGATACACTAAATATACTTCTTTAATTTTTGTGTACCCCAATGACATTGGTTTGATATAAGTTTATCATATGTAATTGCTTATTCACATGTCCTAAATATTTTTCCTTAGCCAAATTACCATTCAATTTGTTATTTCCTACATATATGCCTTTGAAATCTGTAAAATGGTGATTAAAATTCAATGATTCTCCTTCGAGGGTCATTGTGGCATGGCTGAATATAAAGTAGTCTTCCCTTACAGCTTTTGATCAGTAGATATTTAGAACTTTAAGAGATGATCAAGGTTTTTATTCCAAGCTACTGCACTAGATGCACATGTGGTCATAGTAATCCTTTGCATGCCCTTTGTACTTGGTCTGCCAGCGAATAAAAAAAATCTAGTGCAGTTAGTAAATGCATAATTTGGATTGGAATCCCAGGATTGAGAGATATATATTTTTCTAGTCCCCACTTACTTCGCTAGGGCTCCCATTTTTCTTCTTTAGAATAGAGAAAAAAAAAAGCGAAATATGGATTCTCCAGCCAACAGATAAGCGAAAAAACTCATTTGGAAACTTAATCGAATACCATCGATAGAATCCCATTTGATTGAGGAACTAATAATTCCAATTGAGCCCGTATTTGTTCAACTTCTGTGGTGAGGTAAAACACAAGAAATGGAATAAGCAGTTTGTGAACGAAATTTTCACTTGGCAACTCTAGACGTATTTGAGTCCTAGAATCGCAGCCATTCAACGGGGGATTCAAAATGCCAAGGCTCGAAGGCCTCTGGGACATAGCTCCATCTCATCTCTACCTATGATGAATCAAAATGAGGTTTGTCCCTCTACTTGCTACTCTTACTTTCTCTTCCTTGATTGTCGTTGGTCATTCTTTCTCTTGCTGTTTAAGATGGTCGAATGCTGTTATCGACTACCTATGTTTAGCCCCTCTTTTCAAACTAGTAATCCTAGACTGCTCATAAACCTCATTCAGTAAGTCAAGATTTTGTTTTCCCTAAGGCCTTCTTTGTTTTGCTGAATATCGAATTCTTTCATTCGATAAAAAGGCTTCCCAGCCTCAATGAGTACTACTGCTTTAGTGCCAAAAAAAAACTAAAAGAACGATTTTTCTCCAGTTGACTTCTCTGAGTAGTATGGTACACCCACAACCCTTATGGTAGTTCATCCACCCATATCCCCTTTGGTTTTATAGATCTGTTTCTGTGTATTCAAAATTCTATAAACCTGGTTTCTCAGTCGCCTGCCTTCTTGTGTGGAAATGTTTTTCATGATCTCAAGCTCTTTCCCATCAACTCGTTTCTCTCTTAAAGGTAGATCATATCCCAAGCCACCTTAGCAGCCTTAGATATCTCAACTGCACCATACCAGAGGACAAATCTGAGGATCTGGACTAATTAGTTATCTCTTTTTCTAGATTGGGATCTATATCTTTTGATATTACCCCTAGCCTTGGTTATAACCCCATCTTAGCCCTAATCTTGCATTAGCCTTACTCTTGATTTGGATTTAGATCTCCGTGCTTTAAGCCTCGTTCGCTCAGTTAGCTATGTATGATTAAAAGCCAAAAGAGAGATGACCCTCAATCTTAAACTCAAACATATCCAAGTTTGTCACCTAACTCACTTAGATGACTAGAAGATGGCCAAAGGATAACGTCCAATTTTAAGCCAGAAACTCTTTTGACCTCAGCCAATAAAGAAAAGGAACCTCTTTCCTTCTAGATTAGTTTTAATTCTGAACCCTTTAAGAAATAAGGGTCACGCTCGAGTGAGATATCAAACCTTGCATCCTAAACTCTAAAGAAGCCTAGAAAAGTCAAAGTATTAACTAGTTGCCTTTTGACTGTTCATAGTAATCTTTGGGTTGGTATTCTGATACGGGTATAGAATTCAGAGCTCCTTAGGACCTCCTTGGGGGAGCTGTATCCTAATTTAAGTAATTAATAAATAATTATACTTCAGCAGTAGCTTTAGGTCCATATAAAGCACGACTATCCCTCTTTCCAAAGAACGTGGATAAGAGTAAGATATTGAGTCCATAATTATTCTCTCTCATTGTTACTAGTTGATCTGCTTAGCCTTTTTGGGATAACTATTCATCTTGCATTCTGTAACAACAAAGGACCCACCCTTTTTCTCTATCTGGCCTACTTCAGCTCTAGCACTAACTTAAGCACTCAAACGGGTAGGGTAGGAATAACACTCATATATATTGAGCTCATAATGGTATCTCGCAATTCAAAAGTCTCTCTACGGTTGAAGAATGAATGTATTCTTGGGCCATCATAGAAATATAGATAGAGTTGACGTCTAAGTGGCTTTCATCTTCCACTTTTTTTGTGAAGTACTTGGTTAAAAAATCTCGCTCTTTTCTTTGTTAGGTGGGTGGTTCTTTTTTTGGCGTTAATCATTTGGCTTACTTGAGAGGAGAGAATTTTATTTTAAGGTGAATGAGTCGTCCTCTTACTTAACCATGGCATTGCTAACATGGAATACATGGAGAAGCCAAGGCAATGAGGCCTATGCCCAGGTTCAACAATACACCCATAAACGGAAATGGAAACAAATGAAATGTTTTAAGGACCAATATGTAAAAAGAAGAAATTTTTTAAGGACTTAAATGCAAACGAAAGCAAACTTTATAGCTTCTAAATTATTTTCCTAAAAGTAGAAGTGTTAGTATGCTAACAGAAGCAAACTTTTTGGCTTCCAAACTAATTAGCTAAAAGTAGAAGGACTGTATTGATGAATCTTTATAAAGTCCAGAAATGTCAAAAAGGCACCATTTTACTGAAATACAAAATGCTAATTTTACTGTATGTTTGTTGATATTTTGTTTACCTCCCACCATGTATAGGTCTCTTTAATTTCCGTTTCGATTAAGCTTCCTGAATAATTACCTAAAAGTAAAAAAGCTAGAATATTGATGGAAGCAAACTTTTTTTTTTTTGCCTTCTAGTTAGCTAAAAAAAGAAGGGTTGTATTGTAAATGTCCCTAGAAAGTCAATGATTGCCAAAAACACATCGTTTTACTGAAATGTAAAATATAAATTTCACCTTATATTTCACCATGTACATCTCCCTTTAATTTCAATTTTAGTTAGGCTTCTTGGGCCCATATTTTTTTTGGTCACACCAGTATTTTAATTTGCTCACATATATTTTGTTTTTCAAACATACTTGTTCACATACCTTGCTAAGTTATTTTCTACACTTTTAGATGCTTCTTACAATTATTTGACAACTCTTGTATGATAGATATAGTTATTAGATGACACGCTCATTCAACATTAGAATGTACAAACATTGCACACAATCTCTCATCACATAGTACTTCGTTGGAAGTGAACCTACTCCTTCTAATTCGATTCATACAAAAATAGCATCAATGTTTGTATACATAACGTTAGTTGTTTGGATCAAAAAACCATGCAATTTCTCCGTTATTTATTTTTCAATTGACTATTTTATGTGTTGCTTCTTACCTTTTTTCCAAATTATGAACCAAATTCAATTAACTAAACCAACCTAACATGTAACTTCTAATATGTTTTCAACCATGTATTATCAATATGAAAATATTCGCTCACTTAAACATAAATATTGCGGTTTTTGCTGCATACTAATACATACTTTACCATATAATTATTGTTCCTATTCATAACCCTGCCATTATTTGCATTGTCATGTAAAAATTACCTAACAAGTATATGCATTTCTTTAAGTTCTGCAGTGACATCAACATTATTTATTATGCTATATCCATTACTAAGCCTAGGCACGGTTCAAAACCAGATCGAACTGAATCATAGTTATTCGATTTTTCCATTAAGGAAAATCGAATGAACCAAATCTTGAGGAAAGAGCTGAACTGATTGTTTTTGGTTCAGTTCAATTCAATTTTTTCTAATTCTAGTCTAACTGGGCTTGTTAAAATGTGGGCTTTTTTGCATTTTTTTCTTTTTAAAAATTGGCTTTTTGTTTCTTTATCCAGAAACTATATTGGTCATTTTAGCCTAATTTTTTGGGCCTATTTTATATTGACATAATTACTATTTACTTAATTTAAGCTAAATTTAAACATTTAAATTATTAATAATATCATAATTCCTAAAAATTTATTTGCATATTTATATTTTAAAAATATTCAACGTTAAATTATCCATGAAAATAAAAAAATTCATCAAAATCAAATTATCCATGAAAATAACATTGTCCATCAAAATCAATTATCTATGAAAATTAAAATACCGGCAAAATAAATTTGTCCATCAACATTTAATTATTCATGAAAATTAAAATATCCATCAAAAATAAAATTATTCATGAAAATAAAATTGACCATCAACATTTAAGTGTCCATTATTGTTCAATGCTTCAATATAAGATAAAAATACACTATATAGCTAAATTTTAACTTCTAAAATCTAAAATTCAAAATGGCCAACTCCATAATCATTAATTTCAACTCCAATCCAAAAAGCCAACAAGTTTACAATTATAAGAAAAAAACTTATATTAATGAACTATAAATTATGAATTAGATATAAGAAACATAATAAATTTAAAAACTATACCCTTCTCTTTGAATTTAAGAACTACAATCATTCTAAATCAACCAAATCTAACCACAACACTATCAATGCAATATATAATTCATAATTTTTCTTATAATATAACATTTCTTATAACATAATAGAACAATAATATAACATATGGATAGACAAAAATTTACCACAAGTTATAATCATAATCAAGAACAAGTGTTTTTACTAATATTTTGCACCATTATAGTGATAAAACAATTCAGTAAACATACAGATGATTATACGATCAACAAGTATGCTTATAGTAATAAAACACCAATATCTTCCCAACTTACCCATTAAAATGATTATATGATTATTTCGTAAACAATTAGTAAAAATACAAATTTTATGATGAGCTTATAACTGACCCAACAATAACTCAACTAATATGCCAAGAAACCAATAAAATATATGCTTATTTTATTGATTTGAGGAATGGGAGAATCAAACTTGGGACCACTACTTTAATAGAGAAATACATTGCAAGCCAATTACCACTGACGTGAATCCTGGGATGGCCAGTCGATGATAGTTGGATGAGAGACAAGAGCCTTGTTGCTGCATGTGATGGTTGGCTGGTGAGGCTTGTTGCAGCGGTGCTGCCTATTGCTGGGTCAGGGAGAGACAAGAGAAATGAGTTGAGAAGAGGCGACATCTAAATGAGATTATTAGGGTTACGATGTTTTTTTTCAATTTATATACTAATAATTTGGTGCGAACGACTTTATTATAAAAAAATTTTCCACCCAAAAAAATGTTGTCATGTGGCAAATTTTTTATCTTTTTAATTAACTGGTTTTCCAGTTCGTATTTAGTTTTCATTAAAACCATACGAAAACCAACTTGTTTTTTTTTTGTTTTTTTAATTATCTAAAACTGAACAAATTTTTTAAATTGTAGAAATAAAATCAAATTGGAACCAACTTGTTTTTTTTTTGTTTTTTTAATTATCTAAAACTGAACAAATTTTTTAAATTGTAGAAATAAAATCAAATTGGCCAGTTTGGTTTAGTTTGAGTCGTTCTTTTTAATGCCTGATTTTTTTTTACCAACCCTTATCCATTACACATTCCATAAATGCAATACCATAAAATTCCACTAACAAATCTTTGAAGTATATTCATCATAAAAAAACATTCTCACAAATGCCTAACAATATATGTTTCACTCACCTATTGTACCGTGAATTTTTTTACCAACCAATCAGCCCCTATCTCCCCCCACCCCACACACCAACATTTTCAGTAACACAGATGGAATCATTATGTGTCATATTAAACAAGTTTATAATTTTCAAACTACATTCCCTCATTCATTGATGCATACTATTATCATGCCTTACCCTCTTTCTACAAATTTCCTTCTAAAATAAAGTTGATTCCATATTATGGTGTAACTCTATCGATGACTCTCCATCACTGTTTGTACTATTTGGAAACAAAAGTGTACATTATCACAAACAAGTAATATTATGATGAATAAAGTATCATTCCTATAAAGAATTATTATTAAATTTGTTAAGTACTAAAATTGTGTCTTTTTATTCTTATTCAAACAATTAATAACTCAAGTAAATAAAATCTAAAGTAAATAATAAAAGAAAACAAAAGTAGAATAGAGTAAGAAAAACAACAATAAATTCACCAAAATCAAAAAGCCTAGGATTATAATTATCCCTCAATATTTTACTTAAATATTATTTATTCCCCTTAATTTAATCTATCAATATGAATTATTAATTAAGAATCCTAATATCTTTAGAAGTTTATTTTGATGGTCAATGGAAAATACATTGACTAATCAATTATCTATATTCCTATGATAATTAGATTAAAGTAGGATTCATTAAGAACATGTTCTCTAAACGGTCATATATACCATATAAGCATATTCCTTTCTCACATTCAAAGCTTTTACGCAATAATCATATATCAACCTATTCAATGCCAAACACGAAGATCCCTTTTTCAAGTTCATTAAGATTTTTCTAATCAATCTAATTAGTGATCAAATAATTAGAATTCATTGAGCACAGAATAAACTAAACAAATCAATATTGATTTAATAAACTAAGGGATATTAATAATTCAAACTACATATTGAGTTAAAATTGTAATCCTAGGTAAAGTAAATTAGCTCATAATGAAACAAAGAGGTTTATAGTTCAATAAGTTCAATATCAATGAGATAATATAAACTAAAAAAGATAAAGAGAAAAGAAGCAAAGTTGTGATACTCTAAATTCTTCAGCCTTTAATCTCTTCTTCTTTTGATTTTCTCTTTTTGATTCTCTAAAAGCTTGCTTTCTACTCCCAAAAAGTTGTTCTATCTATTACTCTCTCTGATTTTTTTTTTTTTTGTCTCTTAAAATAGGCTTTTGATCTTCTATTTATAGGCTTTCATCTTCAAATTAAAGCAATACTCTGCACTTAAGTTAGACTAAGGTTTCTCTTTCTAGTTTCCAGGTTGCTGCTCTGGCTTTCCAGTATTGCGACATTGGCCCGATAACCGCATTACCACTCTAGCGTTGACCTTGAGCACTACAACACTTACTTTCTACCACACCTAGGACTATAGCATTAATTTTCAATGCTGCAGTACTGTCAACACTATTCTAGATACTATAGCAAGTTGTAGAAGGTACTATTCTAGTGCTGCAACATTGATTCTTAGCATTGTAGTCTTGAGTTTCTACTCAAATTTGAATGTTATGCTTATTTTCCTTGGATTTTTATCTCTACTGATTTCTTTAACTTCAAACCTACAAAATAAAAATTAAACACATAAAAATCCTAAAATTCACACTTAAAATGAACGAATGCTAAGTCTATGAAAGCCCAAATAATAAGTATAAAATATGTCCATCAATCACATTCTTCTTCAGCTAACTTTCTTATCTCACATATTATAATCTCATGCTTCCTTGATATATACTCCTCCACATCAATCTAAAGTTATGCTGAACTAATCTCCAACTGACCATGGAATGCCTGTATTGCATCCTTCAATGCATCTTTAACCAACAAAAGCATTTCAACTAATATCGCAACCATTTCAATAAAGTCAGGCATTTATAATTTATCACATTACAAATATTGGCATTCACACCTGTTACATTACTTTATAAGGAAAGAAGCAAAAATTAACTATCTGTACAACTATTTTATTGACTGCTTAATTTTTTGCCAAAGTCGCACATTGTGACATTAATTTTTTTACAAAGTTGTAACATTTTTAAATATTGTTTTGTAACACACAAGGTATAGTTTTAAACAAATTTAAATAAACTTGTTTCTCGGAATTGCACCTTTGTGCTTGCGTTTCTTTTAGATTTCTATTCCCCAATATGCTTTTTATATGACTCAACTACTAACTATCCATATCTGTCTTCTCAATTCCAATCACATTGTCTATTGCTAATGTCAATCTACATATATCGTTGTTCGCATTCCACTCCTATTCGATCTTTCTGTATGTTGGCCTTAGGGTGACATATGCAAATAGCTTAAACAAATCAAATTTAATCAGTCACTTATTATAAAAGTTACATATTAAAATTATTTCTCACTAAGGTTATGCCTTCTTTAACAATGGACTATGTATCTCACCATTGAATAGCTGAATAGCTCTGACTTCAGCTCCTCATCTAAAAGAAATCTTCTATTCTCTTACTTTATTATATAAAGAATTAAATCCTCCAACAAACACTTTAAATATAACCTATCGGCGAAAGGCAAGGCTTCCTACATTAATATCTTTAGTCATTTAATAAATTTATTAATTTCACCCTCGTCTTTAAAACATAGGAACAATAAAAAATTTTCAATTTCCCTTTCATACCAAAATTGTATAAGAAAATTTGTACATATTATACTTGTTAGATATGGTGTTTACGTGCCATTCCAATATATAGTAAACATTTCAATAATAACCGTTAATACATAATTATATGGTAAAAAACTTATAACTTTTTCAGACATTATTGATCTAAAAAAGTTTAGATCTGTGCTAAAGTTAGCAATTCTAAAGAGTTAGAATCTTGTCTGAAATAGAGACAAATATTCGAGAATAATATAGTAATGACGTAGTTGCAAAGAGTTGTAAATGATGCTAAGAAATGTTATTGTACAATATATTCTCAAAAATATCATTCTTGATCCAGGGTTAACGATACGGGTCGATTGATATTCCTTCTGGATTAGTGTATATCTATAACTAAATTATTCACATGGTTAGTCTTAGCAGACCATGGACTTAGCGAAAGTCCGTATATGTATACAGGTATTCAGTAAGGACTGGATATTGAACAGACTCACGAGGACCTCTAATAGACATCCTATAAAGCTGTCAATAAAGGGTCTTTTTGAGTTGAGTAGTATTCACGATCCTTTGACCTAAGTGCTACGGTGGGGTTATGAGTGATCCACCATACTTTGGTTCCACGAATGTTAGAGACCTTTCATAGTCTGACCACTAGATATCTCTAGGTATGGTCCGATGCTCATAAAGTATGGTATATATAAATATGGGACTTGCTAGCTCATATAGGTGAGTTATATATCCTGATGCTCCGAGTTTGTATTTCAAAAAGTCTTGTGGCCAAAAGTATAAAACCTTAAAAAAAGTTTTCTATAAGGTTAAACAATTTGATAAAGGCATTTGCGGATATTATTTATGAAAATATAAATCTAGAGATAAGTTAATGGTCAAGCATATAAAGATTTGATGGTGATTATCTATATCTCTACTCTTCCAAGGATATAGGTAACAAAGGAATTATACAAATGTGGTTGACCTCAACTTGTATGATTCAACGTACCATTCTATAATATCCGTAACATGTATGTGGGGTATCATTCACAGACTTGTGGAAGTGTTCTATAAGACAAATGGGTGTAAACCTAGAGAGTTTCACAATATGAAGTGTACTCATTGCGCACGAAGGTAGTGGGATGGATTGTACGGATCAATTTAGGAAGGTTTCAAAAAGTAAGATACTTTTTAGGATCTATTCTGCAGATATGAAGAATCAGACTTTATTAGATATGTTTTGATCAATGAGCATTATCGATCTTCAAAAATATCTATAAGGTTATGCTCTAGAAACTTCTGCTCACTTGTTGAACAGAGTTCCATAAAAAACTATTCCTACTACTCTGTATGAGATACAGATTAGCAGAAAATCAAGTCTTAAGTATGTTAAGACTTTGAGTTGTCCTATTTATGTAAGTATTACCCAACAGAATAAATTTGTACCAAAAGGTATAAGTATCGATTCATTGAATATCTCAAACACTTTAAGGGATATTAGTTCTATGATCTAAAAAGAATGGAATGTTCATTTCTTGTAATATCACTTTCCTAGAAAAAATAGTTTCTCATGTGTCGTATAAATTATAAAAGGATTGAACTTAGTGAAGTCAATCCATGAATTATAAAATCGATGATGGAATTTCACACACAATTGAGTAAGATACCTTTTAACAAATCATCCACGTAAGTCAAAAAGGATATCATGGTTATCTGTAAAGTATATAAGATACTTGAAGATACCCTTGCGATTTTCTTAGTTGAAGAAAATGATCTTATTGTTGGAGCTGGTACTCACGTGCCATTCCAATATTGTATGAATATTAATTGTTAATATTTATACAATAAACATTTCGAATAAAGATTGTTAATATCATATTAATATGGTAGAATGCTTGTAACATTACAGACATTGTTTGATCTGAAAGAGTTCAGATCTGATCTAAAGGAGTTTAGATCAGAACTAATAGTTATCAAAGCTGAGAGTTATAAATGCTAATAGTTAGCACTGTTAATAGTTATCAGTTTATAAGAATCAGCGAGGTATAAAGAGTTAGAACTTTGTCTATAATGAGACAAAGACCTGAGAGTATACTTATAATGATATAGTTGCAAAGAGTTGCAATAGGTGTTAAGAAAATCATTATGTAAGTATGTCTCAAATATAATGTTCTTGATCTATGATCACCAATGCGGGTCTGTCGGTGAATTCATAATATATAGATTAGTGTATATCTATATCTGACTAGTTCAGATGGTTGTTCTTAGCTGACCATGAGTTTAGAGCTTGTATAGGCATGCGAGTATCCAGTCAGGACTGGATACTGAACAAACTCATGAGGACCCCAATAGATATCCTATGAAACCGTCAAATGAAGGTCCTCTCGAGTTGAGTAGTAATCGTGGTCCTTTGACCTGAGCGCCACGGTGGTCTTGTGAGTGATCCATCATGCTTTGGTTCCACATATGTCAGAGACCTTTCATGGTCTGACCGCTATGTGTCGCTGGGTATGGTCCGATGCTCATGGAGTCCGGTGTGCGTAGATACGGGATCCATCAGCTTACGTAGGTAAGTTGTATATCCGATGCTCCGAGATTGTATTTCATAAAGTCTTGTGGCCACAAGCATAAACCCGGGAAAAGAGTTTCCCACAGGGTTAAACAATATACGCAAAAACAATATAGCAAAAATGTTTGCGTATATTGTTTATCGAGATACGAATCTGGAGATAAGATTATTGGATGAGCAAATGGGGATTTGATGGTGCTGATCTATATCCCCGCACATCCAAGGTATAAATGATGGAAGAATTATACGTATACGTTATGACCTCAACTTGTATAGTCTGACACGCTGATTTGTAATATTCGTAACGTGTGCGTGGGGCATCGATTACGGATTAATGGAATAGTTCCATTTGACAAATCGGGTGTAGACCTAGAGAGTCCCAATATGAAATGTACTCTTTGAGCACTTGGGCAGTGTACCGTATTGAATTATTCAATACAGTATAATTCAGCAATTACTAAGGTTACGTTAACTAAAGTATATGATTAAATGGTGGGACCTACTTTAGGTTAACTTGGTAACCGAGTAAGGATATAATAGTAATTTCACTTTATGATTATTTAATTATTAAATAATTAAAATAAATATTTATTTGTTTAATTGTTAAATAAATGATTTAACTTAACTAAGGTTAAAGGTTAACCATAAGGTTAAGTTAGTTAACTTTACTTAATAGTTAAGTAAAGGTTAACCTAACCATGGTTAAGTTAGTTAACTATGGTTAAATTAATTAAATATTTATTAACTTAAAGGTTAAGTTAAAATAATTTAACTAAGGTTAAATGTTAACTAAGGTTAGGTTAAGCCAAATGAAATGCAAATGAAATTCAAATTAGTTTGGAATTAATGCATTTGTATATAAAGTGAAATGAAATTGAAAATCATTAATGTTTTAGATTTTAGGTTTTGCATTTTGGGAGCCAATTCAATTTGAGAAATTGAAATTGTTTGTTTTGTGTTTTAAGTGTTAGAACAACAAAACAAATAAGATAAATGGTTACTAAATGTAATAACTAAAAATAAGATTTGTTTTATTTATTCAAGAGTTGAATAAAAGGAAAAACAAATTTAATTAAGTTAAATAGTTTAACTTTGAAAAATGTTTAAGAGTTAAACACATATGCTGGATTAAGATGCTGCCATTCTAGACAATCAAACCCACCCTAGTTGATTGCTAGGATTGATCAAAGATTCATTTCATGGTGGACTTCAAAGAAATTAATCCAAAGGCTTCATTGGTGATATTTCTCAATTTCGAATTTTCAGTTTAATCAAATGTTATTTTCAGTGTTCATTATATTTAATATTCCGCTGTGCACATGTATGTATGAGATATGTATATTATTTGTATGATGAACACAACCCACATACAAGCACCCTAAGTTGATTCGCCCAACCCAACACACCCAACACTTATGACTTATAGAGAGACGATGTTAGACATTGATTCAGAAAATGGCATGAACTCATAAAATTCAAAATTGACTCAATGAATGTCAACCAAGTCGAGACTTAGTTGAGTTTTCTAAATGAATAGTTCCTATTGGTTGTAAATGAGTTTACAAGCCAAAAAGTATGGCTCAATTAGAGGCGGAGACCTTCAAGGCCTTGACTGGTGAAAAAGGATACACTCAGTGATCTCGGATCGTTTATGAGGAAACTTTTCACTGGTAACCATGCTAAAGTCGATTGAAATTTTTTTATTTATTGCAGCATATTTTGATTTTGAAATTTGGTGAATAAATGTAAAGATGGTGTTCTGGAATACATATCTCAAGTAAGAGATATAAATAGAACAACCTGAAGATTTTATATTAAATAGTATTTCAAATCTAGTATAAAAAAATGAAGAAGTCCATTTATGGACTTGAGTAAGCTTCACGAAGCTGGAATCATCATTTTGATCAAGTAATTAGAAAGTCTGATTTTATCAAAAATGAAGAGGAAGCATGTGTGTTAAGAAATGGTAGGGGGAGCATAATTATATTTCTTATTCTTTACATGGATGACATAGCCATTATCGGAAATGACATTGATGTGTAATAGTCAATCAAAAGTTATAAGTAAAAACTTCTCATATTCTGGGTATAGAGTTTTATAAAGATAGAGCTAGTTTTTTGTTAAGAAGCTGATAGAACTCTCCAAATCCTCGTACATAAAAAATGTTCTTGAAAGGTATAACCTAAACAACTGTGAGACAGTTAATATATCTTTTGACCATAGCATTCATCTTTCTAGAAAAATATTTCCTTAGATGAAAGATGAAAGGGTTAGAGTATTTAACATAGTACAAGCATCAGCTATAGGTAGCTTGATGTATGTCATGTTATGTACGAAACCTAACATTATTATGGTTATAAGAGTTACGAGCCAGTATTAGTCTAATTTAGGTAATGACTATTAGATGGTCATGAAACATATCTTAAAATATCTTGGAGACATAAAGGATAAGTTTCTTATATATAAAGAATATAACTTATAAATGAGATGAAACATTAATTAAGACTTAGAGCCTAATCCAATGATGAAAAGTCTACATTCAGATATATGTTCTCATAAATGGTGCCATAGTCAGTTAACAGTGTATTAACTAAGTATACAAAACTGATTGTACCATAGAGGAAGAATACCTTATAGCTTTAGAAGCTATAAAAGAAGTAGTGGATACCAAAGATAGTTATTAAACTTGAAATATTTTCAAGTTCCATGGATTATATCCCACTATATTGTGATAATAATGGGATAATTGCTCGAGTTAGTAGCTAATAACTTATTCATTAGAAACCTAAACATATGAAAATCAAATACCACGAAATTAAATAAATCTTGGTTAGAGGAGATGTAATAGTGTCCAAAATAAATTCAATAAATAATTTAACAGCCTCGCGCACTAATGCCTTAACTTCTAAAGTGTTTAAGAAACACATAGAGTCGATAGATATTAGATAACATTGTGAATGACACTAGAGCAAGTAAGAATTGTTGGAGATGGTGCTTACGTGCCATTCTGATATACAATATAAATTTCAATAATAATCGTTAATATATAATTATATGGTAAAAAGCTTGTAACTGTTTCAGAAATTGTAGATCTAAAGGAGTTTAAATCTGATATAAAAGAGTTTAGATTAATGCTAAAATTAGCAATTCTAAAGAGTTAAAACCTCGTATGAAATAGGAACAAAGACCAGAGAATAATATACTAATGATGCAATTACAAAGAGTTGTAAATAGTGCAAAGAAATATCATTGCGCAATATGTTCTCGAAAACATCATTCCTGATCCATGTTTATTAACACGGGTCGATCGGTATTCCATTTGAATTAGTGTATGTTTGTATCTGAATTATTCAGATAGTTAGTCTTAGCAAAACATAGACTTAACAGAAGTCTGTATAGGCATATAGATATTTAGTAAGGACTGGATACTGAACAAACTCATGAGAGTTTCTAATAAACATTCCATAAAATCGTCAATGAAGGGTCTTCTCGAGTTGAGTAGTATTCGTGATCCTTTGACATGAACACTATGGTGGGTTTGTGAGTGATCCACCATACTTTGGTTCTATGCATGTCAAAGACCTTTCATGATTTGACTACTGGGTATTGCTGGATATGGTCCGATGTTCGTAGATATCGAATTTGTCAGCTTATATGGGTGAGTTATATATCCTAATGCTTCGAGATTGTATTTCAAAAAGTCTTGTGGCTAAAAGTATAAAACTCCAAAAATTGTTTTCCATAGGGTTAAACAATATCATAAAGGTGTTTGTGGATATTGTTTATGAAAATACAAATCTGAAGATAAGTTAACGGTCGAGCATATAAAGATTTGACGGTGATGATCTATATCTCTACTCTTTTAAGGATATAGGTGATGGAGAGATTATGCGAATATGGTTGACTTAAACTTGTATGGTTCAACGTGTCGTTCTGTAATATCTGTAACATGTGTGTGAAGCATCGTTCATGGACTTACAAAAGTGTTCTGTAAGACAAACAGGTGTGAACCTAGAGAGTCCTACAATATGAACTATACTCATTGAGTATGAGGGTAGTGAGATGGATTATACGGATCGATCTCAAAAGGTTTCAGAAAGCAGGATTGTTTTAGGATCTATTTAGAAAGTGGAAAATAATATTTGTAAATATTGCAAACAGGTCCCTATTGCATGGAAAAGTGCAAATGCACACATGTCATCTATGCATGGCTATTTGTGTGACAAATGGCAGCATGCATGGACATGTAAATGTGTTTGCATGGATAAGTGACATTTGTCACTCATGCATAAGCCTACATGGCATCTCATAACTACATGGAGATATGTAACTACTTAAATTTCTTAAGCCATTTAAAACAAATGAAATAAGTTTCATTTGAGATAGAATTCATGTGAGAAAGAAAATTTCATGCAAAAGAGAAGAGAGAAAATGCAACTTTGAGAAAGTTGCATTTTTGTCCTAAAACACCACTTTAAGCATTTAATGCTTCAATTAATTAAAGTGTTGACTTTTTTTGTTGATTTCTGCACAAAATATATATTAAGGCTGTCATTCTAGCTATTTTAATTCTACAAAATATTGGAGTCTAGACTTGTTTAAGAAAGGACTTCATTGTGCGCTCAACAAGCTTTAAAGTTCAACAATCTTTACCAAATCATCTATAAAGGTATGTATTCGATTCTTGTACTATTTTTAATTTAGTTGTAGTGTGTATATGTTGATAATTTTTTTTTATTTCATTGCGTAATGTATGTTGGACATGTATTTGAAAATTTTTAAAATGTACACAATCACATGCATGCACTATTTAATGTACTAGCAGATGGTATCAGGGTACATTTTGTGTGTTTTTGGGTTGTTGGAGTGTTATATAAAGTGTTGAGGATGCCTAGAAATAGTAGGTGGTGCATTTTAAAGTATTTAAAGTGCAGAAAATGACCTACTATCAAGCAAACGTCGGGGCGTTGTGATAAAAATGCTATGGCATTCATGTTTAGCCATGAATGCTGGTGCGTTCTACACATAAAGTTAGGGCGTTCATCTAGGTTCTATATGTAGAATACTGGGATGTTCAAGTGTTGAATTGGGAGGAGTTCACAAGGCAAAACACTAGGGCGTTTGCAAGGCAGAAACAAATATTTTGCATGCATATTGCTAGATTTTTAAGGATATAAATGCAGGTGCGTTCTCCAACACAAAATGCTAAAGCGTTCAAGTGTTAAACACTAGGGCGTTAAGCAATTTGCCGCAGGGGTGTTTTAGGTTGAACGTTGGGGCATGAGCGTATAAAAAAGTACAAAAAAAATTTTGGAGCATTATATTGTATAATGCGAGGTTATTGAACTTTTCGTGCTGATCGTTACAAACTATACAATCTAATTTACATTTTGCATGTGAAATATTTATATTTTATTATATAATGCAGATATAATTGTTATATTACTGTATTATAAACTTTAAATATTTGTTTATATTGTTAACCATAATGGGAACCTTACTGGTGGAGTTAGTTGTGCTTGCATGAATAAATATTCTGATTATGAATCTGATCCGTATAAGAAGCGAAATTTTTTTTATTAAATTATAAAAATCTCTCTTAATCATATTAAAATATATTACAATATGAGATAATGTTATACATGGTTTGCCTTGTCAATATGATATTAGTCTAGTCATCTCGGTCTTTTTCCCAATATCGCTAAAGTGTGAGAGATTTGATCGGTGTGATTTAGAATATGCTAGTTAAACATAAGATGAGGCAAATATAAGCGAAAGTATTATCCAATATCATTAAAGTGTAAGGGTAGTATCGATAACTTATATTTGATCATTGACAAGTAAATCTGGAATACACTTATCCAATATCGCTAAAGTTTAAAGATAAGGTGTATTTAGGATCAGAAGTAAGAGTTGCATGAGTTGCAATTAATAAGAGTTATTTATCTTTTGAGTTTTACAAAGGCCAATATCGCTAAAGTGTGAGGCCCGAGTAGAATGCTGATTGGATTTACTTTTCATTGTAAAATTTAAAATGTTTAAATTTTTATTTTTTCCGTTTTAGAGATTATGGAAAATATATAAAACAGTGGGAGGGTATCTTTAGATCGGAAACATATATTGGCTATATCCATGATATAAAAATTTTAATTTTAATGATTAAAAATATTTCGCTAAATATCTTATGTCTTGTCTTATAAAGATAAGATAAAAAGAATACGAGTAATCCGTTAGAGACACATATTAGATACACATGAACTATATGACACTAGAAAAATAATTTTAACTGACTGTGAATTTGAGAATTATTCTAGATTTAGAATAACTTGAATATATCATTAATTAGAAAATGATAAAAGGTGTTTTTGATAATACTTCTTTTAAAGAGGTTTAAACTTATTAGAAATTGATAAATAATGATTTGAGAGTCAAATTATATATCCTAGCCTCGATATCTACTTATATTCAGTGGGAGCAAGTGCACAGGAATAGTGGAAGTAGTATTATGCTCCATCTGAAAGAATAGTTTAATAGATCCAAATCCACAGGATAAGAATAAATGTAAAGAAAAGTCCTTCATTGTATTGCAGTTGGACATTGTAAATGTTACTATCCAAAAGTACCTTGTCATAGATAATTTAAACCCCTTAGGTGTCTATTTACCAAATATTAACATTTGGTCAGCATTTGATGCTAGAAATGGTTATATATTAGATATGGCATATTCATTTCATATCTACTATTTTATGTATGATTTGAGTAATGCTAGGAAGCTAAAGAAATGAGAAGTATATCTTCATATAAGAAATAAAGATTTCTAGAATGATGAAGTTGTTTAGACTTTTAGTTACTTCTTTCTTCTACACTTGCAGAGGCATTAAGTTGTATGTATTTTATTTTATGTTAACTATTATTAGATAGGTAATATCCTTTCTCGTGTAAGACACTGAAGGTTATTGTGTATATAAAAGGAATTGTTCCTTATATTTACATGATGTTGATAATGTATCATCAGCTGAATGTAGGTTGATGAAAAGCCATTATAATTAAGATACAACCGAAAATATCTTGTATATATTGGTGAATAGAACAAGTAATAAGTTCGGTAACTTTAAATAGGAATTGTGACAAATTAGATTAAGTCATATAGGCGTGACACGATTAACCCGTTTGGTTAGGGATGGTAAGATACTCAATCTTACCACGGAACCCTATCCAGTTTATAAATCTTGTATTTAAGGGAAGATGATTGAATCTCCTACTATTTGGTGTTTGACACCATGACATTAATTTATTAGAATTAGTACATAGTGATGTATGTGATCTAATGAATCACACTACTATAGATAAGTTTACCGACTTCGTTGTCTTTATCGATGAATGTTACGATATAGATAAGTATTTGATGAAACACAAGTTGAAAAGTTTTTAAAATGCTTAAAAGGTTTTGACTTGAGGTAGAGAAACCAATCAGTATATATATTAAATGTCTATGATCAGATCGAAGCAGTGGATTCATGAATTATTTACAGGAGAATAGGATTTTAGCTCATTATAGTTTTTCAGGTACTCCTTAACCAAAGGTGTTTTGGAGAGAAAGAATCGGACTTTATTAGATATGTTCTGATCAATAATGAGCATTATCGATATTCAAAAATATCTATAGGGTTATGCTCTAGAAACTGTTGCTCACTTATTGAACAGAATTCCATCAAAAGCCATTCCTACTACTCCGTATAAGATATGGATTGGCAGAAAATCGAGTCTTAAGTATGTTAAGACTTAGGGTTGTCCTATTTACGTAAGTATTGCCTAATAGTGTACTTTCTCTTAAGGCTACATATCTACAACTTCGGTATTTTCCCCAAGAGTACCGATTACAGCACACCCTCTTTGGCCTTTTGATTTAGAACAATCATTCATAAAGTGTCATTTCTTATTACAAAGGAAACACTTTTTAGATCTCCTCCTCGATTGGTTGCTCTTCTTCCCTTGTGCAAGTAATGCTGCTTCACTCTCAGACTCATATCTCTTTGTCAATTCTTTTGAGTTCAATGATGCCTTGATGTCATTCATTATTAAGGATCCCTTACTATACAACAGCGTATCTACAAAGTTCTCATAGCTCTTTGGCAATGAACTTAATAGGATTATGGCATTGTCTTCATCCTCAGTCTTGATACCCAATTGCTTAAAACTTATGATGATCTTGTTGAACTTGTTAATGTGGGCTATCAATGAAAATCCTTCGTTCATAATTAACTGATGCAGTTTTTTCTTCATAAAAAGTCTATTTGCAAGAGATTTCATGTGTAATGCCTCAAGTCTCTTTGATGTGCATCATGAAGGTTCTAAATTAACTCAAGAAGATGAGCTGAACATAAAAGAGGTTTCAGATGGTCCAATAATAAGAGTTAAGGCCAAACAGCTTCAAAAGGCCATAAGTAGTCAAATTGGAGCTATTGAAGCTTCTATGAACTCTGAAACTTGCAATCTAAATGAAAATGAGCTAAAAGTGTTTATTTATCTTCAATTAGATATTGGGACGTAATTTAAAGGTATTTGGTAACGTTGGGCTTAAGGAGGCAGCTGGGGGCTTTCTTTTCATGCTATTGGGCTTTATTTGCTTCTTATGTTCCTATTTTTATTATTTCACTCATCTCTCTTTATTTTATGCATTTGGGCTATTTTGAACTTGTTTAACTTTATTTTAAATTGTTAAGTCAGATTGGGCTTATTTTGGGCATTTAAAGTTAATTAGGTAATATTAGGGTTTGTCCTAATCTTGTAAGCCTATATAAGGAATCTTAAAGTCTTATAGAGGCAGTTGCCTCATTCTTGAATTTTATGCACGAAAAAGAAGAACTTTTTCTCTCAAAAATTATCTTCTCAAGTTTTCCAACTCTTGAAGATAGTTACTGACTTATCACTTTTTGATCACCAAGAGTGTGGCGTCAAAATCCTAAATTGATCATTGTGGCGTCCATTAACTTATCAAGGCTTCTTTTTAGTTCTATCCTCCATCTGATTTACTATTTATTTGTTATAATTCTGCCTAAACACTTAAAGAAAAGACCAACAAAAATCAGACAGCAATCTCATCTTAAAAAATTAGTTTTTATTTTTTTTTATTCTGAATAATCCATTTTAAGGATCAAGGCATATCATCTTGATATCAGAGCATATGATTTCAGTGTGCAAACTGAAATTTCAGCCATTGAAGGTCTCTAGTTATTTTTGTTTTATATAATATTATGGGGTTATTCATCAGGTTAGGTATCTAATATTTGAGGTTAGTAGTTTTTGAATTGCAAATCTGCAACATTAAAATTAATTCTTAGTAGTTTGTGGACTGGAGATAATTTGGCTGAGTTAAGTTGTTCTTGAACCTATATATTTTGAATTTGAGTCAATTGTTGCTATCTGATTTTATTTACTGAATTGGTAAAATTTCAGTTTGAGAAGTCTGTTTTAGCTACTGTTTGTGTTATTCATTGTTCATACTTGTTTGGGTTTTTTGTTAATAATTGCTAAAGATGATGCAAATAGAGTACCAAATGGACTAAGTTTAGAACAAGCTCAACTCATGTGCTTACAACGAGCTCATGATGAATTTCGGGGTGAGATTACTGAAATTCGTGGATAACTCGCTGCAATTATAAAAATGATGCAAAGAAATACTTTGCAACCCTAACAACGGTAGGTAGGGCGTAGGGTATCTCGAAATGACCTAGGGGATGTTGGAGATGAGCCAAATAGAGATGATGAGGCTGAAGATAGGAGTAGGATAAGGAGGCAGCAAAATGACCTTACTAGTGGTATCAAACTTAAAATACCACCATTTAGAGGTACTAGTTCTCCCGAGGAGTATCTTGAATGGGTTTAGAAGGTAGAAAGGGTGTTTGATTGGCATGAGTACCCTAAACCAAAGAAGTGTAATGTAGCAGCACTTAAATTTATCGATTATGCACTTTTGTGGTGGGAAAACTTAAAAGCTCAGCAAAGAAGGGATGAAGAAGAAGAAGTTACTAGTTGGCCACTTATGAAAAGATTAATGAAGAAGAGATTTGTCCCGAATTACTATAAACAAGAATTATACATCAAACTCCAGACTTTGCGGCAATCCTTAAGTGTGGAAGAGTATGTGAAAGAATTTGAGTTGTTACTGATTAGTTGTGATTTGAATGAACCTCAAGAGCAAAAAATAGCTAGATTTCTTGATGGATTGAGGAAAGACATAGCTAATGTTGTTGAGTTACAACCATTTATATTTCTTGAGGATGTCATAAAACTTACAACTAAAGTAGAAAAACAGCAGAAAAGATGGGGTATCCATATGTGGTTAACTCCATCAAGTAATACAAAGGCTGTTTCTCCACCTTTCCGGGCATGGAACACACCTAAATGGGATGAGAAAGTGGAGATCAGCAAGGGGAGTGCTAGTTCAGGTTCTTTGAACGAAAATGAGAACCTGAACTTCCCAGGAGGTCTCGAGACATCAAGTGTTTCAAGTGCTTGGGAAATAGGCATATTGCTTCTGAATGTCCAAATAAAAGGGTAATGGTTCTACATAGGAAGAATAAAGAGCTTGTAAGTGAACATGAGGCTGAAATGGAAGAGAAATCTGAAGTAGAAGTGATTGAACAAGAAGAGAATCTTGAGCAAATTGAGGGAAATTTATTAATAATTCAAAGGATTTTGAGTGCTAAAGTTGATATTGGTTTGGAACAATGCGAAAACATCTTTCATACAAGATGTCAAATTCGAGATAAGGTTTGGACTATGATCATTGATAATGGTAGGTGTACCAATGTTGCATCCACTACTTTAGTAGAAAAACTGGGATTAACTACTGTTCCACATCCAAAACAATATAAATTTCATTGGCTTAATGACAATGGGGAGATTCAGGTTACAAGATAGGTTTGTGTTTCATTCTCCATTAAAACCTTTCATGATGAGGTTTTATGTGATGTGGTTCCTATAACAGCTAGTCATGTGTTATTATGACGTCTATGGTAATTTGATAATGATATGACTTATAATGGGTAAAGGAACACTTATTCATTTGTACTGAATGAGAGGAAGGTGAATTTGATGCCTTTGAGTTCTCAACAAGCTAGAGAAGATCAGTTGCAAAATCAAAGGAAGATGGTGGAATCGGGTAAAGGGCTAATGTTAGCCAAAAATAGAGATGTTGAGCAAGCATTAGCTTCTGTAGGGGTTGTTTTCATGGCTTAGGCAAAGCTTTTATTGCCAATGGAGGGTTTAGATTTGCCAAGGCAGGTTGTAGAGTTGCTTAAAGAGTTCAAAGTTGTATTTCCAGAAGAGCAGCCATTAGGATTACCACCAATTCGAGGGATAGAGCATCAACTTAATTTGGTGCCTGGAGTTTCACTTCCTAATAGACTAGCATATAGATGTAATCCGAAGGAAGCAAAGGAGATCCAAAGGCAGGTTGGTGAGCTCTTATAGAGGGGCTATGTGCGTTAGTCACTTGGTCCTTGTTTAGTGTCTACTTTGCTTATTCCAAAGAATTATGGTACCATAAGAATGTGTGTGGACAATCGAGCTATCAACAAGATAACGGTTAAGTATCAATTCCCTATTCCTAGACTTGATGATATGCTTTGACGAATTGCATGGTGCTGTTTATTTTTCTGAAGTTAATTTGATGAGTGGATATCACCAAATTAGGATGAAAGAATGTGATGAATGAAAAATAGCCTTTAAAACTAAGCATGGATTGTATAAGTAGATGGTGATGTCGTTTGGGCTTTCTAATGCACTTAGTACATTTATGAGGCTTATGAATCATGTTTTGAGAAAGTTTATTGGGCTATTTGTTGTGGCCTGTTTTGATGATATCTTAATTTATAGTAAAACTTTTGATGATCATGTGAGGCATCTTAGGGCTATATTTGAGACCTTGCGTGATGTTAAGTTGTATGAAAAACTTAAGAAGTGTTATTTCTACCAAGATAGTGTTATCTTTCTTGGGTATGTTGTTTCTAGTAGTGGAATTAAGGTTGATGAGGAGAATGTTAAGGTAATTCGTGATTGGCCTAAACCTACTAATGTTGCTGATGTGAGAAGTTTTCATGGTTTAGCCTCTTTCTATAGGCGATTTATTAAAGACTTTAGTTCTATTGTTATGCCTATGACAGAGTGTTTGAAAAGGGGAATGAGTTTAAGTGGAATAAGAATGCACAGAATGCATTTAAAATGATTAAAGAACAATTATGTTTTGCTCATATTTTAGCACTTCCTAATTTTGTTAAAACATTTGAAATAGAGTGTGATGCTTCAGGGCTTAATATTGGGGCTATTTTGATGCAAGAAAAGAGGCTAATTGCATTCTTTAGTGAGAAGCTGAATGGAGCACGTTTAAACAACTCTATTTATGATAAGAAGTTTTATGCATTGATTCAGGCTCTCGAGGTATGGCAGCATTACTTATTACCTAAAGAGTTTGTTATTCATATTGACCATAAATCGTTAAAGTATCTTAAAGGGCAGAACAAGCTAAATAGAAGACATACCAAATGGGTAGAGTTTATGAAGCCATTTCTATATGTCATAAAATACAAGAAGAGGCAAACTAATGTCATTGTTGATGTTCTTCTAGGAGGTATGCATTGATTTCTATGTTAAATGCAAGGCTTTTGGGTTTTGAACAGGTGAAAGAACAATATACAAGTGATTCATACTTTGCTAATATGATGTCTAAATGTGCTAAAGGAGCTTGTGATGGGTTTTTTGTGCATGATGGTTACTTGTTCAAGTTGGGCAGAATGTGTACACCTTCAGGATCTCTGCGTGAGTTGCTTATGCGTGAGGCTCATGATAGTGGTCTTAGTGGTCATTTTGGGGAGAAGAAAACTTATGAGCTACTGAAAGAGCACTTCTTTTGACCTAATATGTTGTGGGATATTCATAAAGTGGCTGAAAGATGTGTAATTTGCAAGAAAGCTATGGGTAAAGAGAATGTATATGGATTATATATGCCTTTACCTATCCCAGAGCAACCATGGATGGATATTAGTATGGATTTTGTGCTTGGATTACCTAGAACACAACGTGGGAAGGATTCAGTGATGGTTATAGTTGATTAGTTCTCCAAAATGTTATACTTTATTCCTTGTAACAAAACTGATGATGCTATTTATATTGCTAATTTATTTTTTAGAGAAATTGTACATTTGCATAGAATCCCTAAACGCATTATCTCTGATCGCGATACAAAGTTCTTAAGTTATTTTTGGAAGACTCTTTAGAAGAAGCTTGGAACAAAATTGCTTTTCAATACTGCTTGTCATCCACAAACTGATGAGTAAACTGAGGTAGTGAACCGTACTCTATCTTCTTTATTACGGGTTGTTATAAACAAGAACTTAAAGAGTTGGGATACTTGTTTGCCTATTGTGGAGTTTGCATACAATTGTAGTATTCATGGGGCTACAAAATTTTCACCATTTAAGATTGTGTATAGATTGAATCCATTTGTTCCTATTGACCTTGTTCCTATTCCAATTGATGAAAGGACATTTATGGATGGGGTTAAGAAGGCAGAATTGATGAAAAAGCTTCATGACCAGGTTTGAATTCATATTAAGGAGAAAACACCTAAGTATGTTAAGCATGCTAATAAAGGACGAAAAATGATTAGCTTTGAACCTGATGATCTTGTTTAGATTTATCTTAGCAAGGGAAGATTTTCTAGCAAGCGGAAGTCCAAGTTGATGCCAAGAGTTGATGGACCATTTTGGATTGTAGAGAAGATGAATAATAATGCTTACAAAGTTGATCTTCCTGGTGATTACAATGTTTCAGCCACTTTTAATGTGAAGGACTTATCTCCTTATTTGGAAGATCCAAAAGATTATGATTTGAGGGCAAATCATTCTCTGCTCGGGGGTGATGATGTGCATCATGAAGGTTTTAAATCAACTCAAGAAGGTGAACTGAGCATAAAAGAGGTTTCAGATGATCCAATAACAAGAGCTAAGGCCAAACAGCTTCAAAAGGTCATAAGTAGTCAAATTAGAGCTATTAAAACTTATATCGGCTTAGAAACTTGTGATCTGAATGGAAATGAGCTAAAGGTGTTTATTTGTCTTCAATTAGAGATTGAGACGTGATTTAGAGGCGTTTGGTGACATTAGGCTTAAGGAGGCAACTGAGGGCTTTCTTTCCTTGCTATTGGGCTTAATTTGCTTCTTATATTTCTATTTTTTATTACTTCACTTATCTCTCTTTATTTTATGTATTTGGGTCATTTTGAACTTATTTAGCTTTATTTTAAATTATTAAGTCAGATTGGGTTTATTTTGGACTTTTTAAGTTAATTAGGCAATATTAGGGTTTCCCCTCATCTTATAAGCTTATATAAAGCATCTTAAAGTCTTATAGAAGCAGTTGTCTCATTCTTGAATTTTATGCACGAAAAAGAAAAACTTTTTCTCTTAAAAATTATCTTCTCAAGTTTTCCAGCTCTTGAAGATAGTTACTAACTTATCACTCTTTGATCATCAAAAGTGTGACGTCAAAATCCTAAATTAATCCTTGTGACGTCCATTGACTTAACAAGACTTCTTTTTACTTCTATCCTCTATCTAATTTACCATTTACTTGTTATAATTCAGCCTAAATACTTAAAGAAAAGACCAACAAAAATCAGACAACAATCTCATCTTAAAAAATAAGTTTTCATTTTTTTATATTTTAAATAATCCATTTTAAGGATCAAGGCATATCACTCTTCCACAGCCCCAAGGTGATTTCTTCATCACCAATTTTTCTTAATACTTTGTCACTTAACGCTAAGATTATAATGCTGTGAGCTTTTTTTTTAAATCGTGTCCCAATATTTCTGTCCGGACTTTAAAGTTGTCTTCCCTTCATTAGTTGAGGAGCTGTTTTTTCCTAGGCTGAGTCTAGCCCTTCCTTCACTAATAGACCCCTAACCTTCTTTCTTCAAAAATTAAAGTCATTCATTCTATTGAACTTATCTATTTCTTGCTTTATTGTAGCCATGGTTTAAATCTCTTGATGTGTATTATCGAACCTTAGCTTTGATACTAATATGTTGGAGGAATTGCCCTTATTTCCATAAGATTAGGTTAAAGCGAAGAACCTTAACTAAGTTCAACCTTGAACTCTAACCTCTTTGCATAGCGAAATAACCTGGATATCAAACAAAAATAGCAAGAATTCAAAACATATAATAAAGTGTACAACACAATCATTTACGTGGTTCGGCCAAATTGCCAACGTCCATAGTAGATCCAAGGATCCTAGCCTCTCTTATTAACTCCTTAGAGATTGCCTACATCCATGGTGGATCCAAGGATCCTAGCCTCTCTTATTAACTCCCTAGAGATTTTACAAAGAAAACTCAATGAAGAACCCTCAAAAGGATCTAATGTTTAGTATACCATTGCTCTCCCATGAATAATGAACATCCAAACAATAGTTCCACCTTAGTGCATATAAGCATTTAGTGTCTAACTAATTCGTCCCTCTCTTAGAGTCTTTCTTAATGTTTAACCTCAACTAAAGAATTTACAAGGGTTTATATAGGGATTATTTCATGCCTACTAACCCTAATCTTTATTGGAGTAAGAGTCTACATGTTTTGAAAGTCCAAAACTTAAAACTCCGAAACAAAAACTGACTCTGCTCACTCTGGCACCGCGGCGCTGAGTTAATCATGGCTAGTGCCGTGGTACTGGGTTTCTAATTTGGGCGCCGCGGCACTCAGCTCTACCCAGCTTCCATGCTTTTTCTTGCTTTCTTTACATATTCGAGTCCCGTTTCACTTCCCTATTCGTATCTCACACATCCTAGATTTTTTCATGTATGTTCCATACATTTTAAACTTCTTGTAACTCTTCTCTTTGATATTCTTTTCTATTCTAGCTCAAACAAGATTGTTGAATCACCAAATCTACAATAAATACCAATAATCACATTGACATTTAAAACCCACTACAATACAACATAACAACATACTAAAAAGCAATACAGATCAAATCAAACATAAAGTCCAAAATATAATAATTTAGTACCAACAAAGTAAATGCGAATAATAAATTTTACTGCTAATATGGTGTCGGTGCTCGTAGATGCTCTTGTATCGACAAATGCACAAAGTCTACATGAAAAAAAAAGTAACAATAAAAAACATAAATATAAACATTTAAATTTTGTTATAGTAATTCACATTATTTTACCTGTTTCCAGTTGGTCATAATATTTAACTTCTGTAAGCAATCCTTCTTCTCGTTTTAATTTATCTATCAGAAGCAAAGATTGTATCCAATTTTGTCCACATATTAAGCCCTCCACTACCTTCGGAGTCAACAAACTTCGGAATGAATCAAGAATACAACCTCAAGTACTGAAAGCTGACTCAAAGGCCACAATAGATATAGTTATAATAAGCACATCTCTAGATATACGTGACAAAATTGGATATCTCTCGGCATTCAACCTTCACCACTGCAAAACATCAAAATACAAGTTGCGAGAATTCTCAAGTTTATCCATCAAGTATTTTTCCACCTTATCCACTTCTTCTAAATCATTATCGTCCTCTGCAAGCCTAATATATTCACTTTAGGGGTTATCGCGCTGCATAACATCTTGAACTAGTAAGGTTTAGGGGCCACCAAATACTTTGTGACTATGAAATAACTATATTACTAGTACTACTACTCCCACAACCAACAACAATACTATTAGCATTAGAGGATTTACCATATAATGCATTGTAGGCTTCTTAAAGCCTAAACAATAACTCATAACTGAGATGCTTCATTTCTTTAGTTCTTCAACAGTCATGACTAAAGAGTTTTGCAAAACAAAATCCAATAAATTACATCTTATGCTGTGAATCAAGTAGAGTACCAATTATTAAAATCTTGTTAATCCTCTCTGTGGATTCCTGATATTTATCAAATTTTAAGCTCATCTTGTCTGTCATGGCTCCTAAGGAAAAATCATCACTTTTACTCATTTTTGTTAAGCAGAAATGTATCATGAAAATCTCATTGAAGCAGTCTATAAAGGTAACACTTAATGAAGCACTAAATTTTAATATCGATTCATAAAAAGATTGTAAAAATAACACAAAATACTTAGCATTCTCCTAATTTGAGCTAACTAGTGGCCCTTGTCTTCTTTTTTCATTTTTTCCTCTAAAAAATAACTCTCATATATAAGATCATCGTATGCCATCATATCAAAAGCCTTCCGAAA
This sequence comes from Ailanthus altissimus, assembly GCA_946807835.1. Classification (NCBI taxonomy): domain Eukaryota; kingdom Viridiplantae; phylum Streptophyta; class Magnoliopsida; order Sapindales; family Simaroubaceae; genus Ailanthus; species Ailanthus altissimus. The sequence continues at coordinate 8,402,755 of OX327690.1, read as the reverse complement.
TTTCAATGCAGTCGTCAACATTAAGTAGGTGAAATTTCATCTAACTAGCACATCTAATACCACACTTTCATTATACTCAATTTTCACCCTTTCTATATAATACTTAAAGGCTTGCAAGTGTTATACAGAAGATTTAACATATTTAACTACATTGCATATAGCAACCACATTCTCATTTAAATCCTTCAACTCACCTATCACAATCACGTTTAAAATAGACACACAACAATATCATTAGCACTTGCATTATCAATTGTTACATAGAATATTTTATCAACACCCCAATCCAACAAATAATCTTCCAACTGCTTCCCGATCGAATATCCTTTGTGATTTAAAATAAGGCAAAACTCAAAATTCTCCTATGCAAATGCCAATGACTATTTATGAAGTGAGCTATGACAACCATATAACTATGATTATAAATAGAAGTCCAAATGTCAGTGGTCAAGGTCACTCATTACCCACTAATCAAACTCTTTAACAAGCCTTTTTCCAAACCAAGCAACTCACCTGCATCTCTTGTTATGGTTTTACAGGATGAGACATCAAATCTAGGAACTGTTATGCTATTATAATATTGAAACCCGACATTCTCCATAAAACTAAAAGGTAGCTCATCCATCACCATTATTTTAATAAGGGCTTGTTGATATGATGCTTGACTCCATCCTCTGAATATAACATTACTACTCTCTCCCTCTTCTCCAGTGAATTCTTTACTAAAAACTTCTTGCTGATCATCAATCACTTTCTTGTTGTGCTTGACACATCTCTTTAAGTGCTTTGACATACCACTAGTTTTATGTAATACTGAATGACAACTAATCAACGTATCACAGTGATTGCATTGTGCTTTGTCTTTTACCATTATACTTTTCTTGAAGTACAATCATGTTTTTGATCTTTGTGTTGATGTTTGTTGCATAAACTCTCTCTTTTTTTTTATTAAAGTGTAGGTGTGACAGAAGGAAAACTTTTTCTTAATTACTTTTATCCCCCTCATGATCATCTTTAAAATTTAACTAAAAATATAATTTCACAATATTATTATCTGTTAAACTTGAATCTGAGTTCATTATTTATAAACAAATGAGTTTAAAAAAACTATATGCAATTAAAAAAAATAATAATATCTTAATATAATTTATATGCTAACATCTATATTTTGTATGTTATAAGGCATTAGCATAAAGCTATTGACATATCCCTAGCTATATAAGTTGAAGTCTAAACCAAGCTTAATGTTCCAAATATCCCTAGCGAAATATGGGATTTTATTAAAAAAAAAATGTAAGTTGTTTAACAAATTTGACATATACAATTTGTACACATTAAAGTAGATTAACCCATTTCAGCACAATGCAATCATGCAATTTAAAATTGAAACAGCCCACGTTAAGCAGCTCGAAAAACACTTGCATACAATAAATTCAATTACATTTAATTTTGAAATTCGAGAAATTACCAATTACCTTACTTTAGTTTCTTAAAATTACCAAAAGTTTTTTACATTTTTATATGTCACTCTTATCATCCTATGATGAAAAGCATATTTTAATGGCAACCGCACTTGTGGATTAATATTCAAGTCTTCATTTGTTATATTTAAGAAATAGAAAGATAGATTAATTCATATTGGTTGGTCAATGAATTTTTTTTTTTTGTCTTAAGAGTCCTCGTGCACTTATAAGTCCTCATTAAAAATGTGTGAACATTTATACTTGAAAATATATACGTATACACACACACACGTTCTATATTTAAAATTATCCATCATATTTTACCTTTAACACAATCTTTTATATAAATGCAAAAATTCAGTCGTGTAAACAACATTATGAATAAATTACTCATCTCTGTGACCAAAATTATATGCATAATCAGCAGGTCAAAACAAGAGTTACTCTTTATTGGCTAGCCAAAAACATTATGTTCAAAGTGCTAATTTTATAACGAAAATTTATCAAGCTAGCCAATTAAACTTATTAAACCAAATGGAAACATTTGAACAACCTCAAGCAATCAATCAGCCATTCGCCATGCTATGACTCAAATTACAATATCTTCATATTCATATATTTATTGGCACAAAGCAAATCAATCTTAGGTATATTAATTGCTAATCAGTACCATTAGCGACCTTCAACAAAATTTAAATAAGAATTAAAAAAATAAGCTTAACCCATATCAAGTGTTCAATACCAAAAATTATAGAAACAATAAAATTAATTCTCACTAGTAAATTAAACAAAATATACCAAAGGACTATGTAGTGGTTGATACACGACAGTAGCAGCATCACAGCGTGTGAAACGGCGATGTCACGACATGTCAAATGGCGTCTTAGCCTCGGGTCAATGGCACTTTATGGCAGCACAACGACTTCATGTTGGAGGCGAATAGTTGACTAACGACAGGTTGAGTAGACGACGATGGTGAGAGAAAAATTTGAGTGAGAATTAAGCTGAAGATTAGAAGGTGTTTTGCGAGTTTTGGGGGAGGGGGGTTTAATTTTCAAAAATGAGCAAAACGACGCCATTTTACTTCAAAAGAATGAATAAATAAATAAATAAATAAAAGGTTCGAAAAATTCTCAAATCTGACCTGTTTATGATAGAAATTTCTATTCCAAACGGATCTCGAACAGATTTTCTTTTCTGTCCCGACCCGAAATTTTGAGACGGGTTGGGTTGAGAACGAAAATTTTGCCCACCCCAATTATGGATAAATGGTAATAGATTTACTTTATTGGATATTATACGAGACTTCTCAATACACTTGCCATTTGTCGCGCTTCGCTATTAACTTTTGGACACTAACTTCTCTGTTACCTTTTACACTATTTTTCTCGTTACTCTATTCACACTATTACTAACATTCAACATTTACTTGAAAGATCGACTTTTTGATTATACTACCAAAATAAATACATTTTTTTATAACTTATAAACCATGATCTTTAGTTGACTATTGTAACCATATTATTATATTTCTCGAACCAATAAATTATGACCCTAAAACCAATTATTATTATTAATTGCACATAATAATTTGAGTCCATCATCACAAACTAGCTATACTAGTTATCTTTACTAAAATGTTACTCTCTCTTTCCATCACTTTTCACTAATAGTGATGTTTTTAACAATAACAAAATTGTGGCAACATATTACATCCAGCCAATTTATAATATCATGTTCTCATTTTGAAAGAAAAAAATTTCGATATTAACTTTTAAGAGTGGATAAATAAAATTAGGAATCGAATTAGTCAATTCAATTCGATTTTTTATATAAAAAAACTTTTAATTTTTATTTAAGAAAAATTAGCTAATTTAATTCGGTTTTTATTAAATAAAAATTGAATTGAAAAAATTAATTTTTTAATAAAATAATATTTATTTATTACGTGACGTTCATTTATTAAATAATTAAAAATATTAACATATATTTAACTACATATAATTCTTTATAAATTTTAAAAAAAATCTTTAATTTTTAAAATTAAAAAAATCAAATAAAAAAAATCAATTCAAAATTTAATTTTCAACTATAAAAATATTAGTTTAATTTTTTTAAAAATTTAAATTAAATTAAATCAAATCGAATCACACCCGCTCTTATTAAATCGATATAAAGTGAGGAGACACAGAGGTCATATTTAATACTCAATAGACGGTTAGAATAATGAACTTCTCTCTATTTATTTACTATCATTTTGTTTTGAAACACTTTATTTATTATTTAAAATAATAAAGAAAATGAGAATAGAAGAGAGAAGACAGGAACAGAACCTCACCCCACTCGACTATGCCTGCCTATTCTATTAGCATAGTAGTAGACCAGTAACTATAAGGAAAAAGCAAACACCGGTTATTTCTCGTAAACTCCGATTCAATCTCATTTGTCTGAAATACTCCTCCCGGATTTCCTGTTCCTCTCTCAAACAGTAAACTGATGGATCCTCCTCCCCTCATAGACTTCAATACCCACGACGTCGTTTCCTCTGCCACATCGCACTCCTACACCGACAACCAAGGCACCAAAATTTTCGATCGCTACTTTTCGTCCTTGTCCTCGTCTTCTTCAGATGATGAGACGGAATCAAAGCCTTCCAATTCGACCGTCAGACGCCTCGATTACATGATGGACTTCTTAGACCGCAAGCTCTCAACAGAAAATGATAATCGAAACAGGGGCTCTGCTGGTTCTTCTTCACCCCTTCCCGAGTTCATCGGCAAAGGCAGAGACATTCCGATGTTTAAACCGCCGGTTCGGGCTGCAGTGCACCCGGAGCGCCCGCCAAGTCTGGAGGTGAGGCCGCACCCATTGAGAGAGACGCAAATCGGATGTTTTTTAAGGACGATTGTGTGTACGGAGAAGCAGTTGTGGGCGGGGGCAGAGAATGGGGTGAGAGTGTGGAATTTGAAAGACTTGTATAACGAGAACGAGAGCGAGAATGGAACTGCCCCGTTTAAGGAGTCAGTAAAGGGAGTGACGTCCGTGATTTGTATGGTTGGGGATGAAGCGAGTGGAGTGATGTGGAGTGGGCATAGAGATGGCCAAATGAGGTGTTGGAAGATGAATTGTAATTCTTTGGATAATGATGGGTTTAGGGATGCTTTCTCTTGGCAGGCCCATCGTGGCCCTGTTCTCTCCCTTTGCATTTCCTCTTATGGTACGTCTCAAAAATATCATTTCTATTATTGTTTTCTCTACTTTATTGTTAGATTGTTAGAATAATGCTATACATCCCAATCTCGTGAAATAGTGAAAATTTTAAAATTATCTATTACATATAATGATTATTTGATTAATTATTATTTGAGATACAACTTGAGACAAGTTATATGTAACATTATTTTTATTGTTATTATTAGATCACGAAGCCATTTTATCGATTTTAATATTGTTGTTGCGGATATCAAGACATGCACTTTAATTTGACACCTTTATGGCATCAACTAAGTCACAGCCTTGATACCTCTTTTACTCTATGCGCAGCAGAAAACCATAATTCACACCATAAGTAAGAACACATAAGATTAATACACCAATAAAGATAAAGAAAACAAATTAATCAACAAGACACAAGATATACAAAGTTCGGCCCAAAATTGCCTATGTCTACGGAGGATTCATGATCCAGCTTCTTATTATTGAAATAGATCGCTAAGTATCTTCTTACATCATCAATGATCTCATAAGACCCCTTAGTATCTCCCATAGAGACCCCTTAGTATCTCCCATAGAGACCTCTAAGTATTTACCTTTAATCACTATGACTCCCTAAGACCTCTTAGTATCTCCTTATAAGAGATTTTTATAAGGAACAAAAGAATAGCCTGAGCATCTAAGTCAAAAGGATCTATAGTGTTTCTCTTTTATTCATTCAAAGAACCTAAAGAAAAAACACTCCCTAAAAGTTACACCCTAGTGTACCACGCACTTAGTGCCTACTTAGCTCTTTTATTCTCTCTTATAGTTACATCTTGAAACCTTGAATGCTTAATCTTAAACAAAGGGTTTACAAGTGTTTATATACGGTGTATTTCGTGCCTACAAACCCTATTCCTTGTTGGAGTAAGAGTCCACTTATTTTGGAAGTCCAAAACTTCCCAAAACTTGAAATCCCAAACCAAAACGGACATCCTGACGCGTCTGGGCGCCATGGCGCTCATCCCTGGGGGCTGCGGCGCTGGCCCTTCTCGTGCCCATCGCCGTGGCGTTGGCAGCTTCTCCCGCGATTTTTTCGTTTCCTTCGCATTTTTAAGTTCCGTTTCACTTCCCCTTTCGTGTCCTACACGTCTTAGACTTCTCTATACGTGTCCTATACGTTCTAAATTTCTTGTGACTCTCCACTTTGGTATTCATCTCAATTCTTGTCCAACCAAAATTGTTGAATCACCAATTTTCTAACAATTGTCATTTCTGCCATTCTATCTTTAACTACATGATCTTTGTTACATTATCTTAGTATTTCTCATTATGAAAATTAGGCATGAATTGATTTTCAAACAAAGGAATTTATTTGGTCAATCTCTCTATCTCTCTAGCACTGTATTTTTTTTGTTTTTTTGGGTGCTGGTGATGGGTCATTAACTAATCGGTTATATATCACTTATTATGTAGCGTGAAGCCTCTATAAATTAATAGCTGGTTAAAATAATTATTCCTGTTGGTTTTGACAATATTGTAGCCAAACTTGTTAGATATTACATTTCCAAAATATCCTTATTGTCCTAGTTATTACATAAATCAATATTTAGTTATCATTGCATTATATTCAACCTAAACTCAATTGGTTCTCATGAGTTTGTTGAGAAGAATTTGATAGGGAAAGTTTACTTCAGAAATGTGGATTTTGTATGATAAAGAGCAAGGGTATAGAGGATCCTATTGGGATAAAAAAAGATGAAAGAGAGAGAAGCTAAACTATAGACCTAGGTTCGAGAAATTATGAAACTATTATAGAAGTTCAAGTTTATTGAACTTATAAATGATTTTTGGTAAATTTATATTCTGAGAATTATAAGTTTGTGGAAAAATAACTAGAATGATTGAGAAGATACAAAAGACTTTGATGTGATAATTAGCTTATTAACTCATTGAAAAATCTAAACCTTGACAACTGATGTTGCTTTATTAATTTATACAGCTTTCACTGTATTACTGTTTTTAAGGTTGGTGGCTAATGTTGTGACCATACCATCTTGAAATGTAAATTGATGACATGATTTCACAGGCAGTGAATAGCAATAATCAACTAGAATTTGGCAGAGAATTTATTAAAGTTATTGGTTCCATTATTGTGTATGGTGATACTATTAAATTCTAAAACTTAATATTGATTAAAAGCTAAATTAATTGTGTTATGACCTATTGTAAACACAAGCCTCGCCTATATTGGGTGCAAGATCTGCACTAGAAAATTTCTTTCAATAGGGATTTGTGTATTGTTTAGGACGATGGTATAGGCCAACCTCTTTGAACGAATGGCTTTATTGAATTGCAGTGACTAGCATTGAGTTGTTTTAGATGTTAGTTAGTTTCAAGTCAAAATAATGATAAAACAATACGATAAGTTATTGCTCATTAACATTTCTCTAACTTCTTGCTTGTCAAGATGACTTTTCTGGTGTACAATGTAGACAGTACTTGTACATATTGCCACACCTACTTGATTGAGAATTGTCTGGAGATATCCTGTTGCTGGTTTCTTTTAGAGATAATTTTTCTTTGTGTTTCTGTCTCTTTCATGATACAGCATATTGCACCCTGGATTGTCCTTTTATGTGATTGGTAATTGCCCAAGTCATACACCATAAAGAGATCTACTCATTAATTAGAAAAAAGAAAAAAGGGGACTGCGCTGGGAATATTGATTAAATAGAACAATGGGTTGTTAACAGTGATTCGGTTGCTGACAAAGAAAGAGAATTCATAGTTCAGTTCTCCTCCTTATCACAGACAGAAGGACTTGTTATATCTGCCATAACTTGTTGTCATGCTTCATTTCCCCTTAATTTCTTTTCTCTTTGGTCCAGGGGATCTGTGGTCAGGTTCTGTGGGTGGTGTTATCAAGGTATGGCCATGGGAAGCTATTGAGAAAGCTCTGTCTCTGATGGCAGAAGAAAGGCACAGAGCTGCTTTAATAGTAGAGAGATCATACATTGACCTTAGGAGCCAAGTTTCTGTAAATGGCTTCAGTAGTATACTAACTTCAGATATTAAAAACTTATTATCTGATAATTCCAGAGCAAAAGTGTGGAGTGCTGGATTTCTATCATTTGCACTTTGGTATGTCTACACTCTGCATACTTTTTTGATTAATTATTATTTATTTTTAGTATGAATCATTCTGAATACTTATGCATTTAAATCTCAAGCAGTTCTTGCATGGTGGTTCATGGGAATATGTTTTCCTCTTTATAAGTAGCTGTAGTCGATTTTTTGCAATTTGGATCATTGGGGCAAGATAATTTGACCTGGGTATGTCAGGTGTAGCACATCCAATTTTGAGCTCAAATTTTATATATGGAATACCCAAATGTAGGTCCCTTTATACCAACCATGTTGCTTTCCTACTAGTGTTACATGCATGGAATATATACGACTTCCCAATTAGTCATAGATGTGTTGATGGTAGGCATACATACTTTTTGTTATTCTGTTGCGTGTCCTTGTGTTGCTCATATGATTACTTTGAGCATTTCAGAATTTGTAATGTACAATTTGTCTATTTTTGATGGTGAGAAGTAAATTTTATAGTCAAAATATGTACACTGCAAAAATTATAGTTTCATAAATCTGTAACTGTAGAAGTAGCATCTATCTGATAGTTAGATGTTTATAAATGTTGCATAGCAAAAAAATTTCAGCTTAACCGAACCCCTTCATAACAACCCTCCAAACAAAAAAGAGGAAAAAAAAGTTGTTTTAGTGGGCTCTACGTACTTAGGTTTTATGTTGTGGAATTTAAATTGCTTTGCATTATTTGGAAAACTTCTATTAATTATGTATTTAAAATGACATTAAGAGGATTGTTTTTTTTTTTTTGGCTGTTCTGAGCTTCTATGCATGAAGTAATCATGTATGCTTGTGCTTAATCTCAAGTAAGATTTACCTGTGATTCATATTGTTTTTTGAAGTTTTGTTATTTTCTGGAGCCAATAACACAAAAATATGCTTTGAGATTATATATTCTGAATATAGGATTTGGTTGACTGGAATTCAAATTTTCTGAAGTATGGTGGGAAAAAACACTTTTGAGTCATTTTATGTGTTTTTGGAAAATCAAGATCTGAAAAATATATAAAATTCTTCAGCTACTTCAAAATAATTGTATTGGTTGCATCTCCATTATTTTTGTTTGCTAAAATTTGTATTCAGAATATCCTACCAGATGCTTTCTTGTATTTTGACAGTATAAAATTTAGTATCTTACTATTCAGAAAACAGTTCATTTCTTATTGATAGGAAATAATAATATGATTAGCGTATGAAGAGGATGTGCATTTCAAAATGAACCAGTTGAAATGTGCATAAAAACATCACCTTTATGAGCTATCAAAAACCTTTACGGAGAAAGCCTAACCTGTCTTCATCCTCGTGGATGAAAATAGAAAATTGTTTCTTGAAATATAATATTAACACACAACAAAACCCATCTGAGTATTTTAGAAAGAAGGTTTTCAGAAAACATTTATGCAAAACGATATCAAATAGAATTAGTGTTTGGTTTGCCTGACTAGATTAGGTTGGATTGGACAGTATAGGATTATACTATATTTAGTAGAATAATACTATATCTTTCAAGTAATATCTCAACATTTTTCCATCCTAAGTGATGTGTTAAGCATTCATTGGATGGTTAATCTTTGTAACTTCCAAAATTACCCGTTACACTATTTCACTATCCAATGATTCTTTGACACATCATATGACATGAAAAATATTGGGATACTATTTAAGAAGTGTAGATCACTCTATTTAGTATTATCTTGGAGAGTTAATTTCGAAGTTAGGGTCTTGGGTGTTTTCATTTACACTGGACAGATTGATGCAAGAGCTTACAGAAATGTATATACGTTCTTTTCTGTTTTTAAGTTTTACACAATATTCGGCTGTTTTTGCTATTTTGCATGGACATTTGGTCCACCTCATTCTTGATTTTATCACTCAACATTTTTTCCTATAGAAAAAAATTGCCCTATTTATGTTGTAGTACTGGATTGGCAAGAATGTAAACAAATGTATAAGTTCAAATTTCACCATTAAGTCAATATATGTTATTTTTGTAAGAAACAGCAACATTAAATTAACTAAAGCAAATACTTCTAAAAGTTAATGATATATTTAAATAACAATATAAATTTAGTTAAGAAATATTTTATCAATATTGTGCTTATAAAAGGAAATTTACATATATATATATATATATATAAATTTATTATCAAGTACATAATAATATTATTAACAATAATATTTGTATTTGTAATTAATTAAAATTTATTTAAGTGCAAGTTAATTAAATATAAAATAAATTATTAAATATTTATACATTTCTTATTTATAATAATAAACTGCTGAATATATGTACCATGTTGTTGATTAATTATTTATATTATATTTTAATATTAACATTTTTGTTGTTATATTTGATCTTGTAACTTAATTCCCAAGTAGATGGGGTAAAGCAAAACCCATTATTTCGCATGGGATTAGTTGTTCCATTAATATAGGACTAATTGGGGTGCCCTTGATTGCTTATCCTGCCCACTTTGACTTTGTACCTCCAAATTGGGATTGGATATATAGTCCCATATATTAGTCCAATCCTATGTTTTCCACATGGTACCAAACAACCCCTTGAGGCATGTTTGGCACATGGGATGGGACACAAGATCGGATTAATTTGTGCCCTATCCCATGTTTGGCAATGTTAAGAGTAGAGGGATAAAAATTGTGGGGAGTATCTAGGATTTGCTATTTTATCCACTAAATTTGTAATAACCTATATAAATATATGTGTGTGTGTAAAGTATTTCCATTAAAAAAGTAATAATTAATTTCATGGGATAAGTTGTCCCATAGGTAAAATTAAAATTTTATATTTTATATTATTTAATTGTTAAAATAATAAGTAAAATAAACTGTTATTTTTCAATAGAAATACTTAATATATATAACTATATCTTATAAACAGAAAGATATTCATAATTAATCTCAATTATTATTAATTATGTGTTATTAATTCTCATTCACACGATTTGGATACATACATACATACATGCATACATATATATATATATAATGTGGGAACATGATTTGATAATTAATAATACAAACTTTTAGTTAATAGCAATATAAAATATATTAGCATGATATTTTTATAAAATGCATATGTAAACATTTATTATCATAAACAAAAGTTATTTCAATATTTAATTCTCTAATTTAAATTATTGTTCAAATATGTAATAGTTTTTGTTTGAACTAATTTAATTAAATATATATAAATATCTAAATAAATAATTACTTCTAATTGTTTAATGACTTTAATAGTAAAATTATATCCAATCCAATTCTCTTTTGTACTACACCAAACTTAATTCATTACTAAATATAATCCAACGCAATCATATCCTATGCTAACCAATGTTATCCTATCTAGTCTAATCCATTCCAATTCGGCATGCCAAATGGGTCTTTGTTGTCATATAGACGGGTCTTTTCATCATGACTATGAGTATCTCAAAAACTTGACCCGTCTTTGTCGCATTTTCGAAAGTTTTGCACTTTTTGAGTAATTGAGAACAATAAATTAATCTGAGTCTAGTTCCTTTCTCCCTTTTCTTCTATCCTTTTGTCCATTGACAAAATTCAACAGATTTCTCTCAAGCATTTTATGACTATACCTTTATGTATGAATGTAGCTATTTGTAGGTATGCATGCATGTATTTATGTGTGCATTCGATACTTTACATTCCTGTCTATATACATATATGTATATACCAATGGGACATCTGTTGGATTTATTATACAAGGGTGATTTTGCTAATAGAGTTGGTAATCGTGGCTATTTTTGCTAAGAGTTAACAAACTACAGGGATGCTCGTACAAGGGAGTTACTTAAAGTATTTAATATAGATGGTCAGGTGGAGAATCGAGTTGATGTGTCATCATTACCAGATTTTGCTGTGGAAGATGAGATTAAGATGAAGATTGCTACCAGTTCAAAAAAGGATAAAACACAGAGTTCCTTTGGTTTTTTTCAGCGATCATGTAATGCCCTAATGGGAGCAGCTGATGCTGTTCGTCGAGTTGCAGCGAAAGGGGGCTTTGGAGATGATAATCGGAGAACTGAGGCACTAACCACAGCAATTGATGGAATGATTTGGACTGGAAGTGCGAATGGCGTACTTATGCAGTGGGATCCAAATGGAAATCGTTTGCAAGAAATTCAGTATCATCCTTTTGCTGTTCAATGCTTATGTACATTTGGGTCACGGATATGGGTCAGTTATGCGACTGGAATTGTCCAGGTATTGGACCTTGAGGGTAATCTGCTTGGAGGATGGGTAGCTCATAGTACTCCTGTGATAAAAATGGCTGTTGGGGCTGGTTATGTTTTTACCTTGGCTAATCATGGTGGTATACGCGGGTGGAATGTCATGTCTCCTGGACCTATTGACAGCATATTGTCTGCAGACTTGGCTGGGAAGGAGTTTTTGTATACACAGATTGAAAATTTGAAAATATTGGCTGGTACGTGGAATGTCGGACAAGGAAGGGCTTCTCATGACTCACTTATTTCCTGGCTTGGTTCTGCAGCTAGGGATGTTGGGATTGTTGTTGTTGGATTGCAAGAAGTTGAAATGGGTGCTGGTTTTCTTGCTATGTCTGCTGCGAAAGAAACTGTAAGATACTGAACTTCACCAAACTTTCTTCTCAAGTTTCAAGCTTCATTTTGAGGCATGGCCAGTTGGTTTATTGCTCTTCTGGTTTGTGTTGCAATTTTCTTCTGAATTATTACTTCTCTATGCAGGCGATGACTAATTTGAAAATTTGCTGGTATACATGTTTTTATGCGTATTAAATAGGACTTATTTGTATCGTTGTTAAAAAATTATTGATAATTGCATTTTGAACTTGCATGTGCCGGTATTTTCTTCTGTTATAGAACTGCTTAATATGATTTCACAAATCTGTAAACGTTGTTCTTTTTGTCCCATACAACTACAGGTTGGTCTTGAGGGGAGTGCTGTTGGACAATGGTGGCTGGATATGATTGGGAAATCATTGGATGAAGGGTCAACATTTGAACGTGTCGGATCTAGGCAGCTGGCAGGATTACTTATTGCTGTATGGTATGTTTCTATGGTGAGAATACATTGAATGAACTTTCAATATTTTGACAAAATAAACCATTTTCTACAGCTGTTTGAATAATATCCGGATAGTGTGTTACAATTTGCATGATTTCCTAATTTTATTGTGTATAGTTCAAAGAATCACAATTTCTCAATCTTTGAAAAGGCTTCCTAGTATCCTTTGATGCATTCTATCAGTTATCCATCGTTTAGAACACTTAGCTTTATTTTTCTCATTTATATAATTTTGTTATATTATGATAATTTGGGAACCAATTTAATGTTATTATGGTTTTGCTTAATGATGCCCTCAACTACATGTAAGCCAATGGCTGAAATTTCCATGTGAGTCCATAGTCCCTTCTTATGCTTAAGAATTTGTCTGTCTCCCTATTTATTTATTTATTTTTGCATAACTTACTCTCCTGCTGTGTGTTTTTTTGTCTCTACTCGTTGCATTTGTCATCTCTAATGGATAAGGTTTGTCTTTTAGGGTGAGAAATAATATAAAAGATTATGTTGGGGATGTTGATGTTGCAGCAGTTCCATGTGGACTAGGACGTGCAATTGGTAATAAGGTATCCAACTGCTGTGTATTTAGCTGTGTTACTCCTTATGACAGTTAGAAATTTTACCATTTTGCTGCATAGATGTAAATCTTGTTCATGTCAACTATGGTGAAGTGCAATTCTTTGAGCTAAATATATTTGTGGGTTAAATTTAATGTCTCAAGTGGTTGACCTTTAGATCAAAACATCTTTTATGTGGTTCAGATTGCATCCAGAATGTGTAATTTCCAATATGTATGTGTTACATTTAATCTTAACAATTTAGAAGTGGCTAAAACCAATGGTTAAAAATTGTACACAGCTTCTGTTAAAATTGTGGGGCCCTTTTTTTCTTTTTGAACTTTTGATAAGAAACTCAACATTGTATTAAAGATGAAAAATCAGTACATCTGAATCATGGGGCCATGGTCTTACCTATTTAGATATATTTTAGAACAATGAACAATAGACAGTGAATTATAATTAAAAAAATATTAAGCAATATCATCAGATATTCACTTCATCTCTGATCATTTGTCTTCTGTGGAATTCCATCTTTCTAAGGGGGCATCTTATGTTGCTAGCATATGGACCTTAACATGTAGATCTTTTCATACTACTTTTCACTGTAAAATTTCTAAAGCAAGAGGGTGAACAAGCTATTCAAAATTAGAGGCTTCTCACATGGAAAACTTGTACATGGTTATCACATAAACACTCTGGCTTATTAAAGTAGGTTGACAAATAACTTGGATGGTGAAGTAACAAATTTTAAATGTTTTTAGTTTTGAGATTGGGAATTATTAATTGTGCAATACAAAATTAAAAGTTGGCTCATCAAATTATTATCAGTAATAAGGGATTATAAAGTTATCAAATACTAATTATTCAGAATCCTTATTTGTATACATGTTCATATATGGTAGCATGCAAATGCAATGGTTTCAGTTGATCTAGTTCTTTTTAAGTAATACATACTGTTTTGCTATTTCCTTTTGTTTTTATTATTATTGACATGCTAATGGTTGTCCACCCAGGGAGCTGTTGGTTTGAGAGTTAGAGTGTATGACCGGATAATGTGCTTTGTCAATTGTCATTTTGCTGCACATTTAGAAGCTGTTAATCGTCGTAATGCCGACTTTGATCACGTATATCGAACAATGACCTTCTGTCGACCATCTAACCTTTGCAGTGCTGCAGCTGGTATGATGCCATACTTGTTATTGTCTTGCTCGCTTGCGGGCTCAATGTATTTATTTTGGCTGGTTTATAGATATGGCTTGCCATTGGTCCTTTCTGTTGCAGCTGGGGCTTCATCTGTTGTTCAAATGCTTCGCAGTACAATTGTACGTACATGCTTTGATGGGGATCAATTGCTACCTTGATCTCAAAGTTACGCTTGATTCATTTTCTTTCACTTGGTGTGCTAAAAGTTCATGATTGTACAGGCTTTGAGTGGCCATACTGGAGAAGGAATGCCGGAGTTATCCGAGGCAGACATGGTCATATTTCTTGGTGATTTCAATTATCGGCTTGATGGTATCACTTATGATGAAGCAAGAGATTTTGTTTCTCAACGATGCTTTGATTGGCTTAGAGAAAGGGATCAGCTCCGAGCTGAAATGGGAGCTGGTAATGTCTTCCAGGGAATGCGAGAAGCAGATATTAGATTTCCTCCCACGTACAAGTTTGAAAGACACCAAGCTGGTTTATCAGGTAATGTTTTGTGTAAAGTTTAGAACTTTTTCTGATTGTTTAATGAACTTCTTAGAGTCATTTGGTTGCTATCTGATTTCTATTTGGTTGTTCATTGCTTAAAAGTTGGATGAATAATGTTCCAATTATTCAGTCTGCTTGGAAGTTTATGTTCCTAACCAAAATTGAGAAAAATATCAAAAGTATTTGGACAAGTCTCAAGTGAAAAACTATGTTGTTCCTCTGATATTACCACTAATGATTATATATAAGATTTGTTAAATGTTCAGCTTATTTTGCCAAAGCATGGCCCACTAAAAGACCTCCCTGTTAAATTGTTTAGTTCATCCCCAGTTATTGGTTGGGCCAAAACAAAATTTCAAAGATTAGAAAAATTAAATGAAAAAGGTGTTGCCAACAATTTTGTTGTCTTTAAGAGTTATATGATTATGCTCTTTTGTCTCTAACAGAAAATTTTCTTTTTCTCCTCTTTTGTGAGATAATACAAACTTATCATTGAAAACAAATTACTGTTAATGAGTTTGTTCTCAGAGTGTGAATGAGTATGTGGCAGAGAGGATGTTCCTATATAAAGGGAAAAAAAAAAGGAAAAAATCACATAGATACAAAGAAAATAAAAGCAAGTATTCTAGGTAAGAGAAAAGGTATCTCAGAAAATACTAAAAATTAACATTGACAGTGGGGGATATTTTCAGACAAAGCTCCATAACAAACTGAGTTTTAGCTGCTGTTTTGGTTTGAGTTTTGAGCTTTTCTTTTTATCATCTGTACCCTAGCGTCTTTTGTCACACTTGTATTGGTGTTCCTTTCTTCTTCTGTTTGTCTTCTGAGTTGGCGGATATCATATTCCATTCATAAATAAAATTTTCTCATTTCCTAAAAAAAAGCCTAATAACAAACAATAACTGCAAAAATGATGAAAAATTTCAGTTCCATTTTTAATAATTTAACTGCCGTGCAAAATGATTGTTTATTTAGTCTTCTGCTATCTCCTTGGGGATCTTATGTCATTTAGTATTCAAATAACATATTTTTTGTTTCTTTAACAACTAGAAGAGTATTTGGCATGTTGTTGAACAGCTCCAAAAAGTCATGATATGCCTTTTATCTTTGGTAAACATTATTGTGCTATATGCATTAGAAAAGGTTAGGAAAGAAGAAAGTTCCCTTCGAAATGATAGACGGTATAGTGCCCTCCTATGAGTCTTTTCTGTCGTTAGTTTTGTTGAAACTTTCCGGACTACCACGTGACTGTTTTTCTACAGGTTATGACTCTGGTGAAAAGAAGCGCATTCCTGCCTGGTGTGACAGAATTTTATATCGGGATAGCCGATCAGCCTTGGCATCTGAATGCAGTTTAGAGTTTCCAGTTGTGTCTTCAATATTACAGTAAGTTTTCCTAATTATGTTGTTTTCTTCCCTTGTAGGGGATAAACAAAGCTTCAAAAACTATGCATATTGCCTCAGAAAATTTTTAGTAACTTATGTTCTCGGTGAATGTCACTTATGGAATAACACTCTCGAAGATCATGTGCCTGAATAAATTTTTTGACCGGCACTCATGCTGTTAAATGCACTGCCATAGGACATAATGTAGCTTATAAATCAACCTAAAGTTAGCGACAAAGTATGAGTAAATCTCTCTTGTATTTCATCTAACAAATGTACACTAATTTATAGGAAAAAGAAATTAACCTAAGTCCTAATTACAGAAAATACATAGCTGTAATACATGGCTGAAATGAGCTGTAATACACAGCTGTAATAAGCTGAAAAATCTGCACACCAAAATCATAATTGTTGACTCTTAACACTCTCTCTTAAGCTGGTGAGTGGATATTTTCCATTCCCAGCTTGCCAACAATAGATTGGAATGCAGAACCATTTAATTCTTTAGTTAATACATCTACAAGTTGACCTTCGGTTGACACAAATGGAGTACAAATCATTCCACTCTCTAACTTCTCATTTATAAAATGTCTATCTACTTCCACATGCTTGGTGCGATCATGTTGTACTGGATTGTGTGCGATACTAATTGCTGACTTATTATCACAATATAGTTTCATAGGTTCTTCCCACGCAATCTTCAAATCTTCCAAGATTATTTTCAACCATAAAAGTTCACAAACTCCTAATGCCATAGCTCTGAACTCAACTTCTGCACTTGATCTTGCTACCACATTTTGCTTCTTGCTTCTCTACGTTACAAGATTGCCTCCAAGGAATGTGCAATAGCCTGAAGTTGATCTTCTATCATCAACTGATCCAGCATAATCTGCATCCGTGTATGCTTCCACTATCAATTCATTACCTCTTCTAAACAACACTCCCTTTCCTGGAGTACCTTTTAAGTACTGTAGAATTCGATGTGCTGCTTGAAGGTGTACTTCTTTTGAGTTGTGCATGAATTGACTCACCACTCCTACAGCATAGGCTATGTCTGGTCTGGTATGGGAAAGATAGATTAATTTGCCAACCAATCTTTGATAGGATTCTCTATCTACAACTGCATGCTTCACAAAGTTTGTGATTTGGTTCAATGGGTGTCTCCACTTGTTTACACTCTAGTTTCCCTTTCTCAGTTAATAGATCTAACACATATTTCTACTGTGATATAAAGATCCCATGTTGAGAGTGAGCTACTTCAATGCCGAGGAAGTATTTTAACTTGCCGAGTTCTTTAATATCAAATTCTTGCAATAAACACTTTTTCAGTGTTTTCATTCCTTGCAAGTCATCTCCAGTTATCACTATGTCATCCACATAGACTAAGAGAGCTGTAACTCCCCCTGAAGAGGAATGTTTGATAAACAATGTGTGATCACCTTGACTTTGTTTTGAAACACAAAGCATGCATTACTCTAGCAAATTTGCCAAACCAAGACCTGGGAGACTGTTTTAAGCCATATAATGCCTTTTTTAACTTACACACCTTGTTCTTTTCTGACTCAAACCCTGGAGGTATCTCCATATAGATTTCTTCATTAAGATCACCATGTAGAAATGCATTTTTTACATCAAACTGCTGCAAACTCCAACCACGATTAGCAGCTAAAGATAATAATATTCTTACTGTATTCATTTTTGCAATAGGAGCAAATGTTTCAAGATAATCTATCCCATAAGTTTGAGTATACCTCTTTGCCACTAACCTTGCTTTGTACCGTTCAAGTGATCCATCTGCCTTATATTTCACGGTGAAGACTCATTTACATCCTACTAACTTCTTTCCTGGAGGTAGTTCCACCAAGTCCCAGGTTTTGTTCTTCTCAAGAGCATCCATTTCAACCTTCATAGCTTGTTTCCACTCTTTGCTACCCAAAACTTCCGAGACATTTTTTGGAATAGTAATAGTGTTGAGGTGGATAAGAAAATTTTTATGACCATTAGATAGCTTTTCATAGGATACAAAGTGAGACAATGGATATACAGGTCGTTAGGTACATTTTCTAATCCCCTTTCTAATTGCAATAGGAAGATCATCATCATTAGCAACAATAGGCACATTACTATCATAATCCTCAGAGTTAGGAGTTACCTCAACATTATCAGTACTAGAAATTGGTTCTGAATCAAGAATTTGCATTGGTTGAACAACAGGCTCTTTCCTTTTTGAATATACCTGCAATGAGCGTATAGTACTTTGAATCTGTTTATCTTTTGCCACTTGACTAGGATCAGAAACAAATGATGATTTATTTGGTAAAGGAACCAAATTTTGATTTTGTGAAGATGAGGAGTATGAAAGATCGAATAAAAACAAATCTCTATCCTTATCTTCCATAAATTTTGTCTCTCCCTGAAGATAAGGATTTGAAAAGTAATTTTTATTTTCAACGAAGGTTACATCGACAGAGACAAAGAATCGTTTTGTCGGAGGATGATAACACTTATACCCTTTTTGTGTAGAAGAATACTCAACAAAAATCCACTTAAGAGCCCTTGGATCAAGTTTTCCACGGTTATTCGAATGAATACGAACAAATAACACACACCCAAAAATCCTAGGAATCAGGTGATTAGTCGTTTTGAAGTCGGTAAAATTTCAAAAATAGTTGCATGGGGCTGTTATAATCAAGAACGTTAGAGGGTAATCTATTAATCAGATGTGTAGCGGTTAAGGCAGCTTCCTCCCAATAATTCTTTGGAACATTTTCTTGGAAAAGAAAAGCTCGAGTAATTGCTAGAAGATGACCATTTTTCCTTTCTACCACTCCATTTTGTTGTGGTGTATTGACACATGAGGACTCGTGAATATTCCTTTTTCTTTGAAGAATGGTGACAATACTTGATTAAAATATTCCCTAGCATTATCAGATCGAACTCTTTTTATCCCAACCCCAAATTGATTTTTTACCATATGGAAATTTTTTTGAAAGGTGGAGCTAACATCTGATTTTTGTTTTAAAAGAAAAACTCATGACACTCGAGTGCAGTCATCAATAAACGAGACAAACCAACGAGCTCCAGATATATTATGAAAAGTAGAAGGTCCATCGCTATGAATTAGAGTAAAAGGTTTTAAAGCTCTTGTATTACTTATTGGAAATGATGCACGTTTATGTTTTGCAAGTTCACAAACATCACAATGGAACATACTTAAATCAAATCCTTTAAATAAATCAGGAAACATTATTTTAAGAATATTGAAAGAAAGATGGCCAAGATGAAAATGATATAACCATATCTTATCTTTATTGGCAAGAGAAGACTTAGAAAGCAGGGACAACGAAATCAGATCCTTAGTACTTTTTTGCCCACTAGATTCCTCAAGAAAGTAGAGCCCATTCTTCACCCTAGCAAGTGCAATCATCGCCCCCGTTTTCTGGTCCTGAAATTTACAAAGTGCAGAAGAAAAGGTTACAAAACAGTTTAAATTCTTTGTAAGTTTGAGAATTGAAACTAGATTGGTAAACAATGTTGGCACATGTAGAACATTTTTTAAAACAAGGTTCTGATTTATAACTACATCCCCTTGACCAGCAATTGTAACCAATGTTCCATCAGCAATAGCAATTTTCTTATCACTAGAATAAGGACTATAAGATACAAACCCATGAGAAGATTGGGTCATATGATCTGTAGCCCCAGAATCTACTATCCAAGTTTTTTTTGTGATTGACACATTAAGTGCAAAGGGCTTAAAATTACCTGAAAAAGCGAAGGAGTAAGTACCTGCACCACTCATAGGTTTCTTTAATATCCTCATAAAATATTGCAACTTCTCAATCTCTTCTTTATTGAACTTAGATCGCTCTTGAGAGAGTTCTTTTACACTTTTAGATGGAGTCGAGGTCAAATGTGCCAGTCCTTGACTTGCTTCCTGATTACACTTTGCTGTCCGAGATGTATTTAAAGGCTTACCATGGAGTTTCCAGCACCTTTCCTTGCTATGTCGTGGCTTCTTACTGTAGGTGCACCATAAGAAGTCTTTTTTTACCTTCTCTAAGTCCTTCTAACAGTCCTATTTCGCTTGAACAAGCATTTGACTGTTGTTGATCTGATTTCACAGCTTTTGTAACTAAAACTGAACTTTCTGTCAAATTATAATCTTACTGATTGGTAGATTCTGAAATCTCAAGCATAATTTTAGACATAAGTGGTTCTGAAAAATCTGGGAGTAGGAAGACTAATTTTGAGAGAAAAAAATGGTTCTGAAAAATATGGCAAAGCAAGCCTTAAAAGAACCAGAAGAATGAAATAAAATAGCAATTTAGGCCAGAAAAAAAAGAAGGAAACTAGAATTTTTTCAAGAAATTTTAAGTGGCAATGCAGGCTACAAATTTGGAATTCATAAAATGACCAGAAAAAGAAAAAACAAACTGGAGCTTTTTTCAGAAATTTTAAAGTGGCAATGCAGGCCACAAGTTTAGAAATGATAAAATGGCTCTGATACCATGACAAAGTATGAGTAAATCTCTCTTGTATTTCATCTAACAAATGTACACTAATTTATAGGAAAAAGAAACTAACCTAAGTCCTAATTGCAGAGAATACATAGCTGTAATACATGGCTGAAATGAGCTGTAATACACAGCTGTAATAAGCTGAAAAATCTGTACACTAAAACCATAATTGTTGACTCTAACAGTTAGGATGGCAACTAGATCTTGAAGGCCTGTGCATGACCAAACAAATAGGATGGTCTTGCTAGCATGAACAAATGTGTACCTTATATGTATTTTATGTTGTTGAAGGTTTTATAGCAGGTGCAATTTAATCTCCTTACTCCAATCCATGTCTATCCATCTAATCATGTACGCACTCTAGGTTGGCATTTGGATTGGTACGTCACTAGCAGGTCATATCAAGATTTGGATATTATGGTAATTATCAATTTGATTACGAACTATTAATGAATTTGATTAGAACGGTGGATGTGACATGCACAATCTGTTTGTTAAACATGTCATAACCTCCTTACGTATTAATTTGATAATACTTGAACATATGATGAAATGTGAAAATGATGATATTTTTTACGTTTAATATTGTATAAAATTTTTAATTGGTAATTATGAGTTACATAGTGGTAATATTTCTTACATTTAATATTTAGAAAATTTTAATTAGTAATTGTGAGCTACATGTCTTTAGTTTCTACCTCTTTTATACTATGTTAAATGATAATTTAGGGGCTTTGGGTATTTAATGGGTTGATGTGATTCATTCATCAATCAGGCTACTATTGGTAAATTTTGGGTAAGACATGTCAACTCGTGCTTCACCCTTTTGATTATTATGATAAACAGGTCAGTCTTTAACCTGAAAAATGTTAGAAGGAATTTGAAACTGACTAATTGGTGGTGGGTTTAAGTCATTTTCACTGGTCAGGTGTAAAATTCTAACCCCTACTAACAGTCTTGTATTCTTGCATATGCGCACACCACTATGTTTTCTCAATCAGATCTTTTTCCCCTTTTTATTTTTTGTAATGCTTGATGTCTCCATTTGAATAGGTATGAATCTTGCATGGATGTAACAGACAGTGATCACAAGCCTATCCGTTGTATATTTAGTGTTGATATTGCTCGAGTTGACGAATCAGTGAGGAGACAAGAGTTTGGAGATATAATGAGATCAAATGAGAAAATCAAAATCATTCTTCAACAATTATGCAAGATTCCAGAAACTATCGTCAGTACAAACAACATAATTATTCAAAACCAGGACACCTCCATTTTGCGTGTCACAAATAAATGTGGGGAAAATGATGCATTCTATGAAATAATTTGTGAAGGTCAGTCTACTGTCAGGGAGGATGGACAAGCATCAGATCATCATCCTAGAGGCTCCTTTGGCTTTCCAAGATGGCTCCAAGTAAGTTCTTTTGCTTTGGACAAAAGTACTTCCATTCACCTATTTAGCTTTAGTTGGCTTTGGCTTGAATTAAGAATTGCTGTTTTAAAACTGACTGTTAATAGTTAGGTTTTTAACTGTCAGCAAATGGCCTCTGCCTGGCCCATATTAACTACTTGTATGGATACCTTATCCTAGTAATGATGGCAGTGATTAATTATACAAGTCATCTGGTTGAATTTATATGATGGCTCTCAAGCTGAATTTGAATCTAATCAGCAATTCTGCCTAAGCCTGATTCATTTTACTACAAGTGAGTTGTTTCAGGACTTATTATCCAATAACCTGAATACATGTTTATCTTAATATTTTGACAAACTTTTATGTTTCATGTCAAGCTGTACATCTGAGGTTATTTATAGTGACATTAGCTTGGAGCTATGATTTCTAGGATGTTTCTTTAATGGAAAAATGGCATGTTAGATCCTTGTGCCTGCCTACATCTCAAACTCATGTTCAGTAATAAGATATCTGTTTCATTTTGAATTATGACAAAAGAAATTTTGAGAATGCTATTAAATGCTGTCGAGACACTTGCACAATTGTCGCTTTCTGTTTTTAGTTTTAATACAGTGGTCTACAAGCAAACCGAGAATGATAGATAATCAAAACAAGATTAATCTTTAAAAGATGTCACATAGGTTGACATGCAGACACACACTTTCATTAATCAGGCTTGCGTTTGGCATCTTACAGAAATTAATATTAAATACAGCCAGGCCTTGTTTTTTATTTAGTTATTTGTTTTTTTTTTTCTTTTAGGATTTCTTTCACTAATTAGTGTTTTAATCAAACTTATGAACTAGACGTTTGTAATTTTATATACGGGGTAACATTTGAACTAGGTCACACCAGCTACCGGCATAATTAAACCAGATCGTATAGCAGAAATGTCAGTGCATCATGAGGACTTTCAGACTCTTGAAGAGTTTGTGGATGGTATCCCACAAAACTGGTGGTGTGAAGACACAAGAGACCAGGAAGTTATACTGGTGTTGAAGGTTCGTGGCAGATATTCAACTGAGACAAAAAATCATCGCATCCGTGTAAGACACTGTTATTCAGCTAAGACAAAACAAGTGGATCATAAACCCAATGACTCAGGGCAAATACCAGGTAATGTTCTTCCTAGGTCTGATTACCAACGTCTTAGCCATTCCCTGGATATGGTTGACCACTTACAAAATTTGCATAGTCCTTAAAGCAAAATGTAAGGCCTCCAGAAAATCATGTGCAACTGTTGATGACTGTGGTTGACAGAAGGATCAACTCCATTTCTACAAGCATCTTTCTTGTAAATAGCAAATGGCTGGAGCTGGATTTGGGTTGCCTTTTTGTGCCTTCAAAAATGCTTGATTTTTTGTCTACCGGTGCCAGTTTTTGGCATGTCATCAGTTTCTTCGGAGTGCTGAGTCCTACTTGTAATTTATTTTGGGATTGAATTTCAATGTGCAAGTGTACAGAGACAGCAAATACAATGAGCAGATAAGACGAATGCAGGGTTTTTCTTTCATTCTTTTTATATTGTTGAGTGAAGATACTATGGCGGAGTATAGCCTTTATGATCAGTTAGGTCAAGTAGCAATTACCTGTAAAAATTGAGTACACATGTTTTCGTTTTGTTGTTCTTGTTGCTGCTTAAACTATAACTTGGGAGCTTGCTCTAGCAGCAACTTCTGTGCATTTCTCCGACTTAGGTTAGGAGTTCGAGTTTAATGGATGTTAAAACAGTTTAATTATTCTGTCCGTGTTAGGGAGTTTTATAATTTGAGTATGCTTAAAGTTGTCCGTTCATTAAATTTGTTTACTGTATCAGATACTATTTAAATAGTGAAAGAGTATTTTTATTCGTCCATGAAATCTTTAACTACACAAATTTTTAACTACACAAATTAGAAAATGAAGGATATGATTAAATTAATTATGTCTAAAAAATTTGCAAAAATTTTCCACGAAACATTGAAACATTGGAAGAGAGTAAAGAATGGTAAGAAGAGTGCTGGTCATCACTACGTTGCCATCAAAAGCAACATGTTATGGTGCGTTGCTATCTCAATCAAAATCATCGCTTTGATATTTAGCTATTAGGAGTGGCAACGCATAGTATCTTCTTGTTATTCTTTTTACCAATTTTTTTGGGTACTTTTTAGTATCTTTTTTTTTATAGCTAAAATAAGTTAATTAATCGTGTAGATAACAAAGTTAAATTCAATAGGTATCAATGATGAGATAGAATCTCGTCGTTGCTATTAAGTCGACCACATTGTAATTGGTGGTGGTGGTTATTGTTTCAAATATTCTTTTATTTTTTTAATTTAATTATTATATTATATTATATAATTATATTCTTTTATTTTTAAAAAATGAAGATTAACCTAAGTAAATACATTATTAATATGATTTTTTGTCTTATAATATTTGGTGTAATATACCATATATTATAGATTTCTAATTCCTATACTATGCTTATATTAATTTGAGTTAAGATCATTTCCTAATCTAATTTTACCTAATCTTTTTAAAAATATATTTTAATAGTATTATATTAAATTATGTGTGATGAAGATTTATTATATAATTATTTTTTTTTTATATTAACTACCAACTCCACATTAATAAAAAAAATAGATAAATGATGAAATTAGTAGAGAATTCTAATCCTATTAATTTACTCTTACGTCAACATATATTGGTTTTCAATGATTCTAAATCGTGATTATCATTAATTTTAGGAAAAAGAACTCCCACACCTTCAAAGTTTGGCCTAAACAATAATAAGATCCTTTTGATTTTGAAAATTAATAAAATTTAATCCATTCTGCTAGTTCGGGTGACTCATAGGTATAGTTTTATATTTTAATTTTAAAAGAACGTCGCTTAATGTAAATAGGTTTACTTTTTGTTTATCAAATAATTAATAATTTTTTTTTAAAAAAAAGAGTAGGTTAACCACATAGATAACTAGTGACGGAAGATAATGACATTTTTTATTCACCTTGACTCTATCAGATTTCAAAATTTATAATTATGTGATAGTGAAATTCTTTCAACTAACAAAGATAGAAATTTTTTAAAAATAATTAAAAATTTAAGGCACTTAACTAATTTAGTTATTGTTCAAATTTTTTAACTTATTTAACTAAATATAATAAATTTGAACGACAATACTTTTTTACTATTTTAATAGTATCCGCTACAATAAATAGTGTTCACTATAGTGAACAGTGTTGTTACAATATCTTTTATTTATTTAAAATGAAAATTTTTATTTGTTTATTAAAATTATGTTTATTTTATTTATTTATATTATTTGTTAATTATTTAATTATATTACTAAAAATTTTAAATAAATATTAGTTATTTAATATAGTTAAATTTAAACAAATGATATAAACTTAAGTTTAATAAATGTAAATATATAATTTTTAATAATAATATAAATTAATTATATTATACATAATAAAATATATATTAAAAAGTTTTAAAATATATATTAGAATTAAATAAAATATTTATTTATTTAATTTAAATAAAATAATAAATAATTTAATTTAATTAAAAAATTTCATAAATAAAATAAGAATTATAAAATTTAAAAAATTTAAAGGGGGCAAATCGCATATATTTATAATATATTTTTAAAATTTAAAAATAAAAGAAAAAGGACAATTACTATTTTCCATTTTAGCTTGTCAACCGATTGAGACTCACGTTGACTGCCAATGACCAATCAACCAATCGTTGACCACATTATTTGCCTCATTATGGACTGTTGGTAGTAAATAAAAAAATTCTGTTATTAAAATAAACGCAGCAGAAATCATATCGTCTTATTCATAATTACATCTACAGGGATAGAAGATTATTTTAATTCTTCATTATGGCAAATCTTAAATTGACTAGCTACAATCTTCTCTCTATCTTTAACCTTCAAACTCAACAGATGTGTGTGCATGTGGATCTCTCCTTAATCTCTGAAATAAAAATTTAAGAGAATGATAATAATTAAATTCTTTTTTCATGTAAGAATACGTAAAAAGAAATTTTCTAATTATAACTGTTGTGATTGTTATCTCATTACTATCTCATACCTCTCATATATATAAGAATCTTCATTGGAAAATTAGAATTGGATCAAGATTAGAAAATTATAGTTTGATTAGGATTTAGGCTAGTAGAGAGACTGCAAAACTCATGAGCTTTCTAACTCCAATTTAAAATGTCAGTTTAGTTATCTCATGATACACCAGTTCTTCTAAGTTAACCCCAGATTATTTCACTAAAGTTAAGAGTTGTACTCTAATAACTTATGTTATTAAGTAAACACCAATTTTATTTAAAACTTCTTTTAATTAAATTAAGTTTAATTTTTAGATCAATAATAATCATTTTATTGACCCTCTAATTGATGTCTATAATTAAAGATAAGCCATGAAAAAATGTCTTACCTCTTTAATTATTTATTTATCTCTAAGTTATTGAATGCTCTAATGATTACTTTTAATATGTCTATAGTTATAAATAAATTTACAAATAGATATTATTATTCAAAAAATCATTTATTGAAAAAACTATGGCCATAGATTTAAATGATCAAGTACTGTAAATAGCTTAGGTGGACATATTTATTAGATTCTATCTTGCACATATATGTTCCAACGACCCATGAAATTATATCTCCAAGATATCAAATTTTTGACTGTTTATATAGATCTCACTTCGTGATAACTCAAAACATATAAGGCATGAATGTAAGTTTATTATTTGCTTATGATTAAGATAAATTAAATTTATTAAAGCTTTTGCGAATTAAGATTAATGACATTTAGTTAATCTGATCGAAATTCATAATTGTTTCGTTCAATATAACATATACACTAGTTTTTCTACTCAAAGTCTCTACTTTGATGATCAAGGTAAATCATCCACTATAAGAAGTAGAAAAACTACAACATTACATAATGAAATGTCATTTTCATTAATGGTTGTGAACTAGATTTAATTTATAAAGAACTTGTTATTTATACCATCTGTATTAGCATCATATGCCTAATACATAGATCACATACTTTATAAATATGGGGTCATCAATGTATGCTCAATCATATGTATAAATAAATTTTTATTAATCAAATAAAATATTATTTCACATACTTTAATGGCATAAAATAATATTATATATTTAACAATCTCTCACTTGCCCTAAAGTATGTCGAGTAACTATTGGACCCCTATATTATTTATATTAGTTTCAAAAACTCTTTACTAGCATTGACTTAAGTGAATGGATCCACTAGATTATCACTTATGCAATCTTAGATACCATGACTTCACAATATTGCACACAACTGTCTTACCAAACGTTATTTTCTCTCAATATGTTTTCTTCTATTGTGGTATTCGATTCCTTAGACTGTACTATTTTCCTTACTATTATCTTAACAAAGAACAATAGACATCTAAGCATTAGGCACCATCTCAAGCTCCATAAGGAACTTTCGGGCTATATAACCTCTTTTATAGCTTCTGATGCAACTATATATTCAGCTTCCAATGTAGGGTTTACAATACATGATTATTTTGCATTCCTCTAAGTTATAACTCTACCACTTAAAGTGAACATATACCCTAAGGAAGATTTGGGTATCCTTTTGTTCTTGAAATTTTGAATCTGTATACCTAATTGGTATAAGATCCTTACTGGAATATACAAGCATATAATCTTTTGTTCTCCGAAGGTACTTGAATATTTGCTTTACTGCAATCCAGTTTTTTGGTCTTGGATTAGATTGATATCTACTGATCATTTCAACTGTATAATAAATATCTGGTCTAGTACATAGCATTGCATACATGAGACTTCCTACTGCTAATGTATAAATACCTCTCATACAATCTATCTCTTTAGTTGTATTAGGACACTGATACTTAGATAGATCAATTCTATATCTAAAAAGAAATAATCTATTTTGAAATTATGGATGGAAAACTTGATCAGAATTTTGTTAATATACTCAGATTGGAAGAAGCCTAACATCTTTCACTTGAGATCTTTTAATACTTTGGTCTCAAGGATGTTATTGGTTTCTCTTAGATCATTCATATCAAATTGGTTAGATAACCATATTTATGATGATAATGCTTCTACGTCATTCTCAATGAATAGTACATCATCTAAATACAAGATTAAAAAAATTACCAACCGCTCATCTATCCTTTTATAAATATAAAGGTCATTAGGATTTTGATCAAAACCAATCTAATTTGATTGCTTGATCAGATCAGATGTTCCAAGATCTAGATAGAGTTTTGCAGTTTACAAACTATATGCTCTTGGCTCGTAGTTATAAATCTATTTGGTTGTATCATATAAATACTTACTTCAAGATTGTCATTAAGAAAGGTAGCTTTGACATCTATTTGCCAAATCTTGTAATCAAGATTTGTTGTAATGGATAAGAAAATTCTAATAAACTTAAGCATAGTTATCGGTGAAATGGTCTCCTCATAATTGATATCTTTTTTTTAAATATACCTTTTAGCAACAAGTCTAGCTTTGAAGGTTTTTACCTTCCAGTCTATCATTCTCTTTCTCTTGTAGACCCATTTATACCCTATAGATTTTATCCCTTCAGATTTCTCTATAAGTTTACAGACTTTATTGGAGTACATGGAATCTATCTTTAATTTTATAACTTTACACCAATGGTCTGTATATTTATCAACAATTGCTTTATCATAGCTAGTGAAATCTAGTTCATGTTTATTAGAAACTGCCTGTAAAGACTCTCTAATTAACATGCACTTTGTTAGATTTTAAATAATCCTCTCACTACGACAAAGTGCCAATGGTTGTCACTTAACTAGCTCTATAAACTATTGCTTTATCATAGCAAGTGTGATCTAGGTCATGTTTATTAGAAACTACCCGTAAAGACTCTTCAATTAACATGTACCTAGCTGGACATCTAATAATCCTCTCATTATAACAAAGTACTAGTGGTTATTTCTTTACAATTAGCTCTGGTTGGTTATTATAATCTGGATTGGAATTAACTCATTGACTATATCAAGTACAGTATTAAAGATCCTAAATAACTCAACAAGAATTATCTTACTTCTAGGCTTGAAGTTTTTTATATAGTCTTCTTTAAGAAATATTATAGTAGTGCTAACTAATACTTTCTTATCTTGAGAACTATAGAAAAGACTTCTTCTTGTTCCTTTATGATAGCCAATAAATAGACAAACTTCTTACTTAGATTTCAACTTGTTTGTCTTCTTTTTTAGCACATAAGTTGAACAACCTCATATGTGTGTGTGTGTGTGTTTCAACTTGTTTGTCTTCTTTTTTAGCACATAAGTTGAACAACCTCATATGTGTATGTGTGTGTGTGTGTGTTACATGGCTATTTCTTAAACTAGATGGAATTAAGTTAAGAAGATACATGGCTATTTCTAAGGCATAACCCTAGAATGAGATAGGTAAAGTTGAATAACTCATCATTAACCTCACCATTTCACAAAAATTTCTATTTCTCCTTGTCGCTACATCATTTTGCTAGGGTGACCCTAGTGCAATCAACTGGGATAATGTCCCATTGTTTGAGAAATAGGTCTTGAACTCACTATAAAGGTATTCGTTACCTTGATAATATCGAAGTGCCTTTATATATTTTCTTAATTGCCTTTTTATTTCTGCCTGAAACTCTTTGAATTTATCAAACTCCTCAGACTTATGGTGCATTAGGTACATATAATGAAATCTAAAATAATCATCAATAAAAGTGATAAAATATTCATGACTTTCTCTAGTTTGTGTGCTCATAGGCCCATATACGTCAAAGTGCACTAATTCTAACATTTCAATGGCTCTATTACCTTTAGTATTAAAGGGTCTTCTGGCCATTTACCTTCTATACAGGATTCGTAGATTGGTAATGATTTAATATCTAATGAACTCAAAGGTCCATCTTTGGCCAGTCTTTGGATCCTATTTAGACTAATATAACCAAGACGTAGATGCCATGGATACGTTTGATTAGTGGGAGTTACTTTAATCCTCTTATAGTGATTAGATTCATTATTTAATTATGTGTCATGCAATAAGTTAATTTTAGGATATATGCAGTATAGATTATTAGCTAGTATACTAGAACATATAAATGACATATTTCTTTTGATCACCGCAATTGAGTCAAAAATAACAGAATAAGTATATTTATTCAAATAACTAACTAAAATCAAATTGTGTTTGAGTTCCAGTACTAACAAACAATCTTCAAATACTTAAGTCCTAAAATCATCAAAATAAAATTGAACAACTCTTATTGCCTTAGCTGCAATAATTGCGGCGTTTTCTAGTTTAAGACTGATCTCTCATTCATTAGTGATTTAGTTTCCTGAACGATTTACAATTATGATTAGTGGCTCCAGAATCTATTATCTAAGAATCTATAGAGTCAACCACTAAACATGTCTCAATAAAAAGAATATTACTAGAAGGTGAAGCTATCATTTTAGCTATCGAAAACTTAATTAAAGGACAATTTTTCTTCCAATGCCTTTTAATGCCACATTGAAAACACTTTCCTTTGGGCCTTACTACATTTTTATAAATTTGCACAAATCCTGAATTAGATGTTTTCTTTGGCTTGTTCTTCTTATTCTTACTACTATTTCCTTTAGGATTGAGACTAAAAGATGAAGATGAGCCCTTAGTTAAGTGACTATTGTAAACATCTATTTCATTTTAGGGTGCATTTTCATTAGATATTTGTAGGTATTTATCAGTCAAGCTATATCTGTACCTTTTAGCCATGAGTTCAATATCTAAGTTTTTTTCCTAATCCATAAAATTATTCTGGTTAACCTGTTTTGGTTAAAGATGGATGCTAATGGGATGAATGAAGACATAATTCTAAAAAATAAATTCATACATAAGCATACATTATCTAATAGCATGTGTAACTTTTGTATGAATGTATAAAATGCATTTATATAGAACTTTTTAACTATATTATGCATCGGTAGTCCAATTTCCATTCAAAATACGCCTCTGTAAGGTGGTCGTATCTGTCATGAATCATACTAGTACCATACTAATTTATTATTATTATCTAGATATCTCATATCAAATAATAATAAACTACCAATTCTTTAATCTGTATATTTAATTGACAAGAACTCCGTAGGGAGGATATCAATCACCCTAAGTTGAGTGTACAACCATTATTTCAATCCTGTATATTTTTCAATTAAAAAAATTACCGTAAGGTAGTCAGTTTCGCATGAGTCTTATATTGGATCTTATCCTTTAGAGAAGTCATATCTATCAACTAGTTCTAATTAATACCCTCTATAAAAAGCTCACAAGGTTTGAAATAAGGCATTAATCAACCTTACTATAGGACCAATAATGAAGGCTGGGGGCGATATGCCTAAAGCCCTTTCTCACTCAATATTTTAATCTTTTGAGTTTTTAATTTTAATATACCAATTAATTTATAAAATAAAATTCTACTTATTAATATCTAATTTTATAATCATAAAATAATTAATAAGGCCACATCAAATAATAAATTAATATATACTAAAATAATGACAATAATCTTATCCTAATCTCATTAGAACATTAATGTCATACAAAATTATATATTTTATGCATCAACATATGAATGTGGCACCCTTAATTTATATAACATGTTATTCATCTAATCAATTAACAAGATAAATAAATACCCATAATTCATGACTTTTCGTAGGAAGAAAAATATTAAAACTAAGCCTAAATTCTTCAAAGTCTTGATTGAAATTAACTTGGGCTCTTTCATGATGTTATGTCCTCTTGCTTGTCTTCTTTTATGGGCTTGGATTTTGAGCATTTTAATTTTCTTTGGTCAACTTATTTTTTTAAAAATAAATTGGGCATAGTTTTAGCTTAAAAATTTTATTGGGCATTCTTAAACAAATTTAAATAAAAAATAGTTTTAAGCCTAATAATTTTAATAAAATAGCTCAAATAAAATTTATAAAATTAGGCCAAAATTAAAAAGAGTTTGGGTCAACTTTGGATTTGTAGATATCTAAAAAAATTAGTCAAAAGAAATTTAGATCAAACTTAGGACCCATTTGTAAATCTCTCAAAGTTTTCTAATCAAACTATAATTATCCCAAACTTAGACAGGGCTGAGTGAGAATAAATTATTCTATTAGCCTGTCTACGACAAACTTTTAAAGACCAATTTATAATATAGAAAATTAACTTAATCAAAATAGAATTAGTTTAAACTTGAAAGGGCCTATGTGATATTTCTCAGATGGAACCCTAATTCCGTCCTCTTTACATGGTGGCTGATTGATGCTATACTAGCTAAGCGCAAGCGTATGCTATCGTATCAAGTAATATAAAATTTTAAGTCTAGATATCGATCCCACATGGACTATGCGATCTAATTCTATAAATCAAGTACTAAAATTGTACCTACTTAACTTTTATTCAGAAAATCACAATCTGAAATTTATTTAACTAATCTACTCTATCAATTAAACTGAACATAAGTAAATGATAGAATTCACAAATAAAGATAATCTAGGATTTTGACTCGTGCCCTAATATTTTATTAGATTTATTAACCTCTTAGTTAATCAATCCATATCAATTGATTGGCTTAGACACTAATCTCATCACAAGCCTCTGTCGATGGTCGAGTGACTATATTATGCATTCTAGCAATCACCTATATTTCTATGGTAATCAAATCAAAATGTAATTCATTAAGATTAAGTCTAAATTATACCATACATGTCACCTAGGTATATGTCTATTCTAAATGGAGCTCATAGTTGTTACCCTATGATCATGCATCAAACTATCTTAGGCTAAACACATGAGTCCCTCCATCGAGTTCATCATGATTCCTCAATCATTCAAATTATTGGCTAGATATAATGAAAGTAATGAAAGATAGAATGAATCAATTGAATGTATCAAGTTTATAAACTAAAAATTAACACAATTCAAATCCATACTAGGTTCACATAGTCTAACCTAGATGAATAATTTAGCCTATCACAAAACCAAAAGTATCTAACTAATTTATAAAGATCAATAAGAACAAGAACATAATGATAAAGAAATAGAAGAAAAACTATTCAAAGTGACTTCTTGATGTGCTTCTTCATTGTCTTTGACTTGAAGCTTGAATTTTGATTTTGGTTCTTAAATCTTTGGCTTTGATATTTGATTTTATGTTGTGAATTTCTCTAAGTTTTTTCGCCTCTTTTATTTTTTTCTCCCCTTTCTCTCATTAGGGTTTTTGGCCTTCTATTTATAGGTTTATGTTTTTAAATTAGGGTTAAACATCAAATACAAGTCAAATTAAGATTACTGTTCACAAGTCACTGTAGCAAAAATATTGTTCACTAGGTACTGCAGCCACGTGTGCCGCAGTGCTGAGATACTATTTTGGATGCTGCGACGCTCATCTCTGGGCGTTGCGCAACTAGTACTGTAGCTTATTACTGTAGTAATTCACAATGACAGGTACCGTAGCAATTTAATGTTTTTGGCTTACTTTTATTAGGTTTCGACCCTATTTACTCCATTGACTCCAAACCTACAAAAATAATAATAAAATACATCAAAAGACAAATAATCTTAATTTTTATGAATAAATTTTAAGTTTGGAAAATAAAAATATTAGACTTAATGAATCTTTATCAGTGGTCACCTGATAATAGCATAATGACAATAGTATTTTAGCACTCTAACTTGGGTATTTTTTCTTTAATCCATTAATATTTGGCTACTTATTTGTATTTCAAATCTTAAATAGGTGCATGAAAGAAAATGTGACGTATAGGAACAAACGGGAGGCAAATCAGGTGAGAAATGAGGAAAATGCGCTCGAAATACGAAAGTAGAGAAACAAGCGCGACACTCAGAACAACGAGTAAGCGCTGCAGTGCTCAGCACCCAGCATCGCGGTGCTCATCGACGATTCGCAGAATCCTAAAGATTGTGCCCAGCTCCGCAGCGTTGAGCCCCCAGCGCCGCGGCGCCTATGCGGATGTTTAAATACTCCTCTCAACTCTCCTATTCGGTGTGGATTATAAGCTCCTTGCGCCTAAGGTTTCTCTTAGCAACAAAAGTACTATTTTGAGGTAAAAATAGAGAGACTTAGCAAGGAGAAAAATGCAAGTAACGAATACACATTCAAGCAAGAGATCAAGGTGAATTTATTGAAGATTGAAGAATCAACTCTTGAGCAATCAAGACAAGAGGAAGAAGAACAACTCAGGGCATCACTTGTGTTATTTTCTTCCTTAGTTTTAAGAGATGATTTTATTCATGATATTTTCATACATTTTCTTGGATATTCTTATTTTGAATATGAGCTAAATACTTTTGATCTAGAGTTAGACGTTCTTGAACCTAGTATGTAGTTGACTTTTGTTTTAAACTCTTAGTTATGAACTTTTATCCCTTAATTAATTCAATCTATCTTAGCTTAATGCTTTCATTATACTTGATCACTATTTTGATTGTTTAAAAATTATGATAACTTTGACAAAAGGAATTATGTGCTTGGCCTAAGGTAAATTAAATCATGATCATAGAGTAATATTTATGAGTTCCATTTAAGATAGACATATACCTAGGTGACATATATGGTTTGATTAGACTTATTCTTAATGAGTTGCATCTTATTCGGATTACCATATACATATAGGTAATTGTTAGGGTGTGATATTATCATTCGACTGTCGACAGAAGCTTGTGATGAAATCAGTGTCTAGCCAATCAATTGATAATAAGGGAATAACTAAGGGGTTAAATGGTTCAATGAACTACTAGGAGATATGTCGATACCCTAGATTACTCATCAATTTAGTGAATTTGATTTTTGAGTACTTACAATATCTTAATTAGGTTTAATTTGATAGTAGTAGTTTAGTTAGTTAAACGCAATCTCAGAAGTTAGTTTGGATATAGGTAAAATAAAGTAATTTTAGTATTCGATTGAAGAAAATAGAAACAATAGTCCCTGTAGGATCGATAATCTGGACTTAGTCCTATATTACTTAGTACAAAAAACGTGTTATACTAATACCATACTATTTTACTTTTACTTCAGATTTTATTTTATTTCATTATTGTTATTTGTTTTTTCCGTTTTACTTACCAATTGTATTTTTTTTTTAATTTGATAGTTCATGTGAAGAACCAAGAGTGAAGATTCAACATCTTTTGATCTTGGGATTGAAAGAACATTTCAAAGACTTCGTTGAGAACAACATCAAAACAGAAACATGGCAAAGAATCACGACAATATCAATAATCTAGTGTTTGATCCTATAAATCTATAAAGATCATTGAGGGATTATGTTGTTCCTACAACAAAAGGCATTCAGTATAGTATTCGGCGCCCACTATTAATGCAAACAACTTTGAAATCTAGCAAAGTACTATTCAGATGCTTAAGGAGTTTGTACAATTCAGTGGAGCTCCCAATGATGATCCCAACATGCATATTGTGAATTTCTTAGAGATTTGCGATACATTCAAGTTTAATGGGGTTTTAGATGATGCCATCAGGTTGTGACTATTCCTTTTCTCATTGAGGGATAAGGCCAAGAGTTGGTTGATGTCATTACCATCAAGATCAATATCAATGTGGGATGACCTAGCACAGAAGTTCTTAGCAAAGTTTTTTCCACCAGCGAAGACAGCTAAGATGAGGAATGACATCACATCATTTGTGCAGATTGAAGGAGAGTCATTATACGAGGCATGGGAATGGTTCAAGGACATGTTAAAAAAGTGTCCCCATCATGGAGTTCCTAAATGGTTATTAGTCCAAACATTCTACAATGGGCTAGTGGGTTATTTAAGGATAATTATCGATGCCACTGCTGGAGGAGCTCAGATGAATAAATCCACAGATGAAGTATATGGGTTATTGAAAGAGATGGCATCCAATAGCTATTGATGGCCTGCTGAAAGAGTTACACCAAGGAAGATTGCTGGAGTTTATGAGATTGATGCATTCAATGCATTGGCTGTGCATATCAACATTTTAACCAAGAGGTTTAATTTTATGAATGCTGTCAAGACCCAAAATACGATTTGTGACTTCTGTGGTGACAATCACATGAATGGGCAATGAATGGAGTCAGTGAACTATGTGGAGAACCATAATAGATAATAGAATAATCCACATTCAAATTATTATAATCTGGGGTAGAGAAATCATCCTAATTTTTCTTGGGGTGGTAACCAAGGGCAGCAACTTAAACCTAACCCACCAGGATTTCATCCCTCACAGGAAAAGAAAGCATCCTTAGAAGATATATTTATGTAGTACATGAAGTCGAATGATGCTATTCTACAAAACCACTCTGCATCTTTGAAAACTCTAGAAACTAAAATGAGGCAACTTGCTGCAGCACTAAATAATCGACTTTAAGGGACTTTACCAAGCAACACTGAAGCTAATCCTAGAGGGGATAAGGAGCAATGCAAAACTGTTTCTTTGAGAAGTGGCAAAGAGTTGCAGTTAAACAGTGCAGAAGTAGAGAAAAGTGCATAA
The DNA here is from genome assembly GCA_946807835.1 of Ailanthus altissimus. Taxonomy (NCBI): domain Eukaryota; kingdom Viridiplantae; phylum Streptophyta; class Magnoliopsida; order Sapindales; family Simaroubaceae; genus Ailanthus; species Ailanthus altissimus. The sequence continues at coordinate 8,365,657 of OX327690.1, read as the reverse complement.
ACTAATGAAGAAAACAGTGCACAAGTACAGAAAAGTGCAGAATTTACTGCAGAACATGATGAACAGCGGCAGGAAAATACAGAAAGCAGTAAAGAAATGCAGAAAAATAATAATCCAGCAGTACAAATAAGTAAAGTTCAGCAGAAACTACCAGTTCATCCTTCCCATCCACCTTCACACTTTCCTAAGAGGCTACAAAAACATAAGTTGGATAAGCAGTTTTCAAAATTTTTAGATGTCTTCAAGAAACTCCACATTAACATACATTTTGCGGATGCTTTGGAACAAATGCCAAGTTATGTGAAGTTCATGAAGGACATCTTATCGAAGAAAAGGAGATTAGTTGAGTATGAAATCGTGGCACTCACCGAAGAATATAGCACAATATTGAAAAAGAAATTGCCACCAAAATTGAAAGATCCAGGTAATTTCACTATACCATGCATTATTGGGGAGAAATTCTTTGGCAGAGCATTGTGTGATTTAGGCGCTAGCATCAACCTAATGCCATTATCCATCTACAAGAAGTTAGGTTTGGGAGAAGCTAAACCTACTAATGCCACCTTGCAATTGGCAGATCATTCACTCATCTATCCAAATGGCATTATTGAAGATGTTTTGGTAAAAGTTGACAAGTTCATCTTTCTAGTAGATTTTATAGTGTTGGATATGGAGGGGGATCGTGAGGTATCCATCATACTAGAAAGACCATTCTTAGCAATAGGAAGAACCCTTATTGATGTGCAAAAAGAGGAGTTAACTATGATGGTGCAAAATGAAGAGGTAACATTTAATATGTTCAAAGCCATGAGAGGGCCAAGTGAGGAAGAGGAGTGTATGAGCATTGACATTATTGACAGGGAAATGCAAGATATTTTCAACAAAAATAGCATTGAAGATTCTTTAGAAGACGTAATGGTAAATGGATTTGAGGTAGAAAAAAGTAAAGCACGAGAATATCTACAAGCCTTAAGCCTTTCTTTAAGATTTGACAAATTCAGGAGGAGAGCTGAACCGTTAGATAAACCAGAAGGCTTGCAAACTCATATTAAGCTATCTATTGAAGAACCTCCTAAACTAGAGTTAAAATCACTACTAAGTCACTTAAGGTATGCATTTCTTGGTGAATCTTCTACCTTGCCAGTTATAGTTTCTGCACAACTTGATGACTCGCAGGTAGACAAATTATTGAGGATTTTAAGAGATCATAAGAGAGCTATAGGATGAATGATTACTAACATCAAGGGAATCAGTCTCTCTATTTGCATGCATAAAATCTTGTTAAAGGAAGAGCACAAGGCTACAATTGAACAGCAAAGGCGCTTAAATCCAGTAATGAAAGATATAGTAAAGAAAGAGATTATTAAGTGGCTAGATGCATGGATTATTTACCCCATTTCTGACAGCTAATGGGTAAATCCAGTGCAATGTGTACCAAAGAAAAGAGGGATCATTGTAGTGGCAAATGAGAATAATGATTTAATCCCCACTAGGACTATCACAGGTTGGAGGATATATATGGACTACTGGAAGCTGAATAAAGCCACCCACAAAGATCATTTTCCCTGACATTTCATATACCAAATACTTGATAGGCTAGCAGGACATGATTATTATTACTTCTTGGATAGATATACTGGCTATAATCAGATTGCAATTGCTCTTAAAGATCAAGAAAAGACCACGTTCACTTGCCTATATGGTATATTTGCTTTCCCAAGGATGCCATTCGGATTATGCAATGCTCCAGCTACATTTCAACACTGTATAATGGCCATATTTTTAAATATTATAGAGCACTTCATGGAGGTATTTATGGATGATTTTTCTATTTTTGGCAATTCATTTGATCAATGCCTTGATAATCTAGCATTTATGCTCAAATGGTGTGAAGATACCAATTTAGTGCTTAATTGGAAAAAGTGTCATTTTATGGTTAAAGAAGGCATAGTATTAAGTCATAAAATTTCTGCTCATAGTATTGAAGTTGATAGAGCAAAGATAGAAACAATCAAAAAGTTGAAACCACCGACTAATATGAAAGGAGTGCAGAGTTTTCTTGGCCACGCCGAATTTTATCGAAGATTTATAAAAGATTTCTCCAAGATCTCCAAACCTCTATGCAACTTACTAGAGAAAGAAGTGCAGTTTCATTTCGATGAACTATGTCTTAAAGCTTTTGAACTGTTAAAGAAGAAACTTACCACCGCACCAATCATTATAGCTCCAGATTATGACTTACCATTTGAAGTAATGTGTGATGCAAGTGATTTAGCTGTAAGGGCTGTACTAGGACAATGCCAAGAGAAAGTGTTTCACATGATATACTATACAAGTAAGACTCTCAATGATGCATAGTCTAATTACACCACCACAAAAAAAGAGTTGCTAGCAGTAGTCTTCTTTTTCGACAAGTTTTGGGCTTACCTCATTGGAGTCAAGGTCACAGTCTTCACTGATCATTCAACAATCAAATATCTCATCAACAAAAAAGATGCTAAGCCGAGACTCATTCGATGGATTCTCATATTGCAAGAATTTAATCTAGAGATCAAAGATAGAAAAGGAGTTAAAAACCAAGTTACAGATTATCTCTCTCATTTGGAACATCAAATCAACACTAAGAGAAGATTCAAATCAATGAAACCTTTTTGGATGAATAACTCATTGCAACACAACATCACGAGATCCCTTGGTGTGCTGATATTGTCAATTATTTAGTTTCCGGTCTAGCATCTCCTAATTTGACTTTTCAGCAAAAAAAGAAGTTCCTCCATAATGCAAGATTTTATTTTTGGGATGAGTCATTCCTTTACAATTCATATGCAGACCAAATCCTTCAAAGATGTGTCCTTATAGAAGAAACTCAAGATAATACACCATTGTCACGTATCCGGTTATGGGGAACATTTTACGGGCGACAAAACAGCAGCTAAGGTATTTCAATCTGGTTTTTATTGGCTCACATTATTTAAATATGCATATTCTTTTGTTGCAGGGTGTGATCGATGTCAACGGATGAGGAACATCTCCAAAAGACATGAAATACCACAGCAGACCATTCTTTGACATCTTTGACATTTGGGGAATAGACTTCATAGGACCATTTCCACCATCTCACAACAACAAATACATACTTGTAGTTGTGGATTATGTTTCAAAATGGGTAGAGGCAGTAGCATTACTAATAAATGAGGCGAGGACAGTGATTAAGTTCTTTTAAAAGAACATATTCACAAGATATGGAACACTGAGAGCAATTATAAATGACGAGGGTTCACACTTCTGCAATAAGAATTTTTCAGCCCTTTTACAAAAATACGAAATCAAGCACAAGATGGCTACTACATATCATCCTCAAATGAGTAGACAAATTGAGGTACCTAATCGACAAATAAAAAGTATCTTGTAGAAGATGGTTAAACCAAATCGAAAGGATTGGGCTTTACACTTGGATGACGCTTTATGGGTATATCATACTACTTACAAAACTCTGATTAGTATGTCTTCTTTTCGTTTGATCTTTGGAAAAGCATGTCACCTACTCTTGGAGTTGGAACATAGAGTATATTGGGCCATTAAAGCCCTCAACTTTGATCTCCAAGCCACAGGTGAGAAACGCTTACTTCAACTAAACGCCATGATGAGTTTCGCCTACAAGCATATGAAAATACCAAGCTTTATAAGGAAAAGACGAAACGGTGGCATGATAAGAAGATACTTCAGCGTTCATTTGAAAAAGGACAACTAGTACTGCTCTACAATTCAAGACTGAAGTTATTTCCTGGAAAACTCAAGTCCCGATGGTCTGGCCCATTTCAAATCATAACGGTTTACCCAAGTGGAGCGGTTGAAATTAGAGATCCAAATAATTAAACTTCATTTATAGTAAATGGAAAACACCACAAGAATTACCATAGAGGATATATAGATCGATCGAAGGTCAATGTCGATCTTATGGATCACAAGTAACTGCAGGAGCAACACGTTAAGCCGAAGACGTTAAACCAAGCGCTTTATGGGAGGCAATCCAAGTCTAGTATCCTTTAATTTTAATTAGTTTATTTTATTTATTTAATTTTCTTTTCTCTTTAGTTAATTCATTTCTCTTGTCTTTTCTTTTCTCTAATGAGTAGTATTTTTTTTAGGTTACATAAAAGAAAAAATTTGAAAAGAGGCTTGCAGGCATTGCAGCGCCCACACATGGGTGCTTCAACACTCGAAACAAAGTGCCAGTACTGCAGTGTTGGCACCTAGGCACAATTATGCCTAGGTATGTGTGAGCATCGCAGCGCTCAGGAGCGAGCTTCGCAGTGCTCACACGGGAGAAGTATAATACTTCCATCCCCTTTTGTTTGTAGTTCTTCATCTCTTCCCATTTTCTCTCTCATTCTCACATAAACCCTAAAACCCATCTTCTCCATCTCATACTTCCAATTCTTCATCTCAAATCAAAATTAGCCACTCCCACACACTACACTTAGATTCAAATTCATTACCCACTCAAAGTAACACTACATTAGCATATAATTCACCTAATTATTCACATTCATCACAACTCCCAACTTCTTCTCCTCAATAGCATTCAAGGTACAAATCCCTATCTTTCTTTATTTTATTTCTTGTTATGTCTCTTTCTTTTATGGGTCCAATGCATAATTAGTTTTTTGCTTGCTAGATTATGATTATTAGTACTTTTTTTCAATTGATTAAAAAAAAAAAATTTTTTGAATGCTTGTGCAACTTGTTCAAATTAGTGAGTTGACTGAGGTTTAATGGGTTATACTTTAAATTCTTGATTAGCTACCTAGCTACATATTATGATGTTTGTGAAAATATGTTCAAAGTGGTGTTGACTTGTGTTTAATGTTCAAGGTGGTGTTGATTAGTGTTTACTGTTTATTTTGATATTTATTGATGATTAATGTTCAACTTGGTTGGTTAATTGTTGTTTAATTAGGTGACTTTGAATGCAAAAGAGATTGTTGTTTAAGCGAAATGTGGCACACATATATGATTTAATATTGCAAAGTGCGAGTGGCATTTGCTGTCCATATTCAGAATGCTCATTATTGTTGTTTCAGGTATTTAATGGCACCCAAAAAATCAAAGAAGTCCATTGCATCATCTTCTTTAGGCTATGACACTAACAAGTTTGTTTCCAAGGATGCTGCAAACTTATATCACTATTTCATAGTCAAACGCACAATCATTCCTGAAAGAGGGTTCGACATCATGGGAGGGGGCTATCCAAGAATCTCTAAAATTATTGCAGACAGAGGTTAGAGACGCTTGTGCATAATCGAATGCCGCAATTATCCTAGTCGTCCGAGAATTTTATTCTAATGGCAAAGAGCACTCTAATGGAAAAGTCCAAATAAGGGGCAGAAGTGTTCGCATCCATAATGAGGATATTAATAGATACTTTAGGGTACCAAATATTCAACGAGATGACTATATGGAGCTCCACCAGAACCCAGATTATGAAGCCATCATTCGCTACTTGGCCACCTCAGATGCTCAATGGATGATGTCTGGAATCTGTCAGTCGCCTTTCCCGCACACTACATGTGCAGAGAATTCAAAGCATGGCACTATTTCATAGCTGCAAAATTAATGCCAGTCCGTCACATGAGCACAGTAACAACAAAGAGAGCTCTCCTTCTGTATGCCATTCTAGCAGGGCGGACAATTGATATTGGTAAGGTGATCAGAGACACAATCTTTTTTGGCCTCGATCATCCAAAGCAAAGCATCTATTGCCCCTCGCTGATTACAGCACTTTGTGCTAAAGTTGGAGTGAGTAGACATCATCAGAGGAAGTATTTCCCCCAGCACACGTATTGGACAACAGCTAAATTGCTACAATCATTGATGGTCCAGTCCAAGACCCCGCTCCCTGACCACTACTGCCACACAAACCCATAGCACAACTGACTATGCTTTAAAGGCTATCAAGGTTAGAGGATGCCTTCACCACACACCAACAGTGGAATGCCTCACATGCTGCCTATCAAGATCAGGTTTTGCGCATTACACTCACACACTTCGGCATGGATACATATAATTTGCCACACTTTTTAGCCTATCCAGCACTGCCAGATGCGGATGACTTAGGAGATGATGCAGAAGCAAAAAACGAAGCGGAGAGTGAACATAAAGATGAAAGGGACAACTAATACTTTATAAAAATTGGGAAGTGTTTCAATTTTGTTATTTTACTGGAGCCATGAGGACATGTCTTATTATAAGTGTGGGGGCAGGGGAAACACTTTTAATTCTTAATTTTCTTCATACTTTGTTAGTTTATTTTCTGTTTTTATCTGTCTTCTTTAGAAGTAGTTTACTTTCTTTCAGTATCGTTTGTTTGGGTCGAAAGAGTTGTAGTCGATAATGATAAATAGAGTTGAAGAAAAGCTATAAACTCTAGACTTATCTATTATTGTGTTCATTCTATACTATAATCGGATTAATTATATTCAGCTTATAGTTGTTTACTTTAAACATCAGTACACTCTAGAGCTATCTAATGTTCAGTAGTTGTAAGGTAGAATATACTTATTCACAATAGAGAAGGTAATCAAGGTCGTCTATTATCTAGAACTTGTTTGATTAGCTTTCAAGGCGAAATCTTAGGACAAATATAGTAAGGGATATGATTATGGGCCATCTTTGGACCGTTTGAGCCTTTTCGATCTTACCTTATATGTATATTTATCCCTAGTCATTTCGTTTTGAGCCTAAAGACTTCGAGTTTACTTACCCTAAAATCTACCGATAGCACCATAAATCTTGAATTTACTTAGAAATATTCTTAAAATTAACAAGGTTGTGGAGGTATGAAAGAAGGGTACTGCAATAAAAAGCAATAAGTCTTAAAAGTACATATCAATCTAAGTTTGGGGGTACAACAAAAAAAAAGTGTTTAAATGCATAATGCCCCAAGCTTAAGAAAAGTAAGAAATTCTTTGTAAAAATGGATTAAAAGAAAAATGGGAATAGCATAAGTATGGTGGAGAAGATGAAGAATTAAGGAAGATAAAGAATCAAGAGGTTTCTAAGTAAATTCTAAGTGTTAATGGTGTGATTTGTACTTTATATATATCTTTATATCTCACTTTCATCTTATCCTTACATTTCAAGCTAATTAAAGTCCTATTTGGTCCCTTATTATATAATTGTTCTACATTAATGGAGATTGCTATGAAAAATAAGCTTATGGAGAATTGTTTTGATCCTGATATTTCTTTGATAAAAATAAGATGTTCGAAATTACAATTGATGTGCAATTAAATAGATCGACATACACTTACAAGTGAACAATTATAAGGTAGATATAAGCATGATGATTAGAGTGTAGAATAAGCATGATGATTAGAGTGTAGAATAAGCATGAATAATTTTTGAGTCTAAAGATTTCATAAGTGTAATTCACCCGTTGAGACAACTTATAAATTTCTGATCAACCCAAGCAACTCATGGTTCATGGAATGTTAAGAGGGTGTTTTTATATAGTTGTTTTGGCTCCTTGTTAGTATACTCTTATGTTGCTCGAGGACGAGCAAATATCTTAAGTTTAGGGGTATTTGATAATAGCATAATGACAATAGTATTTTAGCACTCTAACTTGGGTGTTTTTGCTTTAATTCATTAGTATTTGGCTACTTATTTGTGTTTTTAATCTTAAATAATTGCGTGAAGGAAAATGTGGCATATAGGAACAAACGGGAGGCGAATCGGGAGAGAAACGAGCAAAATGCACTCGAAAGACGAAAGTAGAGAAACAATTTGGCGAAAGTAGAGCTTGTTTCTCTACTTTCGTCTTTCGAGCGCATTTTGCTCGTTTCTCACCCGATTCGCCTCCCGTTTGTTCTATATGCCACATTTTCCTTCACGCAATTATTTAAGATTAAAAACACAAATAAGTAGCCAAATACTAATGGATTAAAGTAAAAACACCCAAGTTAGAGTGCTAACATACTATTGTCATTATGCTATTATCACCACCCACCCTTTCTCTTTTTGTTTGTTTTTTTTAACTAAAATAATACATAAAATATTTATATTCTTTAAATTTCAAATAAAATCCCTAAGCCCATTTAATTAGCTTACAAAGAAATCTAAAAAATCACCAAGAATTAATTTAACTAAGAGAAAACATTTTGATATTATTTCATCACCCCCTCTTGTTATAATTCTAAGAAAAAAATAAAAACAAATATCTAACAATGAATTGTTGTGGGCATAACCATTCATCACATAATTAATAAAAATAATAAATTTAGATTAAATATGCAATTGGTACCACAATAAATAAATACTACTATACATAAAATAAATTGCACATGTAATATGAAATAAGGCGGCTCTGGTACTAGTTGTTGGTAGTAAATAAAAAAAATTATGTTATCAAAATAAATGCAGCAAAAGCCAGATCATCTTGTTCACAATTACATGAATAAAGATAGAAGATTACTTCAATTTCTCGCTATGACAAATCTTGAATTAACTAGCTGCAATCTTCTTTACTATCCTCAACCTTCAAACTCAACGCGTGTGAGTACGTGCATCTCTCCTTAATCTCTAAAATTAAAATATGAGAGAATGGTAATAACTAATTTCTTTTTTCACGTAAGAATATGTAAAAAGAATTTTTCTAGTTATGGTTATTATAATTGTTATCTCATTACTACCTTATACTTGCCATATATATAAGAATCTCCTTTGGGTAATTATAATTAGATTAGGATTAAGATTAGGAAATTATAATTGATTAGGATTTGAGCTAATAGAGAAACTGCAAGACCTACGAGCTTCTTAGCTTTAACTTAAAATGCCCAGTCTTAATTATCTTATGATATACCGGTTCTTCTAAATTAATCTCAGGCTATTCTACTAAAATCCAATTGTTGTACTCTAGTAACCATGTTATTAAGTAAAGGCCCATTTAATTAAAACTTATTTTAATTAAATTGGGCTTAGTCTTTAACCCATTAATAATCATTTAATTGACCCTGTAATTGATATCTATAATTAAAATTAGACTTTGAAAAAATATTTTACCTCATTGATTTTTTATTTGCCACTAAGTCATTGAATGCCCTAATGATTACTTTTAATATATCTATATTTGTAAATAAATTTACAAATAAATATTATTATTCAATAAATTATTTATTGAAAAAACTATGGCCAAAGATTCAAATGATCAAGTACTACAAACAACTTAGGTGGACACATTTATTAGATTTCATCTTATAAATATATGGTCCCACAACCTATAAAATTATACTCTAAAATATCAAGTTTTTGACTATTTATATGGATCTTATTCCGTGATAACTCATGAATGTGTTCATTATTTGCTCAAGATTAAGATTAATCAAGCTTATTAAAACTTTTGCGAATTAAGATCAATGACATTTAGTTAACCTGATCGAAATTCACAATAGTCTCATTTAATGTAACATATATACTAGTTTTTCTAATCAAAGTCCCTACGTCGATGATCAAGGTAAATCACATTCACTATAAGAAGCAGAAAAACTACAACCTTACATAATGAAATGCTATTTTCATTAATGGCTATGAACTATATTTAATTTATAAAGAACTTTTGATCTATACTCTCTATATTAGCATCATATGCCTAATACATAGATCACATACTTTATAAATATGGGGTCATCAATGTATGCCCAATCATATGTATGAATAAACTTTTATTAATCAAATAAATATTATTTCACATGCTTTAAAGGCATTGGCGACTCTAAAAATCTTGATCTACGTAATGGAGAAGATATTTTTGCCAATAAAATATTGAAAAAGCTTAAAAATTAGTAAAAGGATTGTTCAACAGTGACATAATTGTTAACGTATTTTTGGGTTATGCATGTGATTGTGTGCATGTGGAAAAACTTAATATATGTCTCACATATACAATTTGCAACAAAAGTAAACATATAATCAACACATACACATGTAAACTGAATTATAAACAAGTTAAGATTGTAGAAATATATCTTTGAGAAACTTTAGTGAAGATTACAAATTTTAGAGCTCACTTTGAATCTACCCTTGAACAATTCTATTCCACAATAATTCGGTGGAATTGTGGAGCTAAAATGATAGCTTTGATTTCCAACAGGACGTGGTCAACCTCTTTAAAAACAAACATATTTGTTTTCAAAAAAATAGATTGTTTATGCAACTCTTACATAGCACCTTTGAAACCATATTTCATTGAAGCATGTTTTTATCCAAAAATATTTTTGCCTCTCAATTTTCTTGCTTTTCTTTGACATGGACAAATGATAGAATTGAGAGAGAAATGATCAAAGTAATTCATCTATATTTTAGTGGTTGAACGACTTTTACTTTTTTTTGTTTTGTTTCTCCACCAAAAAATAATAAATAGCCTACATTTTAATTTTGTTGGCCACTAATGTTGTTTTTTCTTTTTACTAATGCTTATCTATCGAATAAATTTGCAGCACTATTAATTAATACAAATAAAATTGAAAATAAAATCTTCATTTTCTTTTATTATTATGCTAGTGTAATTTAATTACCCACTTAATAAAAATTAAAACATTTAAAATTTTTATAAGCTTTGTAAACTTTACTTCAATGGTGTTCCATCATTTATAATATCATGCCATTATTAATAGGTCATAGTAATAATTGTTTGTATCTCTATTGACATTTATAACAACAATTATTATAAATAATATTTAATTAATTATTCAAAACAATTTTGAATAATTCTTTTACCTTACTTATTTTACTAGTAAGGTTAATAGGTCAACTTAAGATAAAAATAATTTATGGACCAAATTATGTCACTTGTCAACATCCCATTAGTTAACAACTTATGTCAACTAATTATATGATATACTTAATAATTAAGTCTTAACAAATGCACCTCCTAAGGGATCTTTAAACAAACATCTGGTTTACTAGAATTTCTTGGATTAAATTATTGAATCCAGTCCACTACCTTAGTGCGCAATGAGTACACTTCATATTGTGAGACTCTTTAGGTCCACGCTTGATTTGTCATATGAAACTCCTTTATACATTCATAAACGATGCCTCACATACACGTTACGGATATTATAAAGCAATGCATTAAACTATACAAGTTTAGATTATAACATATATGTATAATTCCTCTGTCATTAATATTCTAGAAAAGCAGAGATATAGATCATCACCATCAAATCTCTATTTGCCCAACCTTGAATTTATCTCCAAATTTGTATTTTCATAAACAATATCTGTAAACACTATATCGAAACTATTCTCAGGGTTTATACTTATGGCCACAAGATTTTTTGAAATACAATCTCAAAGTATCAGGATATACAACTCACTCATATAAGTTGACGGATCTCATATCTATGCACACTGGACTCCATGAGCATCGGACCATACCCAGTGATACCCAATGGTCAAACTATGAAAGGTTTCTAACATGTGTGGAGCCAAAGTATGGTGGATCACTCACAAGCCCATTGTAGCTCTCAGGCCAAAGGACCACGAATACTATTCAACTCGGAAAACCTTCCATTGATGGCTTTATAAGATATCTATTAGAGGTCTTCGTGAGTCTGTTCAATACTTAGTCCTCACTGAATACTTGTATCTCTATACGAGCTTTTGCTAAGCTCATGGTTTGTTAAGACTAACTATTTGGACTATACAAATATAGACATACACTAATCTATATTATTGGATTTCATTAATAGACCCGCATTGATGAAATTAGATCAAGAATATAGTGTTTAAGAACATACTTACATAATAACATTTCCTAACACAATCTGTAACTTTTTGTAGCTATTGTTCTAGCTCGTCAAGTCTACCAAATTAGTGACTATAATTGCCTACGAGTGAGACTTTGGCAGACTCCTTAGATACACGTGTAAAACGTTACATATTTTAGTGATTTCTCAACTTTACTTTTGATATATTAATTTAATTAATAAATGTTTATATGTTTATTGTATGTTTTAAATGTTCCCCTGTGCCAAATATGTATGAGATACATATTATTTTTATAATAAACATTGTTGCACATGCATACACTCATGTATATTTGATCCCCAACAGTTCTTAATTAACCAAGAGCTTGGAGCTCATATAGGTATGTGAGTATTCAGTCAGAACTAAATACGGAACAGACTCATGGGGACCTCTAATAGACATTCCAATAAAGCCGTTAATGGAGGATCTTCTTAAGTTGAGAAGAATCGTGGTCCTTTGACCTGAGTGTCACAGTAGGCTTGTGAATGATCCATCATGCTTTGGTTTTATGCATGTTAAAGACCTTTTATGGTTTGACCGCTGGGTGTCGTTGGATATGGATCGATGCTCATAGAGTCCGGTATGAGTAAATATGAGATCTGTCAGCTCATATGGGTAAGTTGTATATCCTGATAATCTAAAAATTATATTTCAAAAATTCTTTTGGCCAAAAGCAGATATCCCAAAAAAAAGTTTTCCATAGGATTAAACAATATATGCAAAGGAGTTTAAGATATTGTTTTTGGAGATAGGTTCATGGATGTGTTTATAGGGAATTGACAGTGCTGATCTATGTCCTTGTACATCTAGGATATAATTGACGGAATGACTATACTATACGCTATAACCTCAACTTGTATGGTCCAATGCGTTGATTTGTAATATTCGTGATGTATACGTGGGACATCGATCACGGACTCATAGAATAGTTCAATTTGACGAATTGGGTGTAGACTTAGAGAGTCTCACAATATGAAGTGTACTCTTTGTATACTAGGACAGCGTACTGAATTGAATTGTTCAATATAGTAATTTACAACAAAACAAAATATTTATTTCAGGCACCTTCGATATGCACGCGTGTTAAGACTTAAGTGTTAAGTACATTAATTAGTTAACAATTGTTGATCAATTAAATGTTGACACGTGGTGTATAATGAGACATCGGTTAAGTTTATTCAAGTGTGTGGTTAGGTGGGACCAATTGTGAGTTAACTTGGTAACCAAGTAAGGGCTTAAGTGTAATTTTACATATTTGATTATTTAATTATTAAATAATCAATATATTTATTTATTTATTTAAATAAATATTTAACTTAAGTATAGTTAAGAGTTAACCATATGGTTAGGTTAAAAAGATATTTAACAATTTAATAATTAAATAATAATGTTTAACTGAACTTGGGTTAATTGTTAACTAAAGTTAGGTTAATTAATTATCTAATTACTTAATTATTAGAAAAGTAAGTTAACTTAAATTTTAGTTAAATGTTAACTTGAGTTAAGTTAATTAAATATTTTAATAATTTAACTTACTTGGTGGGCAAGAATAGTTAACTTAACTAAGGTTAAATGCTAACTTAGGTTAGGTTAAACTTAACTAAGGTTAAATTATTTTATATATGAAATGAAACAAAAACAAAATTGAGCTGAGCTTTTTACATTAGATGGCTGGCCATTCATGTGTGGAGAGAAAGAAAAAGTTTTCATTTTATATTTTAAGTGTTAAAAAAGTTTTTATTTTATATTTTAAGTGTTAAAACTACAAAATGAAAACTTGAGAACTATTCATCTTCTTCTCCAAAAACTTAAGTCTCCATGAAAGCTATGATTTTGGTTTTGTAATTCAAGTGTTGAATAAAACATAACCAAAGTTCATTGCTTAAAATAGTTTAGTGTTAGACTATAAAGATTAAGTGTTAAACTTGGAGTTTAAGAGTTAAACTAGTGCTAAAAACTTAAAGCGGCTATTCTAGTGACTCAAGCCCACCCCATTGAATCCTAGAATTTTCAACGGGTCCATTTTAGGTGGTACTCCAGCTTAAACGTTTTAAAGGCTTAAGAGGTGATCAATATCTATTTAATTTGTTCATTACTGTAATAGAACAAAATTTATTATGTACATTATTTAGGAAATTAGAATTTTAGCGTCTACTGCGTATATAATGTATGAGATGTATGTATATGTATTTATGAACAATAGATATGCACGCATGCATACACGCACCCAATACGGTTAAGCCAAAACATCGCACCAAACACACTTACCAAGAAGTACCCATATTAAAAAGCTTCTTTGGAAGAGCTCAATACTTTTGTCAAGAACCACCTATAAAGACTTATCTGAAAGGGCTCAGTTTCTTTACTAAGAAGTATCCATATTGAACGATTTCTCTAGAAGAGTTTGGTGCCTTTGCCAAGAAGCACCTAAATTAAAATACTTCTCTAAAAAGGTCTAAGAAGCATCATATCAAAAGACTTCTTTATAAGGGTCATGTGTCTTTGCCAATAAGCACTCATATAAAAAGACTTCTCTAGAAAGGTCTAGTACTTTTGTCAAAAAGCACCTATATCAAAAGACTTGTCTAGAAGGGTCCAGTACCTTTGCCAAAAAGCACCCATATTAGAAGACTTTTGAAAGAGTCCAAGTACCTTTGCCAAGGACCTATGTCGAAAAACTTCTTTGGAGGAGCCTATTATTTTTGCCAAAAATCACCTATATCAAAAGAATTCTTTGGAATGGCTTAATGCCTTTTCCAAGAAGCACTCATATCAAAAGAATTCTCTAGAAAGGTCAAGTGCCTTTGCCAAAAAGCACATATATAAAAAAGACTTCTCTTGAAGAATTCAATACCTTACTAAGAAGTATTAATACTAGAAAGACTTCTCTTAAGAGGCCTCGATCTTTAGCTTGGGAAGCATAACTAGCAAAGACTTTCTTGGAGAGGCTTAAGCCTTTACATTAAAAGCACACGAATCAATCAGACATTTAGATTCTAGCAATAGACTTTATGGCTACAAGTATCAAAGGGAATGAACCATCCTAAAACATAAGGATGACTCACTCGAATAATTATCTTGTACTATAAACACAACAATAAAGTTCTCAATAACAAAAAGGAAACACTTCTCTCTTATAGGAAGTACAAACAACATATAAGAAGTTAAGCCAAAAAGTTTCCCTAGACAGAAAGAAATACCTCCTCCAGAGGAAGCACAAGAACTTCATTCAAAAGGATAGAAATCACATCCATAAATAGACTAAATACTTTCAAAAACAAAAATACAATAAGGTTTATAAAAAAAGTAAAGTAAAATCATCTAAAAATTCTTACAGAAACTTTATCATAAAACATGACACCTATGAGATAGATAAGGAGGAAAAATCCCTTCAACAAAAACTCTTTTTTTAAACTAAGTATGCATTAGTCATCTTTTCACCTCTTCTCTTTGGTTTCCCTTCAAAGAAAGAGGCAAAACTCTCCAAATTACTTATTTCAACAACAACCTCAATAATAATAATGGGGACCTATGAAAGTCAATTATCGACAAAACTTAATATTGTAGGTTAACTCTAAGTCAAGGGTTTGAATACCCCCGCCTCTTTTATTATAATAGTTATAAAATACATTAAAAAAAAAAGGGGTAGATTTGCTTTGTTCTTTAACGACGAGCAGCACGTGGAGAAGAAGTGAACCACTCACTTGAGTGCCACTGTCAGGTCCGGTGGTACTGGTAGGTAGGTAGTTTTATTACTTATATGTATATATGACCGTGACACCAAGCAAGCAAGGCCATATCAGTCTTGAGTAAGACGTGACACTAAGCAAAGACCATCTGAGAGTTGATAACATTACAATTTACAAGCTTCGCGGTTAGCGCTTCAGAGGAGGCGATCAAATTCAAATCTTGCTCAGAGTCGGTTGTATGATGATGACGGAACAAGTAGCAAGTAATAAGCAAGTGATATTCAAAGGGTATATAGACGGAGCACCAGAAGAGACAGACATGGAAATTAAGGTTAATAACCGAATAGAGCTCAAGGCACCAAAAGGTTCGGGAGCATTTTTGGTTAAGAATCTCTATCTTTCTTGTGATCCTTACATGAGAGCCCGTATGCGTCAATCCTTCCGCTCCACCTACATTCCCCCTTTTGTTCCTGGTCAGGTACAATTTTATATTTACCCATTTCCTTTTCCTTTATCTTATTTTTGCTGTTCTTTTCTGGGTTTTCCAATTACAATTAAATTTATTCTTGCAAAATGTTATTTTCTCTTATTTAAAGGTAATATTCTGCTTGAGTTCCACAGAACTTTGCCCTATTAATGGGGAGATCTTGAGAGAATACCTTATTGCGAATCTAAGTCATCCAAATCACGCCATTTGGTCATCAGCTTTTCTACTGCCTGTCCAAAGTCCTTGCTGTTATAGTAGCTAATCAACATGTACAGTTTGGCCATCTTGCTCCTGCTAATAATTCTTAAACCATAGAAGAATATATAAATTTCAATATTTGGGTCTAAGATTTGTACTTATAGCTTCCACGGTAACAATTTTGGTTCTGTTATTTGTTAACGATATGTGTACCTTGATGAAGGTCATTGAAGGATTTGGTGTGTCAAAAGTCGTCAATTCCGATAACCCAAATTTCAAGCCAGGCGATTTAGTTGCAGGGTTCACTGGTTGGGAAGAATACAGCTTAGTTAGTAAAACAGAGCAGCTTAGAAAAATTCAGCCAGATGATCACATCCCTTTATCATATCATGTCGGTCTTCTTGGTAGGACCTTTTTCTGCTTCAAAACATTGTGTTGATATACATTTTTTTTATTATTCCTTTTCTGTATTATCATCATTCTTCCAAGATGCACTCATGTAAATAGTTATCATAATAATCATTCTCTAGTGCGGACATTTAAGAAAGCCGTATATGTCCGCGTATAGTAGCTTTCCTCGCATGTATTAATTAACTCATACTAAAAACTTTTGCAATGGTTGACTGGTAGACAATACCACTTTAATCTTACTTCTCCAAATGAAATTGGTGGTAAACATCGACAAAAGAGATGACAAATAATTGTCGAGAGGGCAACACTTAGAAATGTGAAGACTGGGCAAGCAAACATATTAATCGAATGGAAGTCTTATCATGCATCTGATAGTCTTAAGATGAGCACAGAATTTGCCATTCCTTCTGAGTAGTGATCTTTGCGATACTTGTAATAAATAAGAGATAATTGCATAGAAAAATACCAGTGCACTCATTTATAACAGTTCTCCTATTTGGACATCTGCCCTGGAGAATGATTCCTCTTTCATTCATATATTTTAATTTTGCATATTATCTTTTCTTCACTAAATCCCAAAATGTGCTAAATATCTGTTTTCTGGGGTTCCTTTTCTGGGTTTTAACTTTCAAGTCATTAACCAAAATATTGAAACATGTATGAGAAGGTCATTGAAATAGAAACTCTCTTACAGGTATGCCAGGTTTTACCGCTTATGTTGGATTTTATGAAGTTTGCTCCCCTAGAAAAGGGGAATATGTTTTTGTTTCAGCTGCTTCAGGAGCTGTTGGCCAACTTGTTGGCCAGCTTGCTAAGTTGCATGGTTGCTATGTTGTTGGAAGTGCTGGAAATAGTCAAAAGGTAAGTTTCTTATTGATCGATCAATCACTTTTACCTTAGATAGTATTCAGCAATTTGTTTGATATATTTGAGTGACTCTTATCTGGTAAATACTATGAATTTGGTCACATAATAAAACCTTGTATATGGGGTATATCAGGTTGATCTTTTAAAGAATAAGCTTGGGTTTGATGAAGCCTTTAACTATAATGATGAACCAGACTTGGATGTGGCTTTGAAAAGGTCAGTAACAACTCCCATTATGAATGCCAAAATTGGTTTAAGACATTTGGGAATTGGGGATGTTTTTGTTATGTTATCCATGCTTCTGTTTCTTTTCCTTTCATTCTATATGTTTCTCAAATCTTTTTATTCATAGTTTCTTGTCCAATCTGATGAGATTAAATCCTCTTTAAAAGCTGTTGATTATGTAGGGGACTGCCTCTGCTGACTTTTATAAGTGAGAATGTCAAAGTATGTTGGGCAATTTGTTTATGTGAAACTTAGTGTAGAATTGCATGTATTAATCAAATAATACAAGAACCATGTTTCATTCATACCTTTTTAATTGTTGCGGAAGCTTGAGTGGAATGAGATTATGTCCTTAGTCTTTTTGGGTCAAAGAATGATTACAAGAACCCACTGGATTTTTGCTCGCTCAAACTCTTTATCATTCTCACTCTATGTTCCCATCTTTCTTTTTCTTCCCAAAGAACACACGTGGCATCCAAGAGAGATTAAAGAGTGAGATTTCATCTTGCCGTAACTCTCTTCCATATTCTATGTGGTTAATGGATTGAGATAATCTCTAGTCTATTTTCTTTGGATAAGATAACCCTAAAAATGTGGATGGTTTTCATTAGAATTCAAAAAGTTGGCATCTTTTCTCATAGGTTTTAGATTGGGTTGACCATTATGGGTACATCTACTCAAGTCCAACATCTTCCAATATGGATGATAGAATGACGATATACAATAGAGTAACGAGAGTATTCAGCCTAAAGCCATATCACAACATTGTGTGAACCGTGTGCAAACTTAATGCATGTTGGAGCTTTAAAAAAAAAAAAATCTCAATTGTGAATATCTACAAGAGATTTACTAAATATTTGTTCATTTTGCGTCTTAGATTTAGTTTTGTTATATTAGTTCGAGCATATTTAATCCTTCGATAGTAGTTATGCTTGATCTATGCATTATATGTGTGGAAAATAAAGATTTTCACCAATTGTAAATATTTGTTTCCTTAAGTTTAGAGAATCATTACCAGCTTTAATATTTGTTTCCTTAAGTTTAGGGATGTGATCGAGAGAGAATCAATGATTATTATTATAGTTTTTCTAAAATTAGTTAGTTTCTCTTTTTACTTACTGTAATCTTTCTGTATATAAGCCCAATAGAGGCTCTTGTAAAAAATCAGTATGGTTAATACAATTATTTTTCATGGTATTAGAGCTGTAAGGCTTCAAGTTTCTGGAAAAATCTAACACAGCCTTAATAGCCATTTTTCTTCTTTTTCTTGTGACTTCACCATTGTCACTTTTCAGCAATATTCTGCCAGATTTCTGTTATAACCTTGCCCTGTACTCCCGAATCCTTTGTCTAATTCATAATTCAGCCACTGTTTTTCATGCAACCATCTTCCAGAAACGAATTTATCCAAAACAAATATCAACACATAATTTCCATTCCATGAACATCCTCCAAAACAACAATAGAGTCTTTTAAATGTAAAAAATAATCCCACACCCCCCGTGGATTCCCCATTCCCCCCCCCCCCCCCACCCCATAACTAACCCCTATATTCCCGCATATCTACTCCTCACAATATTTTCCCAAATGTCTAACTGCATCACTCCTCTGCCACCTCAGCCAGTGGGTCAGTAACAGCCACATCAGCTTCTTCTTGGTCAGCAACAGCCCCTTCAGCATCTTCCTCTCTTCTCCTGTTTCTCCTGGCATAAGTAAAGCGGATTGGGGGTGTATCAACTCTCCCCGCCCAATGAGACACCTTGTCCTCAAGGTGAAATGAAGGAAATTGGTTGCAAATCATGTCATAAGGTTCCCATGAGTCATCACTTGGCGGTAGCCCCTCCCATCGAATGAGAACCTCTAAATCTGAATTTGGATTGGCGGACCTGTGTCGCAGGCCAAGAAGTTGTGAAGGTTGAAGAGGTAACTGCAAGTCAGAAGAGAGATGAGGTGGGATGGGTGTTGGGTTATACTGAGATCCCTCTGCTGCCCGAAGCTGGGATACATGGAACACAGGATGAAGTTTGACTCCCTCTGGCAAATCCAACTTATAAGCCACTGCTCCAATCCTCTCTAAAATTCTGAATGGGCCAAAATATCTGGGAGCCAGCTTATCATTCACTCGTCGGGCTAGCAAACGTTGACGGTAAGGTTGAAGCCTTAAGTACACCTAATCGTGGACCGCATATTCAACCTCCCGTCGATGGCGATTGGCAACAACTTTCATCCTTTGCTGAGCACGCAAAAGATGAGAATGCAGCTCCTACAACGTTGCATCCCTTTCCCGCAACAATTGATCCACATCTGTAATTGGAGAATTATCTTTCTCATAAGGTAAGAGTGGAGGAGGGTCTCTACCATAGACAATCTTGAAAGGAGTGGTGTGAGCCGAAGTATGGAATGAGGTGTTGTACCAGAATTCTGCCCATGATAACCATTTCGCCCAACTTCGCGGTCGAGTGGAAGCAAAACATCGTAAGTATGTCTCGACGCTCCTATTAACAACTTCAGTTTGACCGTCTGTTTGAGGATGGTACGCAGTGCTGAAGCGGAGTTGGGTACCTTGAAGACGAAATAATTCCCTCTAGAAGTGACTAAGAAAGATCTTGTCCCTGTCAGACACTATTGATCTTGGTACCCCATGAAGTTTAACAATTTCTTTCACAAATTTGTCAGCCACCGTTACTGCCGTATACGGATGTCGAAGGCCTAAAAAATGTCCGTATTTGCTAAGACAGTCCACCACCACTAGAATACAGTTAAAACCTTCAGAACTTGGTAAGCCCTCAATGAAGTCCATAGAAATATCCTGCCAAATCAGAGACGGAATGGGCAGGGGTTGTAGCAAGCCAGCTGGCGACAAAGAAACATATTTATGCTGCTGGCAAATGGTGCATTCCCTCACAAATTTTCTAATGCAATTTTTCATGCCCTCCCAATACCAATTCCTGGATATTCGTTTGTAGGTGGCGAAAAAACCTGAGTGCCCCCCAATGGTGCCAGCATGGAGTTCTTGGAGGATGAGAGGAACGAGGGAAGAATGGCTAGGAAGAATCATTCTGCCCTTATATAGCAAATGTCCCTGAATCAAAGAGTAATTTGGATACTCATCAGAATGAGCTAGAAGAGCAGATTGAATTTTTCCCAACTTCGGATCCCGGGTAACTTGTTGCTTTACCTCCTCCAAGTGGGGAAATTCTGGAGCTGTTAGCATGGTTAAAATAGTGGAGTGATCCACGCGTGAGAGAGCATCAGTTGCCTTGTTTTCCATCCCCGGACGGTAAAGAATCTCAAATTGAAACCCTATTAGTTTCTGCAGCCATTTTTGACCCTCTGAGTTGAGCACCCGTTGTTCCAACAGAAATTTCAAGTTGCGTTGGTCTGTTTTCACAACGAACTTTCGTCCCAATAAGTAGTGTCGCCACTTTTGAATGGCAAAAACAATGGCCATCAACTCCCTTTCATAAACCGACTTCAACCGGGCTCCAGTCGGTAATACAGTGCTATAGAAAGCCACTGGTCTGCCAGCTTGAGACAATACAACACCTAAACCATGACCCGAAGCATCTGTTTCAACAGTGAATGGCTTTGAAAAGTCCGGAAGAGCAAAGACAGGTACGGTGGTCATAGCTGCCTTGAGTTTTTGAAAAGCTTCTTCAGCATCAATGTTCCAATCAAAAGCATCTTTTTTAAGTTGTTGGGTTAACGGCCATGCAATTTTGCTATACCCTTTGACAAAGCGTCTGTAGTAACCAGTCAGCCCCAAAAACCCCCGTAACTCTTTCAACGTTTTGGGAGATGGCCAATTCACCATGACAGCCACCTTAGAGAATCTGCTGACACCCCTTCCTTAGAAATAATGTGCCCTAAATACTCAATGTTGGGTTGAGCAAATTGGCATTTTTTGAAATTAAGGAACAGTTGATGGGTTCTTAAAACACACAGCACCTTGTACAAGTGCTCCACATGTTCGGCATCACTATGACTATACACCAAAATGTCATCAAAAAATACTAAAACAAACTTTCTAAGAAAGGATTGGAATACCTCATTCATGACTGCTTGAAACGTCGCTGGGGCATTCGTTAAGCCAAACGGCATCACCAGAAATTCATAGTGGCCTTCATGAGTCCGGAAGGCTGTCTTTTGAACATCCTCAAGACGAATTCGGATCTGGTGGTAACCAGATTTGAGGTCCAGCTTAGAAAAAATTGTTGACCCATTTAACTCGTTCAACAGCTCATCAATAATTGGTATTGGAAATTTATCTGGTATTGTCACCCTATTCAGAGCCCTATAATCCACGCAAAACCTCCAACTTCCATCCTTTTTCTTGACCAAAATCACCGGGCTAGAATAGGGACTGCTACTAGGCCGAATAATACTTGCCGCTAACATCTCTCTCACCAATTTCTCAATTTCAGTCTTCTGGTAGTGAGGGTATCTGAATGGTCGTACATGAACTGGAGTTGTCCCTGGTTGTAAGTGAATGGCATGATCCCGACCTCGTATTGGTGGCAACCCCCCTTGCCAACTGAATAAATCCCCAAATTTCTTCAAAATCCACTGGTACTTATGAGGACAATGAACATCACTCAGCTCCTTCGTGTCCTTCCCACATTTTAACTCCAACAGAAAAGCATCTCCTTCCCTCCTTACTTCCCTTTCCATTGCCTTCAATGTAACTAAAGATCGAGTAAGTGAAGGATCCCCTTGTAAAACCACACTTCTTCCTCCGGTGACAAATTGCATCCTTAGAGTTTTCCAATTCACCGTCATCTGTCCTAAGGTTTCCAGCCATTTCATGCCGAGAATGACGTCCGAGCTGCCTAGCTCCAGAGGCAGAAACTTTTCCAATATCTCAACCCCTTGAATTGAAACCAACACACCCTTGCAAATTCCCTGTCCCTTGACTGCTTGACCCGTGCCCATCACTACTCCATATTGGATAGTGTCCATTTGGGGTATCTCGAGTTGTTGGACTAGTAAGGTAGATAAGAAATTATGAGTCGCGCCACTGTCCACCATCACCATTACCTCCTGTCCAAGAATCTCTCCTTTCATCTTCATTGTTTTGGGCCCTGTTAGACCTACGACCGAATTCAGCGAAACGGCTATAGTGGGTTCTTCTACTAGTTCTTCTGAATTAGGTTCTTCACCTTCCTCCCCTACTCTGTCCCAGCAATAATTCTCTTCCTCTACCCCTCCTAGAGTTTCTTCGCTAGTCTCCCCTCCACTTGTCAACAGCACCTGCAATTCAGGCTTCTTACAAGTATGTCCCACATGATACCTCTCATCACAACGGAAGCACAACCCTTTCCTTCTTCTTTCGTTCGCCTCTGATTTTGACAGTCGACGAAATGGCGGCGTGTATGCAGTCGGGTTCGTCTTAGTTGAGCTTAGGGGAGAAGCTGAGTTGTGTGGAATTGGGTATGGTCGTGTTTGTCGAGTCGTAGGATTTCGGGTGACTGGGCTCTGGATCGGGTTCGTTTGGTTAGCAAAATAGGTGTTTGGGGGCTTGATTGGAGTTTTGTTGGAGGGGGAGTAAAAACTGGAAGACTGAATTCCAGGTTTATGAGCAAGGTTGAATTGGGCCGGAGTTGGGTTATAGTTTAAAGAAGAGGAAGTTGGGCCTTTATTTAAGTTACCAGGTCCACTCGCCCGCAGGGAACCCAAGGCTTGGTTTCTATCTTCAATTCTTTGGGCCAGGTCCATGATATTTGCTAGGCCCACTGGTTTCCAAACCCTAATCTCAACTCTAATCTCTTCCTTCAGCCCACGAATGAACCCACTTTCCAGGATTTCTTCAGAGACTGAAGTTAGAGGAGCGGCTACCACCTCAAAATCTCGCCGGTACTCCGCCACCGTTGTCCTCTACTTCAAAGCCATAAACCGATCATAGAGGGACCCCTCTAGAGTTGAACGAAATCTGGACAGTATTTGAGATTTCAACTCTGCCCAACCTGTAAAAGGACGCCTCCCAATCTCCCATTGATACCAAGAAAGAGCCTCCCCTTCAAAGCTAACGGCTGCTGTGGTGATCTTCTCATTGTCAGAAAATATCCCCAGAGAAAAGAATCTCTCAGCTCTAAATATCCATCCATCTGGGTCAGACCCCTCAAATACCGGTAATTCTAATCTTCGCTTTCCCAGCTCCGTTGGACACCCAACCATCGTTTTTGTCCTCTCCGTGGACATCCTGATCGGCGTTGGCCCTCCGTCTTCATCCTCATTCCGTAAGGGTTTTTTTCCAGCAGCTGATGATGACTCTCCCTTATTCTCCTTCACATTCAACGTTCTCCTCAACAACTCCATCGCATCGGAAAACTTGTTACCCATGGTAAGTAATTGCTCCCGCATGGATTCCACGTTTGTTTCCACCGATGAAAGTCGGCCTTCCATGTCCTCCATTCGTTCTCCTATTCTGGTATTGGTCATCCCAGGTTCAAGGTTGCTCTGATACCAAAATGTTATAACCTTGCCCTGTACTCCCGAATCCTTTGTCTAATTCATAATTCAGCCACTGTTTTTCATGCAACCATCTTCCAGAAACGAATTTATCCAAAACAAATATCAACACATAATTTCCATTCCATGAACATCCTCCAAAACAACAATAGAGTCTTTTAAATGTAAAAAATAATCCCACACCCCCTGTGGATTCCCCATTCCTCCCCCCCCCATAACTA
Organism: Ailanthus altissimus; assembly: GCA_946807835.1. Lineage (NCBI taxonomy): Eukaryota > Viridiplantae > Streptophyta > Magnoliopsida > Sapindales > Simaroubaceae > Ailanthus > Ailanthus altissimus. Next base: position 8,341,280 of record OX327690.1, on the reverse strand, counting down.
ACCCCTATATTCCCGCATATCTACTCCTCACAATATTTTCCCAAATGTCTAACTGCATCACTCCTCTGCCACCTCAGCCAGTGGGTCAGTAACAGCCACATCAGCTTCTTCTTGGTCAGCAACAGCCCCTTCAGCATCTTCCTCTCTTCTCCTGTTTCTCCTGGCATAAGTAAAGCGGATTGGGGGTGTATCAATTTCACATTACTCTTTTTTTTTTCTTCATTCTTTAGCCTTCATAGCAGATTATTGAAGAATGACAGAGACGACATCATTCATCCTTGTGATTCAATCACCCCAATTACTGAAGGAAGAGCAAATGTCACGCTCTACAAGCGAACTGCAGAACATCCAACCAGTGTATCATCTTAATGGAAGAAATTACTTGAAATGGTCTCAATTGGTTCGAACTTTTCTGAAAGGAAAAGGAAAATTGAGTCATTTGTTGGGAATTGAACCGAAGGAAGGTGATGTTGGTTTTGAAGCATGGCAACAATCATGTCCTGGTTATGGAATTCCATGACACCTGAAATTAGTGATACATGTATGTTCCTACCAATTGCAAAGGCAATCTGGGATGCTCTTAATCAGACCTATTCCAAAGTTCATGATACAGCACAAATATATGAAATTAAGACCAAGACTGCAGCAACAAAACAGGGGAATAAGACAGTGACTAAATATGCTAATTTCTTGCAAAACCAGTGGCAAGAACTGGATTATTATCGGGTGATTGATTTGAAATGCAGTGAATGTGCAGTTATTATAAAAAATTTCATTGCAAGAGATCGGGTTTATGACTTTCTCTCTGGCCTAAACTCTGAATTTGACCAAGTCAGGGTTCAAATTCTGGGCAAGGAGGAAGTACCATCCCTTAATGAGACGATCTCGTTAATTCGGGCTGAAGAGAGTCGGAGAGGAGTTATGCTTGAACCTCAACCTATTGATGGCTCGGCCTTTGCTGCCTCTAGTCACAAACAGCAAGGTCTCACTTTGGAACAACCACCAACTACTGAACGTAGAAAGGCAGAATTATCAAAGGAGGCAAACCGTGATGATCTCTGGTGTACATACTGTAAAAAACCGCGACATACTAGGGATCGCTGCTGGAAATTACATGGGAAACCTTCCACATCCAGCCGCGAGTGGGGAAATAAAGGACAACAGCAACGACATCAAAGTCAAGCCCATATGACTTCCCAAACAGATCATAATCAACCACAAAGACATGAGGGATTCAACAATGAAGAAATAGAGAAGTTGAGAAGTTTACTGGGGTCTTTGAGAAACCTCCTTCTAATGCTTGCTCTTTAGCCCTCTCGGGTAAATCATCAATCTCTCTTGGATTAAATGTTTCTAATAAATTGTTTAAGGATTCATGAATCATAGACTCCGGAGCCACAGACCACATGACACATAACTCAAACCAGTTCAACACTTACACCTCATGTCCAAGTAGTAAGAAGATCACTGTTGCCGATGGAACTACAACCACGGTAGCAGGTGTAGGAGATGTCCATATTACCCCTAGTCTTGTCCTTAAAAATGTTCTACATGTTCCAAAATTATCCACTAACCTTGTATCCATTCAAAAGCTTACAAAAGACTTGCATTGTCATGTTACGTTTTACCCTTTTTACTGTGAATTTCAGGACCAGGATTCGGGGAGAAAGATTAGACTTGCTAAGGAAAAGGATGGACTCTACTATCTTGAGACACCCAACCAACCGAATATGATCAAGTCAAATTTACCTTTTTCGTTTTTTTCTTCCTCAAATAAAGATGCTATCTGGTTGCATCATTTTCGTCTCCGACACTCGGCTTTTGCAGTTTAGGAGTCATGTTTCCTTCTTTATTTAAAGGATTGGATATTCGAACATTTCATTGTGACATTTGTGAGTATGCAAAACACACTTGTGTATCTTTTCCCATTAGCAACAAAAGAAGTTTATCTCCTTTCTATTTAATTCACAGTGATATATGGGGACCCTCAACAGTTTCAAATATTTCTGGTTCACGGTGGTTTGTATCATTTATTGATGATTGCACTAGGGTCTCTTGGATATTCTTATTAAAAAACAAATCTGATGTGAGTAATATCTTTCCCAATTTTCATACAATGATCCAAAATCAGTTTGGTACAAAAATAAGAAGATTTAGGTTAGATAATGCGAGGGACTATTTCAATCAAGTCTTATCTCTTTACTTTCAAAAGGAGGGAATTATTCATGAGTCATCTTGTATTAACACTCCACAACAAAACGGGGTAGCTGAGAGGAAAAATCGTCATCTCTTAAACACTACACGAGCACTTTTGTTTCATCACAATGTACCAAAACAATTTTGGGGGGAAGTAGTGCTTACATCTGCTTATGTCATAAACAGGATTCCTTCACAGGTCTTAGGGTCAAAAAGTCCAATGGAAGCTCTTTCTAAGTTTTATCATTCTTAGGATATTAGGGTGTACTTCGTTTGTCCATGTTCATAATAATAACCGAAGAAAATTGGATCCTAGAGCCATTAAGTGTGTCTTTGTAGGTTACTCGTCCACAAAAAAAGGTTATAAATGTTTTCATCCATCCACCAAAAAACTCTATATCTCAGCGGATGTCACATTTGTGGAAGGGAAACCGTATTTTACCAAACCTTATCTTCAGGGGGAGTCATCTATCATGGAAGATAAGGAAGACTTTCCTTTACTCGATTTACCTTCCTCATCTGGGTCACCATCTCCAAACACAGAAATATTAACTCTTGTTTTGTCACCAGAGTCCGAATCAAACACAGAACCTGTAATCCCTATTCCATCCGAGTCTCCAGCAAGGGATAATAGAACTCTTGATCATATGCGGTATGGGAAGGTGTACGCAAGAAAGCAAGGTCCAGCTCCTGATCCAAAACAAGTCCAGATCTCCAATCTGACTTCTGAGAATAAGGTAACAGTATCTAAACCTACTCCACTTATTGATCATCAATTTCCTGAAACTCAGATACCTGACCTGGATCTACCTGTAGCCGTGAGAAAAGGAACTCTAGAATGTACCAAACGACCACTATACCCTTTATCTCATTTTGTAACCTTTAAAATTTTTTCACCAGCCCATAGGAGTTTTCTCACGAGTCTAAATGAAATTCCTATCCCAAACACTTTAGTTGAGGCATTATCTAAAGAAGAATGAAGGAAAGCCATGAGAGTGGAAATGGATGCACTAGAAAAGAATGGGACATGGGAATTAGCTGATCTACCAAATGGAAAGAAAACAGTAGGTTGTAAGTGGGTTTTCTCCTTGAAGTTTAAGGCTGATGGATCATTAGAGCGCTACAAAGTAAGGCTAGTCGCTAAGGGGTACACTCAAACATATGGAGTGGATTATCAAGAGACTTTTGCTCCAGTGGCAAAAATGAACACTGTGAGGATCTTACTGTCATTAGCGGCCAACTTTAGTTGGGGATTACAACAGTATGATGTGAAGAATGCCTTTCTTCATGGTGATTTGGAAGAAGAAATCTACATGAGCATTCCACCAAGATTTGGAGGAGTTGAGGGGAATAAGGTATGCAGGTTAAGAAAAGCTTTGTATGGCTTGAAACAATCTCCACGTGCCTAGTTTGGAAGATTTACTAAGGTGATGTTAGCTACAGGATACAAGCAAAGTCAGGGAGACCATACACTTTTCATCAAATACTCAACCTCAGGGGGAATTACGGCCTTGATAGTCTACGTGGACGACATAATTGTGATTGGAAATGATGAGAAGGAAAAGCAAGCTTTGAAAAATTGTCTGATCAAGGAATTTGAGATAAAAGATTTGGGAAGATTAAAATATTTCCTAGGGATTGAAATAGCTCATTCTAGACAAGGAATCTTTATTTCGCAGTAAAAATGTCACAGATCCTCTTAGAGAAATAGGGATGCTAGCAAGCAAACCAATTGCAACACCTATTGAACAAAATCATAAACTTGGAGAGGCTATTGGAGATCGATCAATAGACAGGGAGATGTACCAGAGATTAGTCGAAAAACTCATCTATCTTGCCCACACATGGCCAGACATAGCATATGCTGTGAGCGTCATTAGTCAATTTATGCATGACCTCAAGGAGATCCATCTTCAAGCTGTCTACAGAGTACTTCGTTACTTAAAAACTAATCCGGGAAAAGGGATAATGTTTAAAAGGAACTCCAAGCTCGTTCTTGAAGCTTACATTGATGCAGATTATGCAGGGTCTCCTGTAGATCGAAGATCTACTTCAGGCTACTGTACTTTTCTTGGAGGTAATTTGATAACGTAGCGAAGCAAGAAGCAAAATGTTGTAGCTCGGTTAAGTGCAAAAGTTGAGTTTAGGGCCATGGCACAAGGAGTTTGTGAATTGTTATGGTTAAAAATTATACTAGAAGACTTGAAGATTAGATGGAATGGACCAATGAGACTACTGCGACAATAAGTCAGCAATTAGTATTGCACATAATCCAGTACAACACGATCGAACTAAGCATATTGAGATAGATAGGCACTTTATCAAGGAAAAACTAGAAAGCGGTTTAATTTGTACACCATATGTCCCCACAGGAGTTCAACTGGTAGATGTTCTTACGAAAGGGCTTAACAGTACTACATTTCAAGAAATTATTATCAAGCTGGGAATGGATGATTCATATTCACCAGCTTGAGGGGGAGTGTGGAAAATAAAGATTTTCACCAGCTATAAATATTTGTTTCCTTAAGTTTAGAGAATCATTACCAGCTGTAATATTTGTTTCCTTAAGTTTAGGGATGTATTTGAGAGAGAATCAAGGATTATTATTATAGTTTTTCTAAAATTAGTTAGCTTCTCTTTTTACTTACTGTAATCTTTCTGTATATAAGCCCAATAGAGGCTCTTGTAAAAAATCAGTATGGTTAATACAATTATTTTTCAATATGCATTCAAAATTGTATTTATTCTCCTACGGATTATATAACTGGTTGATTAGTGAATACGTAAGTCAAATGTAGGAAATCAAATCTTTCTATCCTACTCATATCTCTCGGTTCCAAGATAATTATTTCCTTATATATGTTTCATAAACTAAATAATATCGTAGCCATAAATAACATGCTAAAGTAGCTAACATTAATCCTCCTTTCAAAATATAGTTTATAGTAATTAAAAACACTTAACAAGGTTTTATTTGATCTCGAAGGAACTTATAAAATGAGAAAATGGTGATCCATTCGCTTATTTCCTTATATTGGTCACAGTGGTACAATTCACGTGCTATAATGGATTCTCTTTTGAAAGAGCATATGTCTAATCATTTCATTGTACAATTTAGTTTAGTCTCTACTAAGGTGCTTAACCTGAGTTCTCAATAAACTCACTTTTACAAAGTGTCAAGTTGCAAAACTCACATTTGGATAAAATAGGTTTTCATGATGGTGGATATATTTTGGTCGGTTTAGATGTCAACTTGAAAATGAACCTCATCTTGACCTAGTCAAGGTGACCCATAATTATAGAAGTAAATATAAGTTCCAAGAGAATATATCTAATTTCTTAGCTTTTAATTTTGTATCTCATCTTAACTTTCCTTTCTAGCAACTGCTTGTGTAAGAAAATCTGTTATTATTTGATGATATATCTTTTATCATCTCATGTGCGTAATATGCTAATATATATAGATGAAATATCCTGTAAAAATTTCATCAAGTATAATATTATAATTTATGCATTCTCAAAGATCTTACAAGTCTAGTATAAACATTTCTTGTCTTTGTGGATTCACCATCATTTGAGATGTAAATATGTGTTGTTTACACACATCCTTTGTGCTACAATATTACTCAATTTTATATTTAGTCTTTATCTATTTTAGTTTACTCAGGTAATAGATATCTCCTGTAAAAGATAATGTTGTTTGGCTGTCAAAATGCACAATCAATGATGATATCAAAATCCTTCAAGAATTTTAGCCAAATCCCCTCTTGCATTTATGCTAAACATGTCATATACCCACTCTTTATTGTTATTGAAGTTTGTGCATGTTTGCTTTTTTACTACTCCATTATGCAAAAACACTATTAATCAAGAATGCATATCTTGAGGTCGATTTCATTTATCATGATTGCCTCCCTGATTGGTGTCTACATATAAGTGCAAATCACCTTTTTGTTTGATGCAAAGAGTAGTTTGTATGTTTGAATAGTTCACAAAACTTCTCTTGACAACATGTTAATGTTTGTGTCCATAATTTGATTGGTATTGACACTAATCTTAAAATATTATTAATATCTAGTCTTGTACACATTATACTGTACATGGGGCTCCTAACAATATTTCAGTAGGTAACCCATGCTATGTAACTTATGTAGGGGTGGATAAATAATATTTGAGTACATAAGTATGTTATGTACATAACTTATAACCAATTCTAGCATAATTTCTAATATTATACATGTTTATTTATTTTGTTACAAATACAAAACCAAAAAACATAACGAGTTAATATAAAGATTGGATTTGAAAAATCGTAAAGGCTTCTAATATTCTTTTTAAATATTAAATCATCATATTTTTAGTTTATTGCACAAAATGTTAGTTTTATTTACTTATTCCTATAACATTTTAATAAATAAAAACTCCCATTTAAAAAGAAAGAATGTGATATATAAACATACTATTTATTTCCGTCATAAACATAATATCAAATGACAAGTCTTTAAATAAAAAATAGTTCTTGTTCATAATAAGCAAATAAAATGAAGGACTAAAACCTAATCAATTGATAATAAAAGTTTTTCTTTAGAAAATGAAATATTGTCCACAAGGTTTTCTTATACTTTATAATTATGTGCATCGCCACATTCAAAGACTCGTCTTCTTTTAAGGATTCTTTTAGCCAATTTCTTGATACTAAAGTTCTTTTCCATGACTAGTGAAACAACTATAGTGCATGTCAAGGGCAATGGTTCGCCTTATGCTAATACATAACGTGACACCCTTTTGCAATTTTAATCTCAATTTAAATTTCACAAAGAAACTCAAACAAGTCTCATTTATGATTAAATTTGTTAAAATTTAATTGTCATGTGTACATAATCACGTGTCTTGCATTATGGTGACTAGAATGTCTACCAAGTGTAATATGGTTCGTCTTATGCCGGATGAAATATGACACTCCTTTGCTAACTTGATCTTACTTTAAATTTTTGTGAAATTTAAATATACCACTATTAAGCTTTACCAATAATTTAGAGTTCAATTTGAACATTGTTTCAACAGTGCTAGTATAAAGACATATGTTGCCTTTTCCATGCATTCGAAAAGTGTCTACGTTGGACACTTATTCGTTTTAGGTGCTGAAGTCTATAAATGTAGGTTTATTGTCACACACAGAGGGAACTTTTGTATTTTAATTTTTAAAAATTCTTTATTGCATTACCCATCTATGTAAGCTGTAAATAGATATTACATTATGTATAAACATTTATATTTAAAAGAGTACATTTCCAATTCTTTCGATTGCACCTATTGAAAAACATTACCCTCAAGCACACTTTAAATTATTCAAAACTAATTTTTTTCAAAATTTATAATTCTTTTTATATTCTTCAATGGTTTGAAATTATTAAATAACTAAAAAATATTTAACATTTTTGAAAAATTAAAATTTAAAATAATGAAAGAAAATTAAATTAAATTAAATTTTAAGTCAGCTGTAGTAAACAACGCCAAAATTAGAGTTGTGTCACGTCCCACATTGAATAAAAAATTAGGTGGATCTTGGATATATATGAGCGGGTAGGCAATATTACCTAATAGGCTAGTCTTTTGGGTCAATGGCAAGCACTCGGCTCGTGACAAGTGATATCAGAGCAGACTCGAATTCTCATTCCCATGTGGATCCACAAAATCGCCCAAATAAAAATTGTCATGTGGGAAGTGGGTTCTCCATGTCCCTAGGGAGATGGGCATTATGAGCCAAGTAGGCCCTGAAAATCCTGTGTCTTGAGTCCTAATAGGAATTGTCACATAGGTAGTGGGTCCCTTAACTCCGAGGAAATGGGTAACTCCGAGGGCATCACATGATTGGATGAAAGAGAATGTCACATTTCACATCAAATAAAAATTGGGTGGATCTTGGGTATATATAGGCGGATAGGCAACATTACCTAACAGACTAGTTTTTTGGGTCAATGAAAAACACCCGGCCCGTGACACATGGAAGGCAATGCGTGGGCCTCGTGCACTTGGGAAGGTGATTAGGTGATCTTCACTCACCACCTAATTTTTCTTGCTGCATTCAACCATGCTTTTGGCTTTCAATATGATAAAGAGATGAGGATCACGAGCCCTAAGAAGGGAGATTTCTAGGGAGATTGGTTGCAGACTGTAATTGTTCATCATCTTCCCTAAAAACTAGAAAAACCTAATGAAGCCAAAACTTAAATCTGCTCATTCTCTCTTCTTACCTAATGAAGCCAAAACTTAAATCTGCTCTTTCTCTCTTCTTATCCAAATTGTGCGTATAATATATCCTTGAAAAGCTCTCTAAATGCACTTTCCAATGGTACTAAGCTTGAAATGATTGGATCACTCTATGACAATTTATGAGAAGAAAAAGATTCAAGTTCATAACTAGGGGTTCAAAGTTCTCATAACGTAGGCCACATTTCACCAAACCAAAATACATTAAGTAATGTTTATATATTCAAGTCCTTACAGTTTGAATTTCATGGCCTTAAGAATGTGTGATTGTGATCATGCCATTCATACAAGTTCTAAGTGCAAAGAAATTTACTTGTACAAGTTCCATGGCATAATGTACAATAGCTAATACCAATGTAGAATTGCATGTATTAAGTAAATCATACGATAAACGAAATTTAGATAATACCTTTCGGACGAGATTATGTAATTGCCTTTCTGGGTTGGAGAATGGAAAATTCCCTTAGATCACAATGCAAGAGCCTGTTGGATTATTGTGTGCCCAAACTCTGTCTTTCTTGCTTTATCTTCGCATCTTTTTTCTCTTCTCAAGGAAAATATGTCTCTATCCAAATTGCTGTAACTCTCTTTCACATTTTGTGGATAATGGATTGAGATAATCCCTCATCCATTTTCTTTGGATAAAATAACCTATCAAAAGTGGTTGGTTTTCATTCATAGTCAAAAAAATGTTAGCATTTTATCGTATAGGTATTGGACCAGGTCGACCCATTATGGGCAGACCACCCAAGTCCAACACTCACTTTCTAATTTTGAAGTTATTGAAAATTGCTATATCATTTTCTATGATTTCGAGTACCATTAGAAAACGGAACACCAAGTTTTCCTATAAAATTAAAGTAAAACTCTATTTTATGTATATAGCACTTGTATTATCTAAGGCCACCTGTTGTGAAATTTATATTTGAAGCTATATAACAGTGTATAACTTTACAATAGATTATCTTCAAAATAGTTGCATCATATGTTTTGTGCATAACTGCATGATAGATTATAGCTGCATCATATGTTTGGTGTATAACTTCATGATAGACTATCTTCAAAATAGTTGCATCATATGTTCCAACATCTCAATTTCATCATTAACAACCTTGTCATACTAGTTATTGTGATCTTTTCAAAAAGTATGAGCACATAATTTTCTTTTATTTATAAAGATAATGCTAATGAAATGTTTTACTTTGAAAATCTAATGGAAGTAAGCTTTGGCATCATCCACTGAGATGAGATTAAATTCTGATGCAGTCATTGTAGTCACAATATGTTTAATATATTTCCTTTTCTGTTAATGCATTACCTCTTTAATTTGGCCACTGGTACAAGAAAGGTATTCAGAGTGAGCTTTCCTTGGTTGAAGGCTTAAGACCATAATCTCTCTATACAAGTGATTACAAATTAATGTTTTTCTCTTGAAAGCAGTCTATGATTTATGAGCATGTGTGTATTTGTACGGAATCTCGGAAAGTATATTTTGGGTCCTATAATTCATTAAGGGCTTGTTTGGTGTGATTTTTTAGGTAGAGCTTCTCTAAATAGAGCTTACACTAATAGAGCTTTTATAGAAATAGTTATTAATCGTTTGGTTGTCACTTATAGTTTTTAAGAAAAATTGTGTAATTACTATAATAGATAAGTTTTTATAAGTTATGTTATAAGAGAATTAAAGTAAAACTTTTAAAATTAAAATTAAAAAGAGGTTATTTTTAGATAATTAAACAATGAAAAAACTCTTTAACCTCTACTCTCTAAAGCACAAAATTTGAGCTTCTTCTAGTGTAGACAAAATAGTTCTTTTAATTCCAAAAGTTCTTATCTGATTCACAACTAAACACCTCAAAAGGATTTCAGTAAAGCTTTTGACATTACAAAAGCTCTTTTAGCCTATAGAAAAGTCATACTAAACATGCCCTAAGTAAGGCAATATAGAGCAGGCTCTAAGTAAGGACTGCCTCTCTTGTCATATGTTTGGCAAGGTTATTATCCAAACGGAGTTTAATTGACATTTGAATAGGATGTCCAACAAGCCTCTTCATCTTCATAGTTTATATAGATTTCTATATCTATAAGCTCTACGTCATTTTTATGTCCTATGCTTGGTAGACTTTGTAGTAATGATCTTTATGGTTATGTTTTTTGGTCTGTGGTGACTAGCAAGAGATTTTTTTATTTGTGACCTAAATTCTCATACAATTTTCATGTCCAGGGTGTCCATGTTGTCTATAACCTTATAGCTACTAAGGAATTAGTTTAATGTCCTAGAAACACGATTATGTCACCATATGATTATAAGACCTCAAATCTTTAATAGGGATACGGTTATAAAAGTATTGACTAAAAATCATCCAATACCATATGAGATAGTGGTAGTAGAAAAACTAGCCATAATTATCCCTTAAAAGCTCCTAAACTTACTGTCTTAGATTTATGATATTTACCTCTAGGAAACTCTCATAAAACAAAAAGCATATACACACACACAAAGTTTTGTTTTAGTGAGCAATGTAGCTTACTATATGGTAAGCACTTGGACACGTGGTGTAATTTTGTAGTATATCATATACAATGCTAGAGTTATGGATTAACTAGATAGCGTCATGTGGCAGTATTGCTCACCATATAGTGAGCTACGTAACCCACTAGATCATTTTCTTATGTATACATATATAATCTTGCTCAGCTCTAGTCTCCCAGAATGTAACAATTATCTAGATTTCAAATCTCGTAATGTATGAAAGGTTGCGATGCAAAGTTAAATTACTTGAATACATTTAAGAAATTAATTTGATGAATGACGTCTTGTCTTGTTAGTAGCCACGGTTGTCTTTTATGTGTTGTTCTTGTCTGTCTCTCACTCATCCATTCTACTAAATTCTTCTTTCGGTTGAATAACTCTACCTGAGTAGCACACAATTGAAAAATGAGAGTATAGTCTTTCGATTCTTCTTTTCCAACTTCCAACTATTTTTCTTTTCTGTTTTGTAATCAGCATCGTTTCATTAGTGAATGGTCATCAAAATGGTTTCATTAGTGAATGGTCATCAAAATGGATTATTCCATTATTGTATTTGTAAATTTTAACATGGTCACCAATATGTGGAGCAAATGAATTTATTCAATTATTTATCATGTGAAAAACAACAAAGTGAAAGAGACAGAGAATAAGATAAAGAGGCAAGATGAAAGAACATGGGCGTGAGAGAGAAAAAGAAAAGGAAACAAGCGAAACTTTTCATGTTTTTTTTTTTTTTTCTTTTTCCGTCAAACCACTTTATTCAAGAAGTTTCACTTCACCTTTCCTATCCTGTCTGTCGTGGTTCTCTCTATTTCAATCTCTCACTTGTAAAATTGTGATATGTAATTTTAAACAACTAATATTTTGATTTTCTCTGCTCTATTTTTATTTTCAATCTTTATGTTTCTCATCTTTTATTCCATTCTCTTGTTTGAGACCACTTGCGGTTTCTTCATTGAGATTGTAATTCCAATTTCTGTTTTGACTCATAAACATTATAAAAGGATCTAAACAAAATTGTTCAAGTAATGTGTTCTATAAATAAATAAGTATCCATTTATTTAAACTGAAGTAAAAAAGCTGAAGATAGAGATGCCAGAAGCAGATGAGAGAATGAAAAATCTTTTCCAAAGAGAGTGAGAGATAATAAAGTTATAAAGAGGGGTTCAAACTGTGATGGAAGGAGAGGGGTAGAACTTAGAAGAAAGGAGAAGCAGAGGGGTAGAACTTAGAGACAGTAAATTAAGTGAGTTGACAAGATAAGAAAATTATTTGATTTGTCCACTTTCTTAATGACATAATAGTCTCATCCCTTGAATGTGTCTTAAGGATTGAGATCTAAAGTTCAGATAATTGTCAAGTTACGGGGAGACCTGACTTGAGCAAACTCTTTTTTATATATATTTATAGCCCTTCTCTCCTCAGAAGTCTGGAAGTTAAGAAATATGTAGATGTTCAATTATGACCGTTGGATTCATCTATAGACTAAAACTGATTTGCTAAGCCAAATAAGTTGCACCACTCTCTTACCGCTTGTCTACGTGCCCATGTAAGTTGTTATTTTATCTTTTTTATATCTGCATCACTGCTTAAATTCTACACAAGACCAACTTAAGTGAGGAGTACATTAAACGTTTTACTGAATTTAACTAGAATGATGATAACTTAAAACATTTGTTTGACAATTTGAAATTTTGGGAACAAAAAGCATATTTTCTGCCTAGATATTACATATTTTCTTTGGGTTTTTAGGCAACCAAACAGAAGTATTACTTGTCTTTTATCACACTTGAGATAGAAAATCTTTCTGAAGATTTAGAAAATTGTTGAGTTGACTCAAATATTAAACATTTTAATGCAGATAATAACAGGAAATTCTATCCTGTTATTGAACATTATAATACTAACAATACAATTTAAAAGTCAGTTTCAAGAATATGACGATGATCAATCAAAAAATGGATTGATACTGACTTACTGTATACACATTATTGTCTATACACATCAGCATCTTTGATGAGAAAAATAAATTCAACTTAGGATAGTTAGAGAAATAGATTCCTCTTCTATGAGAATATCAATCAATCTTCATGATAATAATCAATGACAAAGGAGGAGGAATCAGCTGGGTTTCACCAGTGGGCAGCAGCGAAAATCTAAGAGCAGGTCTTCCAGCAGATGATAGGGAAAGGATGATTCCACAATGTTGCTGAGAGACTTAGCTAATTAATTTCAGCCTATGAATATCTGCATGTTTGTTTCTTAACTTTCGGAAGTTCGGAGAGAAGACCTATATATATATACATATTCATATTGACTTGTAATATTTATATAGAGTTATAACATGAGTGTACTAATTTGGAGGTTTTTATGTTATATATTTATTTGAAGTGGTAACTAATGTGGGTTTTGTATATATCATGTGTTAACAGATGCTTCCCCAAAGGCATTGATATTTACTTTGATAACGTGGGAGGTAAAATGCTAGATGGAGCATTGATGAACATGAGGGATCATGGGCGAATTGCTGTTTGTGGAATGGTGTCTCTTCATAGCTACTATGATCCCCAAGGCATTCATAACTTGTTCAATCTTGTAACAAAGCGAATCACAATGAAAGGATTCTTACAAAGTGATTACTTGCATCTATACCCACGCTTCCTAGAGCATGTTATCAATAATTACAAGCAAGGAAAAATCGTTTACATTGAAGACATTATTGAAGGGCTGGACTCTGCTCCGGCTGCTTTTGTTGGGTTGTTTTCTGGCAAAAATGTTGGCAAGCAGATTGTGCTTGTGGCCTCTTATTCTGAATCTGAATGATTCTCACTCGAACATCGTGCGGCCTCCTATATTTGGAAATTCTGAGGTATTGACATTGGCACCTTCTTTAGTGCAGATTTGGGCTGCATACAAACCCAACAGCTCTTAAATCTTTTGTAGTTTAAATTTGGGAATATTTCATAAATAATCAATTTGTGGGGGTTGTTTTCATATTTAGTTAATTTTAAAATTTTCTAATTCTTCTAGCTTAGTAATTCAAAAGTGAAACTGAAAATGTACCCTTTTCATTATTTTAATAGTATTTACGGTATTTATTAAGTTTTTTATTTATCTTATTTTATTTTATAACTCATTTATTTATTATTTTATTTTATTACACATGCCATAATTAATTTATATTATTTATTTAAATTTAAATTAATATTTATTCAAATTTTAAAATTTTTATTTTTTATTAAAATTATATTTATTTTACTTAAATCATATTATTTGATAATTATTTACTTTAACCATATTATTTATCTATTTTACAAACACAATAAATAATATCTTAAATTAAATAAAAACTATCAATGGGATCACATGCAATAATTATTACAAAAATTAAATAAATAATATATTTAACTTAAATAATTAACAAACAATATAATTAAATAAACTAAAAATATAATTTTAATAACAAATTTAAATTTAAACAAATATAAATATGATCTTAAATAAACAATAAAAATTAATTATACTATACATAATAAATAAATATTATAAATAATAATGAAATCTAGATAGGCATTTTATGGAGGAGTTAATTGGGTATTTAAAAATTAATGCTCTAAAATAAATAATTTATGTAATTACTAATAATATAAACAAATTAAAGTACAAGTAATTGCAATAAATAAGAGAGTAAGAGATAAAAAGAATGACACCTGGATGTTTATGTGGTTCGATACTTTCACACGGTCTATGTTTATGCCTCAAGCAACTCACCTTAAGGATTTCAGTAGTTTGCCTTAAACTAAGGCAAAAAATGAATAAATTTGACTTTTAAAGTGTCAAATTTTTTTTATAATAAATTAGTTTCTAAGATACCAATTGAACTCACACAACAAAAGAGTAATCACCTTATTTTCAAAATGTATTTCACAAACACTTGAATAAACTCAATACAAGAATTAGTACAATTACAAATAATTTTAAACTCCAAAAATGAGTTAATATGCAAGTGTAAGAACAATTACGCTCAAGAATTTTGATATATGAGATTTTTTTCAATCCATTTGAGGTTTAAATTATTAAAGTATTTATAAAGAGTGAAAAAATATCTATTGCTACAGTGTGACTACAGTAATTTGACCGTTACACAATGATCCTATCAATGTTTTGATCTTTTGCATTTGGTCCATTTTTTCAAAATTTCAAAACTTTGCATTTTAATCCAAAATTCAACATGCTTAAATAATTTGCCATAACTTTTGGTAGATAACTCTAAATTTATTTCGTAAAATTTCTTGAGAATGTGACAATTATTTTTTTGCTGTCATCAAGTTTGTGCGCATCTTATTTGAAACAATTATCTTTTTGTTGTTATTAAGTTTGTGCACATCTTCTGTTTCATGTAGTACTAATATAATTTTCAATGTGCCTTCGAAGTATTAAAGTACTTAAGTTTTTATGAGTGCTTTACTTGCTCATATTTTATCTCACTTATGTATTTAAACATTTCAATACCTAATAGATTTATATATTATAACCAACATAGGATTTATTATCACTAAAACATTAATATATATGACTAGAAAGTCAACAATCTCCTTTTTGATAATGACAAATATCTAATGTATTTTGATGACTTTAGTGGAGATTTTTTTTAAAGACTAAATTCAAAAAGAAATAGCTTCCCTTTAAGTACGTGGAGCTTTAAAAAAATCTTAATAAAGTTAGTACAAGAAGCATCAAATATGTATATCAAAATTATCTAAATACATTTTCTCTCTCTTTTGTCACTAACAATAGGCTTTAAAATAATTCTCATTTAAGAATGTTGGTGCACTTATCATATGTTAAATATAATTTGACAAGTAAACAATTAGGATTTCTCCCTTATGAAAAATAAAATTTCAATATATATACTATTTCATCAAAACATCATATCAAAATGCATCTATTATTTTAATAGGGTGAATCATCAAGAACTTGTCTATAAAGAGAATTCAAAGTCATGAAGATATTATTCACAAGTTCTAGGTA
This sequence comes from Ailanthus altissimus, assembly GCA_946807835.1. Taxonomy (NCBI): domain Eukaryota; kingdom Viridiplantae; phylum Streptophyta; class Magnoliopsida; order Sapindales; family Simaroubaceae; genus Ailanthus; species Ailanthus altissimus. The sequence continues at coordinate 8,325,250 of OX327690.1, read as the reverse complement.
CAAGTAAAAATGTTATTCACAAACTATATACCTTTAATATATTGCTCCCTCTAAATATAACATACATAAATCTCCCTTTTAAAAAATCAAAGATGTAATGATATAATCACAATTATTAGAATAATATATAGCTCCCCCTAAGATTTTCATAATCCATAAATTCCAACAATTTATAACTCATAAATGAAATTAAAGACGTCAATAATTTATAATAATTCATAGCATGCCATCAAAGAAAATATTTTTTACACAATATTAAGGTACCGTCAAATGTTATCCATCAACAAGGCAAAAATTATTATCAATTTCAATTGCACATTTCTTGCCTCTTTTGATGTACCTATAAAAACAAATTCAAATTGCACATCTCGGTACCTAACATTCCTTGGTTTCTTGAATGTTAGGATTGGTTTATTTTGAAACCCAAATTTATTTTGCTCCAAATTTCTTGAAATAACAATTATAAACTTTATGACTATTTTTATTGTAAGAATGATAAATTGAATTAGGTTCAATTTTAAAACTTGATTTTACAAAATAAATTTTTAAGTATTTTTGCTTTAGGAATAGTTTAAATCCTATATCTCCCTTGTCAAACACACATTTTTAAGAACTAAGTAATTTTTCAAAATTCTTTTGCCCATTTGTGAATTTTAGGACAATTTCTTGTAAATTAATGAGTTTCTTTTTAATGGCTTCATTTTCTAAAATTATCTCATTGATTTGGGCTTCTCTTTTTAATGGATGTATGCTTTAGATACTTTAAGTTCGGTTTCAAGATTTGTTTTTTTCTCTTTTAAAATTAATGCCTTTTTATTTTAAGTAAAGATTTTTATTTTTTAGCACATTATTTTCTTTTTTAAGTTCTTCAACTTTAGTTGAAGAATCAAAATTTTTCTTTCTAAGTATTTTTAGATGCAAGCTTAGTTATGGCATCATGCATTTCATGAAAAGCATTATACAATTTATCATAAAAGGGTTATTCATATGCCCCATCAAGATTGTCAAATTCATCATCTCTTATGGTCATAAATACAAGATTTAAAGCCTCACATTTTTCTTTTTTTGCTTCTTCATCCTAAGTTGATGCCTTCATTTTCTTTTTCTTAGTTGCATTTTTCTCATATAGTATTTCTAATGTATGCCAAATTGCATATACAAAATTATAATTAAAAATTTTACTAAATACATTTTTATCTGATGCACAAAATAAATGATGCATGTCTTTTACATTTAAAGAAGCATTTCTAAAATTCCCTTTATTCTACTCCTCTTCGAGTTTGGGAATAAGCTTGGCTTTTTATTCTTTTCCATGGGTACATGAGGACCATTTTGAACAATAATCCAAATATCATAATTGAAAGCTTGCAAATAAGCCCTCGTCCTAATTTTCTAAGAACGATACTTAAATCCATTAAAAAATAGAGGTCTAGTGATAGATTCTATCATTTACCCTTATGCATGTTAGGTTCTCTAAAGTTTGTCAAGGATCACTCGAAGACGGTTAAGTCCTTTCTAGAGAACAAGGCTTTAATACCAAATAAAATTTTCAATAGGCAACTCAAGTGTGAAGTAAATTGGGTATTTAAAAATTAATGCTCTAAAACAAATAAATTGTGTAATTAGTAATAATATAAACAGATTAAAGCATAGGTTATTGCAATAAATAAGAGAATAAGAGATAAAGAGAATGGCACTTGGATATTTACGTGGTTCGATACTCCACATGGCTTACGTCCACACCTCAAACAACTCTCTTTGAGGATTCCACTAGCTTGCCTAAAACCAAGGCCAAGAATCAATATAATTGACTTCTGATAAGGGTTAATTAGGTCTAATATTTTCATCTTTCAAACTTAATATTTGTTCGTTTAAATTAAGATTATTTGACTTTTTATATATTTTATTGTTATTTTATAGGTTTGGAGTCAATGGAGCAAATGAAGATAAAAATTCGAAGAAAATTTGAAGAAAATAAGGTAAAAACATCAAATTATCATAGTATCATGCTACAATAATTTTGTTACAGTGTCCAGCGCAATAGTGCCCAGAACGGTGCTAAAAATAGTATGTATAACGCCTATAATCCAATGCCGCGACACTTCGTAAACAGTAACTCTTTGAACAGTAACTCATGTACTATAATCCTAATATGACAAATATTTAATGTTTTACCCTGAATTGAAGACATAAACCTATAAATAGAAGATCAAATAACTTAATTCAAATAATCAAGAGGAGAGCAAAAGAGCAATTTTTGGAGAATAAAAAAGACTAGAAGATTAAAGACTATAGAAAAATTAGTTTTATCTCTTCAACTTTTTATTTTTCTAGTTTTCTATGATTTTCATGATGTTATTTTTTATAAGCTCTAGAACTCTTTATTTCACCATGATCTAAGTTTTTATTTCTAGGGTAGACTTTTGAACTTAATATGTAATTGGATTTTGTTAATTCTTAGTTTATGAACTTAATATATATAATTGATTCATTCTATCTTGATCTTATTGCTTTCATTATATATGGTCAATATCTTGAATGATCGAGAAAATATGATGAACTTGACAAAGAGATTTATGTGTTTAGCCTATGATAGTTTAATGCATGATCATACGGTAACAACTATGAGTTCTATATAGGATAAATATATACCTAGGTGGCATGTATGACATAATTTAGATTTGATCTTAATGAATTACATTCTAATTTGATTACAATAGACATATAGGTGATAGTTAGAATGCGTAATATAGTTACTCGACCATCGACAGAGGCTTGTGAGGAGATTAATGTCTAAGTCACTATTTGGTATTAATGGATTAACTAAGAGGCCATTACAGTAGCAGCCAGATCGATTTGGCTACTGCAGCGGCTACTTCGATCTAGCTGCGCGCAGTGGCCTGTGTTGATCACTGTTGCGAGCGGCCAGATCGATCTGTTTGTTACTGTAGTGGCCTTGGTTAGTCAGCCTGATCGATCAACTATTTTTTTTTAAAAATTGATTATTTTATTATTTTTTTAGTGTTATTTTATTATTTTAATATTTTTTAATTTAATTGTATTATTTTTTAAAATTATTTAAAAAGGGTTTGGAGGTGAAATGACTTTATTACCTTTGAATCTGTTAATTGACTAGAGATTCCTAATGGTAGGGCATTCGCGCATATTTTGTCAAACGTTTAAGTACTAATGTCACTTTTTCAAACACACGAGTTTTTTAATAATTAGGCCTTACCGTAGAGGTATTTTTGATAATTACTCTTTATTTTATTATGTATACTATACTTAATTTATATTATTTATTTAAAATTACATTAGGTTTGTATTTGTTTAATGAAATTAATATTTATTTTATTTTATTATATTATTTATTAATTATTAAGTTAATTATAATATTTATTTAAGTTTTGTAATAATTATTGCATGTGGTCCCATTGATTTTTTTAATTAAAATATTTTTTATTGTGTTTACAATTAAATAAATAATTAACAAATATAATTAAATAAAGCAAATATAATTTTAATAAACATACAAATTTAAATTTGAAAAAATATAAATATAATTTGAAATAAATAATATAAATTAATCATGTGATACATAATAAAATAAAATTATAAATAAATCGATTATAAAATAAAATCAAAAATCAGTTATTGCCACAGATATTGTTCACTACAACAAATACTGTTAAAATAATAAAAATATATTTTTTTTCCATTGATAAATTATTTGGAATAACCCCAATAAATTAACTATTTACCCAAAAAATTCCTTTTAAATTTTGCACTTTTAAAAATGCCAGCATGTGCATTGACTACACGACTCGTTTAAGTATATTGCTTAAGAGTGGGAAAATAAAATTATAAACTGAAAAATTGAACTGAACTGGACTTGCCAATTCAATTTTCTAATTAAAAAACCGGTCCGGTTATTATTTAGGAAAAATCGACTGGTCTAGTTCAATTCCAAATCCATTTTTCCTAAATAATATCCAAACCAAAAAAATTAAAAAACTTTAGTTATTATTTTGATGGTCAATTTTATTTTGATTGATATTTTTATTTTCATGAAATAGGAGAATTTTATTTTTATGGATATTGTAAGAAATTAATATATTACTAATAAATAAAAAGTTTAAATTTATCTCAAATTAAGTAAATTATAATTTTTTTAACATGAAATAGGCCCAAGAGTTAGGTCTAAAAATGACCACATAGTTTTTTTGGACAAATGAATTAAAAATTCCATGATTTAAAATATAAAAAAAGCAAAAAACAAATTCAACATTTTGAGCCAAAATTTGAAAAAAAACCGAACTAAACCGAACCGAACCAGAAAAACTAGTTCGGTCCGGTCCGATTTTCTTTATGCTATTTTGTATTTTAGTTTATTTTAAAAAAAACAAACAAACCAAACCAAACCGATTTGTACTCATCCATAACATTGGTAATCATTTGCCATTGTGAAAAATGTTTTAATAATTTAATTTTTTTTTCTTTATAGTATAATTTCCACTTATCATTAATCATTTTAGAACTATGACTTCATCCGTGAACCAGTAAATATTTGGTGTTAATATATGAAGTGGTTCTTACATGACAATTTTCAAAGATTACAATATTTCTTCTTATAATTCTAGCAAAAGATGTTAGGTTTTATTTTTATTTTTTTATGTGGACTCATATATTAACAATAATTATATATTAAGGACTATCTTAAATAATGACCAATTTAAGTAATTTATTTGGGCTATATCTTATTGAGCTCAAGAGACATCTAATTTAATATGAATTTGTTATATGTAGAAATTCAATATTAGTTGTATTATAAATGATGGGGGTCATAATTTAACCTAATATATAAAGATCTCTTTTAGGATTATGGTCCCCAAGTTAAATCAATTCACGTAGAGCTCTTATCCTCTTTTTTCATCACAGAGAGAGAAACTCATTGAACTTACATAGATTTGACTGTGGATGGTCATTGTGTTGAAGTTGGTGCTTACGTGTCATTCAAATATTGTATGAATATTAATTGTGTAATATTTATACAATAGACATTTCGAATAAAAATTGTTAATATTATATTTATATGGTATAATGTTTGTAACATTACAGACACTGTATGATCTGAAAGAGTTCAGATCTGGTTTAAATGAGTTTAGACTAGAACTAATAGTTAGCAAAGCTGAAGTTATAAATACTAAGAGTTAGCATTTATAACTGGTTCAAATGGTTGTTCTTAGCTGACCATGAGCTTAGAGCTTGTATAGGCATGCGGGTATCCAGTCAGGACTCGATACTGAACAGACTCACGAGGACCCCAATAGATATCCTATAAAGCTGTCAAATGAATGTCCTCTCGAGTTGAGTAGTATTCGTGGTCCTTTAACCTGAGTGCCGCAGTGGTCTTGTAAGTGGTCCATCATACTTTGGTTCCACATATGTCAGAGGCCTTTCATGGTCTAACCGCTATATGTCGCTGGGTATGGTCCGATGCTCATAGAGTCCGGTGTACGTAGATACAAAATCCATTAGCTTACGTAGGTAAGTTGTATATCCGATGCTCCGAGATTGTATTTCATGAAGTCTTGTGGCCACAAGCATAAACCCGGAAAAAGAGTTTTTTCACAGGGTTAAACAATATAGCAAAAGTGTTTGCGTATATTGTTTATCGAGATACGAATCTGGAGATAAGATAATGGATGAGCAAATTGGGATTTGACGGTGCTGATCTACATCCCTGCACATCCAGGGTATAAATGATGGAAGGATTATACGTATACGTTATGACCTCATCTTGTATGGTCTAACATGTTAATTTGTAATATTCGCAACGTGTGCGTGGAGCATCAATTACGAATTAATGGAATAGTTCCATTTGACAAATCGAATGTAGACCTAGAGAGTCCTAATATGAAATGTACTCTTTGAGCACTTGAGCAGTTTACCATATTGAATGGTTCAATACAATAAAATTCAGCAATTTACTAAGGTTAAGTTAACTAATGTATATGGTTAAATGGTGGGACCCACTTTAGATTAACTTGGTAACCTAGTAAAGATATCAATGTAATTTCACTCTATGATTATTTAATTGTTAAATAATTAAAATAAATATTTATTTATTTAATTGTTAAATAAATGATTTAACTTAACTATGGTTAAAGGTTAACCATATGGTTAAGGTAAGTTAACCTTGCTTAATGATTAAGTAAAGGTTAACCTAACCATGGTTAAGTTAGTTAACTATGGTTATAATATTTAAATATTTATTAACTTAAGGAATAAGTTAAACTAACCTAACTAAGGTTAAATATTAACTAAGGTTATGTTAAGTTAAATTAAATGCAAATAAAATTCAAATTATTTTGAACTTTAAGCATTAGTATATAAAGTGAAATGAAATTCAAAATTCATATGTTTTTAGATTTTGCAATTTTGGTGGCTATTTCAATTTGAGAAATTGGAATTCTTTGTTTTGTATTTTAAGTGTTAGAACAACAAAACAAATATATAAATGGTTACTAAATGTAATAACTAAAATAGATTTGTTTTAATTGTTCAAGAGTTGAACAAAAGATAAAAAAAAATTAATTTAATTTGATTAAAAAAAAGTTAATTGTTTTTGGTTGGCTAGAAAATTAAGAGAGAAATGGAGAACGAAAATTGAAATGTTTCAAGAGTTGAAAACATTTTCTATTCATCATCTTCTCAAATTAATTTAGCCATTAAAACATGAATTAAATTTGTTTTTATTCAAGAGTTGAATAAAAGGAAAAATATATTTAACTAAGTTAAAGAGTTTAACTTTGAATCAAGTTTAAGAGTTAAACTAAATGCTGGATTAACATACTGCCATTGTAGACAATCAAACTCACATTTGTTGATTGCTAGGATTGATCAAAGTTTCATTTCATGGTGGACTTCAAGCAAATTAATCCAAAGGCTTTATGAGTTAAATTTCTCAATCTCATTTTTTATTTAATAAATATGTAATACATGTGTTCATTGTATTAATTTTAATCTCCTGCTGTGTACATATATGTATGAGATATATATAATTGTTATATGATGAACACATCCCACATACAAGTACCCTAGAATAATCAACACCCAACAATTGGTATTAGAGTAATTTTATATTGTTATGCGTGTTTTTTAGTGTTGGCTATGTTGTAGGACAAGTTCTGGGGCTGTTGGGGGTGCATTTTAAGTGTTAAAAATGCAAACCAATTATAAACTATGCTGGAATGCCGCAGCGCTCATGTCCAGCGCTGCAGCGTTCATATGAACGCCGCGGCTTTCACACTAATAAAAAAAAGTTAAATTTTTTTTTCACATGTGGGGGGTTTATGAGATGTAATAATAGTAGTTATTAATTTACATGATAAACCAAGAAAATATTTATTTTATTTTATTTTATTTTTTGTAACCACAATGGGAGCCCTACTGGTTAGGGTTAGTTGTACTTGTACAGAAATGAACAATTGATTAAGAATAACCTCTCATGTGATGAGTGCCTGTATTTAAAATCTCTCTTAATTAGATTAAAATTTATTATATTATGTGATAATATTTTAAATGGTCCGTCTTATCAATACGGTGTATTACGGGTCACTATGGTCTTTTTTAATATTGCTTTAGCGTAAGGGATTTGGTCAGTGTGACTTAGTCTAATGCCGGTGAAACATGAGATGAGTCAAATATATGCGAATATATTATCCAATATTGTTGTAGCGTGAGGATAATGTCAGTAACATATATTTGACTACTGACGAGTTAATCTGAAATACACTTACCCAATATTGCTTTAGCGTGAGGATAAGGTGTATTTAGGATCAGTAGTAAGAGTTGTATGAAATACAATTGACAAGAGTTGTCTACCTATTGGGTTTACAAAGGCCAATATTGCTTTAACGTGAGGCTAGAGTAAAATGCCAATGGGGTCTACTTTTCGTTGTATAGTTTAAATTTTTTTAAACTGTCGTCATCCCGTTTAAGAGATTAAAGAGATTAAGTAAAGCAGTGAGAGAGCGTTTTTAGATTAAAAAATATATAATAGTTATACCCATGATCTAAAGCGTTATTTATTAACAATTAAAAATGTTCAGCTACACATCTCCGAATTTGTCTTATAGAGATAAGATATTTTTGTCTTATACAGATAAGATGAGTACGAGCAATCCGTTTGTAATCTTGATAAATACCCAATAACTATAGGGTACTGAATAAAATATTTAAGACTTATTTATGAATCTAAGAATAATTCTAGATTCAGTAATATTTGATATTACTAAACCAGAGATAGAGAAAAGTCATAATGGAAAGTGTTTTCACCGTTATAAGGTTTGAAATAGTAAATGTTACTATTTATAGCACATTGACTTAAAAAAAGATTAGCCTATCAGATATCCTTTTACCAATCATAGACATTTCATTAATATATGATGCTAAGTGAATAAGGGTATGAGATACTGCTTGTCATTCTCATATTTACAAGATGTTGCATGATCTGAGAAATGCTTGATAGCTAGGAAATGAGAAGTTCAACTTCACATAGGAAATAGAGATTTCTTAGATGTGGCAGCCGTTAAAACTTCAAAGTTACTTCTTATTTCTGGTAACAGCATTAATATTGTAAAATTGCTATTTCGTGTCAAATATTATTTGGTGAATCATATCACTCCCTGTAGTTAATAGAGAGGGTTATCATAAAAATATTAGAAATAGTTCTTTATGATAATGATGATGTTTAACTAACTGAATGTCAGTTAATGAATAGCCTTCATATCTTTTATACAGCAGGAAATGTCATAAGTGTATAGGTGAACAGAATAAATAGTATTTCAGCAACTTAAATATTAATAAATAGTGGCATATAAGATTAGGTCATGTAATCGTAAGACGACTATCCCGTCTAGTTAAGGATGGTCAGATATTTAATATGACTATAGAACATTGACTAGTTTATGAATTATGAATTCAAGAGAATATGATCGAATCTTTATATAGGTATAAGACGCCAAGCTACTGGTTTATTGAATCTGGTACATAGAGATGTATTTAGTCCAATAAATCTTACTGTTATAGGTGATTTCGATACTTCACTGTCTTTATAGTGATTGTCACTATATGGACATGTGTTTCTAAGAAATGCAAGTCAGAAAAATTTCAAATTGTTCATAATGCTTTGACAATGAATTTAAAGAAACAAACCCTTATGTATATTGAGTGCTTTCGATTATATCGAACTAGTTTATACATAATCAATAGATTCACAAATTATTTTAACAAGAATATGATTCTCACTCAGCATAGTCCTCAAGATACTCCTTAACATAAACATGTTTAGGAAATGAGAAATCAGAATATATTAAACACAGTCTGATTGATATTGAGAATCGCTGATCTTCTACAATATCTATAAGGTTATGCTTTAGAATCTGCTACTCACTTATTAAAAATAATTCCATCAAAAATTATTTCTACTATTCTATATGAGATATAGACTAAATGAGAAATGAGTCTTAAGTATGTTAAGACTTGGTGTTATTCTGCTTTCATAAGAGTTATGCAACAGAATAAACTTGTATCCAAGGGTACAAGTAACATTTCATTTTGTATCACAAGTGTATAATGGCATACCAATTCTATAATTCAGATGAACAAAATATGTTCATTTCTCATGATGTCACATTGCTAAAGAAAGAGTTTCTCATGGATTATGGAGATTATAGGAAGATTGAACTTAATGAAGTCAATCTTAATAGATGAACCAACGGTGGAGTTTTAATTTCAATTAAGTGAAATACCTTTAACATATTCTCATAAGTCGAAAAGGATATCAAGGCCATCATTTAGGTATGTTTGATACCTAAAGGTGCACTTGGTGTTTTCTTAGTTAAAGAAAATGATCCTTTGACTTATGGAGAGACGATGTTTGACATTGTTCAAGAAAATGGCAAGATACCATAAAATTCGAAATTGACTCTATGTATGACAATCAAGTCTAAGACTTAGTTGTGCTTCCTGTAGAAACTGTTTCTATCAGTAGTAAATCAGTTTACGCAGTAAAAGTGTAGGCCCTAACTGAAGGAATAGTCCTTCATGGCCTGACTAATGTTGAAAGGTTACACTCAGAGATCTAGGATTGGTAATGAGAAAACCTTTTTCATCAATAACCATGCCAAAGTCAATTTGGATTTTATTGGTTATTGATGTATATTATGATTATGAGGACTGGCTAATGGATGTAAATAAGGAGTTCTGGGATATATATCTCGAGTAAGAGATAAGCATAGAACAACTTGATGTTTTTGCATTTAAGCCTAACTTCTAATATAATATGTAAACTGAAGAAGTTCATTTATGGACTTGAGCAGTTTTTCCCAAAACTGGAATCTTTGTTTATATGATGAAATCAGAAAGTCTGGTTTTATCAAGAATAAAGAGGAAGCGTGTGTGTTTAGAAAGGGCAGTGGGAGCGTGATTATCTTTTTAGTTCTCTAAGTGAAAAATATACTCAATGTTGGAAACAATGTTTGTATATTACAAGTAAATCAGATAAGTATTATCTGTGTAAAGAACTTCTTTATAAAAGATATGAGAGAGACTTCCTGTATACTAGGTATAAAGTTTTATGGAGATATAGCTAGAAAGCTAATAAAACTCTCTCAATCTTTGTACATAGACTAAGCCCATGAAAAGATACAACTTGATTGACTGTGAGATAGTTAAAGTCCCTTTTAGACATGGCATTTATCTTTCTCAGAAGAAGTGTCCTCGAAAAGAAGATGAAAGAGTTAGAGTGTCTAACGTCTCAGATACATAAGCTAGAAATAGCTTAATGCATACCATCTTATGTACATAATCTGGATTTGGATGGTTGTAAGTGTTACTTGCTGGTATCTGTTTAATCCAGATCATGACCATTAAATGGTTATGAAACATATCTGAAATACCTAAGAGGTATACATGACAAGTTTAAATAATATGGAAAAATATTTCTTACAAATGAAAGGATGCACATATTCAGACTTTCATCTGATCTGGATGGTAGACATTCTACATCTAGTTATGTGTTTCTCTTTATCGGTACTGGAGCTAGTTAAAAGTGTGTTATTAAATGTCCATAACTAATTTTGCCTTGGAGGTAGAATATGTTGCGACTTGAGAAACCTGCAAAGAAAGTACTATAGATATTCAAGTTAATTGCAGAGCTTTAAATAGTTTCAAGCTCAGTGGATCCTATCTCACTATATTGCAAAATAACAATAATTGCTCAAGCCAAGAAGCCATAAGGCACACCAGTATTCTGATCACGTGAACTCTGAATATCATATAATTAAAAAGTCATTGACTACAAGAGTTGTAATAAAATCTAGGGAACAATCATTAAATAATGTAGCAAACCCCATAAGCCTAAACTTCTATAGTGTTTGAGAAACACGTGAAGTGTATTGGTATAAGATACCAGTACGTATGGCACTAAAGCAAGTGAGAGGTTGTTGGAGCTGGTGCTTACGTGCCATTCCAATATTGTATGAATATTAATTGTGTAATATTTATACAACAAACATTTCTAATAAAAATTGTTAATATTATATTTATATGGTATAATGCTTGTAACATTACAGACACTGTATGATCTGAAAGAGTTCAGATCTGGTCTAAAGGAGTTTAGACCAGAACTAATATAAATGCTAAGAGTTAGCACTGTTAAGAGTTAGCAGGTTATAAGAGTCAGTGAGATCTAAAGAGTTAGAACCTTGTCTATAATGGGACAAAGACCTGAGAGTATACTTGTAATGATATAGTTGCAAAAAGTTACAAAATCAGCTAAGAAATATCATTAAGTATCTCTAAAACATAATGTTCCTAATCTATGTTCACCAATACGGGTCTATCGGTGAATTCTCATAATATAGATTAGTGTATGTTTATATCTTACTGGTTCAGATGGTTGTACTTAGCTGACCATGAGCTTAGAGCTTGTATAGGCATACGGGTATCCAGTCAGGACTCAATACTGAACAGACTCATGAAGACCCCAATAAATATCCTATGAAGTCGTCAAAGGAATGTCCTCTCGAGTTGAGTAGTATTCGTGGTCCTTTGACCTGTACGCCACGGTGGTCTTGTGAGTGATCCATCATGCTTTGGTTCCACATATGTCAGAGACCTTTCATGGTCTGACCGCTATGTGTCGCTAGGTATGGTCCGATGCTCATGGAGTTCGGTGTACGTAAATACAGGATCCGTCAGCTTATGTTGGTAAGTTGTATATCCGATGCTCCGAGATTGTATTTCATGAAGTCTTGTGGCCACAAGCATAAACCCGGAAAAAGAGTTTTTTCACAGGGTTAAACAATATAGCAAAAGTGTTTGCGTATATTGTTTATCGAGATACGAATCTGGAGATAAGATAATGGATGAGCAAATTGGGATTTGACGGTGCTGATCTACATCCCTGCACATCCAGGGTATAAATGATGGAAGGATTATACGTATACGTTATGACCTCATCTTGTATGGTCTAACATGTTAATTTGTAATATTCGCAACGTGTGCGTGGGGCATCAATTACGAATTAATGGAATAGTTCCATTTGATAAATCGAATGTAGACCTAGAGAGTCCTAATATGAAATATACTCTTTGAGCACTTGAGCAGTTTACCATATTGAATGGTTAAATACAATAAAATTCAGCAATTTACTAAGGTTAAGTTAACTAATGTATATGGTTAAATGGTGGGACCCACTTTAGATTAACTTGGTAACCTAGTAAAGATATCAATGTAATTTCACTCTATGATTATTTAATTGTTAAATAATTAAAATAAATATTTATTTATTTAATTGTTAAATAAATGATTTAACTTAACTATGGTTAAAAGTTAACCATATGGTTAAGGTAAGTTAACCTTACTTAATGATTAAGTAAAGGTTAACCTAACCATGATTAAGTTAGTTAAGTATGGTTAGAATATTTAAATATTTATTAACTTAAGGAATAAGTTAAACTAACCTAACTAAGGTTAAATATTAACTAAGGTTATGTTAAGTTAAATTAAATGCAAATAAAATTCAAATTATTTTGAACTTTAAGCATTAGTATATAAAGTGAAATGAAATTCAAAATTCATATGTTTTTAGATTTTGCAATTTTGGTGGCTATTTCAATTTGAGAAATTGGAATTCTTTGTTTTGTATTTTAAGTGTTAGAACAACAAAACAAATATATAAATGGTTACTAAATGTAATAACTAAAATAGATTTGTTTTAATTGTTCAAGAGTTGAACAAAAGATAAAAAAAATTAATTTAATTTGATTAAAAAAAAGTTAATTGTTTTTGGTTGGCTAGAAAATTAAGAGAGAAATGGAGAACGAAAATTGAAATGTTTCAAGAGTTGAAAACATTTTCTATTCATCATCTTCTCAAATTAATTTAGCCATTAAAACATGAATTAAATTTGTTTTTATTCAAGAGTTGAATAAAAGGAAAAATATATTTAACTAAGTTAAAGAGTTTAACTTTGAATCAAGTTTAAGAGTTAAACTAAATGCTGGATTAACATACTGCCATTGTAGACAATCAAACTCACATTTGTTGATTGCTAGGATTGATCAAAGTTTCATTTCATGGTGGACTTCAAGCAAATTAATCCAAAGGCTTTATGAGTTAAATTTCTCAATCTCATTTTTTATTTAATAAATATGTAATACATGTGTTCATTGTATTAATTTTAATCTCCTGCTGTGTACATATATGTATGAGATATATATAATTGTTATATGATGAACACATCCCACATACAAGTACCCTAGAATAATCAACACCCAACAATTGGTATTAGAGTAATTTTATATTGTTATGCGTGTTTTTTAGTGTTGGCTATGTTGTAGGACAAGTTCTGGGGCTGTTGGGGGTGCATTTCAAGTGTTAAAAATGCAAACCAATTATAAACTATGCTGGAATGCCGCAGCGCTCATGTCCAGCGCTGCAGCGTTCATATGAACGCCGCGGCTTTCACACTAATAAAAAAAAGTTAAATTTTTTTTTCACATGTGGGGGGTTTATGAGATGTAATAATAGTAGTTATTAATTTACATGATAAACCAAGAAAATATTTATTTTATTTTATTTTATTTTTTGTAACCACAATGGGAGCCCTACTGGTTAGGGTTAGTTGTACTTGTACAGAAATGAACAATTGATTAAGAATAACCTCTCATGTGATGAGTGCCTGTATTTAAAATCTCTCTTAATTAGATTAAAATTTATTATATTATGTGATAATATTTTAAATGGTCCGTCTTATCAATACGGTGTATTACGGGTCACTATGGTCTTTTTTAATATTGCTTTAGCGTAAGGGATTTGGTCAGTGTGACTTAGTCTAATGCCGGTGAAACATGAGATGAGTCAAATATATGCGAATATATTATCCAATATTGTTGTAGCGTGAGGATAATGTCAGTAACATATATTTGACTACTGACGAGTTAATCTGAAATACACTTACCCAATATTGCTTTAGCGTGAGGATAAGGTGTATTTAGGATCAGTAGTAAGAGTTGTATGAAATACAATTGACAAGAGTTGTCTACCTATTGGGTTTACAAAGGCCAATATTGCTTTAACGTGAGGCTAGAGCAAAATGCCAATGGGGTCTACTTTTCGTTGTATAGTTTAAATTTTTTTAAACTGTCGTCATCCCGTTTAAGAGATTAAAGAGATTAAGTAAAGCAGTGAGAGAGCGTTTTTAGATTAAAAAATATATAATAGTTATACCCATGATCTAAAGCGTTATTTATTAACAATTAAAAATGTTCAGCTACACATCTCCGAATTTGTCTTATAGAGATAAGATATTTTTGTCTTATACAGATAAGATGAGTACGAGCAATCCGTTTGTAATCTTGATAAATACCCAATAACTATAGGGTACTGAATAAAATATTTAAGACTTATTTATGAATCTAAGAATAATTCTAGATTCAGTAATATTTGATATTACTAAACCAGAGATAGAGAAAAGTCATAATGGAAAGTGTTTTCACCGTTATAAGGTTTGAAATAGTAAATGTTACTATTTATAGCACATTGACTTAAAAAAAGATTAGCCTATCAGATATCCTTTTACCAATCATAGACATTTCATTAATATATGATGCTAAGTGAATAAGGGTATGAGATACCGCTTGTCATTCTCATATTTACAAGATGTTGCATGATCTGAGAAATGCTTGATAGCTAGGAAATGAGAAGTTCAACTTCACATAGGAAATAGAGATTTCTTAGATGTGGCAGCCGTTAAAACTTCAAAGTTACTTCTTATTTCTGGTAACAGCATTAATATTGTAAAATTGCTATTTCGTGTCAAATATTATTTGGTGAATCATATCACTCCCTGTAGTTAATAGAGAGGGTTATCATAAAAATATTAGAAATAGTTCTTTATGATAATGATGATGTTTAACTAACTGAATGTCAGTTAATGAATAGCCTTCATATCTTTTATACAGCAGGAAATGTCATAAGTGTATAGGTGAACAGAATAAATAGTATTTCAGCAACTTAAATATTAATAAATAGTGGCATATAAGATTAGGTCATGTAATCGTAAGACGACTATCCCGTCTAGTTAAGGATGGTCAGATATTTAATATGACTATAGAACATTGACTAGTTTATGAATTATGAATTCAAGAGAATATGATCGAATCTTTATATAGGTATAAGACGCCAAGCTACTGGTTTATTGAATCTGGTACATAGAGATGTATTTAGTCCAATAAATCTTACTGTTATAGGTGATTTCGATACTTCACTGTCTTTATAGTGATTGTCACTATATGGACATGTGTTTCTAAGAAATGCAAGTCAGAAAAATTTCAAATTGTTCATAATGCTTTGACAATGAATTTAAAGAAACAAACCCTTATGTATATTGAGTGCTTTCGATTATATCGAACTAGTTTATACATAATCAATAGATTCACAAATTATTTTAACAAGAATATGATTCTCACTCAGCATAGTCCTCAAGATACTCCTTAACATAAACATGTTTAGGAAATGAGAAATCAGAATATATTAAACACAGTCTGATTGATATTGAGAATCGCTGATCTTCTACAATATCTATAAGGTTATGCTTTAGAATCTGCTACTCACTTATTAAAAATAATTCCATCAAAAATTATTTCTACTATTCTATATGAGATATAGACTAAATGAGAAATGAGTCTTAAGTATGTTAAGACTTGGTGTTATTCTGCTTTCATAAGAGTTATGCAACAGAATAAACTTGTATCCAAGGGTACAAGTAACATTTCATTTTGTATCACAAGTGTATAATGGCATACCAATTCTATAATTCAGATGAACAAAATATGTTCATTTCTCATGATGTCACATTGCTAAAGAAAGAGTTTCTCATGGATTATGGAGATTATAGGAAGATTGAACTTAATGAAGTCAATCTTAATAGATGAACCAACGGTGGAGTTTTAATTTCAATTAAGTGAAATACCTTTAACATATTCTCATAAGTCGAAAAGGATATCAAGGCCATCATTTAGGTATGTTTGATACCTAAAGGTGCACTTGGTGTTTTCTTAGTTAAAGAAAATGATCCTTTGACTTATGGAGAGACGATGTTTGACATTGTTCAAGAAAATGGCAAGATACCATAAAATTCGAAATTGACTCTATGTATGACAATCAAGTCTAAGACTTAGTTGTGCTTCCTGTAGAAACTGTTTCTATCAGTAGTAAATCAGTTTACGCAGTAAAAGTGTAGGCCCTAACTGAAGGAATAGTCCTTCATGGCCTGACTAATGTTGAAAGGTTACACTCAGAGATCTAGGATTGGTAATGAGAAAACCTTTTTCATCAATAACCATGCCAAAGTCAATTTGGATTTTATTGGTTATTGATGTATATTATGATTATGAGGACTGGCTAATGGATGTAAATAAGGAGTTCTGGGATATATATCTCGAGTAAGAGATAAGCATAGAACAACTTGATGTTTTTGCATTTAAGCCTAACTTCTAATATAATATGTAAACTGAAGAAGTTCATTTATGGACTTGAGCAGTTTTTCCCAAAACTGGAATCTTTGTTTATATGATGAAATCAGAAAGTCTGGTTTTATCAAGAATAAAGAGGAAGCGTGTGTGTTTAGAAAGGGCAGTGGGAGCGTGATTATCTTTTTAGTTCTCTAAGTGAAAAATATACTCAATGTTGGAAACAATGTTTGTATATTACAAGTAAATCAGATAAGTATTATCTGTGTAAAGAACTTCTTTATAAAAGATATGAGAGAGACTTCCTGTATACTAGGTATAAAGTTTTATGGAGATATAGCTAGAAAGCTAATAAAACTCTCTCAATCTTTGTACATAGACTAAGCCCATGAAAAGATACAACTTGATTGACTGTGAGATAGTTAAAGTCCCTTTTAGACATGGCATTTATCTTTCTCAGAAGAAGTGTCCTCGAAAAGAAGATGAAAGAGTTAGAGTGTCTAACGTCTCAGATACATAAGCTAGAAATAGCTTAATGCATACCATCTTATGTACATAATCTGGATTTGGATGGTTGTAAGTGTTACTTGCTGGTATCTGTTTAATCCAGATCATGACCATTAAATGGTTATGAAACATATCTGAAATACCTAAGAGGTATACATGACAAGTTTAAATAATATGGAAAAATATTTCTTACAAATGAAAGGATGCACATATTCAGACTTTCATCTGATCTGGATGGTAGACATTCTACATCTAGTTATGTGTTTCTCTTTATCGGTACTGGAGCTAGTTAAAAGTGTGTTATTAAATGTCCATAACTAATTTTGCCTTGGAGGTAGAATATGTTGCGACTTGAGAAACCTGCAAAGAAAGTACTATAGATATTCAAGTTAATTGCAGAGCTTTAAATAGTTTCAAGCTCAGTGGATCCTATCTCACTATATTGCAAAATAACAATAATTGCTCAAGCCAAGAAGCCATAAGGCACACCAGTATTCTGATCACGTGAACTCTGAATATCATATAATTAAAAAGTCATTGACTACAAGAGTTGTAATAAAATCTAGGGAACAATCATTAAATAATGTAGCAAACCCCATAAGCCTAAACTTCTATAGTGTTTGAGAAACACGTGAAGTGTATTGGTATAAGATACCAGTACGTATGGCACTAAAGCAAGTGAGAGGTTGTTGGAGCTGGTGCTTACGTGCCATTCCAATATTGTATGAATATTAATTGTGTAATATTTATACAACAAACATTTCTAATAAAAATTGTTAATATTATATTTATATGGTATAATGCTTGTAACATTACAGACACTGTATGATCTGAAAGAGTTCAGATCTGGTCTAAAGGAGTTTAGACCAGAACTAATATAAATGCTAAGAGTTAGCACTGTTAAGAGTTAGCAGGTTATAAGAGTCAGTGAGATCTAAAGAGTTAGAACCTTGTCTATAATGGGACAAAGACCTGAGAGTATACTTGTAATGATATAGTTGCAAAAAGTTACAAAATCAGCTAAGAAATATCATTATGTAAGTATCTCTAAAACATAATGTTCCTAATCTATGTTCACCAATACGGGTCTATCGGTGAATTCTCATAATATAGATTAGTGTATGTTTATATCTTACTGGTTCAGATGGTTGTACTTAGCTGACCATGAGCTTAGAGCTTGTATAGGCATACGGGTATCCAGTCAGGACTCAATACTGAACAGACTCATGAAGACCCCAATAAATATCCTATGAAGTCGTCAAAGGAATGTCCTCTCGAGTTGAGTAGTATTCGTGGTCCTTTGACCTGTACGCCACGGTGGTCTTGTGAGTGATCCATCATGCTTTGGTTCCACATATGTCAGAGACCTTTCATGGTCTGACCGCTATGTGTCGCTAGGTATGGTCCGATGCTCATGGAGTTCGGTGTACGTAAATACAGGATCCGTCAGCTTATGTTGGTAAGTTGTATATCCGATGCTCCGAGATTGTATTTCATGAAGTCTTGTGGCCACAAGCATAAACCCGAGAAAAGCGTTTTCCAACGAGTTAAATAATATAACAAAAATGTTTGCGTATATTGTTTATCGAAATACGAATCTGGAGATAAGATAATGGATGAGCAAATGGGGATTTGACGGTGCTGATCTACATCCCTGCACATCCAGGGTATAAATGATGGAATGATTATACGTATTCGTTATGACCTCATCTTGTATGGTCTAACATGCTAATTTGTAATATTCGCAACGTGTGCGTGGGGCATCAATTACGAATTAATGGAATAGTTCCATTTGACAAATCGAATGTAGACCTAGAGAGTCCTAATATGAAATGTACTCTTTGAGCACTTGGGCAGTTTACCGTATTGAATGGTTCAATACAATAAAATTCAGCAATTTACTAAGGTTAAGTTAACTAATGTATATGGTTAAATGGTAGGACTCACTTTAGATTAACTTGGTAACCTAGTAAGGATATAAATGTAATTTCACTCTATGATTATTTAATTGTTAAATAATTAAAATAAATACTTATTTATTTAATTGTTAAATAAATGATTTAACTTAACTATGGTTAAAAGTTAACCATATGGTTAAGGTAAGTTAACCTTACTTAATGATTAAGTAAAGGTTAACCTAACCATGATTAAGTTAGTTAAGTATGGTTAGAATATTTAAATATTTATTAACTTAAGGAATAAGTTAAACTAACCTAACTAAGGTTAAATATTAACTAAGGTTATGTTAAGTTAAATTAAATGCAAATGAAATTCAAATTAGTTTGAAATTTATGCATTAGTATATAAAGTAAAATGAAATTCAAAATTCACAAGTTTTTAGATTTTACAATTTTGGTGGCCATTTCAATTTGAGAAATTAGAATTCTTTTTTTTTTTTGTGTTTTAATGTTAGAACAACAAAACAAATATATAAATGGTTACTAAATGTAATAACTAAAATAGATTTGTTTTAATTGTTCAAGAGTTGAACAAAAGATAAAATAAAATAATTTAATTTGATTAAAACAAATGTTAATTATTGTTAGTTGGCTAGAAAATTAAGAGAGAAATGGAGAATGAAAATTGAAGTGTTTCAAGAGTTGAAAATATTTTCTATTCATCATCTTCTCAAATTAATTTAGCCATTAAAACATGAATTAAATTTAATTTTATTCAAGAGATGAATAAAAGTAAAAACAAATTTAATTAAATTAAAGAGTTTAACTTTGAATCAAGTTTAAGAGTTAAACTAAATGCTGGATTAACATACTGCCATTCTAGACAATCAAACCTACTTTTGTTGATTGCTAGGATTGATTAAAGTTTTATTTCATGGTGAACTTCAAACAAATTAATCCAAAGACTTCATGGGTTAAATTTCTCAATCTCATTTTTTATTTGATAAATATGTATTACATGTGTTCATTGTATTAATTTTAATCTTCCGCTGTGCACATATATATATGAGATATGTATTATTGTTGTATGATGAACACATCCCACATGCAAACACCCTAGAATAATCAACACCAAACACATTGTACTCGTTGTTCTTATTCAAGGTTGTTAATCTTCAAGTTCTAACCACCATGAATTCCTCATGTGTACTTTTCTCAACATCTTATCTTAATAATTTGACATGATAGATCTTGGGTTATATACATATGGATATGAATTTAATTTATAGTTATGTCTAATAAGTGATATCAAAACGAAAATCATATTAAATTATTAAGATTGTCAATACATATATTCATATTTTGAATATCTTTCCCATATGGTTATTTAGGGTAAAGATATTATATTTATAAATTTTTCATGATTTTATTGAGAAAAAATTAAGTTTATGTTTTTTAATTGTGATTTGAGGTTCAAATATAATTTAAGGGTCATTGATTTGAAGAACTAAAGATGAAAGACATCAAAATTTGACTTTAATTTGATTTTTGTGTGTTTTTTTAACAATTTAATTTTTTTAATGTTTTATTTATATTTATTATTAATAAAAAAAATGATGGGCGGGGGCATGAGAAAAGAATGGTTTGGGTTTATCTACTAAATATCATTTAGATCTATCTTAGCTTTGTTAATTATATTTTGATTATAAAAGTTTAGAAGTAATAAAGTGGTTATTTTCATACAACCCCCTAAAGGTTTAGATACTTATAATTTAATCGTAAACATTTACAATATTTTCATATAGGTCCATGTTATTGACTTTGTTTACTTAACCCCCTCTAACTTTAAGTAATTATAGTTTGGCCTAAAAACTTTAAAAAATTTATAAATAAGTCTTAATTTTGACTGAAAATTATTTTGTGGTCTATTTTTGGATATTTGCAAATCCAAAGTTAGTAAATTTAGGGCTTTTAGTTATTTTTGGTAGAATTGAGTCTACCCGACTCAATTCATAGAGATCCAACCTAAAATTTAATTTATTTAAATTTGAGCCAGCAATCATTGATCTTATGTTGAACCATTAGCAATGTTGTAACCACAGCGGCCTTGGCGTTATACGCTACTCTAGTGTATAAAAAAAACTTATTTTTTGTAGGCATTCGGTTATTTTTTTTTTTTTGGCACTACTCGCCTTATATTTCAAAATAAATTAATTAAAATAACATGTTGCCAAAGTAACCTCTGTTATGTAGATTTCTTTATTTGGGGTATTAAGATGAATTGTTTATTATTTAAACAAAAAAATAATCAGCTCAAAGAAATATTATTTTTTGGCCAAATAATAGTTATATTTACGGTATAAATATGGGATGATTATCAAGTTTTTCATGCATGCAATAAGTAAGTCAAAAGAAAAGTTTATTGTTGGCAGGATTTATTATCAATATTTGATTACTGTATGTTTACGCTCAAAATATAATGCGGCTATCGCAGTATAGATTGAGGTGTCGATCCCACGAGGAAGATCTTGGCAAAATAGGTTGGTGAAGTAAAATATTAAAGCAGTAGCAAAGGGTTAATTGATTTAAACGGATGAGATAGAATTGTCTATGAATTGAGGAAAATGTCTTATGATGATTTAAGTAAGGCTTTGAGAATCACAATTATGCTTTATAAATCTACTCTATACTTTGATTCGATATTTATAACTCAACTAAAAGTTTCACATCCCAAACAATCAATCGGAAGGTATGTATTATATAACACATTTGATAACACATGTATTTGATTTAGTTAAACTCTTTACAAGCATTAACACACATCATGTTATTTATACAAGTTATCTAAGATCGACAATATATTATTTTGACAATATTGCAGTAAAAGATTAACTTGAATATCAAACATTTATTGCCCTTACATGTTATCCAAGATCGACAATATATCAAATTGACAATACTATAGTAAAAGATTAACATATAAAACAATGTAACCAGTAACAATTATAAATCAACATGAATCACATAAGAAAAGCATGACTGAACATATATGAGACATGAGAATTATAACCTCTGGATTATAGAAAATAAAATAGATAAGAGTTTAATCAAAACCAAACTTACAACATTTATAGCTCTTGACACCGAATCAAAGCATGGAAGTAGATTTACTACACATAAAAGTTCATCTCTTAGCCTTGCTAGAAACTCTAGCCTAAATTACAATACATGTTAATGAGAATAAAAGAAGAGAGAATTATCTATTAAAAATGTCCTAAGGGTCTCCTTATATAGGCAATGAATGGACATATGTCATGGATGACATCAATCTTCAATAATTTTAAGCCAATAACTCGTGTATCCACTTGCAGCACATTTTTGATAATGTAAATGATCAATTCAGCTTCTATAGCCGATATGAAAGTTGTATAATTTTGACTCTTCTTTCTATAGGCACTGATTTCATGCAAATTGGATGAGTATCCAATGAGATATGAGCAAAATTCCAAAGATACATCAGAATTCGGCCAACAACCATTTTACCCACTTGCAATGCGATTTGGTCCATGATAACGACTGATTTGGACTTTATCATAAACATACGAGTTGTTAATAGTTAAGTCAGTAATTCACAACTTCAAGAATTATACCAATTGAGTACGTATTTTGTGAGATATGGTCCAAATACATGAGTTGGGTCAAGCTGGGTAGGAGTTGTAGTCCGATTCTGTTGTATCTCAATTTTTGGCCCATAAAATGTTGGATTTGGATTTTCCACTATTCTTCAAAGTTGTGTAAGATTAAGTCATGTTACACCAGGTTTAAGAATTTCTTCATTTTGATTTCTACATTGAGAGTTATGTCCATTTTACCTAAACCTGTCCAAATAACATTCATTAATCACAATTTAAGGAGAACACTTTATTTCAAGCTAAAAATACAGAAAATACTAAAATTAGTGACATTAAATGGTGATTGAATCTCTTAACAACATGCATTTGCATGTGTTCATCACAGCCCCCAACCAGCTTATTGCTAGTCTCTAGCAATTCAAGCGTAAATAGAATATGCAAAACTACCTAAGCATTTCAATCAAAACGTCAGTTCGAGATCACTGTTGCTATCATGGTTTTTTCAATTACAACTTCCATAATTTCTGTGTGTGTGAACTAAGCCATAACCATCTAACCACAAACCACAATAGATATAGCCTTGAGAATTTCTCCAAGTAAAAGCCTCAACTCCATATCCTCACAGGTGTATGACTGTTTAAAAGGTTAGGACTTCTCTTATGGAGTTGGAAAACAGTTAAGCACTCAAGAAAAAGTCAATTTTAAGGACAGACATATAAACTAACATTGATCCGAAGATAGGAAAATTATTTGTTTAAAAATCAATTATTCATATCATACGCCAGCTTTAGAACTTTAATTGGCTTGTGAGAATAATACAATTATAACTTGGTGAGAAAACTGTTTTACAAGATATTTGTCTTCTAAAATTGAATGAAGACTTTATTAAACTGAATTGCTTCTTTTTTTCTTTTCTTGTTTTTGGTATTTTTGTGTTTTTTTTTTTTTTTTGTATTTTTGAAGAATACAAGGAAGCATTACAAAGGTTTCTCACCAAATTATATTATGCACAAATGCAACCAACTTATCCCTTAATTCAAATAATATCATTCTAAACAAAAATTAACCAATTCAAAGGATCAATGAAGGTTCATAAGCTGTTTTCTCAACCTTTCCACTTATTCACAAAAGATATGTGAGATTAGAAAAATATATACTTAAACATGGGAATTCTCTTGGCTATATAAATTGAATCATCCATCTTACTACAAGGCTTAGCATTGTGCTCAAAAATATTTTGGAAGTCATTCTTTAGTAACCTAGATAGAAACAGTGACTCAACCTAAACAATTCTGAAATCATACTTAGGCAGAAAAGCAAATTCCTTTATACAAGAATTACCAAGACTACAAGTAGTAAACGACAATGCATGAAATATAAAACAAAATAACAAAAAGTTAGTTTAAATGCATTTCAAAAGTTAGTACTCCTTACTCTGCCATTCTAATTTGACCTAGAATACGTCTCAAGAGTTCAAGAATAAACTCTTTACTCTGCCATTTTAATCAAATGTCGGACCACAATTTTTTTTTTTTTTTTGCAAAATGCAACGTATGTCTACTATCCTCCCCCCAAACCAGATGAAACATTGTCCTCAATGTTTAAATAGAAAGAGATAAAGTATAAGAGACATTACCTGAAACACCAGTTATTTGAAAGAAACAAACCTGAGAGACACTTAAGCAAATATAAACTAAAATGATGGTACTGATAAATAAATAAATAAAAAGAAAAATTTATAAACGAAGTGTCAGATCCAACTTTCGCTTGTTAAGGCCCACTGACCAATCGATATGAGTTATTGCTGGGTCAGGTTCGTAGGTAACTGCCTGTAATTTGTTAATCAATTCATCTGCCTCAGTAGCAGAAACCAAGATCTGTCGCGCCGAATGTGAAATAAAATTCTGTTCCACAGCTTGATCAAAAAAACAAAGTAAGCAATCAAAATAGTTATTAACATTCAACAAACCTATGGGTTTTTAGTGGATATTCAGTTGGGCCCAAGAGACAATTTGAAAAATTTCTTCCAAGGTACCAAAACCACCTGGTAAAGCAATAAAAGCATCTGCATTGCAAAGCATTCTGGCTATACGTTTATGCATGGATGAGACTCGTAATTCTTCCCCTATTGTTTTCCCGGTCAGGTTTCCCACGGCCAAAGCTGTAGGAATAATACCTAAAACTTGACTTCCTCCTAAATGTGCAGCTGTTGACACACACCCCATTAGCCCAAGGCTACCTCCTCCATAAATCAAATGAATTTTTCTTGCAGCTAATGTTTTTCCTAGATTGTTTGCTGCTTCTATGAACACTTTACTCTCCCCAGGACTAGATCCACAAAATACACATATATTTCGAAATTGTCGAACTTGGGTTTCCTCCATATCTACACTCACATTTATCTCAATATATGAAAATGAAGAAAATGAGGTGTTGTATTTATAGAGTACCAAATGATAACAATGATTATGATAACCCGACAGTTTGTCAAAAGAGAGTTAAAAATAAAACACAAAAATTTAAACATAATGACCCACATGCATTATTGAACAAAAAGATTTGAATTTAAGACATCTACATAAGTAGCCCTACTATTCATAAAATAAAGTTTGAAATTAAAACAAATGTATTTACAAGTAGTTGTAATTGTGGCTCACATCTTCCTCTAGTTTTACGTCCAATAACGGCTTAAACGCCCTCTATGGGTCGGGGATAGGCTTCCCATCCAATTTTCTTATAAATTGGCAAACAGGGTCTTTTAGAGTCAGATTCCCGAGACTATACCGTTGATGTTTATTTTTGAATTTGTTCCATAAATCGAGAAGTTCACGTTGCACGAGCCCACAAGGATGCGTCTCAAGAGTCAATAGGATATCATCCAAAGACTCCTTACTCAGTCCATCCTTAATGAACTGAATTTTGTCTTCTCGATTTCTAGATACGAATCCTAAAGAACGACAACTCCGATTACAATTCCATCGAGCACATTTATGACAGACTTGTAACCTTTTTGCTCATCGCCTTTTGGCATAAGAGCTTCTTCCAAGACCAGGCATATGAGAAATAAAATCATTTTCAAACTCACCAGACAACCGAACCTTGGCTTCAATTAACCAACGAAGGTCCACAAGGATATTACCCAACATCAATAGCCTTAGTCTTTCACACCGTGCTTTGTAAATTTTAAGTAGAGCATTTTGAAGAAATGAAGGAAAACGTTTTTTAAGGTTGGCAAGAATGCGATCCATTTTGAAAGAAAGAAAAGAGATGAATGCACAGTTTGAGGGACAGTTTTTAAGGAACTGAGAAACCAACTTTATAGTCACAGAGTACCGTATCCGCTACTTGACCGGGAAATAAAATCACACTGAAGAAAAAATAAAAAGAAGAAAATAAAGTAAAATAAAATGTGCAAGAAAATAAAAGCAAAAATAGAAAGTTAAAAGATAAAATATAGACAAAATATAAAATATGGTACAAATAGATTGAACCTGATCAATCACGATAGACAGGATCCACAAGAGGGATCTCGCCTAGGTATATAGAGTCGTTTACCTTTTCCACGTAGCTTTTTAGCCGCTGTTCATTCACTTTGAAAGTCCGTCCATCAGTGGGGTCTTCTATTTCAACAGCACCATTAGGAAAAATATGTCTTACCATAAATGGACCAGTCCATCGAGATCTCAACTTTCCAGGGTGTACATGCAATCGAGAATCATAAAGATAGACCTGTTAATTTAGCTCAAAGTGTTTCCTTGAGATCTGTTTATCATGAGCTACTTTCATTTTAGCTTTGTAAATTCTGGAGTTGTCATATGTGTCATTTCGTAGCTCTTCTATTTCTGACAATTGTAACTTTCTCTGGAGACCTGCAGCATTCAAATCAAAGTTAAGGGCTTTGACAGCCCAATAAGCTTTATGTTCTAACTCAACAGGTAAATGGCAAGCTTTTCCATAAACAAGCCGGTATGGGGACATTCCTAAGATGGTTTTGTATGCAGTACAATATGCCCATAATTCATCAGAAAGGCGTAGAGACCAATCTTTGCGATTCGAGTTAACCGTCTTTTCCAAAATCTGTTTAACCTCTCTATTTGCTAGCTCGGCTTGTCCATTTATCTGTGGATGGTATGCAGTGAAAACTTTGTGAAGAACACCATATCTGCGCATCAAAGCTTCAAAAGAACGATTACAAAAATGTGTTCCTTGGTCACTAATGATGACAAGTGGCGTGCCGTACCTAGATAACACATTTTCTTTTAAGAATTTTACCACAGTTGTATTATCATTAGTACGACAAGCTACAGCCTCCACCCATTTTGATACATAGTCAACAGCTAAAAGGATGTAAAGATAGCCAAAAGATGAAGGAAAATGACCCATAAAATCGATACCCCAATAGTCAAATATCTCGATAACAAGAATAGGGTTAAGAGGCATCATATTTCTTTGAGATAAAGCACCTAACTTTTGACATCTTTCACAGGAACGACAAAAATTATTAGTGTCTTTGAATAAAGTGGGCCAATAAAGACCACACTGTAAAATTTTCACAGCTGTCTTCTTCATAGAAAAATGGCCACCGCAAGCAGCACTATGGCAAAAATTTAAGACACTAGAAACTTCACTTTCAGGAATGCAACGTCTCATGATTTGGTCATGACAGTATTTGAAAAGATATGGATCATCCCAATAAAAGTTACGTACCTCAACCAAGAACTTACGTTTATCTTGTGCACTCCAGTCAGATGGAAGTTCACCACAAACTAAATAATTTACGATATGTGCATACCAAGGTATTTGGCTTATAGTAAAAAGATGTTCATCTGGAAAATCGTCTCGAATGGGTGGCAAATCAGTGGAGTCGGTGAACTCAAGGCGGGATAGATGATCAGCAACAACATTTTCAACGCCTTTCTTATCTTTGATGGTTATATCAAATTCCTGCAAAAGAAGAATCCACCTAATTAAACGGGTTTTAGCATCCTTCTTAGAAAGAAGGTACTTAAGGGCTGCGTGGTCAGTAAAAATAACAATAGGTGAACCAATCAAATAAGAACGAAATTTATCTAAGGCAAAAACAACAGCTAATAGTTCTTTTTTAGTAGTAGTGTAATTCATTTGAGCATCATTCAAAGTCCTACTAGCATAATAAACAACAAAGGGTTTTCCCTCCCTCCGTTGCCCAAGAACTACTCCTACAGCATAATTACTTGCATCACACATAATTTCAAATGGGAGGTTCCAATCCAGTGATTGCATGATAGGAGCGGTGGTGAGTTTGGCAATGAGTATTCGGTATGCCTCCTCACACTCTTGTGTCCATGTAAATTCTGCATCTTTTAGCAAAAGGTTACACAATGGTCTAGATATGGCAGAAAAATTTTGTATAAACCTTCTGTAAAAGCCAGCGTGTCCAAGAAAGGATCGGACATCTTTTACCGTTTTAGGTGTAGGTAATTTAGAGATTAATTCAATTTTTGCCTTGTCAACCTCTATCCCTCTTTCAGATACAATGTGCCCCAAAACGATTCCTGAAGATACCATGAAATGACATTTCTCCCAATTTAGCACAAGTCATTTTTCTTCACACCTACTCAAAACAAATTTCAAGTTAAGTAGGCATAAATCAAAAGAATTACCAAAAATAGTCAAATCATCCATAAAGACTTCTATGCATTTTTCAACCATATCAGAGAAAATACTCAACATGCAACGCTGGAAAGTAGCTGGTGCATTACATAATCCAAATGGCATTCTACGAAAAGCATAAGTACCAAAAGGGCATGTAAAAGTAGTTTTTTCTTGATCTTCTATAGCTATCTCAATCTGGTAATGCCCTGAATACCCATCAAGAAAGCAATAAAAAGGATGTCCAGCTACACGTTCTAAAATTTGGTCGATAAAAGGCAATGGAAAATAGTCTTTCTTAGTGGCTGTGTTTAACTTTCTATAATCAACACACATTCTCCAACCACTTACTACCCTAGTTGGAACAGGTATCCCATTCTCATTTTCAACAACACTAACCCCAGATTTCTTAGGAACTACTTGAGTTGGACTTACCCATTGACTATCAGAAATTGGGTAGATTATACCCGCATCTAATAGTTTCAAGACCTCTTTCTTCACTACTTCTTTCATTGTTGGGTTAAGTCTTCTTTGTGGGTCTCTACGAGGTTGGGAACCTTCCTCTAAATGAATTCTATGGGAGCATATCAATGGAGAAATACCTTTAATATCAGCTATGGTCCAACCTAGTGCAGACTTATGTTCTTTTAACAATTTTATCAATTTTTTCTCTTGTTCAGCACTAAGTTCAGAAGAAATGATGATAGGAAAGGTATCACCTGGTCCCAAGAATGCGTGTTTCAAACCTTTGGGCAGTGGAGAAAGCTCAACTTGTGGTGTCTCGAGGTTTGATGGTTTCGGTCTCTCCCTCTCTCGTGGCAACTCTTCAAAGTGTGGCTGCCAAAATCGAGTCCCTTTATCCTGTGAGTCAAAAATACTAAACACATCAGTTGTTACATCAGGATAATACAATTCTTCAAAATCAAAATCAATGAGGTTTTCTAAAGAATTATAGCCATGATTTTTATAAGCTTCCTCTACTACAATTGTGTCTATCATATGTGAATGATAGCATTTGTCTTCTTCTCGTGGTTGCTTATCAATATGAAAAATGTTCACCTCAAGAGTCATATTCTCAAAAGATAATTTCATTAGACCATTTCTGCAATTAATAAAAGCGTTAGCAGTGGCTAGAAAAGGTCTTCCCAAAATAAGAGGGATTTTTGACTCTATGTTAACAACAGAATGAGTATCTAAAACAAAAAAATCAACAGGGTAGTAAAATTTATCAATTTGCAACAAAACATCTTCTACTATTCCCCGTGGTTTCTTGATTGATCGGTCAGCTAATTGTAGGACTACAGATATTGGTTTAATCTCACCAAGTCCCAACTGCAAGTAAATAGAATAAGGCATTAAATTTACACTTGCTCCTAAGTCCAATAAAGCTTGACCAAACTCATGTGTCTCAATTTGGCAGGAGATTGTGGGACATCCTGAGTCTTTATACTTGGGTGGTGTCTTTTGTTCAATCACTGCACTTACCTGTTCTACCAAAAATGCAGTTTTCTTCACATGATGTTTTCTTTTGATAGTGCATAAATCCTTGATGACTTTGGCATAAGTTAGAACCTGCTTAATCAAATGCAACAAGGGAAGATTAATTTTAACTTGTTTCAAATGTTCTAAAATCTCACCTTAAATTTCTGAATTTTTCCCAACCGGTCGAAGAGCTTGAGGAAAAGGCACTGGGATTGAAAACTTACTTTCGGGCTCTTTTTCCATTGTGGCCTCTTTTTCAAGGGAGGCGTCTTTACTACTCGTAGATGTGTTAATTTTAGGAGTAGGCTCACTTACAATCTTACCACTTCGAGTAGTAATGGCATTGACTTCTTTGAGATTTTGAACATCAGAAGTAAAAGCTTGTGCCATGAATTGTCCTTTCGGATTGGATTAAGGTTGAGATGGAAACTTACCTCGCTCTTGTACAGTTAAGGCACTGGTCAACTTTGT
Source organism: Ailanthus altissimus (assembly GCA_946807835.1). Classification (NCBI taxonomy): domain Eukaryota; kingdom Viridiplantae; phylum Streptophyta; class Magnoliopsida; order Sapindales; family Simaroubaceae; genus Ailanthus; species Ailanthus altissimus. Next base: position 8,294,587 of record OX327690.1, on the reverse strand, counting down.
GATTTGACTCTTGATTTCTTTGTTTTCGTTCACCACCTGTGCAAGAATTGTTTCAAATTTTTTATTAGTCTTACTTTGTGCCTCTATAAATGCTTGTAATGTATCCTCTAAAGAACTCCTAGTTGGTCGTGCATTATATTGAGGTGCAACATAAGACTTGGGTGCTTGTTGTTCTTGTTTCCATTGGTTGTTGGTTTGTTGGTCAGATTTCCAACTGAAATTTGGGTGGTTTCTCTAGCTAGGATTATATGTTTCAGAGTAGGGTGAATAAGGCTTCTTGTACATCCCTAGGGCATTACATTGTTCCTCATATATCCCTCTCATCTCACTATACGTGGGGCAATCCTGAGCTAAGTGTTCCACTTCTCCACAAACAAAACAGACATCGTGTGACTCAACTCTAGCAACCGTGTGGGTGACCCTTCTATCTTTGGTTTTCAAGGCCTCTAACTCCCTAGTTAAGACCTCTAATTGAGCTTTGAGGTTATCCTCTTCCCTAAGATGGAAAACTCCATTGGGTCGTGACCTATTTGTGCTTTCAGTAATGCTAGGTCCAGTTCATGTATGGGCTTTTTCGGCTAAGTCATTAAGGAATTCTATGGCTTCCTCAGGATCTTTGTGAAGGAACTCCCTATTACACATCATCTCAACAAATTGGCGCTCTCTAATTGTGAGTCCCTAATAGAAATAACTAACCAAGCGCCAATTTTCATACCCATGGTGAGGGCACAAATTTAGCAACTTTTTAAACCTTTCCCATGCTTGATATAAGGTTTCACTGTCTTTTTGGGAGAAGGAAGAAATTTGTCTTTTCAGGCCATTAGTTTTGTGTTGTGGGAAGTATTTATTGAAAAATGCTTGGGTCATTTCTGCCCAAGTTCCTATAGACCTCGGCCTCAAAGAGTATAGCCAACTCTTTGCTTTGTCTTTCAAAGAAAAAGGAAAAAATTTAAGTCTAACAGTTTCTATGGCTTCAGGTTGGCTATAGAAGGTGGCAATTACCTCTTCAAATTCCCTAACATGTACATAAGGATTTTCACTATCTAGACCATGAAAAGTGGGAAGAAGTTGTACCATTCCAGGTTTAAAATCCGAATGTGGTGTGTTAGGTGGAAACATAATGCATAATGGTGTGGCTGTGCAAGTAGGATGCAAGTAATCTTTTAGAGTTCTAACGGGTATACATGCTTAATGAAAAGAAACTAGATTTATGAACAATTAGCTGCTATTTTTTTGGATATGTTGAAAGATCGAGGGGTTTCAATATAATCCCTCAAGCAAATCCTTTTTCAAGACGGGAATGCTAAATTTCTTGAGGATGTTGAGTTTAAGGGGAGATAAGGCATATTAGGGATATTGTCTTTGAAGATGAATTTATTTCTCTTCCTACAACTGCTATTGAAAACGATCCAACTTCTTTTTTTAACATTAGTCAATAAGCATATCCAGAATACAAGATAATAGAACTCCCAATCCAAAATAAAGAATTTACTCATGTTCATCAAAAGCAACCTTAAGAACAAGTGCTATGAGAAGATCTACTAGAGAAAGAAGAAGTACAATTTATGATGATTTTGTCATTTATCTCTAAGAACGTAAGTTTGATATAGGACTGAAAAATGATCCAATCAATTTCAATCAAGCCAAACAAAGTTCTAATTCTCATAAGTGGATTGTGGCCATAAATGATGAGATGAAATCCATGAGAGACCAAAAGAATGTGGTCTGCAAATTAAAAAAGTCCATCTACAGTCTCAAACAAGCATCCCATCAATGGTATTATAAGTTTTGTCAAGTGATTACCTCATTTAATTTTGAGAAAAATAGAGTTGATGAATGCATATCACAAGTTCAATGGGAGTAAGTTTATTATTCTAGTTTCATATGTCAATAACATACTGCTAATAAGCAACGATATAGGCCTTTTGTACGAAACCAAGAGAATTCTATAAAAGAATTTTGAGATAAAAGATCTTAAAGATATATCTTTTGCATTAGGAATTTAGATACATTCGGATCACACTCAAGGTATCCTAAGTTTATCATAAAATAATTATATCGATAAGGTGCTTAGCAGGTATAGCATAAAAGACTATGCTTCAAGAGTTACGCTCATTGCTAAGGGTGATAAGTTCAATCTCGGCCAATGCCCCAAGAATGAGATTAAATAGAAACATATGTAGAAATTCCCTTATACATCAATAATAGCGAGTCTTGTATGTTCAAAAGTGTACGTGTTCAGATATTGCATACATTATTGAAATGCTAGACCGATATTTGAGTAACCCTAGGTTGGATCATTAGAAAGCAGTCAAAACAGTTATGTGATATTTATAGAGAATGAAAGATTTCATACTCATATATAGGAGATCGAAAAGATTATCAATCATGAGGTATTCCAACTTCGAATTTACTGGATGCCTAGATATTAAGATATCTATATTAGGTGATATAAATATACTTTAGTCCAATGAGCTATTTTTAAAAAATTTATCACGGGGCTATGTATTGTCAATGGTATTGAAAAACCATTGAAAATTTATTGTGATAATGAAGTTACAGTAATGTATTCCCATAACAACAGAAACTCTTGAAGTCTAAGCACAATGAATTCAAGTTTTTAGTTGTTAAAGAAAGTGTTCAGGGTCAACAAGTATCAATAGAACATACTAGTAATAAACTCATGATTATGGATCCGCTCACCAAAGGATTACCATCTAAGGTATTTCATGAGTATGTTACTCATATGGGTATTATATTATTTGATGATGTGCATGAATAGTGAGAGTTTATCATTTAATGTTCATTTGGTTAAAGACACACTTATAGTTTATTTTCTATAAAATAAAGTTTGATGTTTGTTGAAACTCTGAAATAAGGCTGCACTTTCTACTGCAGTTTTGTATAAAGTTTAGAAAATGTTTAGTACTTTTTGCTGTAATTTTGGGTAAATTTAGAAAGTATTTAATTCATTGGAGTTATAAAGTAGGACCAGTTAGAAATAGACATGTTTGAGATCACATTTTATATAATTTCTATACTATACATTCATATTTGATTTATGTCATTAATTATGTTGGTATGGTGACTATTAATGGGTCTAGTTGTGAATATATGCAGCGAAGGTTATTTTGATCTCATATTGATATAGTTAATAGACCAGATTATATCTAAGGAGATGTTTTAAGATAAAATAGCATTTATTGTGCACACTAAGATTTATAATGTGTAATTATTTCTAGATGACATATGTAGCCCAAGTGGGAGATTGTTAGGTTTTATTATTTTTTAATGTGTGCTAACATTGTAAGAATAATTATACGTTATAGGCTATTTTAAATAAGGCCAACTTAAGTAAGCTATTTGAGCTATATCTTATTGGGCTTTAGAGACATCTAATTTAATATGGGCTTGTTATGTGTAAAAACCCAATATTAGTTGTATTATGAGTGATGAAGGTCATAATTTAACTTATTATATAAAGATCTCTTTTAGAGTTGTGGTCCTTAAGTCAAATTAATTCATGTAAAGCTTTTCTCCTCTTTTTTCATTATTGAGAGAGAAATTCATTGAGCTTATATAGATTTGACTATGGAAGGTCATTATACTCATAGTTCTTATTCAAGGCTGCTAATCTTCAAGTACTAATCACCATGGATTCCCCAGGTGTATTTTTCTCAACATCCTATCCTGATAATTTGACATGATAGATCTTGAGTTATATTCATATGGATACGAATCCAATTTATGATTATATCTAACAAAAGATAATATAAAGTACACTATCCATCTAATTTAATGCTATATAAATATGTAAATTTTGAGAATCCTAAATTAGCATTCCAAGATGCAATAGGGAAAATGACTAAAATAGAAAAACAAATTTTAGGAAATATCATGCTTTTTTTTTTGTTTTATTTTATTACATTTTTGTTATATATACATAAAATAAAATTCATATAATATATTCAGAGCACTCAAATATTTTTAACATATGTTGGTTTAAAACTAATGACAATACTCAATTAGAAATGAAAAATTAGGGATGGGTTATGAAGGTACAGAAAAATATACTCTAAATTGACATAATTAACTTTATGGCTTCTTTTTCTTTGTTTTTTTTAATTATTTATTCTTTTTTTTTTGTGAAAAGCCAATTGAAAACACTTTGGTGATAAGAGGGTGGTCCATCACTCAAGTTAGTTTTTCATATTAGAAATTAAAAAAAAATTAAAAACAATAGGTGAAGGATTTTTATAAAAGTGTGTGTTTTAGGTCATATTTGAATAAATAAGTAAAACTATTTTTTATAAGCAGAATTTAGAGAAAAATAATAGTTTTTCTCCAAATTTTATCTTTCAACCATCCGATTGGTTTGCTTCTTTTTCAACCATCCATCTACCTATATAGGAGACATATTCCTTGAATTAAATCTTTATCCTTGTACGATCAATCTTGATTGTACTTTCATCTTTGAGATTATGCCAACACAATACTTTAAGGTTGTTCTTTATAGTTAGAGTTACTACTCCAGTACTAGTTAAAGTGCTACTTTTTATCTTCATTTGTTAGGCTTGGTAGGCTAGCATCTTTGAAGTAAAAGTCTTGGTTTTGATCTATTTCAAATATTTTGACATAGTATCTTAAGATTAATGTTCTTGGTTGAACATTAAGTTTGGTACTTAGATAACTGAATCTGTTAAAGCTTAGAGATTTGATTAAGATGTCAACAAGTTGGGAACAAATTTGATTTCCAATTCTATTGCTTACTTTGTCTCTGATAAAATGGAATATTTATATGTTTAGCTCTTATATAATATACTTAATTTAAAGCTAGAGAGATTGCACTTGTTTTATTTGTCCATATAACTAGTGGTTTTTTAGTGTAAACTCTAATTCTTGTATGAGGGACACTATCTATGTGGTTTTTGTACTTGTGTATGCTAATGCCATGTATTTGAATTTAACACCTGATCTTACAACTTACTACTTTTTGAGCTCAAAGACACTAGTTTTTTTTTTTCCATTAAATACAAGGTATACACTAAAAAATCTCCTGTCATATATATCCTAATAAGTATTTGTGAATATTGTTAATTTTAAGCTTTAGGTTTGTTGAGTTCTAATCCATAATTTGACTTTCTCTAAGATATTGTAAAACCTCTTTGCAAGCTGTCCAATGGAACTAAAAAGGATTAATCATGAATTGACCTAGCTTGTTGACAACAAAGGTCAATTCATGTCTTATTAAGGTTGCATGTTAAAGTTTTCCAATGACACTTTTGTACAGAGTTGGATTACTAAATATTTTTCCATCTTGTTTTGTTAGCTTGGTACTTGTGCTAAGATGTGTGATGCTTCCCTTGCATGTTGACATACTAGTTCTATTTAAAAGATCATATATCTACTTTGTTTATGATGAGAAAATTGAATCCCTATCGACCTACTTCTATTCCAAGGAAGAAATTCAGCTTACCAAGGTCCTTAAATGCAAAGCAAGAGTTTATATTTTGTATCATTGCTTCCATCATTTTCTTATTTCATCTAGTCATTGTTATTTCATCCATATATATTAGTAATAGTGTGATATCTTTTTTGGTTTCTTCTGATAAATAGTGAAGTGTTTGATTTTATTTCCTTGAAACCCCAAGATATCAATGAGTTCTTTAGTTTGTCAAACTAGGCTCTTAGAGCATGTTTTAGACCATAAAAGGCTTCCTTTAGTTTGTAAATAAATTTTGGTCTTTCTGCATCTTCAAGGCCTTCAAGTTGATCACCATTAAGGAATGCTTTGTTTATGTTAATTTGTTGCAGCTTCCAGTCATTTATAAGGACTAAAGTCAAGACAGTCCTAATTGTGCATGGTTTTATAATGGGGATGAAGGTTTCATTGAAGTATAATCCTGGGCTTTCTTTAGTTTGCAAATGAATTTTAGTCTTTCTGCATCTTCAAAGCCTTGAGGCTGACTAATATACACTTCCTTTATTTGTCACCATTGACAAATGCATTGTTTATGTCAATTTGTCGCAGCTTCCACTTATTTATGAGGATTAAAGTCAAGACAATCCTAATTGTGCATGGTTTCACAATAAGGCTAAAGGTTTCATTGAAGTCTAATCCTGGTGTTTTGATAAAAGCCTTTAGCTACAAGTCTGGATTTATACCTTTTTACTATTCCATTTTACAGTTGTTTCACTTTATATATCCATTTATTTCCTATAATCCTAATTTTAGGTAAGTAGGGAACTAAGGTTCATATTTGGTTTTTATGAAAGCATTGTATTCTTCTAGCATTGCATTTTTCTACTTTAGATCTTAAAGTGCACACTTAACTAATTTTAAGATGGACTAATTTTTTAACTTGAGCTTACATACATTTTGGTTTAAAATATTCTTGTCTTTGCTCTTGTGAGCATGGGATAAGTAGACTGAAGGTTCTGGTTTTGTGATCCGATTGGGTCATTTTACTATCCGGTTGGTTGATTTTATGTGTCTAAACATTCATTATTTCATACGTCGATATTTTAAGCTCTCTCACATTGTCAATGAAGATTTTCATTTAATTCTTGGTGCTATGAAGGTTCAAAGATGTTTTCAAGCTTTAACTATTGGTACAGAGCTTGTGTTAAGTTCTTTTCAACTAGGCATGGGCTAACAATGGTTGACTCACTTGGTTTTTCAAGATAGATAAATTATCAAGTTAAATTTTTGAACTCAACGACTGTCTCTTAATCATTTATTTTGAAACTTTAATATGATTGAAAAGGGAAGAATTATTCAATAAATGAGACATGAATTGCAATAAATATTCTTCCTGAAGGGTTCTAACATACATAGCTTTTGTGCTTAAGACTGTATCTTATGAACATATATTTTGATGCATGGAATTGAACTTGTTCTTATTATAGGGTCTAAAAAGGGTAACATTCGCATCTAAATGTTCTCATTATAGGGCATTTAGTGTTCGGTGTTGATTATTCTAGGGTGCTTACATGTGGGATGTGTTCATCATACAAAAAATATACATATCTCATACATATATATGCACAATGGAAGATTAAAATTAATACAATGAACACATGTAATACATATTTATCAAATGAAAAACAAGATTGAGAAATTTAACCTATGAAGCCTTTGGATTAATTTGCTTGAAGTCCACCATGAAATGAAACTTTAATCAATCCTAACAATCAACAAGGGTGGGTTTGATTGTCTAAAATAGCAGTATGTTAATCCAGCATTTAGTTTAACTCTTAAACTTGATTCAAAGTTAAACTCTTTAACTTAGTTAAATTTATTTTTCTTTTTATTCAACACTTGAATAAAAATAAATTTTAATTCATGTTTTAATGGCTAAATTAATTGGAGAAGATGATGAATACAAAATGTTTTCAACTCTTGAAACATTTTAATTTTCGTTCTTCATTTGTCTCTTAATTTTCTAGCCAACCAAAAACACTTATCATTTATTTTAATCAAATTAAATTAATTTATTTTATCTTTTGTTCAACTCTTGAACAATTAAAACAAATCTATTTTAGTTATTACATTTAGTAACCATTTATATATTTGTTTTGTTGTTCTAACACTTAAAACACAAAACAAAGAATTCCAATTTTTCAAATTGAAATGGCCACCAAAAATGCAAAATCTAAAAACTTATGAATTTTGAATTTCATTTCACTTTATATACTAATGCATAAATTTCAAACTAATTTGAATTTCATTTATATTTAATTTAACTTAACCTAACCTTAGTTAATATTTAACCTTAGTTAGGTTAGTTTAACTTAACCCTTAAGTTAATAAATATTTAAATATTTTAACCATAGTTAACTAACTTAACTATGGTTAAGTTAACCTTTACTTAACCATTAAGTAAAGTTAACTTAACTTAACTATATGGTTAACCTTTAACAATAGTTAAGTTAAATCATTTATTTAACAATTAAATAAATAAATATTTATTTTAATTATTTAACAATTAAATAATCATAAAGTGAAATTACATTTATATCCTTACTAGGTTACCAAGTTAACCTAAAATGGGTCCTACCATTTAACTATATACTTTAGTTAACTTAACCTTAGTAATTTACTGAATTATACTATATTGAAGCATTCAATACGGTAAACTGCACAAGTGCTCAAAGAGTACATTTTATATTGGAACTCTCTAGGTCTACACCCGATTTGTCAAATAAAACTATTCCATGAATCCGTAATCGATGCCCCACGCACACGTTACAAATATTACAAATCAGCGTGTTAGACCATACAAGTTGAGGTCACAATGTATACGTATAATCTTTCCATCATTTATACCCTAGATGTGCGGGGATGTAGATCAACACCATCAAATCCCCATAAGCACATTCCAAAACTTATCTTCAGATTTGTATCTCGATAAACAATATACGCAAACACTTTTGCTATATTGTTTAACCTTGTGGAAAACTCTTTTTCCAGGTTTATGTTTATGGCCACAAGACTTCATGAAATACAATCTCGGAGTATAGGATATACAACTTACCTATGTAAGCTGACGGATCCCGTATCTGCGTACACTGGACTCCATAAGCATCGGACCATACCCAGCGGCACATAGCAGTCAGACCATGAAAGGTCTCTGACATATGTAGAACCAAAGCATGATGGATCACTCACAAGACCACAATGGCGCTCAGGTCAAAGGATCACGAATACTACTCAACTCGAGATGACCTTCCTTTGACGGCTTCATAGGATATCTATTAGGATCCTCGTGAGTTTGTTCAGTATCCAGTCCTAACTGGATACCCGCATGCCTATACAAGCTCTAAGCTCATGATCAGCTAGAAATAACCATTCGAACCAGTCAGATTTAAACATACACTAATCTATATTATGTGAATTCACTGATAGACCTGCATTAGTGATCATAGATCAGAAACATTGTGTTTGAGACATACTTACATAATGACATTTCTTAGCATCTATTGCAACTCTTTATAACTATGTCATTACAAGTATACTCTCAGGTCTTTGTCCCATTATAGATAAGGTTCTAACTCTTTAGACCTCGCTAACTCTTATAACCTACTAACTCTTATAACCTGCTAACTCTTAGTATTTATAACTCTCAGCTTTATTAATTATTAGTTCTGGTCTAAACTCCTTTAGACTAGATCTGAACTCTTTCAGATCATATAGTGTCTGTAATGTTACAAACATTATACCATATAAATATGATATTAACAATTTTTATTTGAAATGTTTATTGTATAAATATTAACAATTAATATTCATACAATATTAGAATGGCACGTAAGCACTAGTTTCAACATTTAGATGCCTGAGTTTCCTATGCAAAGTTTCTAATTCACCGTTAACTCTTAAAGAGTTGTTTTGTATGAAACTGATTGACTCTAGAATCTAGGACTGCCTCTTATCAAAGACATAATAATAGATTGAAAACATAGACTTTAAATTGATAGGAAAAGTAGCAACGTTTGCTAATTACTCTTGATTTAGAATTAAAAGTGATTGATTTAAGGACTTTTTTATGCATTTCAATTGATATAACCCTTTCTTAGTTACTCCTAAAAACACCACACTCCCTTATTTCTTATCCTTTACAACACACCAAGCTTCATTAAATTCAACAGAAATGTAATTGTCTTTTGATCAGTTTAGATATGCTAATGAGATTTTAGTAACATCAGGTACAAGTAAGATATCATTCAAGTGCGTTTACTTGATATATGAATTGTATTTTGCAAAACGACAAGCGTGTCAAATGTGTGTAATGAGTAAGTTTTACCATTACCTATTGTGAGCTTCCAATTCCCCTTGAATTCATTGTCGAGGTTTAGGTTGTTCAAGTTATTGGTGATATGATTGGTTGCCTATTGTTGGTTATCTTCATTGTTAGCTATTGCCATATAGGTTCTCCTCAGTTGATAGTTTACATTCACCCTTAAGATAATGTCATTCTTAAAATTGTGCCAATATTTAGAAGCACTGTGCTTAGGTTTGTAGCAATTTTGACAAATGGTGTTTAAATCCTTGTTTCTAATTCCTTGACCTTTTTCTTTGCCTTGGACATTTACAGAATTTATGTTTCCTTTGGTTTGAAAGTAGCATGTGTTGAAGTTATTTTGGTTGTTGCCACCGTTGGTATATTTTCTTTCATTGTTACAATAAAGATACCTACTTTATTAGTTTCCTCTATAAAAGTTATTGGCTCATTTGCCCTTTTCCTTCCAATTTTTCTTCTAGTTCTAGTTGGCTTGTGTGAAGTTGGTATTGAAATTTACTGAAGCTTCATAGAATTCTTTGGTGGAGTTCTACTCAAACTTATTTTCTTGGTTGAGAAACATTGCATAAACATTCTCTAGGTAGAGCTTGTCAACTCTTGAAGTGACATTGACATAGATGGAGTCATAGGAATTTCATATGCCTCCAAGTATATAGTTCACCAACTCATTATTTGTCATAACACATCTTACACATCTGAGAGCTTTAGCCAAGCCCTTCATTTTTACATAGTATTGAGTAATTGTCATTTGCTCTTTCTTAATTGTTTGAATCAGGTTCTTCAAATGTATGAATATTGCCTTGAATGAGTTGGTGTGAGCTTAAAAATAACTGTCTCTAACATATGTTCAGATAAGGAAGACAACAAGCAGCTTATTAGATTTTGTTCTTTCCTTAATGAGACGATATATTTAGATTTTTAGTGGAGATGATATTATTGCCATCATCCATACTAATATTCATTTATTATGGACATGGTTTACTCTAATCTATAAAGCCAATCAATCCTTTAGCTCTCACACTAAGAGGAACTTTGGATTTTCACAAGTAATTTGTATTGGTTGGCTTAATGGTTTCTAAGAACACAAACTCACAAATATGTGCTTTGTTGGGCAATGCTATTATTTGGTGGTGTGTTTTGAGTTGTTAAGCTTTAAGCCATCATAAGTAGCTCTGATTAAGTTGAATATTGTAATTTGTATAAAACTACCTGAATGATTTAATGAAATTCTTTGTATTTTTATTCAATGTAACAATGAAATGAAATTGACCACTATTGTTCTATAAAGAGATGTAAATATCTATACACAAGAATTGCTAGAGTATTCCTCAAGTAAAGTTATAAACGTGTTCCTTAAATAAAGTCTTTATCCTTGTATTATCTAAATTCCAAGCCATTTGATCAATCTTAATTACATTCTCATCTCTAAGATCATGCCAACACAATAAATTAGTACTTTTGAGGCTATTCTTTACAACTATAATTGTTGTTGCAATACTAGCTAAAGTGTTGCTCCTTATCTTCATTTGTTGGGTGGTCTAGTGGGCTAGTATCTTTGGAGTCTAGGTATTAGTTTTGATCTATTTCAAATATTTTGAAAAACCCACCTTAATACTTTACATTAGAATTAGTTTAAGTGAATAAATAATAATTAGTCATTAAACTAACTAGATTTGATTTTAATAACTTTTTTATAAATAAAAAAAAAGGATGATTTGGTCCCCCACAGTATTGGGAATATGACTGACCATGAAAATGTTAGGAAAGATCACCATAAAGATCAATAGAGTTAGCAACTCTTTTAGTTTTGGTTTTGGTTTAAGATTTTGTTGCAAAATTTAGTGGTATCTATTAGGGATAGTGCCCTAAGAGCATGCATTTGTACTGTTTTTATGAAATTAATAAAGTTGCAATTTTATATTTAAAAAATGTTTGTAATTTTATGACATAAATATAAAAAAAAATCCCTTGTTTATTTATGTAACCATAACTTTAGTAAATAATTGTTATATACAAGATGATTAAAGTTATGGATAATAAACAGAAAAGTTCTTAATAAATTAATTAAAGTTTAGGATCTTTAATTAAATATTACTATTGTAGTCTACAGACATTTAAAATGTAGTGATTTTATATGAATCACTAATGTAGTGACATTATGGTGGAGGTACTATATATAGTATGATTATATAGAACTTACTAGACGCAGTTTGAATTCTTATGTAAAATACCGTTGTTAATTAAGAATTTAAATAACGTCAACTGATGATCATATGTAGATCAACCTTAATCCTAAGTGATCATAAACTCCTGTTTGTATCATTATATTATTTGAAATACTCGTTACGGTTTGTTTAAAGAACATGCTAAAATTTTGAATTTTGGTGGTATAGTGAGATAAAATAGTTAGGAATATGATTTACAAATATGAAATCTATTCATTCCTAATGAAAATTAGAAAGAATGTTCTCTTAAGGGTTAATTGTAGAACTAAACGGTTAAAGCGCTCAATTTGTAATAATGTTACAAATTAACTGTTCACAGATAAATTAATAGTACTTAATGATAAATAAATAATTATAGGGGTAAAACAGTAATTAACTTAGCTCAAATTATGAATCATCTATGGAGGGTTGAATTGCATGTAGTGACTAAATCAATGGACTATTCTAAATTTTCTTAGTAAATTATATCTACAATTTCGAGAGTGCAATTATAGGTTTTTAGTGGAATAGCCATGGAATTAATAAATTGAATTAATTAATTAAAGAGTTTAATTAATTATTTAAAATTTATTAGAGCTTGAAATTGTAGGTCCATAGGTCCCCAATATTACCTCTTTTGTTATTACAGTGAACAATTAAAAAAAAAATAGATTGTGTTATTACACAAATTGTTTGTGTCTAAAAAATAATTTTCAAATATGTATATTTTATATTTGGATAAAATTAATTAATATAAATAATATCTTATCCAAATATAATTAAATATTTAACTTAAGAAATTAAATAAATAAAATCTTAAGGATAATTTTTAAAATTATCAAAAAGATTTTATTTTTAATTTTAGTGTTTTTCTTTTATTAAAAGACTAATAATGTTCAACTATTAGGTATTATACATTAACCACAAAGAGTGAGACTCTATGTGATTTACATAAATTATGTCTCATTTTAAGAGATAATAGTTTAATTAATAAATGTTATTAATTAAATTATTATTTTAAAATGAGAAGATTAGTCTAAATAGGACACAACACACATACGTGAAAAAAAAAACGCAAGATATGTATTTTTCTTTAGAGAATAAAAAATTGGAAGCCCACTCTTCCTCTCATTGTAGAACAAGAGGCTTGGTTTAGAATCTTTTGGTGGAAGAAAACTCAGCATATACTCAAGGTATGTTCCTATTAATTTTTATTTATTTTAACATCAAATGCATATATTCATAAAATCCTAAGATAAAATTTATTTTTATGTGATAAAAAAAAAATTAAAGAATTTTTAATTTTTATTCCACCGCATTATAAATGTCATAACAATAACTCTCCAATAGTATCCTCACTAGAACCACACATTGCATATTATTTATTAAAAGAATTGTGTATAAGTTTTGCAAGTTATCAATTATGTTTTGATTTTATTATGTTTAGAATAGAATGAAAAACATGAAAGAAGAAAAAAAAACAAAAACAAAAAATTTGTTAAGCCAAACAAGAAAGTGTATATAAGGTTTAACTCTTTTTTTTTATAATTATATTACTTTTCTAATATAATATCTTTAATTTGTTAAACTTGACTGATGTTATGAGAATTACATATCCAAGAAAAAGAAGTGAAAATATATATTTAACACGTAGTCAAAATCAAATAATGTTGAATAATTATATTTTTAATAGGTGTGTTAAATGACTATCAAGAATAATGTTATATTTTCTTTTATCTATGTTCGTTATAATATATTCTACCTTAAATATTTATAATAATATAAATTTTTTTCTTAAAACTTCATTCAATGTATATTTTAAAGGATTAATAACCTACTGTTATCTTTTAATAAACTACTCTGACTCTTTTATTTTAGACATTTTAACTAAATTTAGAGAATTTTGTATAATTGTTTTGTTGTTCCTTGAGTTCTGGGGCCGATCTATAAAGGCCCAAGGTCGAGCTTAGTTTAAGGCTTATCTCTTTAGCTTGTTAATATGAAAAGAGGCTAAGCACAACTTAAAGATGAGTTTAAACCAACCTTCGCAGACCACAAATGCCCAAAGAGACCACACCTGAGATCAAAGAGATCGAAGTGATACTAAAGACCAATCAAGTCTTCAACATCCTCTACTTCATGGTCGTGTAGTCCTTAATCTACAAAAAAAAAAGAAACTTTTCTCACAATAAATGAGTAATCTCTAATCTACAATTGAGGAGCTCCACTCCCCGACTTTCAGTATACGACCAACAAGCCCTCCCTTACAACATCGAAGGCCAATAACCAAGGACTATCGAGGACTCTCCTCATAAATGAGCACTATTGAACCTGCAGACTCTTCTATCTAAGTTAAGGAGATAAAAAAATGAGTGAAATATAATACCCAAGAGACCAAAGATGAGTAGCACACAACAATAAAAAAAATCTAAGGATAGAATACCAGAAGAATGAGGGAGTCTATCCTAGGGCAGAAACCACCTAATTCTCTATATAAATGTGGTATTATATCATATGCAGGGGAAATTTTTCTTCAAATTTTCTAAACCCTCTCTCTCTTTTTTTATTCTATACATTAAACATGCTTATTTTTCACCATTAATCTATTTGCTGACTTAAGTATCAGAAAGTTTTCACCTAAAATCACCATCGGCTTAGCCCTAATTAATCTTCTTTTTGTAGCAAATATATTCTAAAGAAGATACTTGGGTAGAACAGTAGTGATTCATCCAATCACTAGAAATATTTCCTTAAGAGATATAAATTTAGCTTTTGACCAAAGATTTTGGGTTTAACTTCGAGCTTGACCAAAAAGCCAAAAATTACAACTAATAATTTGGCACCATCTATATGAAATGGTGCCAAAAGTCATGGAAATCAACAAATTAAAGTTAAATAAGAAGAATACTTGTGAAACGATGGCAAAAAATAGAGATCTAGACCAAAACTCACCGCGGAACTCTATTTAGAGACCACGATGGTAAGGAGTGGGATCATCAATAGGAAGACTATGGTTGTTAATGAAAACTCTGAGGAGATTCGTACTTGATACAAAAATTGTTGAAAGAATTAGAAAAAACTCGAAAAGAAAGAGAAAACATAAAGAAACTCTTGAAAGGTGTGTTGAGCATGCAACGGAGAGCAAGAGAAAACTGAGAGCCTTATGAACAAAATAACCTACCAGTAGGAGTAATAGGCAACCATAGGGCTTCTCTACCAGCTAACCTTATTGGAACGAATTGAAGACTCACTCGGGAGCATAAAAAAAATATATGCAAGGCAGAGAGCCCTATAAAGTGCAAAAATCCAAACCACAAAATGAAAGGCACCATGAGAAGTATGAAAATTTGCCACCTGCCATATCTCAAGTAGGTGATTTAGAGAGGAAGATGAGGTACGTACAAGAAAAGCTGAGGACAATGATCTAAATGAACATGACACCTGATGACTTATATAAGCCAAACATAAGAATAAATAAAAGAGTGCAAGTGGATTTAGAACACAAGAGGGGGCTCTCCACAAGAAATTAAAGGGACTAAAGCAAAGAATAACAAAGCTTGTAGAGGTAAAAGAGAGTTGGCACTGGGCAAAATTCTTGAACCCAAACTGACTCGATCGAAAATTTTTATGTCATTCTAAGTTTGCTTATAGCATTCGAGACTAATCAGGACCCATCCCGAGGGACTCGATTGGATTTCTTCGATTTTAAAAAATTCCTAACCTATCCAGAGAACTAACATAAAATGGAGTATAAAAATGTGCAAAATGATGTCATTATAGTTACTTCCAAAATAACATCGTTTTGAGCTCTTTTTTTAAATAAACAAAAGTGCAAAATGACACCATTTTACGGGGTTCCAAAACTGTGTCATTTTACTATATCTTTTATATTTTTTAAGAAGAGGTGTAAAACGGTGTCTTTTTGTATTGCAATTAAAAAAAAAAAACAAAAGACTGAATGTTTTTTAGATTTCTCTTGATATTGACTCTCACTCTCGTCTTCTTTCTTTCTCTTGGACCTTTGATCTCTTTGTAATGCCATCCTTCTGTCATTCTCGGCCACCCACCATAGCCATGAGACAATGCATGTTTCTTTGCCTAGACCTAAGTAACATCTTTGCAATCTTCAATTGAAAAAGTTGATTTTGTGAATAAGAACATAAATAGATGGTAAGTAAAATAAAATGTAAATTTTCTATCAAGTTGTTTATTTTTAGTTTGAGTTTGGTATTTGCTCTCATTTAGTCATTTACTTGATACCCGTATGGATCAAATTTATTACATTCAGTCTTTTGAATTTGTTTAATCTTAGGGACAAAGTACTATATTTACTTAAAGGCATTTAGGGCTCATGTCTTATTGATCATATTTTATGCATTTACTTTACTTAGCTTCAAATTCTATTGTAACCTTTGGCCAATTGTCTCAAAATTTAACATTTATTTGCATATTTTTGGGTTCGTATTGATGAAAGTACTCACTAACTCCAAGCCAAATGTACAAATAAATATTGTTAGTTGTTACACACACTGAATTAATTTGGCATTGGTGTGTAATTCAAAACTATTTTTTCAAATAAATTTAATTTGGCATTAGTGCGCATTATCTTTAATGCTTGAAGGAGTATATGTGTATTTTTATATACAATATCATATGAAAACACCTCAATTAGTTGGCTTTCCATTTTGTTTTTCAATGGAAACAAATAACAAGTTCATATTCAAGTTTATGTTTAATTGATTATATCTTTGTAATATATACTTATAGTTTATTTGTATTCATTTTTTTTGCAGATGATGAGTTCAAATTTTAGTTTGAGTAATAATATTGTAGATTTTCAATCTCATTCTCAGTCAAATTCTCAAGATGAGTATGACAATCAAGAAGAAGCTTCCCTTCTACCACTATTTATCCTTAATCCAAAAATGAGAAAGCTTGTGCCATAAGCGTCTGCATCAAGATTGAAAGTGTGGTTGCACTTTACGCGGTGTAAAACCATGAAAGACAAAGGCAAGTGCAATCATTATGATAAAATGTTTGCTTGTAAGTTAGTAAATCACAAAACTAGTGATATGAGAAAGCACTCTTAGAAATGTAAATAGCATAAGAAGAAAGTGATTGATGAACAAAAAAAGATTGATGAATAACAAAAGATTGGTAAATAACCTATAGGAGAATAGAAATAGGGTAGTAATGTTCTGAATAGGGAATAGAGTCGAGAAGCATGTCAATACGCACTTTGTAAAAATAGTGGTGATTGATGGATTACCTTTTAATTTTGTGAAAAATGTCAGGTTTTGATATTTTTATAATGTGGTGGTTTTCAAATTTGAAGTTTCATCACGTAGAACCACAACAAGGGGTATAATTGAGTTGTTTATAGTAGAGAAAGCTATGTTAAAGAGTTCGCTCACTGGGCAACAAGTGAGTTTGACATCGATATCTAGACTTCTATTCATAATTACAGCTATATAGTTGTCACATCTCACTTCATAGAAAATTTTCGACGGTTGCATAAGAGAATTTTGAGTTTTTCTCCTGTTTCAAATGATAGAAGAGAAGCAATTAGGAAGTAACTAGAAACTTATTTATTGGAGTAGGGCATGAAGAAGGTCTTTACCACAATAGTTTATAATGCTAGTGCCATCGATGTTACTATAAGTTATTTGGGGAAGAAATTGAAGAATTAGAAAAAGGATTCAATAGTGTTGAATGAGGATTTTATGCATGTGTATTATTGTTTGCACATTTTGAATTTGATTGTGACAAATGAATTAAAGGAATTGAATGAGAATGTTATTTGTATTCGCAATACAGTAAAATGTGTTTGATCTTCTATAGCGCGATTTCAAGCTTTTAAAGTTGTCTGAAAAGGAAAAAAATCAAATAAAAGGGGAGCATGATGTTGGATGCGCCAACTAGGTGGAATTCCACCAACTTACTATTAGAAATAGCATTGAAATTTCAGAAGGCTTTTGATAAGATAGTAAAAGATGATGGTCAATATAAGAATTATGTTTTAAAGGAGAAAAATGAAAAATAAAAAATAAAAAAGATAAAGGCCACTAATTAGCATGGATTGGAAGAATGTTAAACATTTTGTATCATTTTTATAAGATTTTTACGTAATCATAATAAAAGTTAGTGCTTCATTAAGTGTGACATCAAATATCTATTTCAATGGAATTCTCAAAATACATTCTAACTTGGCAAAATTAAGTCTGAGTGAAGATATTTGTTAGGATCCATGGAAAACAAGATAAGAATGAAGTATGATAAGTATTGAGAATCTACATAAATCAACAAATTTTTTTATCATTGCTGCTCTACTTAATCCACAGTGTAAGATACAGTTCGCTAAATTTTGTTTTGGTATTTTATTTGGTGATGATGGTGCAAGAGTGAAGAAATGAAGACCTCAACAAAAAGTTGTTGTTTAGGCTCTACCAAGCCTATAAAGCATGGCAAACCACATTGTGATGCTTTTAGTAATACTAATATGGGTGAAAGTAGTAAGCTTGCTTCACAGTCACAACAATTCGATAGCTCTTCAGTAATGCAAGACGTGGTGCCAAATTTCATGAGTGATGATGAACCTTAAAGTAAATTTGATAGGCCTGTAGAGGATAATATAAATTTGGAAGAACTCAATGAGGTGGATAGATACTTAATAGGGGTTAATTAGATCTAATATTTTAATCTTCTAAAATTAATATCCATTCATTTAAATTAAGATTATTTGACTTTTATGTGTTTTATTGTTATGTGTAGGTTTGGAGTCAATGGAACAAATGGGGATGAAAATCCAAAGAAAATAAGACAAAACATCAAAATTATTATAGGACTATTCTATAGTAAATTTGCTACAGTACTGACTATAATGCCGAGCTACAGCATTTTGCTACAATGCCTCAACTCCGTGGCACTGCGTGAATGTGAACAACACTTGTGAACAGTAATTTTAATCTAACTTGTATTTGATGTTTTACCCTAATTTAAAGATATAAATATATAAATAAAATGTCAAAAATCCTAATTCAAAGAATCAAGAAGAGAGAGAGAATAATTTTTGAAGGATCAAAAAAACTAGAAAATTGAAGACTACAGAAAAATTAGTTTTCTCGTCAACTCTTTATCTTTTTAGTTTTTTATAATTTTCATGATATTATTTTTTATAAACTCTAGAACTCTTTATTTCACTATGACCTAAGTTTTTATTTGTAAGGCTATACTTTTGAACCTAATATGTAGTTAAATTTTATTGACTTTCTTAGTTTATAAACTTAAACATATAATTGATTCATTCTATCTTGAGTTTATTACTTTCATTATATTTGGTTAATATTTTGAATGATCAAAGAACCATAATAAACTTGACAAAGGAATTTATGTGTTTAGCTTATGACAGTTTGATGCATGATCATAAGGTAATAACTATAACTTCCATGTAAGATAGAAACATTACCTAAATGGCATGTATGATATTATTTAGAGCTATTCTTAACGAATTACATTATATTTGGATTATCATAGACATATAGGCAATTGTTAGAATGTGTAATATAATCACTCGACTATTGATAGAAGCTTGTGATGAAATTAAAGTCTAAGCCAATCAATTTGTATTAAGGGATTAACTAAGAAGTTAATAAGTTTAATTATATATTAAGGAATAAGTCGAAACCTTGGATTGCTTATAATTGGTGAATTCAACTCTTTGCTTGCTTTTGATTAAAATTAGGTTTAGTTTAATTTGATAAAATTAGGTTAATTAGATTTAATTCTTATTTTGATTTTTCTGGATAAAATTTAAAGTATGAATAATTTTAGTAATTGATTGAAAGAAATAGATTAAATCATCCCCGTGGGAATGATAACTTGGACTTAAATCCTATATTACTTGATACAATAGCGTGCACTTGTGCTTAATTATTATTGCATATATCAATACTTGATGGATAAAGTTGAGAGTTCTCGCAACCCATGTTTTGATCTTTTACAGTGGTAGAAGTTAAATGCCAACAGATATCTAATTTTGGCACGTATAGCTAAAGATGTGCTTACTATACCCGTATCTATTGTGGCCTTTAAGTTACCTTTTAGTACCGAAAAATATATTCTTAATTTATTTCAGAGTTCGTTGACTCTGAAGTTAGTAGAGAGCTTGATATGTGCATAAAACTGGATACAAGCTTCACTTTTGTTGAATAGAGCGAGGAAAGAAGAAGTATTACTTCAAGATGCTGAGTTTTATGACAAACTTGAAGTAGGTAAAATTATTAATATAACATTCTTTAATTATTTATACTTCTATTTTTCTAAATATTTTTATCTAATCTAATTTTTAATTTGTGTGAATATTTTTATTTCCCGTATAGAGTTTGTGTGACTGTTGACACAAAAGTCTCTACTATAACAAGAGAAAAATTTGTTATTCAATCTTACATTTTAGGTCAATTTTTAATTTTTAATTATTCAAGAATAATGAATTTTTTTTTAATTATATGTTCTTTTAGCATAATATATTAAATCATTTTGGATAAATTTAATATATTATCCAAATGATTTTATATAACTCTGATGGCTCAGCTTGCTTACTTGATTGTCGAGCGCCAAGGTTCAACTCGGGGGGAAAGGTAAGGAATAAAACTCTTTGGGCTTCGGTCCACCCCATACCTTTTAAAAAAAGTTAAATTATTTTGGATGCAGCTTTGCAGTTTGCCATTGCCAGAGACTAGCGTCAAACTCTCATAGGTTTTTATTTTGCCTTTTAGAAACATGAAGATCATCACTTATACTTTTTGAATTTTGAACTTAACAATTAATATTTTTATAGTTTATATAATGTTTTATATATATTCAGTATAATTTACTATATGTGAATGTTACGTTGTTATGGTTAATTAGTTATGAAATTGTGATTGTGATTATTGGTGTTTGTTGAAGTTAGTTTGATATTAGAAGGTGAAAACAAATATTAAAAATTATATTGGAGTGTTATAAGTTTTTGCATGTTACTATAATTTAAGGGAATGCCAAAATTTAGAGAAAATTCTGCTGAAGTTTTTAAAAATTATAATACTTAATAAGATGTCCATACATTTTATTTGTAATGTACCTCAGTAACACATTTGATTTGTAATGTGTATACATTTGGTTTGATATCGGTAATAGGAATTGTAATTAAATAAGTAATAATTAAATTTAAATTTAAATTATAAATGTAACTATAATTAAAATTTGGAATTAGAATTGAAATTGGAATTAAAATTTATAATAATTCAATTATAATTATAAATTAAATTAAATTTAAATTTCAAATTGTAATTAAAAAATTAATAATTAGAATTAAAATTTGATTTGGATATGTAGTAATTATAAATGTAGATGTATTTAGAATTTGCATGGAAATAGAAATTGTACTTAGAAGTATAATAATTAAAATTTAAAATGTAATAATTATAAATGCAATTTAAATTGAAATTTTAAATTATAATTGAAAATTTAATAATTTGAATTGGATATATAATAATTATAAATGTATATGTATTTAGAATTGGGTTTCAAATCATAATTGTAATTAAAAATATAATAATTTAAATTTAAATTAAAAATGTAATAATATTTGAAATTGTAATTATAATAAACAATGAAATAATTAAAATTAAAATTTGAATTAAAAATTATATGTAATTAAAATTAATTATTATTACTTTTAAATAATTAATTATTCAATTAATCTAATTAACTTAATAAAGCAAGTTTATATAATTTTACTTTGAATATGAGGTAATAAATCATAATAATTTTACTGTAAATTTAATCATTTATTAATTTGATCTTTGTCACATCACATACATTAAAAATTAGTAATTTGTTTTAAATAATTATATTATTGGTTATTAATAGTATTAATCTATTATAATTTTGTGAAAATTATCGGAGCAAGTTGATCAATATATATTTATTTTATCATAATTTATATAAATTATTACTTTTTTAATTTAAATTAATATTAAAAAATAAAATTTTAATTTAATTGAAATTCTAAATCACTTAATGAAATTTCTAATTCAACTCAATCATGATTAGAATAAAAAGATTGAAGAATTGAAAAAAAGATTCAATTAACTCAATAAAAAAGTAAGAATATTTTTTCAAAATAAAACTCTTTTAAATATTTTAAAAATAAAATAAACACAAAAATATGCCAAACTCAATTAAAACCTATTTTGTACCCAAAATAAAAAGTCAATTAAAATCTAAAGTTCAAATCAAAAACATAAAAAATTCAAAAAAAAATACCCTCCAAAGAGACGGACAAACTAAGCCCAAGCCCAATCCAAAAATATTTTTCCTATTTGAGGTCCTGACCCAAATTTGGATAAAGTCAGGACGAGACCTCTAATTTGTCTCAATCAAGAATTAGGTTCGACCGAATCAACCCGAACCCGATGATGCCCAATATTAGTGAGAGGGAGAACCAACTCCACAAAACAAAATTGAAAGAGAGGAGGCCACCACTCATTAATGATCTCAGAGATATAAAGTTGCCTACTTCTTTCAAAATGCCAATATTGCGACCTACAATAAGATTATAGATCCCGACCACTATTTGAACCAAGTGACTAATCACTTATCCATTATTAGACTTAGGCAGAATTAAATGTGCATATTGTTCCAAATAAAATTGAAAGGGCAAACACTTTTGTAGTAAGAGAACTCAAGCACAAAAACCATCTCATTATATGGTCAACTTACCAATATGTTTGTTTAGCAATTTCAAGGAGCCTGTAATCGAGCTAAATACCTCCGACAATTAAGAAAAATTAAGCAAGAGCAATCTAAAAGTTTGAGGAGCTTTATAGATAGGTTTCACACAATCATTCAAGTCTGAGTGCATTACTCACCAATTGCTTTGAAGGCTTTAAAGGAAGAGCTAAAGTTGAACAGATTCTAATATTATATTATTAAGAACTCCATTCAAACTTACACCCAAATTAAAAAGGAAGAAAGCTTTAAAAAGTCAACCATAGAGCTCTAAGGAAAAACTCAGAAGATAGAATTTAGAAAATCACTAGAATATTGGAGGAGATCCTCAGAATGAGGAATGAGGCGAGAAGAGAAAGAAGTTTATGAAGGCCGAACAAATATTATAAAGAAAAGCCTAAAGAGGGTGGGCGTAATGTCAAACCAAGGAGTTCTCCACCTCGAGTGGCAAGGGTCGAAGATGACCAATCCTTCATCATTCTTACAACTCCTATAGATATCATCTTTGAGACCATTAAAGATAAAGGACTCCTCAACATTATCTGAACACAGACATTAGAAAAAACCAAGGATAGAAGGAGTGACTTTCACAAAGATCACGACTGCTCAACTAAAAGCTGTTAAAACTTAAAAGAATAAATAGACCAATTAACCAGAAACAGATATTTAAACAAGTTCTGGGCAGACTAAATGCAAAATAGTCATTGCCAAAATACCAAACATATGACCCAACAAAAGCTAGTCATAATAATCATTAGAGGACCGATGTAAGGTAAGATTAACAGTCCAAGATGAGACCACATCATAAAAAATAAAATGACACAATTGTTAAGCGATTGGCAAATGGTGCACATTTTTCAAAGGGCCACCTTCATTAAGCACCAATTTTAAATCATAAAGATGTTGATCTGGAGACTACCTTGCAGACAGATCGATCACTACATGACTCAGAGCATATCTATGGTGAATAGCCAAACTGAGCATACATTTTTGTAGCTAAGGACTCGACATGTATCCAAGGACGTCGATCAAGCTTAACACTATACATAATTTTCATTATTGAGTAGTCAACACTAGAAACTGAGGGACCTTGTTACTCCTTGGGTTCTAAACTTGGTCTATAATGGCACATGGTCAAACCCAGCTTAAGGCCCATTTACCTAGCCTGTTAAAGTCGAAAAAGGTTGAGCAGCCTAAACAGAAGAGAGATTTTCAAATACTCAAATTGAAATTTCTTCTTTATATTATATTACTGGCACAACACTTTTAATATTATGATTATCTGAAGTACGTATCAGCTTGGAAGCATGCACATTGTCTTATTTCATCTAGCACAAGTACCATCTCTGCCTTGACTTCCACATGCACATGGATCTTCTCCTCGTGAAACCTAATGTTAATATGGGAAATTTAAATTAATAGCATTTCCTTCTATAAATGGGTGCGATTGTTGGATCAAGTAGAATCAATTAATCAAGAATAAAAAATCAAAAAAAAAAAACATACTTAAGATAGTTTGGCATAGTAAGCAGCAACTTAGTATCTCCAATATTATAAAGGTAGAGGATATCCGTGCAAGTATGTGGAGTCTACACCCGACTCCCGTACCAATGCCAACCTCCCAGTTCGAGCCACCTTCAAGAAAGAATAAATCACTCTACATATATTTTAAAATGTAAAAATCAACTTTATTATATAACTGAATTTAAGACAGGTAACCAGACAGAATTTCACCAAGTTTTCAAGACTGACCAAATTGCATATAGGTCAATACCATAGATCTACATATCCCATAAACTGCTATCAAGACATATATAAGAGTTTTAATTGTTAAGGCCAGCCATCTAAGTCTGAATACTTATCCAATAAACTGCTATTCAAAACAAGAATCTCACTGGCAGGGATCCCGAAAAAAGAAACTTAGGACATTAGATTTAGTTATTTATTTTTCAAAATGCTTTAAAATCCCTATAACCGAAAGATTAGCATAAGCAAAACAAGGCTTCAAAACCAAATCTGTTCTTAGCAGTTAAAAGGCTTCAAAATTTAGTTTGACTGAACCGGGTAATCTCAATCCCCTCATTATGTCATCATATACACAAGTTATCATTTAGTCATCAGTGTGAGCATTATACTTTTATCTAAAATCTTTTATTTCTTTTAGATGTGGTGGGTTAGAAATAAAGGTAAAAGATGATACCAACTGTAAGTGCACCAATCACACATTGCTTAAGAAAATGGGGTCATGGGACTTTAAAAGGAGAGATACCTCCTACTTTGTAGACCGGTCATCTGTGTGACCAAAGGGGGCAATAATTCAAAGTTGACCCCTCACACCAACATAATAATTCAAACATGACAAATGCCCTGCTAATATCTCTAACAAATATAAAAAATTTCAAGTGTATTTTGGTAAAGAAAATTTTAAGTGTATGGTATGATCCCAAATCAAGCTTGACTCTGACCAGAAATACTGATTCAACTTACTCTCTAATAATTGAGTAGATAATATAGAAGCAGTATATTAAAACTTGGAGGAAAAACTTGAATCAAGGCACAAACCTCGCAAATTCCAAAGGGATCTAATAACCCTTGTAACGCAATAATCTTATTTAAATCACCTGTATCCTGAAGTAGAATACAAATAATAGAAGCACTAGTAAAAATGGAACAAACAGAATCAGAATGACATATAACAGAGTCTACGAGCATAAATTTAGGACACCAATGAAAATAATCTGTCCAAAGCAACACACTTAAAATATGTCAGCGATTGAAATGCAGTAACTCACTGCTACTATTGTATGGAAATAATTAGCTGGCAAGGGTATGTGGGTGGGTGTGGTTGAACATGAGCTGCCAAGTAAAAGTCAGTGTTAACCAAAATCTTTAGCTATTGTTCTTTCAATGTTGAACAGAAGCATAGCAATTACAAAGATTACCCTTAACCAACTAGTCCACCACCTTTATCATCTGAAATGCTAAAACCAATGAGGAAAGCTGAAGCTCTGAAGCATCACAAACCCCCCAAAAAAGGACAAGATAGATAAATAAATATACTAATTCCCCACCACACATATGTTGGCAGAGACAGATCCACTTTTTTTCATTTTATAGGTGCCCTTGAAATGCTAAAACCAAGGGCAACAAATATTTTAAAAAGCTAATGACTACAAGGGAAAAAACTATAAAACCCAGCTTATTTGTGCCCCAAATAGTCTAGCATTCCAAGGGGAAAGAAAAAGAGCACATACACATACACAAACTGAAAAAGCTGCCCAAAACAAGATTAACTCAAGACTCATCCTGAAAGGAGACTGATCAAGCAGAAACAAGCCTGTTGAAAATATTAAAGGAGACAGATAAGAATAACAAAGGTGGACCAGGCATCCACATAGACAAACAAAAAGAGAAACATAGAGGAGGGGAAATAATCTATACAAAACCCATTCAAATTCTCTTTTATAACCCTGTGCTATTAACAAAAGGTGTATAACATTTAGTTACACTCTTGCTAGAATTCCAAAGCCGCTAACATAGCGAAGGAAAAAAAATTAAAGAAATTAACAACATAAAGAAGGTACCTTAAGAGGAATATTCTTGATCAACTCAAGCTACCATTTGAAATGTTTAGGCATTCCCAATTTCTAGGCCACTTGGTTGTTTTATTCTTTCAATTTGTTCATTTGAAAATTAGGTCATTGATAGAATTCAACCACAGATGGAGGATTAATGATCATAAAAATATAGGTCTGAATACTTTTCTTTAAATGTGTACATACCATGGTGCTATAGTTGTACAAAAAGACTTAAGATTTCTCACTTTTCATGGAACTGAATCAAGATACTACAAAATATTGTTCAGTCAACAGGGAAGTATGTTGGCGGATCAGATCAAATCACATTTGATTTGATTAGGAGATTTGAATTAGTCAAAGTTACTTATTTTAGATTTGGTTGTTATTTCGAGCCGTCTTTTGTTTTATATTGCTTTTAATTTCAGATAAGGTTAGATTGTTGTTTGTATCAATCTTTCGTGATCCTAGGAGTGTGTTTAGGGATTCGTTGTTAGTCCTTAGTTGTCCCTAGTCTATTTAAATAACATAGCATTAGTATTCAAAACAGTGTTCATGGTATCAAAGCCTAAGGGCTAAATCAACATGGCTTAAAACTGCCATGACCGGATCTTCACAAGGAGAAGAAGTAGCATCTGATATTCCAGCCAGACCCAAGCCGATTATTCCGTAGCGAAGTTTCACAAACAAGAGACAGGTTCACTCCAAATTATGTCTCAGCTTGATGGCAAGAATTACTTGCAGTGGGCCAAATTCATCAAGATTGTCATCTGTGGCAGAGGAAAGCTGGGATACATCACTGGAGAATACGACGACCGACCCAATGCACAAAACATGGCTAGCCGAGAACTCCATCATACTCGCATGGCTCATTAACTCGATGGAGCCAAAAATTAGCTGTCAATATTGTTTCTTAAAACGGAAAAGGAAGTCTAGGACACGGCATGCAGAATGTACTCCGATCTTGTGAATGCTTCACAAGTCTTTGAACTTTAATCGAAATTGAAAGAGAAGAAACAGGGATCTCAATCTGTTACCCAATATTTCTCTGATTTACAAGACCTGTGGCAAGAGCTCGAGTGATTTTTCGAAGACAATTCTACATGTGCTAAGCGCAGCGTAAAACAACAATGGAATCTCGAAAAGGAACATGTGTACGATTTCCTTGCCGGACTTAACAGAAATCTCGACGAAGTTAAGGTCGGATGTTGATCAAAATCCCACTCTTGAACACTGAAAAAGCCTTCGCTAAGGTTCGACGAGAAGAATGCAGGCAGAAAGTAATGTTGTCAAATGACAGACCACCAAACCAAACAGCTCTAGAAGGATCAGCACTTGTTTCTAAAAACGTTCCACCAACTGGGCCAGCCAACAACGAACCAAGGACTTCACACAAAGGAGAAAGAATGTGGTGTGATCACTATAATCAGCACGGCCATACTAGCGAAATATGCTGGAAAATTCACAGTAAACCAGCCAACTGGGTACCTCAAAGACAAGCAGAAGGAAGAGCCTACCAGACTCAATCAGGCAGTGACAAGGATGGAAATGCATAAATAAATGGGACACCAATCCAGTCTAGTAAATAACAAGTGAAACATCTATATTGCCTTCTCAATAACACTCATCCACTTCATTTCCATCCTCAAGTCCAAATCTTAGGTCATGCTCAGTAGCTCAATCTAATAACTATAACTCAGCCTTGAAATCTTCAGATAATTCTAAGGAACCTTGGATCATTGATTCAGGCACTTCCAATCATATGACAGGTGATTATAATCTCTTTCATTCTTATGTTCCTTGTTCTAGTAACACCACTGTTAAAATTGCAAACGAGTCCTTGTCTTCTGTTGCAGGAGTAGGAACAATTAGAATCTCTAAGGATCTTAACCTTAAATTTGTGCTTCATGCTCCCTCATTAAAATGAAATTTGATATCCGTTAGCAAAATTACTTGTGATAATAATTGTGTTGCTAAATTTATGTCTTCATCATTTCAATTTCAAGAGCTATTATCGAGGAGGACAATTGGTAGTCCAAGGATTCATGATGGACTTTATTTTTTTGAAAATGAAAATATAGAAAATTGACAAGCTTTAGTGTTTGATGTTCCGTCTGTTTCTGTTTCTAGTACTAAGGAAATAACGTTGTGGCATGATAGGAGCGTAAAAGTACTATTATTATTTGCACCCAACTTTCGTATTTTGCTCCAAATCATAACTATTTGGCTATTTAATTGTGATTTTTGATCATAAATAGATGCATGATAGAAAATGTGACGCATAGGAACAAACGGGAGGCTAATCGGACGTCAAACGAAGAAGTTACGCTCAAAATACAAAATGGGCACCAGGTGAGTGACTGAGCGCCGCGGTGCTCAATGCGGTAAACAGTGTCGGAAAACAGTATTTTGCTACAGTATCTGTAAACAGTATTTTACTACAGTAACTTATAAACAGTATTTTAAAGCCAAAAACCCTAAGAGGAGAAAAGAAAAAAAGAGAGAAAATGGGCAAAAACTTAGAAAGGGAATTCACAACACAAGATCAAAGATCAAAACCAAAGATTGAAGAACCAAGATCAAAATTATAACTTCAAGTCAAGATTGAGGGAGAAGCACATCAAGGAGTCGCTTTGATTACTTTTTCTTCTCTTTCTTTATCATTATGTTCTTATTCTTGTTGATCTTTATAAATTGGTTTGATACTTTTAGTTTTGTGATGAGTTAATTTTTATTCTAGGGTTAGACTATGTAAACTCAGTATGTAGTTGAATTTCATTGATTCTTAGTTTATGAACTTAATTATTATAATTGATTCATTCTATCTTGTGTTTAATACTTTCATTATACCTTATCAATATTTTGAATGATTGAGGAACCATGATGAACTCGACGGAAGGATTCATGTGTTTAGCCTAAGGTAGTTTGATGCATGATCATAGGGTAACAACTATGAGTTCCATCTAGGATAGACATATACCTAGATGGCATGTATGGTATAATTTAGACTTGATCTTAATGAATTACATTTTGATGTGATTACCATAGACATATAGGTGATTGTTAGAATGTGTAATACAGTCACTTAACCATCGACAGAGGCTTGTGATGAGATTAGTGTCTAAGCTAATCAAATGGTATAAAGGGATTAACTAAGTGGTTAATGATTCTAATGAAATACTAGGGGACGAGTCAAAACCCTAGATTATCTTTATTTGTGAATTCTACTCTTTGCTTTTGTTTAATTAATTAATAGCACTAGATTAGTTAAATAAATTTCAGATTTTAGTTTTCTGAATAAAAGTTAAGTAGGTACAATTTTAGTATTTAATTTATAAAATTAGATCGCAAGTCTTTGTGGGATCGATACTTAAACTTAAAATCATATATTACTTGATACGATAGCGTGCACTTGCGCTTAGCTACTATAGCACACCAATCATGACACCATAGACTTGGCCACCTCAATTTTTCATATTTGAAACGGTTGTTACCTTCATTATTTGATAATAAAAATTTGGTTTCTTTTTAATGTGAAATATGCTAGCTTGCTAAACATACCCACTTGCCATTTCATCTGAAACCATATACACCATCTACACCACTCTCATTGATCCACGATGACATCTGAGGACTGTCCAAAGTCACAACCTCAAATGGTAAAAAATGGTTCTTTATGTTCATCGATGATCATACACAAATTACATAGGGTTATCTTCTTCAAGAAAAATCAGAGATGTGCCAAGGTTCAAAAATTTTAGAAATATGATTCAGACCCAACAGCAGACAAATATTCGTGTCTTACGAACTGACAACGGCAAAGAATATTTTCAATCCATTCTGGAAAAATATCTATTACAAAATAAGATCATTCACCAAAGTTCGTGTGTTGACACTCTGCAACAAAATGGAGTCTCGGATGGGAGAAATCGACATTTGTTGGAAGTAGCTCGTGCTATCATGTTCACCATGAATGTCCCAAAGTACTTTACTAACAGCCACCTATCTCATAAACTGTCTATCCAACTGAACCTTGAACTTTCAGCCTCCTTTATCAAGCAATACCCACAGCTTTTAACCTTAAATGTCCTTCCATTAAAAACCTTCAAATGTACCGCATTTGTTCACATCCACTCTCACAACCAAACCAAACTTGACCTAAGGGGCATCAAAAATATTTTTTTTTTGGGTTGGAGGTTATCAGTGCTACTGTCCACAAAATAAGAAAATATATCTCCCTAGATGTCGCATTTTTTTATGACACTCCATATTACTCCCAACTTTGCTTTAAGGGGAGAATAGTGACCAAGAAACTCGTTTGTGGGACATCATTGATTTGCCAATACCTAAACCAGTAGCTTCCATCATACCCAACATCCCTACGATACCTAGCATTCCCATCGCACCCAACACCTCATTTCTACCTGAACCAATGGAACCAGCCTCGACCAATACACCAATGAACCAGCCACAAGAAAATGTACCAGTATTGGAAACAGGGGGAGATACAACTATGCTTAATCAACGAAGAGTTACTCGTCTACTCTAGAAAAAGGGTCTCACAAGGAAATAAACAAATCATGAATCCTGCTCACAGTCAAGAAGTCAAGCCAATGGTAAAACCTCACTCTCCAAGTGTCTCAAGTAATCTCAAAAAGAACCTAAGTCCTAATCTTGATCGAGATGTGCCACTAGCAATTGGAAGGGTATTAGGTCTTGTACTCAACATCCCATTTTCAAGTTTGTTTCCTATTCCCATCTATCACCTTCTTTCCATGCTTTCACCACGAATTTGTCAAGAATTGTAATTTTCCCAAGTTGATCGAGGAGGCTCTAACTATTCCTGAATGAAAAGTTGTTGTACTTGAAGAGATGTGTGTTCTTAAATAAAACAATACTTGGAGATTGGTGAAGTTGTTGCAGGATAACAGCACTGTAGGGTGCAAATGGGTGTTCATTGTGAAATATAAGGCTAATGGGTCTATTGAGAGATATTAAGCATGGTTCATGGCTAAATGTTTTCCACAAACCTATGGAATTAATTACACTGAAACTTTTGCTGCTGTCATTAAGCTCAATTCCATTTGAATCTTACTCTCACTGGAAACAAATTCCGATTGGCCACTGTATCAACTCGTTGAAAAAAAAAATGCATTTCTGAATGGTAAGCTTGAAAAAGAAGTTTACATGAGTCAACCACCGAGTTTTAAGGAGAAATTGGGCAACCAAATTGTATGTAAGCTTAACAAGTCACTTTATGGTTTGAAATAGTCTCCACGCGCTTGGTTTGACTATGTTTCAAGAGTGATTAAGTTGAAATAGTCTCCACACGCTTGGTTTGACTATTTTTCAAGAGTGATTAAGAACTATGGGTATATTCAAGGACAAACAGATCATATATTGTTTGTCAAACACTCAAGAGATGGAAAGATAACGATTCTAATAGTCTATGTTGATGATATTATAATTATTGGGGATAATATTAAATAGATTGTGGCAAGAAAGTTTGAGGTTAAAGACCTTGGAGAATTAAGATACTTTCTAGGGAAGGAATTTGCAAAAAGTAATAAAGGTATTTCCGTATCACAAAGGAAATACACTTTAGACTTACTAGAAGAAACCAGTATGCTCGGATGTAAACCAAGTGAAACTCTAATTGAACTTGGTAATATTGAAGGAGATTTGATTGGCAAAGGGAGTTATTGACTCGTCAAGAAATTCATTTATCTCTCACATACAAGACTTGACATCACCTTTGTTGTAAACTTAGTAAGCCAATATGTGCATGCACCCTGTCGAGGCCATCTTGATGTTGCGTACAGAATCTTGAAGAATTTAAAGCAAACACCTGAAAAGGGACATTTGGTTATTGTACTCTGTTATGGGATAATTGGGTAACCTGACATAGCAAAAAATAGTTTGTGGTCGCAAGTAGTACAGAAGCCGAGTATAGAGCCATGGCTCATAGAATTTGTGAAGCTATTTGGATAAAAAGACTGATGGAAGAACTGAAAATCAAATGCAAGAAATGCAACTATATTGTGACAACAAAGAAACCATCAACATAGCTCATAACCTTGTCCACCATGATTGAACAAAACATGTGCAGGTAGACTGTCACTTCATCAAAGCGAAGTTGGATGGAGGCATTATCAATATTTAATATGTGCCCTTCTCAACAACTAGATGATATACTTACAAAAGGACCGACAGGACAAGTATTTAATCTTCTTGCGAACAAGCTTATGCTCATCAACATCTACAGTCAAGCTTGAGGGAGAGTGTTGGTGGATCAGATCAAATCAAATTTGATTTGATTAGGAGATTTGAATTTGTCAAAGTTACTTATTTTATATTTGGTTGTTATTTCCACCTGTTAGGATTTGGTTTTAAATTGCTTTTAATTTCAAATAAAGTCAAATTGTGGTCTGTACCAATCTGTCATGATCCTAGGAGTGTGTTTAGGGATTTGTTGTTAGTCCTTGGTCTTCCCTAGTCTATTTAAATGTATTATCTTCAATTGAATAAAATAGTGCAACATTAGTAATCAAAACTGTGTTCAAAGGATTTTACCGCAAGGGTAATTGTGTGATCGGACACATCGACTACGTTGGCTCGGAATATTTTGGCAATGTCAAGGACATCCCTCCTAGCAGCATTGTTCACAGAAACTTTTATCAACATCAGTTCTCTCTCAGCAAATGGAAAGTGAGTAATATCTCGAACCTGAATATAGAACAACCATTCTTGTTCAGCTATTTTGTCATCCAAATTTACAAGTTTTGAACACAGAAATCTAGTCATGCCATGATCAAAAGATAGCACTTAAGAACCATCTCAACAACTTGACTGTTTTGGCAATAAAATCATATAAGGGCACTGGTCCAGAATTCACAGTTTACATATAAAAGAAGAAAGAGAAATTTAAAAATCTTTGAATAAACAAATAACTCAAACCAATTTACACACCCAACTCTTTCTTTAGTAAGTCTTTATCTATTTTACCAGTAGATATATTAGCAATTCTTTTTGAAATAATAAACAAGTGATTTCAAGTATGTATAAACCAAGACTGGTTAGAAGAACTGGATGACTTGAATTCATCAAGATGATTAAAATAACCCAAGAAACTTTTGTAGTAGCTAATTTATTTTCAGTCAGCAATAAAAATCTCGGACATCACTCACCATGTAGATGTCTTGACATAATTGCTTGTCTTCTACAGATTTTTTATTTTAAAAAAGAAAGAAAAAAGAAGAAGCAAAATTCATAAGAGCATCCTGTGCTAAGAATGAATAAAAATTCTGCCGATGAAACTAATTTATCTTTCCATTTTCCACATCCTGTCCAAGATAGCACATATCTGCATTACTATATTTTATGTGGTTGCACTTGTTTAAATGGCCCAGTAGTAAAAGCTTACAGTGCATTTCTCCACTAAAGTAGAGGTCCCAAGTTCGATTCCCCCCTCCCCCAAGCCAAAAAAAAAATTATGTGGTTTAGTGCTGTTTACTTTTTCTTTCTTTCTTTTTCTCAGAGAATTAGTACAAATCCGGTGTCACATATGACTTTAAATTAATTTCCATGTTTGAAATGAAATAGAATTCTAGTCAGAATTCTTAATACCCAAATAGTCATCCAGGTTTCTACTAAAAGATTGATTCTGTCACAATGTGACCCACTTTTTAGATAAAATAAATGAGAGATAGAAGAAAGGAGAGTGGTTCAAAATCTGCTTTCTTATATATATACAAATCATCTCTTTTGTTCTATAAATCAATGAAAATAAGTTTAAATCTTAAAAGAATTCCAGAAAAAAAATTGAAATGTTGTAAAGTGTTAAGAATATTTTAGCAAGATGTAAATTGAGTACCCTAACCTCGTACAGATCTATTAGCTTATGCAATTGCTGAACCAACTTGCAAATTGACTCATCAGTTCCAGGAACAACAGTTGTGATGCGAGAAAGACCCTCCCTTTCAGCAGGCCCCACAGCTAGGCTCTAATCACCACATTAATAAGTCATGATATTTTGAAGGAAATAGTGATAGGCGCATAAATCACATATAACCAACCTGAATGTTGTAACCTCTTTGAGATATAACCCCAGTGACTATGTTGAGAACTCCGGGAGAGTCACTCACAAGCATAGATAAAGTGTGTGACTGAATTCCACTTGACTGTCCCAATGTATTAACCACATTAAGAAATGCAGAATATATTAAAAGGAGTGCCTTCATAGGAGTGTGCATGTGTCTGCAAACTTCACTGTTGTATGAAACCCAATTCGTTGCTCAAGGTCAGGGTTCACCCATTTACATATTAAATCAGATTAATGCCATTTTTTATGATTGAAACAGCAACATAAGAAACACTCTGAGAATTAATCAACTGTAGCGATGGTTAGACTGAAATCTCACTTTAAAAGCAGCATGAGGAATGGACAATGTGATTTTGATAGTTTCATATAACCTTGAACATCACATCACCAAATTAGCAAAGTAGCTACAGCTTGTTGGTTATAACAAAAAGAAAGTTTGAAAAAATACCTAAAATCAGAGTTGAGTGAACACAAATTTTGTGCCATGGATTGTCAGCTCTTTTAAGAAATTTTTGCTGAGTATGAGTTTTACATATTATACATCAGATCATTTGTAATTTCTATAATCAGTAATGTCATGTAAATAGTATTTTCCAATGCTAGAAGAAATTAATTATTTATCTTGAATGAACCTTTGTAGGACAAAATCATAATTGATGGGTAGTGAGAAAGTGGCGTCTTACATCTTCATCATAGAGAACACCCCAATGAGCATCAAGAATTTGATTCACAGGATCATAAGGTTCCACAGGATATACGTCACCCTTCCAACAAGAAATGAGAACTTTTACAGACTGTTCACTGAGATTTGACATGATCTATGGTTACAACAGACAGCACAAAAAAGAACACAGAACAATTATAGAGAATATCTAGAGTAAGATGGTTGAAGATTATCAACAAAAGAAGCCGATATATCAAACAACTTAAATTTTCTATAGTGCTCCTATTAAAGCCTTGTGCAACCGATATGATGTCAATCAGCACAATCCGTAAAGTAAACATCCTATGGTGAATGTTTTCCATTCTTCTACCAATTAAATTGGCAGATTAACATATTCAAGACTTTCTCAGGCTACAGTATTGTAGTCAATAGCATGGCACACATATCATATGAATAAGAGCTGCAATTACAAGTTACCCTACGACAAATAATAACAATCCCAATCTTGCATAAATTTACAAAAAATAAATATCTAGGTTTTATGAAAGGATCTGGTCAAGTAGCCAGGACCTGATTTTATGAAAAGATCCCAACATAAACTGCTAGTCTCTTCCTTTCCTCACCGATATTTGTTGAAGATTTTTAAAAACTATTGTCAGGCCCTTATAACCTTAAGCTTTTGCAATTAATGGTCTCCCAACATAGTGCATCAGGATCTAGTTTTATGAAAGATCCAAAGATAAACTGCTAGGCTCTTTCTTTACTCTCCAATTTTATGTTAAGAGCTTATATACTATTGTTAGGCCCTTCCAAGCTTTAGGTTTTGTAATTAATGGTCTCTGAACATAGTACAGAGTCAGGTTAAGTAAGAATTTTTGTGTTTGAATCCCTCTATTAAATTAATTAATCAATAATTTGTGTTTGTGTTTGATCCACAAGCCTTGCAGGTGGCTTTGTGGTAGAACTTAGATGCTATTTGTAGGCCCTTACCAGTGGCAGAAGTTTCGGGTTTAGCAATAACTTAACAATTATATACTTGTGTCTTCTTCTCAGTTACTCTTGAATTTTTTGGGCAAGACTCTGTATTATCTACATCAGTAGCTCTCAGGCAATCTATTTCAATACCTATAGAATGTAATAATTGAATGATCATCAAAATCATGATTCTGACTCATGAAATCATACTATTGTGTGCCCCAACTTTGGGAAACAGAAATGGCATAAAAATCAAGTTCAAGTAGAATCAGAACTGGATTGCATCCCAAATAACAAAATTATGCAAAATGGTAACCCATCCAAGATTTTGACTGTCTTGATCATTAGTTTCTCCCATCAAATCCCTCATCCCTCTTCTCGTACCCCACACAAAAAATAAATAAATAAATAAAAAGAGCAAGCAGGGCACAATGATCTAATATTTAATAAACGCAAGCAGGGCACAATGATCTAATATTTAATAAACATAAGTTTTTAACCTAAAAATTTACAAGTATAGATCATGAATTTTCACAAATTTATTTATGAATACTACTCCAAAATAGGTTACAGATTCAGGCCAAAAGCAATATGCATGAAAAAAACAAAAACAGGAAAACAATAAACAGATTGAAACATGTATTCTTGATATTACCAATATCCACTACCAAACAATTCAACTATTTGCTAGAAGTGAAGAACCATCACCCCCAGATAAAGGATGTTCTAGACCCACATGTCAGTTTGTTAGAATTCCAATACCTTTAGATGATCAAATATTTTTATGATTAGTAGTGCATGCTTATTATCCTAAAAGATGGCAACAAAAATTGATATCAAAGTCGAAATATTTCTTTTATAGTACTTTTTTTCTACTAAGAAGCCTTCTACATTATGAAATAAAACTAGGAGCCTACACAGTTATTCCTGATGTGTACAGAAAAATAATTGATATATAGGAGCTCAGCAGGCAAAGCATGCTTGATAAAAAAAAATTATATACCCTTGAGGATGCATTGGCATTTCCATTTAGTGATCTACTGGTATTTTGTATAGCAGCACCATTTAAATTTTTGTTTTCAAGATCTGGATAAGAAGCAGCTGAAAAGTTCCAAAACGGAGCTGTCTCGCCCAACTTTTCCCGTCGCATGGCAATCTGTAAATTTTGAACCAAATTCAAGCTACATTACACAAAACAGATAAGATTACTAGGTAACAAATAATTTTCATTTATCTATAAAGATAATTCAGGAAAATTTTCAATGGATTATTAATATTATGAAAGCAATTGTAGCATTTCAATGCACCAGTTCAACAAACAGCTGTGTAGAGAAAGCAAACTATCTGAAAAGTCAAATGATCCCAAAGATGTAGTCCTTTTCTTTCTTTTTAATCTTTATCTACATTTGAAAGGAGCAAAATAAATTTTGAGAAGTTGGAATTATATAGGATTTCATGCACAAACAAACTGATATTATTGCTTTATGCAGTCTTGCTTGCTCATGGTTGGGAGGATTCACAATCACCAACTTTATATTGGAAACTCTATGTACTTGCACGTGTTATTTATCTTATGTATATCATCTACAGTTATATATCTTAAATCTGAAATATTTATGCACAGCTTATGCAGTTGCAAACTTCATGAATAAATTCATGTGTACTTAGGAAAGGGAGGGTTCATTTCTTTGCTTCGCTTTGGGCTTAATTTTTCAATGATTTTCAAGGTTCATTTTTTCATATTTACACATATAAATGGATAATTACGAATAGACTGATAACTTTCCAGATTAGGGGAGAGCTGAATACATTTGCTTCTCATAAATAGGTTTCTTGGATGCACTTTTTTTATGCCGCCCATTGTTTTTTATTTTCTTAGTAGACATCCGGTGCACATATGTATCATCTTTCTTTTTGGCTTTAATAATACAATTTTCTCTGTTTCTTATCACAAAACAAAAAGGGGAAAGGAAAGGATAAAAAGTAAGAACATTGTACCTTTCCAGTTCTTGCAAGTTCCTTTATACCAAACTTACTAAAGTTTCTCCAAACAGCTACCATCTTTCCAGGGTCTCCAGTGACCTAGATATCCAAAAGGACAAAAGGAAAACTTTTAAGAGCATAGTTGGACCACAAAAATGAATTGAAATCCACCTAAAAAGCTTTTGCATACATCTCATTCAATCTAATATAGCCCTAAAGACATAAAAAGAAAATAGCACATAAGTTGCACATACATCTACAATTTCATGATCAATGTATGTCAACGCAAGTTTGAGAGAAGTAATTTTGTCTATATATTTCTCACTAGATTTTGCTAGTGGAAAAGAAAATAAACCTTAAACAAATAGGAGATCCTAAATTTACAGAATAAGCAACTCTTATTAGTTTGATGTCCTAAATTAGAATACCAATTCTATATAAGACTAAAAAACCATTTTTATTCCACGTTACGAAATACAAAAAATTTCAAGTCATCACCAATATATGCAAAATAATGTCTACAAAATTGCTATGACACATAAAATTAAATATATCCTTGTAAACATAAGAAACCACAAAAATAACATGCATTAGGTGCAGTAAATGCAAGTTATAACTGAAGCATACAACCAGAAAAATGTACAAGGATCTGACAAAGGTTACCTCAATGGTCACCGAGAGTTCCGAGATATCTACAACTGTAGCTCTGAAGATGTCCACTAACCACATGATCTAAAGATTACAGCCCCAAACAAATCAGTTGTGTAGAGGAAGAAAGCAAGAACAAAAGCAAATTAAGAGAAAATTTCCCATTACCCATAAGGTAGAAAATGATCATTTACTTATAAATTTGATAGAGTAAAAAACACCTGGTACTCACTTACAATTAAATGCCTACACTACGAAGTATGTGCAGCATGCATTTATGCAAAACATGGCGAACCAATTAGTGGACATCCACGTTTTATTGAGCCCACACAGGTTCAAGAATATCAACTCTTTGACCACATCAAAATATCAAAATGCTAAAATAGCATACAATTAGAGCTATAGCAAAGCAGATAACTAACATTTATCCAACTTTTATCAGACAAGTAAATCATGTCCTTGTATTGTTGTACACTGTTGGACGATAGAAATTTAAATAGAAGTTGACAAGGGAAAGGAGGAATCGTTGCTTGAATATAACTAGATTAATTTAAAAAAATTCTACAAATGGTACATTATTTAGGAAAGGTGCTCAAAGCATAATTTTATACACATTGACATCATATTTGTATGTGAACATTGTCTATGTTCTGCCACAAACAAAGATAAAAACTCTTCATCCAATTAATAGAACAACTTATTTTCAGGTCAACATTTTTTAAGTTCTGCCACAAACAAAGATAAAAACTCTTCATCCAATTAATAAAACAACTTATTTTTAGGTCACAAGGGTCCTTTCATAGTCAAATCCACTAGACCTTTAATTTTTTTTATCCGAATTAATCTTCTGAAAAATGAATAAAACCACATGCAACACCGTTACCTCAGGATGGGTATTAGGATCAGCATTAAGTTTTACAAGCATCAGTTCACGCTCTACTTGTGGCTCCTTTGAGATGTCTTCTACCTGATATGCCATTTTCTTGCTGATAAGAGACAAGTGATTATGCAAATCATAGGAAATTATCATGCCAAAATAATACATAACATATAAAAATAACACAAAATATTTTCAAAAGAAGACTCAAACGAATTCCAGAGTGAATGTAGGGGGAAACCACATCTTAATTTGCAGTTTGATGTCAGCTTACATATAATTCAACCAGGCAAACCACATAACTTCTACCACTTGTATGCATTATGGAACTTTTCCTCCAGCAAATAATTTTCCTTTCCAAAATAGAACCACCACAAGCTAACGGCTGAAAGTCATAAGGTTGCCCTCAATCAGTCAACCAGATCTACTTCGCAGAGAGGACCAACTCAAGTCAATACAAATAATTCATTCAAATTGAAGTTTGACTATATTTAACTTAGGCCTTATAATTATTCTTTAATGAAGAAATTAACAGAAATCTAAGCCTTAGCATTGCAGAATACCTAAAGGCTTAAGATTTTATGAGAGAAACTGCCAGTGATCAATACAAGAAACAAATGACATAACATTTTACTACCAAAAGAGATAAAAAGAACAACCATGAAACCTAATACCCATGAAGAGTGGGAAGAAGGCTATATTACTCTCCCAGATCAGTTAAGCATAAGACTTGATACAGTTGTTTTATACTATTTTCATTATCACAATTTCAAAAAGAACGCCATGAATGGAAATTCATGAAAAGAAGATGGAAAGGTTAATGAGGGCTATACTTAACCTTCATGACATTCACAAGCTTGTTAAGTTGTTCCACAACTTGTCGCAAAACCTTTTCAGTTCCAGAGACAACTATGGTAAAGAGAGCCTTGTCCTCATTCAAACCTACAGCAAGGGACTCAATGTTGTAACCCCGCCTAGCAAACACCCCCGCAATTCTGTTTATTATTCCACTCTCATCACCCACAAATACTGAGATTGTGTGGCGCTTTACCCTGGATTAGATGAAATATGTGTTACAACCAAAGTTAAACATAACAAACTTGCACGCTAATTGCAGGTAAGAAATAAATAAGTTAGAGGAGCTTTCCTCCACCTACTTCTTCCTCTAAAGACAAATGACAAACTCACTCTGAGCCAGAAATAAAAATTAATTGACGAAGTACATCAAGTAGCCACCACATTAATATGCTGATAAATGAAGCTGAATGGTGCAGATGGAAACAACTCAAAAAAGAATAGATCAAACATTGCAATCTGTACAGTCAACTTTATCGGATATAATTCTACATTTAATGACTATAAGTAAAGTTTTGTTTCTTTTTTTCTAATTTTTTTAACTAAAGAGAAGTGTATTTAAATAATAGAAACTGTACAGAGGAAAGGGACTAAAAGTCCACAAAAACAAGGACAATAAGTACCGAAGAGCAAACGCAAACTCTACATCTAAGAATCTCTATCCAGTAAAGGAAAACAAATACGCCCCAAAAGGTAAGGTCTACAATCGCTAGACCCTTTTAAGCTATGGCTGCCTCCCAACTGTAAACAAGTAATTGATAATGAAATTACAATCAATTTACTTCTAGACTCTATATGTGGCGCTTCACTCTCTTAAAGCAATTGAAACAGCCAAACTCTGCATTAGCTCAGTTTGCCCATAGTCAATACTTTGTGTCAGTCATTAATATTGAACATAGAATTTTCTGTAAGACAAAGAAGTTTTATTTTCTAATTCTATCACTTCTTGTTCAGGTATCACCAGTGTAGCTACAGCTATTTCTCCAAATATATAATTTTTACATGTCATATACTTGATATCATAAAGCATAGTTTGCCACTTGACACTACAGCATTCTTATAGAATTGAAAATGAAAAGAAATATTCAGCCAAATTTATACAAAATTAAACAAAAATGGAAATAGCCAAATATAAGAATATATTAAGCCTACAAGAGTATAGTGACAACATAGTTGGCCCATGACCTTCCTAGAACAGTTATCAGCTTGATTGGTAAGCAGTGTAATAAAAAAATTCATTGTTCACCAAAAATAGTGAAGTACAACAAAATGCAAGTGCTAAGACTCCCTAAACCCAACAAAAGAGACGAGCCTTTTCAGTATCAACGTAAAGACAATTAAAAAACCCACTTTCAACTAGCTTCTCCTAAAAGAAACCCCACAAGTGAACACTTTAAATGTACAGGGAAAAAGAATTAACAGAATTACTAAGATAATGGGAAAAAATAACATTAATCCATCGATCTTTAATCCACAAATTAAACTGTACAAGTCAAATTTCACTTTTAATAACATGAAATAAAATACTACCATGCAAACACTAAAAAAATAAATAACAAAAATAACCAAAAAAAAACAACAGACCCCACAAATATCAGAGTAAATCCAACGAGAAATTCTTGTTATCATCGTACATTCTCACACACCAAAAAAATGAAATGAAACCCGCATAAGAAAAACAATAAAAGATAAAAAGTAATAATAATTGGAAGAAAGAAACAGAAAGAAATATGTAAGATTAAAGACTAACTTGGAGGCTGTAACAGGAGGCACAGATTGAGCAACAGGGATAGCATTGTGAGTGTTGCTTGCACTTGCAGTGACCAAATGGAGTTTCTTTGAAGGGACTTCACCGAAACTGCTAAAACTACTAGTATTATTACTGGTCCTCCATTTGGGTGGTACAATATCAAAGCTTCTTGTCAAACACACATGACCCGGATTCAGTTTCGGGTATGGCGTCACAGCAGCAGCCGCCATGAACCTGTGAATATAATACCAGACACTACACAGCACGGTTAGAGAAAGTGAAAGCTAACGAAGGTTTT
Source organism: Ailanthus altissimus (assembly GCA_946807835.1). Classification (NCBI taxonomy): domain Eukaryota; kingdom Viridiplantae; phylum Streptophyta; class Magnoliopsida; order Sapindales; family Simaroubaceae; genus Ailanthus; species Ailanthus altissimus. The sequence continues at coordinate 8,252,084 of OX327690.1, read as the reverse complement.
TAGAGCGGGTAAGCAAAAGAGAAGGACAGCAGCAACTCTTACTAAAATTAGTAACACCTGCTAATAAGCTCAACTTCCCTGGTTTGGTTTGGTTCCCCTTCCGCCGTCTTGTCTTAATATTATTTTATTAATGTTTCGCACTTTTCATGTCTGACATGTACAACACACATCCTACGTGTCCCTTCTTTGCACGTGCTTATTTATTTACTTACTAATTTATTTATTCCAAAAGTATGTCTTAGATTTTATTTTTTTTTTTTAAAAAGTCTTTTATTACTAATTATTATAAAGTCAGTCCAGCCCTTTGTACAAGAATTTGGACTAATTATTGGATTGATTTTATCTGGGATAAAAAATTTATTTTCATGTTTGGATTATTAGACTAATCAGACACTGAAAGCCGAGTTCAGTAACAAATCACGTGCACTGAATGCAGCTATCCTTGTACGCGAGTTTCTGGTCTTCACACCTTTTTTTTTTAATATTTAATTATAATATTATTAATTAAATTAAATATAAAATAAAAAAATTAACGAGATACTACATATTAATTAAATAAATTTATTATAATTCGTTTAAACTTATTATTTTATTATAAAAAAACAAACCAATTCTTTAAGTGAGAACTATTCTAATAAGTGATTATTACTATTAAGAAATAATTCTAAAATTAATTTTTTTATACTCTTCTAAAATAATTTTAAAATTAAAAAATAATTCTAATCAATTTCTTTATTTTTTTATTTTGTAATAAGATTACAGTCTATATAAAGACTTCATTATACAATTTATATTTGCAGTTAAATATATTCTCTTTACATTTCTCACATGATATCAGAGTTTTAGTTTTTTTTCACTGTTATTTTGTTTAGTTAAAGATTTGTCGAAATTTTTTTTAAAATCCAACGAAATCCACCAAAGTTTTTCGAAAAGTCACCGAAAAATTTCAAAATCTTACCGTCTTAGCCACCACCCATCTCAGAATCCTCCGGTCGTTTTAACGCCGTCGACGACGCGTCAATCTGAGGCTGTAAACCGTCAAACGCGCCGCCGGAATACCACTGTTGCTGGCCACTGTCACTTCAGATCTTGGCAGTTCTACGGCGATGTGACCGACACCACCCACACCAAAATAATCCTCAATCACCGGCCGTTTCAACGCCGTCGACAACGCGTCAATCCGAGGTCTGACACCGCCGAATGCGCCTCCAAAATGCCACTGTCGCCGTCACTTTCACTTCAGATCTCAGCCATTCTACAGCGACGTGACCAACACGGCCCAGACCGAAAGAATCCCCATTTACCGATTGTTCAAACGACATCGAGTTTACGTCAATCGGAGGTCGGAGTAAGCAGGACGCGCCACCTGAAGTTCACTGTTTCCTGTTAGGGGTCTGTTTGTAAATTTTTTAGTATTTGAAGGTCAGATCGTAATTTTCTATTCCTTTGGGACATTTTTTAAATTTTTAATAGTTTCAGGGCTATTTTATAATTATAATAATTTTTAAGAATTATTTTATAATTTTTGAAAAGTTAAGGGGCTTTTTTGCAATTATATTATCTTATAGAGGTCAGTTTATAATTATTCAAATTTGAGGGGTCAATTTGTTATTATTAAAAGTTCGTGGTCAACTTATAATTAATATAGGTTTAGGGACTAAATTATCATTAGTAAAAAAAAGGAATTAGGGTTTTGGAATTTATGGATAAGTGTGGTACTTCTCAGTGTTATTCTGCTGGTTCTGCTTTATCTAGACCATGCCACATATCTGGGTCATCTCAAGGTGCTGCTTTTACAGGACTAACTGTTACTCCTGCACAGGATAGTGTGAATTGTTCCCCTAATAACCTTGAATCTTTACTCCGTCTACTCCTCTCTAATTTTGATAAACTTTTAATTTCTGCCTCTTCTAATTTTTCAGGTAAATCTTTTTGATATTTTAACTCTGCATGTTGTAATCATATGACTTCTGATCCTACAATTTTCTCCTCTAAAACTCTTAATTCTCATTTACCATCTATTTAAACTGTTAATGGTTCTCTCATGCAAGTTAACCATGTTGGTCAAGTGTTTTATCATAATCTCTCTGTATCCGACATTTTTTTTATTCCTAACCTTACATTAAACTTTTTGTCTGTTGGTTAATTATGCGAACTTGGTCTTAATGTCTTGTTTACTGCTTCTGGTTGTTGTGTGCAGGATCCAAAGACCGGTCGGATGCTTGGGACAGGCCATAAAGTTTGACGTCTGTATGAACTTATTTCTTTAAATCTATCATTTCTATATCCTTCATCTACAGCATCTACCTCTTCAGTGCCTTCATTACATCTTTGGCACTCTCGTTCGGGTCATGCATCAATCAATTGCATCCAATCTCTAGTATCCAGTGGTCATTTAGGTATTGTTTCCGATAATAAAGATGATTGTCTTACATGTCCTTTAGCTAAACAACCAGCCTTACATTTTGATAATAATATTACTGTCTCTCATGCTCCATTTGATCTTGTACATTCTGATATATAGGGTTCATCTCCAAATCCCACAATGGGGGGATCTAAATATTTTATAATCTTCGTTGATGACTATTCTCAGTATACTTGGTTGTTTCTTATGAAACAACGATCTGATTTATTAAAATTTATTGAGATTTTGCTCAAATGGTTAAAACTCAGTTCTCATGTCCTATTAAGGTTTTCTGCACTGATAATGCTATGGAGTATAGAGATTTTGATTTTCTAAATCTTTTACAAGAACACGATACTATATGTTAAAGGTCTTGTCCTGGTACATCTCAACAAAATGAGAGAATTGAACGTAAACACAAACACATTTTAGATACTACTCGTGCTCTTCTTATCTTTTTCTCTTGTCCTGAACGTTTTTGGGGAGAAGCTGCTTTAACCGATGTCTTTACCATTAATCGCATTCCTTCTCTTGTTATAGAGAACAAGTCACCTTATAAGCGTCTTTATAGAATCCCACCTAATTACAAACTCCTCAAAGTATTTGGTTGTGTTTGTTTTGTCCTACTTCAAAAACATGAGCACACTAAACTCGAGCCACACTCGATTATGTTACTTCTAGGGATACGGGATAGAACATAAAGGTTATAGGTGTTAGGATCCTATATCTAACCGTCTTCGTATTTCTCGTCATGTAGTCTTTCTCGAGCATACGATGTTTTCCTCTGAAATACAACTCTATATCGTAAAAGTATTTACGGATATTATTTATTGAAATACAAATCTAGAGCTAAGTTTATGGTTGAGCACATGGAGACTTGACGGTGTTGATCTATATCTCCGCTCTTCTAGGATATTTATGATGGAAGGATTATACGAATATGTTATAACCTCAACTTGTATGGTCTAATGCGCCGTTTTGTAATATCTGTAACATGTGTGTGGGATATTGTTCACAGACGTGTGAAATAGTTTCATATGACAAATCGGGCATGGACCTAGAGAGTCTCACAATATGAAGTGTACTCGTTGTGCACTGGGGCAGCGAATTGGAATGAACAATTGATCCAACAATTTTCAGCAAAATGAAAAATGATTCAAGGTTCCTTTTATTATTCACTTGTCAATAATTTAAAAGAAAATACATTATTGGTTTACAAGAGTTGTTAACCAATACGAATTTGACAAGTGACATAATCTTGCTCCATAAATTATTTACCATGTATTTACCTATTTACCTTGCTTGGTAAATACATATATGGTAAATGTAAATATTCAAAATAGTTTTGAATTATTAATATTTTATATATTAATCAAATTATTATTATTAATTGGAATAAGTGGCAAACATCATTTATTAATGGAGAATGCACTTGTTATTAATAATAAGGAAAGTTTACCACTTAGTAATTCTTAAATGATGCACTAAGGAAGTGGTAAAACCACTTAACATTGATTAAATGTCATTTACTCTCTAGAAATTGAGTCAATTGGTTGAATCAAATTGGTGAGTGAAAAATATGATAGATTAATGTTTGTAATGGCAAACATGGTTAAGTGGTGGTGGAGCACTAAGAGAAATCATTCTTTGCACTTAAGAAAGAATTGAAAGAGTTCAATTTGTGCAAGAAAGAGTGAAATTCGTTCTAGGAGAAATGAGAGAGAATTGAGAGTTTTTCTCAAAGTGTTGAGAGAAAATGCAAAGGCTTACCAAGATACAACATATAGAGTTGTAAAGAACTATAGAAAACACCTAATTCTTCTTATCTCTTGGTAGTAATCATTCATAATGACAAATTATTTTAAGTGTTAAAACAATCATTTGCTGGAAATTCAAGGCTGCCATTCTAGCTTCACAATCCCACCGGATTTAGTTGTGAACTAGAATTGTGCAAGAGAACACTTCAATGTGAGCTCAACAAATTGAAGCTTAGAGTTCTTGAAGAATTGTAAAGCTACCTTTATATCCGGGTAGGTTATTTATTTGTTATTCATTTTATATCATGCATGAAATATATATATGAGATATATATGTACTTGAATGATCATACATGTTTGAATATGTTACATATTGTTTAATATATATGAATACTTCCGTTGCGTATTTAATTTTTGAAATTATATACATCTATACATATCACACACACTATATCACAACACTTTCTTCAGCAATACTTTAAGATAAAATATCTTGGAAACCTTAGTTATTTCCTTGGGCTTGAAGTACTATCTGACTTTACTGGGTATTATCTTTCTCAGGCTAAATATGCATCCGATCTACTTGCTAAAGCTGGGTTGATAGACAGTAAGACTGCTTCCACTCCTCTAGAGCCTAATGCCAAACTTCTATCCTCTAATGGTACTATTCTCAATGATGCTACCCAATATCGTCAATTGGTTGGTAGTTTGGTTTACCTTACAGTTACTCACCCAAACATTGCTCATGCTATTCATGTTGTCAGTCAGTTTATGGCCGCTCCTCGTACCTCTCATTATGCAGCAGTTCTTCATATCTTACGTTATCTCAAAGGTACACTTTTTCACGGTCTCTATTTTTCGGCTCACTCTCATCTTGTGTTACAAGCTTATGCTGATGCGGATTAGACTGATGATCCTACGAATCGACGATCAACTATTGGATTTTGTCTTTTCTTGGGTGATTCTCTTCTTTCATGGAAAAGTAAAAAATAGACAGCCACTGCTCGCTCGAGTACTGAAGTTGAATATCGTGCTCTTACAGATATTACCCAAGAATTTGTCTGACTCCGCTGGCTTCTTGAAGACATAGGTATTTCTCACACTGGAGCTACACCTCTTTATTGTGACAATCAAAGTGCTATTCAAATTGCCCACAATGATGTATTTCATGAGCGGACTAAACATATTGAAACAGATTGTCACTTTGTTCAATAACACGTTTCTCAAGGCACTATTATGCTCCACTCCATCTCATCTGAGGAACAATCTGCTGATATCTTTACCAAATCTCTACTACCAAGCCGTTTTCATACTCTAATTTTCAAACTCAAACTTATTTCCACTACGCCATCTTGAGTTTGAGAATGGTATTAAAGAATAATTCTGAAATTATTCTGGAATGATTCTAGAATAATTCCTTTATACTCTCTTACCATACATACATGTTATTAATATAAAATATTATTTCCTTATATATGTTATTTTCTCGTTTTATAATAAGATTACAGCCTATATAAAGACTCCATTATACAATTTATATTTACAGTAAAATATATTCTCTTTACATTTATCACAATTATTACTACTTAATAATAAAAAAATCTACTCTTAAAAGAGAAATAAAAAATTACCTTCACACAATAGAAAATTATATAATCTCACGTAGGAGGGATAGGCTCTACGTAAGAGGAAAAAGAAAATTACTAAATTAAAAAAACATTTTAAAAAAAATTAAATCAATAAATTATTCATAATTTAGTTCTAAAATGATAAAATTACTAATCTTACATATATCAACCAGTTAAGCTATAATTGGACAATAGAAAAACAAAATTAGTTTATTAATATAAATAATATATTATATTTTTATTAGTTTATATGATAATTAAAATATTTTATGGATACTTAATAATTAATTTTAGTCATCCTACTTAATTATTTATTTATTTATTTAATTAAAATTATTTAATTTATGTATATAAAAATATTTAGATAAAAGTTTTTAAATGGATATATTTATAAACTTTTCAATTCATTTATATATATTTTATAATTAAATATAAACTAGTATTTATATTTTAAGTTAAGTTTAGATTGATTGTATATATTTAATCTTGTTAAGTAATAACATGATAAAATACTAAATAATATAATTCAATCACTTTATTAATAACTGGCATATATTTTAATTTATGGGATTTTATCGTTAAATTTTGTATATTTTAATGTTTTATAAAATTAATATTTATTTTTAAACACCATGTTATTTTGCCAAGTAGGTTTTCGTAATTATTGCTTATTTTTGCCCCTCAACCACAAACAATGTTAAAATGAATAATATCCAAATGAGTATGTATGCTTGACACAAAGTCAACAGGTCTTGTCGGTGGCATACCAAAAATCAACACCTATGCAGGTTAGCTTCCCTCGGTTTAAAGATTACTTCTATTAAAGTTTATTATCTATTTTTCTGTTTAGTTTTTGGGTGGGTGAGTAACCTTTTATTTTTTTTCTAATAATTAACGCAAACTCTTTCGGCTCGCTTCTTACAAATGTAAAATTACATCTATTCATATAAATTAAAATTCTATACCTTACGCATTAATATCTCATACACCGATATACAAGAAGAGAAATATTGACATATTCAAAAAAAAAATTCATACACATTCTCTTAAACAATTTCATGACATTAATTTTTCTTTTATACAATTCATAGCACATATTTTTAAATAAGATGTAATTGATAAACGAAAAAAATTATTTTTTAAAATTTTATATCTTTGAAAAAGTTATTTTTTAAAAAATATATACACTAAAAAAATAATTATTAATAAATAACAAACATACACATTAAATCAACTCACATACATTATTATATTATTTAGTAAACTAATAATTAATTAATTATTATAATTAATTAAATTGTATATATTATTTTATGAATATGATGGATTTAGTGATATTTTAAATATTTTATAAAAAAATTCAAGATAAGAACAATTTTATCAAGAAAATTGGCACAAAATATAAATTTGTCCTAATTAGATCTGAAATACTCAATTTTGTCTTAATCTATTAATTTTTTATTATTTATTTAATGGTGAAAGAATAAAAAAATAATATAATCATAGAAATAAATTAAACTTTAAACATGATACAATCTTACCCACTCACTGTCTTAGAACACATAAAACAATCTCATTTATTTATTTAATTTAATTTAATTTTAAATTTTAATAAAATAATACGGATCATAATATTATAATTACAAATGACATGTATTATTATGTAATTAATTTATATTTTTAATAAATATTTTTTTAAATAAATTAAATTAAATAAAAATAAAAATAAAAATAAATAAAAATATAATCAGACATTATTGCTAAAAAATGATAGTCGGCGGTCGGTCAACTGTTACTTTTCAACGACGTTCTAACGATAAAAATAATTAAATTTTATATTATTAAATTTTATTTTTTTAATTTTATATAATAGAAAAATTATTTTTTATTATAAAAATTAAAATTAAAATTAAAATGTTAAAAATAACAAAGACGGATGGCAACCACCATCGTTCTAAGAGCGGTGACTTACACAACTCGGATTAATTTTAATACAAATAATATTTAAATGAATAATAAAAAAATGGTATATAATAAACGTTTGATTTGACAACTAACTCAATGTGAAATAGGTCTTGTCGGTTGCATGACAAGAGAGCTTGATAGATTAGGATTGAACTCTTTTTTGTTTTATTTATTTTTTGTTTTCTAATGAAAGAAGTTGAAGTCACATTTTAAACGCAATAATTCAATGAATCAGCACATGGAAGGTCTACATCACTGAGGTTCCAATTACTCAGCCATCTAGTTGTAGAGACGGATGTGGATGGTCATGCTAGATTGAGAACCAAAGTGAGTGGCAGTCTCTAAAACTAATAGGGTCCATTCAATCTCCAAGTTCGTCCTTGTATTTGGGTTTCCCTTCCCTCATCTCCCTTCTTTTCGAAGAATATCTTACCTTTAGCCTCTTAATTACTAGCCTGATCAGTTTCTTAAGGTGGGCTAGTTGATCTCCTTTTGCTCTTCATGGATTGGTTCGCTTACAAGATTGAATATATACCTTAATTAGTGCTCAATATTAATAGATATATAACAAATAAGAACAAGAGAAGGCTTAGTATCTCTCTTACACTCAGCTTTAAAAAGATTCTCAAGTTAAAATTCGAAGAGACTCAGCTTTAAAAAAAACAATAAAGAATAGAACAAGATGGAGGCTTAGAATTTTCTTTACATTGAGGTGTGATAGGTCCCAGTCAAAGTTTTCTTAGAATCCTTTTAACATTTAAATAGAGTGAGAGTAAACCACATACAAAATAATTCAAAATCTATCCAACTCCTACTATCCTACAGCTTTTAAAGGCTAAGCAATATTCAGAACAGAACTATATAACAATTCAAAACAAAAACTGAAAGGTAGCTAAAATAACTACTAACACACAACATTTTTCATGCATGTGTGACGTGGGCAAATGAAGACGTGAGCAAGTAGTGTTACGGTTTGGCTCCACTTCTTCATGCAAATATTTCTCTTTTTTTTCACGTCTTTGGTGTTCAACTCCTGCTTCACGTGCCTATCTTTATGCAATCTCATGCATTCGCATCTCCTTGGCATGAACCACATGATCCACTCATGCGCAATTTGATCTACTCACGTCTCTTGCCATTCAACAACTTTCAACCCATGCACCACGTCTTCTTCATGCAATGCATCACGTTCTAGACTTGGCTCATGCAGCTTTGTTTGGTCTATCAAGGTGTGTGTGTTTAGGCAAGTAATTATAATGAGGTTTATGTAGGTTAAGGAAGTTATGATCCTTATTTGACCTCTATTCATCACCAAATCTTTATTCAAAAACTAGATGTTGAATAAAATTTTGGTAATTAATACACTTAGTGATCAACCAACAAAATTCATGGATGACAAAGACTTGATTCAAAAGAAAATGATAATATAAGAACAACACATGGTAGGCCAAGCTTTAGTTTTAGGAGCTCTTGGTCGACTATGACCTTTGATTTGTAGATCAAAGCAAGTATCAACTTGGTTTTACCATTTGAATTATACAACCTTGTATATTTGGGTTTTGTTTAGGGTTGCATTTGCTTTCCTAAGGCTCATTTAAATAAAATTGACTGAATAGATATAGAAAATAGATTCAAGATCTAATCCAGGTACCCTATATATTTACTAAGGTCCATTTAAATAAAATTGACTGAATAGATATTGAAAATAGATTCAACATCTAATCTAGTACCCTATATATATATATATAAATATACATTTAGTAACTTAATACCCATACCTAAGTCATTGAGAACCATACCTTAATATTTGATGAAAGTTGAGTTAGCCTAGTAGTTAGCCCCTCACACATACACCTTCATATCGTTGTTTGAGTCTCCTCGTTAGTATGTAATATTAGTCTTAAAAAAAATCATATCCTAATATTTGGAAATTCTCACTATATTCAAACTTACCAATAATTCACACACTAAATTTAATATTCCGAATTGACTTTGTTGTGTATTTTCATTTAAGTAAAGTTAATTCTATCTTAGTTATGTTATTCATCATTACATTCTATCTCTACATTGATTTTTACATGTGAAATATGTTGTCATAATTCTATTGATCTTTAGCTTTAGGCTTTTTGGTCAAATTAAAAATTAGACTCGAAATCTTTTTGTCAATAGTTAAATTTATATAATATGAAAATGGCTGTGGCACGTTAAGAGATGTTGTTACTCTTTACCTGAATCTCTTAAGGGTTGAAACTTAAGGATTGCAAAATGAGAGATCGATTATGGCTAAGTCAGTGGTAATGCCAATGAAAACCCTTAAATAATTAAGTTAGTATTACAATTATTTTGAGAGAAAAGTATAATAATGCCAAAGAATAATAAGGTAAGAGTGTTTTTTAGGAGAGAACAAAATTTTTCTTACTGTGTAGGAGATCTCCCTTATTTATAGAGTTGTGTATAGTTTTGGATATTATAAAGGACTCCTCACCCGCTTAGAATTTTAATCATTTTTAGATTCTTTTGAGGGTGCATTTAATTCTTTCTTTGGACTTTTAGGTGCCGTGTTTTATTCATCTTTAGACTTTACAAGGCTATTCTTTAGAATATTGGTGGTACTCGTCCTAATGAAAAATAACTGAGCATGATTAGGAGTGCTCAGACTTGTAAGAAAATATAAGAAGTGGTAGTTTTTACTAATATGCTCAATTTATTTTGTAAAAAATAGAATTCCCCGACTTTACATTAGGACCCATTGGTAATGTGTTGAAGATGGGGCTCTATCATAGATTGGCAAAAGGGCTCCTCAGTCACGGTTTAGAGAGCGTTCATTTGTATTGGAGGGTTTTCTTTATCGAATGACGATTTTTCACCTTCAACGAGTGATAGTGGTTAATTAGATATAATATTTCTATCTTCTAAGCTTAATATTTGTTCATTAAAATTAAGATTTTTTGGCTTTTTATGTGCTTTATTATTATTTTATAGGTTTGGAGTCAATTGAGTAAATAGGATGAAAATCTAATGAAAACAAAACAAAAATATTAAAATTGCTATAGTACATTGCTACAGTGACGTGCTACAGTTCACCGCCCCTGTGGTGAACATGTAGCGCCACAACAATGGAATAAAAAAGGCAGTGGCACTGTAGCAATGAAAAATTTTGTCTCTGCGGTTTAAAGTTTCTTGAAATAAAAAGAAATACAACTCCAAGTCTCCAATCAATCCCTATAAAAAGGCCACTCATTCCAGCCTTTAAGAAAATGATAAAAGACACAACTTAGGGTTCTCTATAATCAAGAGAGCAATTTGAGTATAATTAGAATAATTTAGAGAGAATATCAAGAAAAGTAAGAGATTATTAGTGAATCTTTGGCGTGTCAACTAACTATAAATTAACATTTATATTGGTTTACTTTTGGTTGTGTCATATTTATTTTATTTTTCAGCTATAATTCTTTTGTTATCATGAACTAAATTTATTTTCTAAAGTTATTACTTAAACTCAATATGTGTGCTTAATTGTTAGATCTTTTTAATATTTATTTGAATTCAATTCTTTATTACTCAAGTTATTTGTTATTGTGAATGAATTGAAAATACTTTGATAAAATCGAAAGAGGCATCATTATACTTAGATCTTGATAATATGATACATGATTGTCAAAAAATTTACAAGTTCCAACTTAGGATATGGTTAATAAGATATGTTCTTAATGAATCTTAATTTATTGTAATTACCATAGAGATATAGGTATTTTCTTTAGTGAATAAGATATACTTACTTGACCTTGAGAGATGCTTGTGAATATATTAGTGTCTTGACTAATAATAAGAATGTAGGAATTTAAATATTAAAGGATTAATCTTTAGAAAATATATTGAAGGTTAGTAATTAACCCTAAGCTTTCTCTATATTACTATCTTCTTTGATTTACTTGAGTTGTGAAATTTATTTTTTGCACTTTTATTTAGTTTATTTAATTATTTGTAAACTAAAGATTTGATTTTCTAGATAATTACTTAAAAGACACAATTTTAATATTTGGTTGAGAATGATAATTATCCTTGTGGGTTCGACATATAACTTTATAGTCCATTTATTACTTGTTACGATAGCATATACTTGCACTTAATTTTGTGCTTAAAAAACACATAACGACGGGTATTTGAGGCTCTAGCCTAATCTAATAATATTTTGGGCCAAAGATGGACCTTTTTCCCTACCTGAAGTGTTCGACTATTGTAAGTTTTGCTAAGCCAAAGGATTCAACATTTATAATTATCTAAGCTGGGCTCGGCCCTCTTGGGTCTTTATAACCTAAGCCCAAAATTTCTACAGGGCAACAAAGGTCTTTCGATTTTTAGTGTTGACTGGTCAATAGTAGAGACTTATATTTAGTGTTTAATATAAATGATGTCTTCAGGTTCTGACATTTGGGTCTTCGGGTATGATACGGTAGCCTTAGTTACTCATCACAAAAGTATTCTAGCCTTATACAAAGTGCTTTACTTGCTAAAGTAGCGATTCTTAGGGCTAAGTATGGATGATTCAAAACACCAAAAGTGCATTAAATGCTTAGTAACCCCTTAAGAAACGTGTGCTAATTAGAAATTATCAAAATAGTTATGCTCTTTTAAATTTTGTTGATGTAGTTTTATTTTAAACTGCTGATGCTGATCGAATGGTCGAGGAGTGTTCTTGAAAGGGTGTCTATTAGTTGAAAGAACCCTTCATCCATGAGAGCATCTCAACTGTTATATCTTAGTTTAATGGTTGAGATCATTTCGAGGACTCCTTATATAAATATACAATCCCTCCCACTTTTTTTTTTCTTTTTGCATTTCGAAAGATTTATAAAGAGAGATAGTAGCAACAAAATAGAGAGAGACTATTTTTAACTATACTCAAAAAGTACTTTTATATATTTTTGGAAATTTTCTGTTAGTGTTGTGTGCGTGTGTGTGCACCGTGCTATGAGTAAATATGTGCATTTTAAATAATTTAAAATAACATGTCTTACATGCTACACAGCGAAATTAATATCCATTAAAATAATTTTATTACACTAATGAGATTATGAAACTCACCCTCGAAGCGTACTCTTAATAATTTTAATTGGAAACGTAGTGGGCTTCCACAAGTTAAAATAGTAACTTTCTTTTTCAAAATATTTAAAGTAACTCTTTGCTTTTTATTTTGTTCTATCATGCTATTTTTTATTTTTTCAAAATCATACGTAACAAATGAATCAGGCAAGACTATTTATAGTCTCATTTGCCTTAAAACCATCCAATGATCTTTAAAGTTGCGGCCAAAGAAAATAACTATAACAAAGCATAAATCTTTCTCTGTCACACTTGAAAAAAACATGAGTTGTGTTAACAATGGTGTGACCGAATAAAGATGTAAGTAGTGGCCAAATATATTTTTCAAAGCTTATAAATAAAAACCATTTCATACTTTCATCAAAACATGATAAAGCATGATGAATAAAATGAACATGTCATACTTACTTTACAATGGCTAAATATTTAGTTTCAAATGGTGACAATTCATTTAGCCCACTATTTGACAATGCTTTCAAAACATCACTTTGTATATAAAAAAATATTCATTTGGCCGAATAGTTATTTGGCTTATATGAAAAAATTTCCTTTTTTTTAATTATTATTATATATATAATAATTTTATCTATCATTGTTTAAATTAGTACCTATACAAATTATTGGTATAATTTAAGATATATACTAGGTAGATAAAAATGTCAAGTCTCACTTGACACAATTTTAAGTTTAACACTTAAACCTTAGTTACTCCCCAAGAAACCCTAAAATAAATAAGTGGCTAATTAATTTAATTTAAATAAAATAATAATTATTTTATTTAAATGGTAGCTATATCTACCAATGCTTAATTTAGTACGTATGCAAATTATTTGTACAATTTGAGACATACATTAGGTAGATAAAAATATCAAGTCTCAGTTGACACAATTTTAGGTTTAACACTTAAACTTTAGCCATTCCCCAAGAGATCCTATAGTAAATTCATATTTTTTGAAAACTTTCCGAATCGAACAATTCGATTCGGTGCGCTACCCACGTGCCCAACGAGTACACTACATATAGTGTGACTCCCTAGGTTCACGCCCATTTTGTCGCACGAAATATTTTCATAAGTCTATAACCAATGCCTCACACACACATGCTATGGATAATACAAAATGGCAAGTTAAACCCTATAAGTTGAGGTTAATCCATATTCGTACAATCTCTCCATCATTATTATCCTAGAAGAGTGGAGACATAGATCAACACTGTCAAGTCCCCTATTACTCAACCATAAACTTATCTTTTTTAATTCGTATTCCAATAAATAATATACGCAAATTTCTTTGCAATATTATTTACTCCACAGGAAACTCTTTTTCGGGTTAAATGCTTATGGCCATAAGACTTCCTAGAATATAACCTTAGAGCATCTGGATATATAACTCATTCATATGAGCTGACGGATCCCATATCTATACACACTGGACTCCATAAGCATCGGACTACCCAGCGATCATACCATGAAAGGTTTCTGATATGTGTGAAACCTACATATGGTGGATCACTCACAAGCCCACCATGATGCTTAAGTTTAGGGACCACGAATACTACTCAACTCGAGAAGACCCTCCATTGACGGATTTATGAGAAATCTATTGAAGGTATTCATTGAGTCTTGTTTAGTATCCAATTCTCACTGAATACTTGTGTATCTATACAAGCTTCAACTAAACTCATGGTTTGCTAAGATTAACCATCCAAATAATCCAGATATAGATATACACTGATATATATTAATCAATTCCACTCAACAAACCCTTCATCGGTGAAAATTTATCAGGAATAAATAATTCGAGAACATACTTACACAATGACATTTCCTAACAACTCTTGCAACTATATTATTGTTAGTATATTCTCAGGTCTTTATCTCATTTCAGACAAGGTTTTAACTCTTTAGACTTGATCTGAACTCCTTCAGATCAATATAATGTCTGAAATGTTACAAGTATCTTACCTAATAAAAAATAATTAGCGATTTAATAAAATATTTATTTATTGCATAAATATAAAATGACAATATTCATATAAAATTGGGGTGGTACATAAGCACAAATCCCAACACTTTCATCTTGAGGTTTGCGTCATTTTTTTCCTTTTTGCTAATTTTTATACATTTACATTATTTTCTAGGTTTTTTTTCTTCAAAGTTTAAATGTTTAGGTGTGACATGTTAAATTCTTGACATGAATTGCTGAGTGATCAATCAAGAACTATTGAGTTCTCGACACTTGACTTAAGTGCTCGTTCGTTTGTCTTGAGTACTCAATGTAGTAGATTGTTAATAGGTTATCCATTTCTTTATGTCTAGGTTTGTTAGAATAATCATGTCTTCAACCGAAAACTCCCAAAATATATATGGTCATAAGACTGGCAACTTTGTTGGTGACTTGGTTGCTGAGAGTAACTCAGCTCGAGGAGTTGAAAGCGGAGGGGATTGAGAAGACCAAGGACTCTAGGTGATTGTTATAAGATCTGATCCAAAAAATGGGTGCTAGAGTAGAATTGATTGAGAACTTCAATGACTCCGAGTAGACACCCAGTAGAGGGAATGACAGCCAGGAAGTGTTAACTATTACTCCTAGTGATCAGGTACTAGTATTGGGCCAATCAAGTAAGCCGAATAAGAAGAAAGTTGGGCTACTTACCCAATCACCCATCGAGCATAAAGTTGAGGGATCTCAACCTATTGAGGATGAAATAAGATACATCAAGCACGGTTACACTGAGGGTTCTTCGTGAAGATGAGTATGCTAGTGATTGCAAATTGGCAAAATAGCCTTCAATCTTGTTTATTTAAAATTAGGGCTAAGGTTACCTCTCTAGCCATATTTTGTTCATATACTCACCTATCTGAATTTAGCACCCTGCTAATTAAACCTAAATTCGTAAAGGATATTAGTGGCCTTTATATGATGTGGTTAAAGACCGACTATAGTAAGCATATTTTCCTTAAACTTTAGCAGATCTATAAAGTAGGGTGAACATTGATCTATAGAAGGGGTTTTATTACTCCATTGCTTATGATAGTGAGGCGAAAGATGCCCCTATATAGAGTATACCCTTGAGTAATCACAAGTAAAAGCATTTGTGATTCTTTATTAGTAGGAAATGAGCTAATAGCATGTTGGGTTTCTCAGGCTTATATCATGTCCAAGCGTATTTTCAAGATCATGTTCATACTCGTTATTTTTTTTTTCATATTCTACACTTATGAATTTTTTATGGTTTATAACCTTTTTGTTCTTATCTTTTCAGTAATATTCTGAACAATCAAACTTTAACTGGCTTAGAATGAGAAAGATAGAGTTGTTCAAACTTGAAAACAAGCAAACTTTATCAAAGAACTTTTCACGCTACAGAACCTAGAGAGCACAGGCCTAGTCGTTCTACTTATTGAGGTTCAAAGTATGTGAAGGAGTAGACATAAGAAAGGTAATTCTTGGTATATATTTATTGTAGTGTTTGTTTGAACCTAAAGTAATTTATTGAATTTTTTTATACTGGTTGGCTTTTCTTTGTAACAATGGTCGAACACAGAGAAAGTAGTTGGACAGATTTATCCTAGACTCCTAAATCGAAGGGATCGAGAAAGCATTTTTGGAGTGTTGCTATACTACTTAATTTGGACAGCAGAGTTTGGCACCTCTAATGATCAGCCTTTTTGCTATAGTAGATGCATTGCCCGTCTGAAAAAGGTAATATCGCCTTGTATGTCTTTAGTCTTTAATTGGACATAGTGCTCTTCCAAAAAGGATAACATCACCCGTTATGTCTTCGGTCTCCAAGTGAACATAGTGCTCATCCGAAAGGGATACGGTCGCTTATTAGGTCTTTGGTCTCTAAAATAGTTTTCTTTTGAAAAAACAACATCGCATATTGCATCTTTTATCCTCAAGAAGAAACTATGCTTGTTCGAGAAGGACAACACCTCATCTTGTTTGCATAAAAACTCTGAGAACAAGCATTGAACTAAGAACCATCAGGTTAATGACAAAGTAAAAACTCTAAGAATGACTAATATTGACCTAGGAACCATCAAGTGATCAACAAAGTGAAAACCCTAAGAATAACCATCATTAACTTGGGAACCATCAGATGAACGACAAAGTGAAAACCCTAAGAAAGATTAGCATTAACCTGAAAACTATCAAGTGAATAACAAAGTTCAAAACCTCAAGAACAACCATCATTAACTTGGGAACCATCAGATGAACGACAAAGTGAAAACCTTAAGAATGATTAGCATTAACCTGCAAACTATCAAGTGAATGACAAAGTTCAAAACCTCAAGAACAACCAACATTGACCTGGGAAACATCGAGTGAACAACAAAGTGAAAAACTCCAAGAACGACCAACATTGACTTAGAAATAATTGAATGACCACAATATACAACTCACCAAGATAAGTTACCTATGAGTACATAGACCTACCCCTAGATAAATGATATTTTTGCTAAAAAGTTGTCTCATCTTCTCGAGTTAGATAAACCCTATAAAGTATTGTAACCTCATTATCACCCATTATTGAGCACTCTTAAATGAAGGTCATAGAGAAGCACTTAATCATGATCGAATACTCAAATAGAATCCTTTCAATTAATAATATAATTAATCAGTTCATACCAATCATCCAGTCAAGATCAATAGGCTCGAGATAAGGCCATGTTTGTAAAAACTAAAAGGGTGTAACTATTTTAATGATAACCCAAAAGGTGCACATCTCCCAAAAGGTCACTTGGCATTAAATACATTTTTGCACCAATTTTAAATCATCAACCCTTAGTGGTAAAACCACTTTCTAGATAGGTTGACTACCTCACATGCTTTTAGAGCACAACTATGATAAGTATACAACTAGAAGCCACCTCATTCTACCCGAAGACATTATAATGTTGAACACTAGATAAAGTTTCTACTATTGACTTGTCAATACTAGAAACTGAAGAACCTATGTTGTGCCTCAGAATTTGGGTCTAGTTTAGAGACCCAAAAGGCTCAAAGATCAATTTGAAGTCATAAAAGGCCGACCTTCCTAACCTATTAAGGTCTAAAATTGTTGAACGCTTCTATTAGAAACTAAGAGATGTATGTTCAGCCTAAACAATATGTTAAACTCGACCTAGTACTAAAGAAATTTAAAGATCGTCCAAGTCCCCTCCAATGATTTTTATGCTCTTCCATAGTTGAGGAGTTTATTTGTCTATTATCGAGTATCCTTTTTTTAGAAATGAACAGTCCTAAACCAAAAGCTGTAGACTTAACTGTTATATGGATAAACATAATCAACCTTGAAGACTAAATATGTTAAAGAGTATATTTGTTAAACATTATCAAAGTTGATTATTTTTTCTTCACATAACGGTTGTGACTCATAATATTTAAAAAGCTCCTCTATCCAAAGATATCATAAGTGTTAGAATTATATCAAACCATAATTCTGAATAGTTTAAAGATAAGTGAAATCTAACACTTAGAAATCCCAAGACAAATAGAACACGATATCAAAAGACTAAGTATAAAAAGGCCTCTTAGTCAAAGAAGAACTTAACAATCCCAAACACTTATATAAATAGCAGTATATCTCGTAAAAGAGGAAACAAGCAATTTTCATTATTCGACTTTGATTTTAGATTTCTCCTTACTCTTTTTCTAACTTAAGCTTCAAAAAATCTTTGTCAATGCCACCATCAATTTATTCCTAACCAATTTTTTATTTTTGCAGCCAATCAGCCTTAGCAATCAAGAACATCTTAGGAGAAACAACAAGTGGGCATACATTGAAACTGTTTCACAAGATTATAAATTTAACCATTGATTGAGAATCTTTTAAATTTTGACCAAAGAGCCCAAATTTTATGGTTGGAGAGTGACTTTGAAAATTATGGGGTTAAAGTTTATATCACAAGGGAGTATATTGTCAAAATTGAAATATTACGGAGACCAAAATCCAAAAATTCTTATCTTTAAAGGGATAAAAATCATTATTGAAGATTATGTTGATGAAAGTTTTAGGAGTGATTTTTAGATGTCTTGGATTAAGATGTCAAATTGGCAATGGCACCCAACCATCAAATAACAAATACGCGTTAATACAATCTCTTAAAACTTAGATCACTCTTAAAACTTCCATTACATCATTACATCTCTTAGTGAAAACACTTTTGGTCTTCCTTCAACATCAATAAATTCGTTTCCTCATTCCCTTAGACCCAAGAATCTTATTTGAACTAGAACTGATACCGAATATATTTCAAGCTTCCATTTTCATTTCAATATTACAAATGTAAGACCTTGAACATCAACAGAAAAATATGAATACTTTGATATGGATGAGTGCTCTCTCTTCACCAAAAACAAAAATAAGATAAGAAGACAACTTTAATCACAATGGAAATTTTTCGTGAATAGTCAAAATGTTTGGGTCATTATTTAGTTTAGTAAAAAAATTTAATCTTTTAACTTTTGTGGCGAAAAACCTCCCTTAAACAGAGGAAAATATCATTCTCGTATATTTCATTATTTAATTTCACTAATTTAACCCTAGACTCTTGTAACTAATTTTTAAAAAAAAGAAAAGAAAAAAAACACTTAACTGTCATTAGAGAGAATCAAATTTAATCTTTATACTGTGATATAATGCAAGTATTTCGAAAAAGAATGTATTGTAATATAAAATAGATATGATGTTATTAGAACGTATAAAAGAAAATCCCATGGGGCATGTCATGTGAAAAGAGTCGCGCACAATATACCTGTCATTGTATTAGCTTAAATTGCTTAATAGTAAAATAACTTGCTTGCATCTTAGAGGTCCTAGGTTTGAATTCCTGTTCCCCCGAATCAAATATATATTTGATATGGGGGAGCGGGGATTCAAACCTAAGAATGCCGGGCTAATCATGCGAGACAGTGACAGGCATATATATATATATATATATTCTTGTCACTATCTCGCATGATTGGCCACGCGATACGTATATTGGCCATGAAATATTAAAAAGACGGTCAGCATGATCGAATTAACCACTCTGAAGCTTCTGAATCTGCACTGAATGGTAGCAGGCGAAGAAGATGAAAAAGTCAATTCCAACACTAGAATAATAAGAACCATAATGAAATTTTGGGACCTTTGGGTCATCCCAACTCTCATTTCTTCCTTTAGAGTGTAAGGTTGCTAGTTTGATCACAGTCAAAGAAACTGGAACGAAGAAGTGATTAGATTGCATTTTTTGCCAACTGATCTTGATGCAATTCTTAGAATTTCTATTCCTCATGTTGCTATTGCTGACCCTCTTCTATGGCATTTTACAAAACGAGGTGTTTATAGTATCAGAAGTGGATACCATTTAGCTTATTTTATGAAATTCTCTTGTTCTTATAATACTTCATGGTGGTAGAAAAAGTTATGGCATCCTCTTAAAGTAAAGGTATTTCACTAGAGAGCTATTAAAGGTGCATTGCCTATTTTAATTTGAGGTGCAGAAAAATCGTTTATGATATTAGTTGTGAGTTATGCGGTTTTGGGAAAGAAGATGTTCATCATGTGCTTATTGGTTGCAGATTTACCAAGCAAGTTTGGAAACAATCCGTTTAGATTATATTGCTGGCCATCATCAGCCTTGTTAATATGATTATTTGGTATCGTTGTTGAGTGAAAATCTTAAAAAAGAAAAGCTAGAAATTTTTACTATGACTTCTAAGTCAATTTGGCTGGCTGGAAATCAATTTATGTTCAAGTTCTGAGTTTGGTGTCCAGCTTTGATTGTTTTAAGAGCTGAATCTGTCTTGGATGATTTCAACGATGCTAGGTCCTCAATGTTATCTTCTAATGGTAATTTGATCCCAACAAAGCCCCCCCAACAGTTTTCTTGTACAAACTCAATTCTGATATAGCTATTGCTTGATGAATGGTCTTTCACGTTTGGGAAGTGTTTAATAGAAATCATTCTGGAGAGATTTTGGTGATAATGATCGCTAAAAAGCTTTTATTCGAGTGATGTGGAATTCGAAGAAGCCAGGGAAATCTTTCAAAATGTGAAGTTGGCAAGAGACGGTGGTTTTTGGCCTTTGGAAATTGAAACTGATTCAACCAATGTTGCGAGTCCCTTAAGAGGGGAGCTGCAAACTAATGGAGATTTGGTTGGTTAGTGCTTGTAATTAAAACATGCTATGAGATTGTAATACCCTTTGTGTTAATGTTGTTTAAAGATAATGTAATACTTTAGCTCATAATCCGGCAAAAAAAAGCTCGTCTTATCCGGTGCCTTTAGTGTGTCAAGGATCTACTACTTAACTTATGTTCTTTGGTGTATCTCTTTGTCTTTGTTGCAATGTATTATTGCCTTTTTAAAAGTAAAAAATTCTCTATTGAGTAAGTTGTCTAGTTAAAGAGAAGAAGATACTTTAAGTTTATAAGTAGGAGAATCACTAACTTAATAAGCTAGTTTTTTGAGTTTATAAGTAGGAGAATCATTAACTTAATAAGCTAGTTTTTTGAGTTTGATACTTGGATCCTACACCAAATTACTTAACAAGTGATATCAGAGTTAAATCTTAAAAGTCTAAATGTGATAGACTCATTGCGTCGAACTAGATAAACTCAATGTATCAAATGAAAGGGCTAGCATTGCTCCTTACTAATTATTGGTGTAGGATTAGTTCAATGTGAGATTGTTAAGTGAGTTATCTAGAGGATTTGTTCAATGAGGGATTGTTGAGTGAGTTGCCTTGAACAAGATGGACTCACTGTGTCAAATGAAGTGATCAATGTTACTCCTCATCAATGGAGGATTCGATTGAGGGGGATTGTTGAGTTAGTTGTCTGGAGGATTCGTTTGATGGGAGGATGGTTAAGTGAGTTATGTCGAACTAGATTCATTCGAGGAGGAATTATTGAGTGAGTTATTTGAAAAATTCATTTGAGATGAGAATTGTTTAGTGAATTGCGTCTTGAACTAGATGGACTCACTGTATCAAATAAAAGGCCGGTGCGCTCCTCACCAACGAAGGATTCATTCGAAAGAGAATTATTATTAAGCTATCCCACATTGGCTGAAGAAAGAAAGAAAGATAATTGTATTTACAAATAGAGGGTCACTCCATTTAATAGACTAATTTTTTTTTTTTTAACACTTGGTACCAAGCCCCAATTTGAAATTTAAACAAGAAAATTGGTTATAAGTAAAGAAAGAGAAACATTGTTGTAGACATACTAAATTAAATATAAATTAGAAACTATGTCAAAGAAAATTTGCATATTAGATACCACGCTTGGGAGCCGGGCAGATACCATTTAGAATATAAGTTTTTTATATACTACATGCGAAGAAACCATAATAATATGCTATCGATGGCTGACCATTTCTTAAACTCATCTTTGCCCTCTGGTGTCTTGGTACGCATTGGTTCGTGGAGTTGGCTAAAAAACAAAAGAAACACAGCGGTTATGCCCGCGCTTGGCTGCTAGATTAGCTGCCATTCGTGCATTACTTATGCTAGGGGATTGACGGCAAGACTGCATGGCAGTCTTGTGCAGTGAATTCAACCTTCGAACGCTAAATTTTTTCTTAATTTTTTATTACAATCATTCTACTTTTAATCATTTTTCGACAATATATAAAATATTTGTATTTGTAACTTAAAAGCAACTCTAATATATTATCTTTCACCAAATTTTCATTAATAAGTGATGAATATGTTTTTGTGAGTTAAAGTGAGAAGGAAGTTAAAGAATTCAATTCACAAAATTTTTTTAGTCCATTATAAGGATATTTGACTACAAAAAAGAAAAAAAAAATGAGTAGAATGGTAGCTAAATTAAGAAATGACACAAATTTCTAAACTACTTCGGAAAATTTCCTAGTCAAAATCATATATTTTCAGGCAAAAGTTGTATGTTCTTCGCATACGACGTGCTCAAAAAAATCTTGGGCAAGACTTGTGCGTATTGTACAAGACATAAACCGGAAGAAAATAGCATTAATACAAAAACCTTAAAGACATAAACTGGAAGAAAATAGCATTCATACAAAAAGCTTATAGACATAAATGACTTTCTTTTGAGATGATTATTTTAGGCAGCAATAAGAAAGCATCACTGAGAAGTACTGCTGGAAAGAATTTTTTAACATTTTCTTTTTTCTTAATCACGGGATAGAATCCTATTGTTTTATAAATGTAGAGCCAGATGCTATCCCAGAGTGTCCAGGCAAAATGCATAAATGCTTTAACAGACCAGCCAACTGGAGAAACAACATGCATGTTGGATAAAACAAAATGGGGTGTACATCTCTATGATCTTCCTGCGTCTGCTGTGTCGGTATCTTCTATTTGACCACCTAATTTAACGATATCTTCTACAAGTATTTTTCCATCTGTTGCAAGGAAAGGAAAACAGGATAATTATGACTATATTTTAGGACATGTAAAAGCATATAGAAACAAGTGTTCCATTTTCCTTCTCCAAGACAATACAACAAGGTCACGATGCATCTACTCCCCTTAAGTTTACTAATAGTTTGTGAAGTATGAAAAAGTTGCAGAATGCACAATCATAAATATTTTGAATACTGACAATATGAAGAAAAGATTAATGCTTTATTAGTAAAGGTAGCAGAGAATGCTTTGATCTTCTAACATCAAAAACACCCACTAATTGCTTCATGAAAGAATAATGTAAAAGTAGAAGAATTGGTGTATTTAAGTTCATTCTCTATGTAATTCCACCGATGGAGTTGACATGCTTTCAGAAGTTTGATAATTGGAGGTTATGAAGTGACAACAATATATAAGACTACAAAAGGAAATTGCCACTGACCTCCATCTTTTGAAAGATTGGCAATAAGTTCTTGGATGCCCTCCTTGCCCAAAGTGTCTTTAAGGTACATAGCCGCAGATGCTACCTCCTCAGGAGTCACTTTCCCATCATAATCTCTGGCAAGAAATCACACAAATTATTTGTGCCAAAATTATAAGTTGATTTAGAAAACGGGTAAGGAAGCTTAGGGTAAAGGAGAATAATCTCAACTTAGCTTCCATAACTTTGCCAAGGTATTTGAGCCAGGAAAAAAATGCTAAACTTTAAGGGAAAGGAGAATAATCTTTACAAAAAAAAAGGACAAAGGGGGAGTACTACAAAAGATGGTATTTGTTTTGTTGGATAAAGGAGAAGAAAATTAATAGTGTACTTTAATCAAAAGTACTGATACACAGAACCACTGGACTCAAAATTTTAGAAGATTGCTACCTCATGGACAGATCATTAGCATTTTTTATGAGACAAATCATGCTTCTTGAAGCTTAAGTTCATCAATAGGAAGGGGTCAATCAGGAGTGCTTATGGTCCGATATTTGAAGCATTATTATAAGTGAGCTTTTGAAGGAAATATTTGTTGGATGGCACTCAAGCCTTGTACAGTAACTCAGTAAGAGTTGGGTTAGAACTGAGGCAGTGGTCAAGATAGGAGGCCATAATGGACAGGCAAGCATGAGGTACTTGAGTGATTGATTTGACCTACCCATAAAGAGGATGTCCGTCTTACTTTGTAATGGCATTAAAAGGCATGGAGTCGACAAGCAAAATGTATGGACATGGACAGTGGAAAAATACCATAGTAAAAACATATAAATTTTCAAGAGGCATGTAACAACCTATCAAGCAATCGCCACCGATCTCCAATTTTGGCATCAACATCATCAATTTCTTTTTCAAGTTTTTGGAGCATAGCATCCACCTGAAATTTGAAAAATCGAACCAATATAGGCACATTTAGTTGCATTGATGTCTTAAATGGAGAAAACAGAGCAAAGAAATTGATAGCAGAATGATAATGATTGGAGCTCATGATAACATTAGATTATCTGAAAACTAATTACCCTGTCTATCAGCGCCGAAGAAACCTTATCATCAATATCCTTCTCAGCATCTTGGTCAGTCTCATCCCTGGCAGCTTTGTATGCCTTCTTAGCTTCTTCTTCACCTTCTTTACCATCTTTCTCTACCATACTGTTATAAAGTTCTATCTGGAAATGATCATAGTAACAGACAAATAAAAAGACATACTTTCCATAAATGGAGAAGAAAGAACAATAAAACTTCAAGATTTAGCTTTCTAATTTCCTTATGGTTTTTAATCTAGGACAATGTACATGTCCGATAAGATCAGGGGAATGGACTGTGTTCCACTTGTGGCATCAGCAATTTATGAGATAATGTGAAGGTCATACTCATGAAAAAACTTTTACCAAGACACTACATGGAAGAGCAAAATGCAAAGGAAAAAAAAACCATTATTAATTCCACAACATTACTACTTAATCTCCTCATAAACAATGTTATACATCATATAACTGCAATTTGCTAACATGGTCTAAATTTTGACATCAAATTTTGGGTGAGTGAACATTCAGATACACAAAATAACAAGAAAAATTTCTACAATTAATCAGACTGCAGAAGGAAACGAAGAATTTTGTTATAAAAAATCCACAGGAAAAGATCTTGCAGTCACTAGATTTCAACAGAAAGTTATTGTACAGTGACTAGATTTACACATTGCAGCCTAAGGAAAACTTTTTTCATAAATAAATGTCACAACGAAGTATATCAAAAAATAAAATTGGTACAATAAAGTGCAATGAAATGGTGAACTGTGGAATCTAAAGGATAGAGGGGTTTTATGCTTTGAAATTCATATAATTAGGAGATTGAGAAAGAGTAGGGAAGATGACACTTTGTGATATAACATCACATCCAGCTTTTTTAATAATCACTGAATTATAGATTAAAAAAATCATTTATTTAATGAATTTACACCTTAAATATATTAATTCGCAACTTGTACCTCATCTTTTACAAGTCTCAGGAACTCTTCACGTTCCCTGCTGACAGACTGAAATAGGCAGTAGAAAAGGCAAGTCAACAGTCTGAATAATGCCAGCTCATATTTAATAAGACACAGCAATTAACAAATGATCTGATATTTGTCCTTACAGATGCAGAAGCTAAAACAGCCAATGCACGACTGAGCTCGCAAAGCTGCTCATGTTTTTCCAATGTTTTTGCTTTTGCTTGTTCTTGTGCCTCTTTAGCTGTTGGATCAATCATTTCTTCCAAAGCCACATCCTTTTGGCTGCTAACAGATTCCTTCATCTTGGCCTGCTCCTCTTCCTCTTCCTCCTCTTCCTCCTACAAATCAATTCAATTCATATGAACAAGGAAATTAAGACATAGCAACCGAGATAAAAGCAAAACTACAAATTATTGCAATATATTTAATTAATGAGCTTCAGGAACTTTGAATGAACATGCTTCTCAACACATTAAATTATTAGAATTTTGGGCTAACACGAAATATAGACAAACCCTTGAGATTTTCCTCCCAATGTCAATTAATACCTCTATGAAATGAATTCCATTAGGCAGTGCTACTTCAACAACCAAACTTAGCAGTGTTTCACAGGCTTATTATTGGACAAAATTTATGTATGTTATTGGACAAAATCATCACCAGCAGAGATGTCCTGTCCTGATGGGCTCACTCAAAGTAACCCTTTCATCAGAAACCTTTCTAACATATTTCCCATAGTTATCGACAGATATAAAACAGGGATTATTTACACCAAAAGTTCAAAATCTTGTACACAATGGCTCAAAAGCACATTGAAACACGAGTTGATAGAGAATCTAAACTAAAGCACCACCAACTCCTGCTTCTACTACCAGCCCAACATTTTCAAAATCCAGAGAGCAATGGCTCAGTGAAGTTGCAAGTAGCAAGGCACTGATATTTCCAACATTTGGTCTCAACTTTGTGCCAAACACAAACAAATTGATGGAGGATTTTCAGTATTGGATGAAGAATTTAGATAGAGAGCCCACAACTTTTCGTAGAATGATAAAAGCAACATTTACAGAACTAGATGTTTTTATTGTGGAGTGTTTGAGACGACAGGGGGAAAAAAGTGATAGAAGATTTGGGATGGCTCATAGACGGGATTATCCAGTGTGTAGAACAGCCCCAGATGGGGGAACCCACAAGAATGAGATACTAAATTGTCAAAGTGATTACTCATAGTATGAAGCTATGGACAAACCATTCTTACCTGTGGAAACAATCCCACCCATTCAACAATTTCAAATCCATAATTCAGTTTGAAATTATATATTAAATTTTTCTGATAATTAATAAACTTTGGGTTAACAGGGGAAAAAAGAGTGAAGCATAAGTCAGTAAATGCATCAATGGACTGCCAACAAAAAGAAGAGAAGCACTTAGCAGAAAACATGAACAAACTTTAGTAATAATATGGAACAAACACCAGTTCCCATGGCCCAACGAATAGACCTGAGCATGGAAGAAATAGCATTTTCTTTTTCCTTAATAAATGGTAGAAGCAAATAAAGTATCATATAAATAACCTTAATCAGTTCTTCCTGCATTTCCAGGAACTCCAACTTCCTTCTCCTTTCTGAAACAGAATCTTCAGATGGCAAAGCTGTAACCCCAACCGTATCCACAACCTCATCAGGCAGGGAGGAGAGTGTAGCTTGAACAGCTTCCTCTGGCCTAACTTTTCCAGACACTGAGAAGGCTCTGCAAAGGTTACAAACAAAATAAATATATAAACCTGGTCTTATGTTTTAAACCAAAAACTAACTTGTAATGCATTACGTTACCTAGAAAGAATCAAAAGAGAAGATGGAACAGAGTGATTGAGAGACAAATCCAGCCAATCACGCAACTGCAAAGAGATATAGTGATTTATAGGCCAGGATAATGGAAGCCTTTGTAATAACTTTCACAGAATATAATAAAATCTTGAAGCAACTACAGTCATCTGCTTATATAAAAGTTCCAGAACTGAGGGCTATTGCAAAACATAGGTCCAATTACACAACTTCTAAAAGAAAATTATTACAATTTTTTATTATAAAATATTTTTTAACCTCTTCGGCACCTATTGTCATTTATTATTTAGATGAAGATCATGTTGAAGATAAAGTTGATTTAATGTCAACACACTTTGCGGAAGGCCATTATAGAACATCACAAGTAAAAAAATATCATAATCCCATAAAACTACTAAAATTGGTGTCATAAACTTTTATTCTTTGATGAAAACTATTTGGGAAATAGCCATAAGATAAGGTTATTGATTAGGCCACTAGGCTTGAAGTGTATCCAGCCAGCTTGGCTTGTTAAGAGACCTGAACAATAATTGGGAATACCAAATACCGACTCAATGAAGGGATAGGAAGAGTGGGTTCATGGATGCAAGCACCATGAATGAACAAAACTAAGTGCTTGTTTGTTTTTTTTTGACTTAATATTGAAGATGACTTAATTAGCATATTTTGTCATTTAAGGTTTTTTGTTTTTTCAGTTTATGAGAATTTTAATGTTGTTTGTTTTTTTCACTTTATGAGAATTGTAAGTCAATTTTGACTTAATTAAAAAAGCCAAATTTTTTTGGCCTTTTGACTAGATGTAAAAAGTCTTAATGATTTGATTAATTTAATTATCAAAAAGATCCTTACCTATTTAGCATATTATTCCTATTCATATAAAACTCATCTCTTTTATTTAGTCAAATACCTATCATATAAAATACGTACTATTGTGATGAATTTCACAATTAATGTGCTTTTTTAACATATATTATATAATTTACAATAACTTTCAGGTTAACAATATTTATTCGTTATAAAAAATTATAATAAAATTCAGGTTAACATTGTTTCAATATTAATTATATACTTAAATATTATTTTATTTAAATACTTTTCATATTTTCTTTTATTAATTTAACATACTTAACATTTATAATTGAAAAAAACATACTTAACACTTATAATCAGATTAAGTAAAAAAAAGGCTCATTTAGATTCAGTCATTCAGCTCCATTCAGCGATCAGTTTAATTCAACTCTATTCAAAATTCAGTCAAAAAAACAAACATTACTCAAGACTAAGAATTTTTTATAGAGCTATCATTATTTTGATACATTATAAATATTGTGGTTTCTTTCGAAATTTTGTAGTAAAGACATGAAACATATATGTTTGAGCATTAACCTGCTGCCGCATTTCCTCCACTGAAAGTAATCCTAGTAAGCCTCGATCTCTACAAGCTTGACGAAGCTCTGCTTCTGAAAGAGACTCCACTCCCTCAGCTTGAATCATCTTATCATCATTCTTAATCCTGCCAAGCTCAAGATTGTGATTAATATATAGTGCTAGAATTAAATCATTCACTTAGAATTATATCGAGGAAATTTACAAAATCTGGACACTTTTGGCTCCAGAGTTATCAAAAATGGGCAATATTCTTCATATTTTGAGAAATTTTAACATGTAAACTTTTCATAAACCATGAAATATCAAATTTAATGAAAACTTTTTATAATTGATTCAAATTATTCACCTACTTTATGAGCTCAAATCCTGATATCATGAAGAAAATGTTCAACATACTACAAGGAAGAGAAAGCATGTTGCAAGAGTTATTGGTCTAGTTAATAGTTATTGATCTATCACAAACAAAATGTTCAACATATTACAAGGAAGAGAAAGCATGTTGCAAGAGTTATTGATATAGTTAAGAAGGAGACCAACCCAAAATTGACAGAAACTCTTAACTAATAAACACCGGAACATTTAGAGAAATACAAGCCTCTCTACCATTGTCGCAAAGGAGCTTCTTTTCCCTAAAATAACATAAAATCACTTCCAAGTAGACCACATCCCTAGAGATACACTCACAATCATCTCTAACTTCTCTATCCTAATTAACTCTTGAATTAGAATGTATCATGGAACCAAGAAAGAATCAAAAGAATATCTACTTCCTCTCTCATGATGGAGCTATCTAGTACCTCTCTCATGATGGAGCAAAAACAATACTATTGGGCAAAACGGTTGCTACTGATCAGGCTACCATTGTTCAAAGGCCCTTGATCAATGCACTCCACCACACAACTAAACTTGTATATACACAACCAAAGTAAAAAATGTTAGACGTTTTATGTTATTTTATGCCCTTAAAGCATGTGTAATAACATTTTATTAGATTAATAAAATTTATTCATATATAAAATTAAGCATACATTGATGAGCCCATATTTATGAAGTATGTGATCTATAAATTAGGCATATAATGCTAATACAAAGGGTAAGATCACAAGTTCTTTATAAATTAAATCTCGTTTACAGCCATTAATGAAAAATGGCATTTCATTATATAAGGTTGTAGTTTTTCTGCTTCTTATAGTGAATGATTTGTCTTGATCATTGAAGTAGGGACTTCGAGTAGAAAAATTAGTGTATATGTTATATTGAACGGGACTACTTTGAATTTCGATTTAGTTAACTAAATGTCGTAGATCTTAATTCACAAAAACTTGAATAAGCTTGATTAATCTTAATCCTAAGTAGGGAATGAACTTACATTCATGCATTGTATCTTTTGAGTTATCACAGAGTGAGATTTATATAAACGGTTAAAACCTCGATAGTTTGAAGATATAATTTCATAGATCGTAGGAACATATATTTATAAGATGGAATCTAATAAATAATATCCACCTAAATTATTTGCAGTACTTGATCATTAAAATCTGTGACTACGATTTATTCAATAAATTATTTATTGAATAATAATATTTATTTGTAAATTTATTTACAAATATAGACATATTAAAAGTGATCATTAAAACATTCAGTGACTTAAGGGCAAATAAATAATTAAAGAAGCAAGACGTTTTTTTCATGGTCTAACTTTAATTATGGACATCAATTAGAGACTCAATTAAGTTGTTATTATTAGTCTAAAGACCAAACCCATTTAATTAAAAAAAGTTTTAATTAAATAGGCATTTACTTAATAACATGAGTTACTAAAGTACAGTCCTTAACTTTTAGTGAAATAGCCTGGGGTTAACTTAAAAGAATTGGCGTGCCTTTTAAGTTAGAGCTAAGAAACCCATGGGGCTTACAGTCTCTCTACTAGCTTAAATTCTAATCAAACCTTAATTTTCTAATCATAATCTAATTCTAAATACCTAAGAGAGATTTCTATATATATGGGAGGTATATGATAGTAATGATATAGAACAAAGACAATAACCATAACTAAAAAAATTCTTTTTACGTATTCTTACGTGGAAAAAAAAAAATGGTTATTACCATTCTCTCAAATTTGGGTATTAGAGACTTTAGAGATTTAAAAAAAGATCCACGTGCCCACATGTGTTGAGTTTGAAGATTGAGGATAGTAGAAAAGATTACAGTAGCCAGTCAATTCAAGATTTACCATAATGAAGAATTGAAGTAATCTTCTATCTCTATACATGTAATTATGAACAAGACGATCTAACTTCCGCTGGGTTTATTTTATTAAACATAAATTTTTATTTACTACCAACAACTGATATCAGAGTCCTCTTGTTTCATATTACATGTATAATTTATTTTTATGTATAATATCAATTGTTTATTGTGGCACTAATTGCATATTTAATTTATATTTTTTATTTTTATTAATTATGTGATGAAAGTTATGCCCAATGATTTATGACTAGATATTTGCTAGTATTTTTTTCTTAGAATTATAACAAAAGGAGGTGATGAAATAATATCACAATTTCCCCTCTTGGTTAGATTAATTATTGGTGATTCTTTAGATTTTTTGTAAGCCAATTAAATGGGTTTAGGGTTTTTATTTGAAATATAAAGAATATAAATATTTTTATTATTATTTTGGTTGTTAAAAAAAAGAAAAAAAAATCTTGTAACAAAAGAAAAAAATGGGAAAGAGAAAAGGTGGGAGGCGGCCATTGAAGAGGATGGAAATAGGGTTCCATGACAAATATCACATAAGCCCCTCTAAGTTTGAATTAATTCTATTTTGGCTAAATTAATTTGCATTTATTACAAATTGGTCTTACAAGTTTGTTAATTATGCAAATAAGCCCAACAAAATAATTTATTCTCACTCAGAGCCTTCCAAGTTTTGGACAATTATAGTTTTGTTAAAAAACTTTAAGAGATTTGCAAATAAGTCTCAAGTTTGATCTAAATTTGTTTTGAACTAATTTTTTGAATATCTGCAAATTCAAAGTTGACCCAAACTACTTTTAATTTTGGTTCAATTTTATAAAATTTTATTTTGGCTATTTTATTAAAAATATTGGGTATAAAAATATTTTTTATTTAAATTTTTTTTAAGAAGGCCTAATAGAAATTTTAAGTTTAAAATATGCCCAATTTATTTTTTAAAAAAATAAGTGGACAAAAAAAATTAAAATGCCCAAAATTCAAACCCATAAAAGGGAGACAAGTAAGAGATGATAGACATTATGGAAGAGCCTAAGTTGACGTCAAGGAAGACTTTGAAGAATTTAGACTTACTTTTAATGTCTTTTTTCTTAGAAAAAGCCATAAATTATGAGTTATTTATTTATCTAGTTAATTGATTGAATGAATAACATATCATATAGATTAAGGGTGCCACATTCACATATCCATACATAAAATATATCATTTTATATGACTTTAATGTTCTAATGAAATTAGGATAAAATTATTGTCATATTTTTTAATATTATATTAATTTATTACTTGACGTGACCTTATTAATTATTTTATAAATATAAAATAAAATATTAATGAGTGGAACGCCATTTTATAAATTAATTAAAAACTCAGAATTAAAATATTGAGTGAGAGAGGGATTTAGACATAAAGCTCATGGCCTCCATTATTAGTCTTATAGTAAAGTAGATTAATGCCTTGCCTTAAACCTTGTGAGCTCCCTACGAAGGGTATTAATCAGAACTGATTACTAGATAAGACTTCCCTAAAGGATAAGATTCAATATAGGACTCATGTGAAATTGACTATCCTACGGTGATTTTTTTAATTGAAAAATATAAAGGATTGAAATAATGATATACACTCAACATAAGTTGATTGATATCCTCCCTACGGAGTTCTTGTCAATTAAATTTAAGGGCTTAAGAATCGGGAGTATATTATTATTTGATATGAGATATCTAGATAATAATAATAAATTAGTATGGTATTAGTCTGATTCATGACGGATACGACCACCCTATGAAGACGTATTCTCAATAAAAATTAAATTACCGATGCATAATATAATTAAAGAGTTCTACATAAATGCATTTCATGTATTCATGCAAAAATTACACATGCTTTCAAATAATGTACGAATTTAATTTTCAGAATCACGTCTTCATTCAGCCCACTAGCATCCATCCTTAACCAAAACAAGTTAACCGAAAATAATCATATAGATTAGAAGAGAAACTTAAACATTGTTCTCACAGTTGAAAAGCACAAATATGTCTTAACTGAAAAATGCCCTCCTGAACCTAATGAAAATGCATCCCAAGCTGAAAAAGATGCTTATAACAAGTGGCAACTGTCTGATGAAATGGTCAGATGTTATATATTAGCTTCTTTGTCTAGTACTCTAGCAAAGCAGCATAAGACTATAGAAACGGCTACTAATATGGTCTTCTGCTGCTAATATGGTCTTCAGCCTTTCAAAGATGTTCGTTGATAAAAACAGGACTTTGAGGTAGGCGACTTTGAAAGAGATCATGAATACCAGGCACGCCGAAGGAACTCCTATGCAAATCACATGTTGAAAATGATAACACTATTCCAACAAGTTGAGGCTTTAGGTGAGGAATACACTAGCCAATTTAAGGTCAAGATGGTCCTAGAAACCCTAACACCCTCATTTCAAACTTTATTGCTAAACATATCAATGAATCAGTTGAATTTTTCATTAAATGAGCTAATGAATCAGCTTAGAGCTACTGAGGCCATAATGAAACCTGGACTAAATGTTCATTTGACTAAGGGCTAATCTTTCTCTCCTAGTCCCAATCCTAAAGGAAAAAGTAGTAAGAAGAAAAAGAATAAACCCAAAAAAGCATCTAACTCAACTTTTGTGCAAATTCAACAAAAAGATAAGAAATCCAATGGAAAATGTTTCCAATGTGGTGTTAAAAGGTATTGGAAGAGAAATTGTCCAGTTCACTTAGCAAAGCTTTCAATAGCTAAAAGGGCAGCTTTTACTTTAGGTAAAATTCTTTTCATTGAGACATGTTTAATAATTGATTCTACTGATTCTTGGATAGTAGATTCTGGAGTCATCAATCACATTTGCAATTCATTGCAAAGGTTCCAGGAAACCAAACATCTCAGTGAATGGGAGATCAGTCTAAAGCTAGGAAATGGCGCAACTGTTGTAGCCAAGGCAGCGAGAATTGTTCAACTTTATTTTGATGATTTTAGGACTTTAGTATTAGATGATTGTTTGTTAGTACTGGAACTCAAACGCAATTTGATTTCAGTTAGTTATTTGAATAATTTGGTTATTCTGTTATTTTTGACTCAATTGTGATGATAAAAAAAAAATAACTCGTTTATATGTTCTAATACACTAGTTAACAATTTATACTGCACAAATCCTAAAATCAATTCACTGTATGACACAGAATTGAATAATAAATCTAATCACCATAAGAGGATTAAAGCGACTCTCACTAATCAAACAAATCTATGGCATCTACGTCTTGGTCATATTAGTCTAGATAAAATTCAAAGACTGGTCAATGATGGACCTTTGAGTTTACCAGTCTACGAATCTTGTATAGAAGTCAAAATGACCAAAAGACCTTTTAATATTAAAAGTAATAGAGCCATTGAAATGTTAGAATTAGTACACTCTAATGTGTGTACGCCCATGAGCACACAAGCTAGAGGAGGTTATGAATATTTCATCACTTTCATTGATGATCATTCTAGATTCGGTTATGTGTACCTAATGCGCCACAAGTCTAAGACGTTTGATAAATTCAAAGAGTTTCAAGCAAAAATGGAAATGCAATTAGAAAAACACATAAAAACACTTCGATCTGATCGAGATGGTGAATACCTCTATAGTGAGTTCGGGATCTATTTGTTAGACAATGGGATATTATCCCAGTTGACCGCACCAGGGTCACTTCAACAAAATAGTGTAGCAGAAAGGAGAAATAGAACTCTTCTTAAAATGATAAGGTTAATAATGAGTTATTCAACTTTACCCATATCGTTCTGGGATTATACCTTAAAAACAGTCATGTATCTTCTTAATTTAATTCCATTTAAGTCGGTCCCTAAAACACCTCTGAAAATGTGGATAGGATGTAAACCAAGTTTACGTCACATACATATATGGAGTTGTCCAGTTTATGTGCTAAAAGAGAAAACAGACAAGTTAAAATCTAAGTCAAAAGTTTGTCTGTTTGTTGGCTATCCTAAAGGAACAGGAGGAAGTCTTTTCTATAGTTCTCAAGATAAGAAAATATTAATTAGCATTAATATAATCCTTCTTGAAGAAGACTATATGAAAGACTTTAAGTCTAAAAGTAAGATAATTCTTGATGAGTTATCTGAGAGCTCTAATATTGTGCCTGATAAAGTCAATGAGTTAATTCCCAATCCAGATTATAATAACCGACCAGAGTCAGTTGCAGAACAACAATCACCGATACTTCGTCATAGTGGGAGGATTATTAGACGTCCAACTAGGTATATGTTAATTGGAGAGTCCTTTCAGGCAATCTCTAATGAGCATGAACTAGATCCCACTAGCTATGATGAAACAATCGTTGATAAAAATGAAAACCATTGGCATAAAGCTATGAAATCAGAAATGAATTCCATGTATTCCAATAAAGTCTGAGAACTTGTAGAGAAACCTGAAGGGATAAAACTCATAGAGTGTAAATAGGTCTATAAGAAAAAGAGAGAGGTAGATAGGAAGGTGAAAACCTTCAAAACTAGACTTGTTGCTAAAGGGTACACTCAGAAAGAAAGTATTAATTATGAAGAGACATTTTCGCCGATAGTCATGCTTAAGTTTATTAGAATTGTTAGAATTCTCTTATCCATTGTAGCAAATCTTGATTATGAGATTTGGCAAATAGATATCAAAACTGCCTTTCTTAATGGCAATCTTGAAGAAAGTATTTATATGATACAACCAGATGGTTTTATAGCTACAAGCCAAAAGCATATGGTTTGTAAACTGCAAAAATCTATCTATAAGTTTAAACAAGCATCTAGATCGTGGAACATCAAATTTAATCAGACAATCAAATCGTTTGATTTTGATCAAAATCCTGATGAACCTTGTGTTTACAAAAAGATAAATGGACGGTTTGTGGTTTTTCTAGTCCTATATGTAGATGATATACTACTCATTGAAAATTATGTAGGAGCATAATCATCGGTTAAAATTTGGTTAAGACTTAACTTAAGCTAGTTACATCATTGAAATTAAGCTATTGCAAGATCGTAAAAATAGGATGTTAGCTTTATCTCAAGCTTCATATATAGACAAAATTCTAGTTAGGTTTGCTATGCATGAATCCAAAAAGAGATCACTTCCTTTTAGAAATAGAATTGATCTATCCAAAAATCAGTGTCCCAAAACTCCTGAAGAGATAGATCACATGAGAGGAATTCCTTATGCATCAGCAGTAGAAAGTCTCATATATGCAATGCTATGTACTAGACAAGATATTTATTATGTAGTCAGCATGGTCAGCAGATAAAAATCTAATCTAGGACCAGAACACTGACTGTAGTAAAGCATATATTTAAATATCTTCGGAGAACGAAAGATTATATGCTCGCATATTCCAGTAAGGATCTTATACCTATTGGGTATACAAATTCAGATTTCCAAGCAGATAAGGATGCCCGGAGATCTACCTCGTGATATATGTTTACTTTAGGTGGTGAGGCTATAAGTTAGACGAGTGTAAAACAATTATACATTGCATACTCTACCATAAAAGCTGAATATGTAATTGCGTCAGAAGCTACAAAAGAGATTGTATGGCTCCATAAGTTCTTTATGGAACTTGAAGTGGTACTTAGTACTAAGATGTCAATTGTTATTTATTTTGATAATAGCGAAACTGTAGCACAATCCAATGAATCGAGATACCACAAGAAAAGAAAACACATTGAGAAAAAATATCATTTGGTACGGGAGCTTGTGCAAAAGGGTGAAGTTATGGTATCTAAGATTGCATTAGCAAAAAATCTAGCGGATCCATTTACCAAATCATTGCCAGCAAAGTGTTTTGAAACTCATAAATATGACATGGGAGTTCGACAGATGCCCGACATGCTTTAAGGCAAATGGGAGATTGTTAAACATTCTATGTTATTTTATACCCTTAAAGCATGTGTAATAACATTTTATTAAATTAATAAAATTTATTCATATATATAATTAAGCATACATTAATGAACCCATATTTATAAAGTATATGATCTATATATTATGCATATAATGCTAATACAGACGGTATAGATCATAAGTTTTTTATAAATTAAATCTAGTTCATCGTCATTAATGAAAAATGGTATTTCATTATATAAGATTATAGTTTTTTTGCTTCTTATAGTGAATGATTTGCCTTAATTATTGAAGTAGGGACTTCGAATAGAAAAACTAGTGTATATGTTACATTGAACAGGACTATTGTAAATTCCGATCTAGTTAATTAAATGTCGTACATCTTAATTCACAAAAGTATAATAAACTTGATTGATTTTAATCCTGAGCAGATAATGAACTTACATTCATGCATTGTATCTTTTGAATTATCATAGAATGATATTCATATAATAGTCAAAACCTCAATGGCTTGGAGATATAATTTTATAAGTCGTAGAAACATATATTTGCAAGATGGAATCTAATAAATAATGTTTACCTAAACTGTTTGCAATACTTGATCATTAGAATCTATAGCTACAGTTTATTCAATAAATTATTTATTGAATAATAATATTTATTTGTAAATTTATTTACAAATATAAACATATTAAAAGTGATCATTAGAGCATTCGGTGATTTAAGGGCAAATAAATAATTAAAGAGGCAAGACATTTTTTTTATAGCCTAACTCTAATTATAAACATTAATTAAATAGTCAATTAAGTGGTTATTATTGGTCTAAAGACCAAGGCCAATTTAATTAAAAGAAGTTTTAATTAAATGGACTTTTACTTAATAACATGGGTTACTAGAGTACAGTTATTGACTTTTAGTGGAATAGCCTAAGGTTAATTTAGAAGAATTAGTATATTATGAGATAATAAAGACTAAGCCTTTTAAGTTGGAGTTAGAAAACTCATGAGTCTTACAGTCTCTCTACTAGCTCAAATCTTAATCAAACTCTAATTTCCTAATCCTAATCTAATTCTAAATACTCAAGAGAGATTCTTATATATATGGAAGATATGAGATAGTAATGATATAGAACAAAGACAACAACTATAACTAAAAAAATTCTTTTTACGTATTCTTACATGGAAAAAGAATTTGATTATTATTATTCTTTCAGATTTGGGTATTAGTGATTTTAGAGATTAAGAGAAGATTTACGTGACCATAAGGCTTTAGTTTGAAGATTGAGGATAGTAGAGAAAATTGCAGCCAATCAATTCAAGATTTACCGTAATGAAGAATTGAGATAATCTTCTATCCCTATACATATAATTATGAACAAGACGATCTGACTTCCGCTGCGTTTATTTTATTAAACAAAAATTTTTATTTACTACCAACCAAAAAAACCGTGATCTAAACCAGAAGCGGAACAATAGAAAAAATCAACAAAAAATGTCTTACTCTTGGAGTCTTTTCCGAAGCATATAACGTAAATATGCATCTGTTCCATAGGGGCTGATGCCCATGTACTTGCACATATTTACTAACCGAGGCCTGCATTGAAAAATCAAAAAGTCACATTCACCAAATTATCCATTATACTGACAGAAGGAAAATAATGATAAACTAAATGGCAAGCAGACAGGGAAAATTGCAGGAGAGCTTACAGAACACTAACCTGCTAATGTTATCTAAAGTAAGCTCATCATTAAATAGTTTGGCAAAGCCTAAAATTTCATCATTAGAAACACCAGCACCAGTTCTAACCTGTTGAAACAGCAGAATAAAACCTCACATAAATTACTGCCAGTGTGAAAGCAGGTGAAACATAGAGTAAAACCTACTTCCCTTGTCAGTGAAAGAAAAACTTCAATAATTACCTTGTTCATAAACTCATCAAGATCTTCTGCTGTCTTCTTAATGTCCCCACTTCGCGAGTTTTGAACTTCCTTTGCCATTTCTTTCACAGTATCTTGAAGGAACTTTGCATATTCTATTCTTGCATTAAGCCTTCTTTTCAGTGCCTCCTAAAAGTTAAGAATTTTGACTGG
Source organism: Ailanthus altissimus (assembly GCA_946807835.1). NCBI lineage: Eukaryota > Viridiplantae > Streptophyta > Magnoliopsida > Sapindales > Simaroubaceae > Ailanthus > Ailanthus altissimus. Next base: position 8,212,893 of record OX327690.1, on the reverse strand, counting down.
AAACAATATTACCCTTGACAATAGTTCAGTACAAAACTAAAAAGGATTATTAGCTATATTCCTACTTGAATGGGCTCAAATACGCAGTTTCAGTATCAAGGCTCTGACAAATGCCCAAAATGAAAAATAGAAAAAGAAAAGGAAATATTTACGAGGAGAACTGCCAAAATTTTCTCCAGCCATTACCTCTTCTTTCATCTTGTCCTGGAAGGTTGATGGCAACATACTGGGAAATAATTTCAGGAATACTGGTAGCAAGAACTCCATGAAAGGAACTATAATAAAAACTGCAAACGGAACTAGCCTAAATATATCAGCTGTGGTCCGTGTCAGTTGTTGCCTCTCCCTTCTAGAAAGACCCTTCCCACTGACAAGTTTCAACAGTAACCTTGAGCTTATCCTAACATCAGCCCAGAGTAATTTTGTTCCCAACCAATAGTGTTGCATGGTAGATTTGAATTCATCCTTCCAATGGCGAAGTTTCTTAGCCCAGTCTTCCCTAGAAGATAACATAGAACGTAAAACGAGTGTTAAAAGACTGATAAAAGAACAGATCCAACGTAATTGTTCCTGAAAGGCAAAGTTCTGAACCTGCTCATAGAAGCAACAGCTCTCAAAGCGGGACCGATACCCAGTAGCATAGCCCATACTCTCTGCATTATAGACTTAGCACTCTTTTGAGTGTCTTGCAACTGCTTAGCTTTTGCTTTAGCTTTTACAGTACTCAGACCTTCAACTGCTTGGTCACACTCCTCAGGAGAAGCTTCCTTTACTTGTTTAGCAGACTGTTGCTCATTTCCATCTCTTTCATGTTGACCAGCTGTTGCAGTGGATGCATGGCGTACAGATTGTAAAATAAGTCTTGACTGTAATGGAGAAATGAAATTAACCCTTCCAACTCCATAACCCAAATTAGAAATCTGGAAGAAGTTATGTCTCAGAAAATCAACTGCTAAACGTTTTGATAGTTCATCCTTGGTGACTGAAGATAAACCTCCTTCATGTCCGTGATTACTATCTTCAGACAAGTGACATGAAAATCCAACCAAGCTTGATCCTCGTACGTCATTAGATGTAATTGTTTTCCCATGCTCAAAACTAGAAAACCCCCGAATCAAGCAAGTAGGTTGATTCAGAGAATTGAAGAGGCATCTCTTCCTCCGAAAGATTGCTCTTGAAGTCATTATTGCAATTCTCAACCTCTGTGTACAGAGAAACTGTGATGTATCTCATACAGCTGCCTGATTTCACCAGTCTGCAGCAATAGCATAACCCTCGTCATCTATTATTTTATCCCAAATAAAAGGCTAGCCAACGAAACTGCATATCAATATCAATAGGACTAATACTCAATGGCATCTCAAGCTTCATTCTAATCAGTTCCCCTACTTTCAGTCCCAAATTTAGGCTCACCCCGCCTTTTTTTTTAGCATTCAATTGAATTGATGGATTTTAGAAAACATCTGATTAAAGACATATTGGTCCCCAATGAATAATTTTTACTTATTATCCCCAATATATACTCCAAAGAAATCATACTAAATTAAAAGGAAATCACAGCCTTCAACTCTGATCAACCGAAACACCCATACACATTGAAATAGTTAATGCAGTAAACGAAACAAACTGTTCCTTCCCCAAACACGAAATATCCGATAATCAACTTGGAACTACAAGACACTATTTGAAACCAACCAGCAATACGTTAAAGCTTGATGCGACAATTACCCAGATAAAAATTTAGAAAAACAAAAAAACACAATTGAATTAAGTCATTCAATAATTAATTTACAGTCAATAAGAGACGAGACTTTGCTGCATACAAGTGCTATAATTTAAAGACGCAATTGAAAACAAAAAAATTAGAAAAAAATATATGCATATAAAGGACGATCGTTTCACACATACCCTTTGAAGCTTAAAGGAAAAAAGATGAATCAAATGAATGTGTTTTTGAGAGAGAGTAGTTTAAGAAGTTTGAAGTGAGATTTTGGACAGAGAAGTGTGTGCCGAGTCAATAGAGAAAACAGAAGAGCCCGCACGTGACTTACTTTTACCCTTTTATTTATTTATTTTTCATTAATGTCTTTTTAAATATAATTTTTAAAAGTAAAATTTTAAAAATTATTAATTATTTAGAGTTTGTTGGTCGAGCTTTTTAAATAAAATTTTTGAAAGTAAAATTTTTTTAAAAAGTAATTAATTATTTGATTGTCAATTAAAAAAATTCTTTTAAAGTATTAGATTATTTGATTATAAATTATTAAAAGTGTTATCTGTTATTAAATTATTAAAAATAATACTTAATAAAATATATATTTAAATTTTAAATAATTTAATATTTTTTATATATAATTTTAAATTTATAATGTATTTTTTCAAATTCAATTTCTTAAAACACAATAATCAAGTAAAATTAATATATAGTAATCAACGAATCAATATAAATTATTATATTTGGTATAAAAATTTAAAAATAAAATAATACTTTTATTTATTTAAAAAATAAAATAATCAACAAAATATTTTAGTAGATTCTTGTAAAAATATGATGATTGTAGAGATATAGAGAATTAGAGATGTCATAACTTTAAAAAAAATATTAAAATATATTAGTTGAATAGGTTTTATTTTTATTAAGAGTGTATTATAAAAATAAAAAAATATTACTAGGGTCAATGTGACATTATATAAATATTTAAAAAGTTCAAAAAATTATACTCCTAAAAGTTTAAAATTTGAGCTTTTGCAAATATAGGTAAAAAAGATTTTTTTAATATCTAAAAGCTCTTCTTCAATTGTAACTAAAGCCGTCAAAAATTTTAAAAATAGTTTTTGGTATTAAAAAAATTATTTTGATTAGTAAAAAAGTTTAACCAAACAAACACTTAATTGTTAATTAAAAAAATTCTTTTTAAATAATAGATTGTTTGATTTTATTAAATTATAAAAAAAATTAATAAAATTTTTAGTAAAATTTTATTAAAATCAATCTTTTTATAATAAAAATGTTTAAAATTTAATTTTTAAAATTTATTAACGTATTTTTATAAATAACACAAAAGTGAGTTATGTTAAAAATTTGTTTTGTAATCATTTGTGAAATATGGCCAAAATAATCAAAATTCTAAATATAAAAAATAAAATTTATAATAATTTAAATAAAATTAATATATAACGATCAATGAATTAAATAAATTATTATGTTTAGTATAAAAATAAAAATAAAATATTATGTATTTATTATAAAAAAAATTTGGTACAACTTTATAAAAATAAGATGATTAGAAAGATATGAAAATATGATAGTTTTTAACAAAAAATTTAAAAATATATTAATTAAATAGAATTTATTTTTATTAAATTTATATTAAAAAATTAGAAAAATATTATTAATATATATGTGTTGATACATAATTATTTAAAAAATTATATTTTTAAAAGTTTAAATTTTAAATTTTTATAAATAGAGTTAATTATCGTATTTCTCTCTCTAAGTTATAATATAACTTAAAATAAATAATTAAAAAAAGGACTGCAACTGAAAATTTTACTCAAAGTGTACTGGTGGCACTTTAATAGGGATAGTTGCATGTTAATAGAATGTACTCCATCACATGTGATCAGTCTACGTACACGCAATGAAATATAAAACAGAAACAGAAGAGAAACCCTGATAGATCTCATGGGACGCACGATCTGCGGATGAATTTGAACCTTTGCAGTTTGGTAAGGGTTGTGTTTGCTGTGTCAATTCTATGATATTTGAGGTGTGTTCATATTCTAAATTCTTCTCTTTTTTTTTTAATTGTTGTTTGAAAATGTTTCAGGATTTTGCTTTCTGTGCCACTGCAAGAGCGCTTTCAGAAATTGCTTTCTAAGGTGAGATTTGTTTTAATGTTCAGACTATTAATATGAAATTCGCGATTGGAAGCTTTGAGATTTTGATTAAATTGGTATATTGATTCTTTGATTTATGATCTATGTTATTCTTACTTAGTCGTTTGTATTCCTATGATATATGGCTTTTTGGTGATTTTGTTTTGAATTCATATTCATTTATTTGTTTATTTATGATTTCAATTTTTTTTTTTATGCTTTGTGTAAGATGTATGTGCCTTGGCATCGGCATTTGTTTTCTTTTTTAATTCGTAGGTACATTCAAGTTTTAAGTAAAAGGGTGGGTTTCGTTGTTTATGTAACTAGGTAAAGGGACTTCTTATTTGTCCCATATCAGTCTGTTTAAGTTTGGGTGCATAGCATGCAAGCTCATATTGTGGGGACTTTAGTATGTCAGTTCTGTTTGCAACTTAGGACATTAATTTCTAGGAAACAATTGCACTGAATATTGGATGTCCCCATAGCTCTTGTACATTAAGTGTTTCTTTTTCTCCAGCACTGCTAATTATATACTGTTCAACAACAAGACATGCAAAAGTTTGTCATTTGATCTTGCTGATTCTTTCACTGGAAATCCGAGCATCAAGAACTAGGTCTGTATGCATTTCAGGTCTTTTCTTTTTTCACTAAACATTGACACAAACAGTACATGTTCCCATATGTTGTTCAAAATCACTCATCCTCTTTTTGTTCAGTGAGCTACTGCTGAACCCCTTCAACCTTGGTAGCTAGGAAACTAGTGGATATAAATATCCCAAGTAGGGGTCTAAGGTTTTTTAACCCCTGGCCTCTTGGTTAAATCTAAGGTCTTTTACTGGTCACCCAATTCCTTTAGATTGATAAATACAATTACTTAATAAGTGTTATAATACCTTTTTCTTCTTTTGATGATAGGATAACAGATCATGTAAAAATCAAACAAATAACAGTGGTTTTAAAATTTAGCTAGTTTATTTTAACACAGGTGAACAGGAATACATAAGGTTGTTACAGTCTTCCTTACATAGATGCCACGTCATAAAAAAACTTTATGGTCATTCAAGTAACTTATTTTAGTTTCCCATTGGTCGGTTTATCACATATAAATTGATTGGAGCTTATTGTAGTTATGTTGCTTAGGTTACTGGTCACAATTAATTTCATGATTTTGTGCAATTGATTTCTTTTGGGTTTTCATATTCATTGTAATTCAAATATAACTGCATTTGACTTTTGCCAGAGGGAAGTGAAAGACAAGAAGAAATGGCTGAGAACAAATGTGATGCTAAAAGTGAAAATAAAGATTCCATTGCTTCGGCAGTAGTAGAAAAGAAGCGCAAGGGTATCATTTCCCGTATTTGGAATGGTATCTTTAGAGGAAAAGGGGATGATTTTGAGAAGAGATTGCAATACATTTCCAAAGAAGAAGCTGCTGTTCTTGCTAGAATGAAAAGGAGATCCCAGACTTGGAGGAGGATGACTAGGCATCTTATTATATTTGCTGTCATTTTTGAGGTGCTCTTTTCCTTATTGCTTTTGCCTTGCCATATTAGATGCAGTACCTACATTTTTTTAAAACTTTCATGCTTTATTTTATTGTTCAAATCATTTGGTTTCACTTTCATAGGAGGAATATTAAACTTTGCTGTAATGCCAACTGATAATACATTTCTTTATGATTAAGGGAGTCCCAGTTGTCCAATTTTCATTGGCAAACTATTGAGAGGACTCAGTATTCCTTTGTTATTTCAATGTTTTAGATGTCTGGTCAAACTAGAATGCCTACTATGGTTGAATTTTGCAAGTTTTTGGCCATAGAATTTTATTTTCATACTGAATAGAAAGCTTACCAAGATTTGATCACTTCTACAACAATTTTTCCATTAAAAATGAGTTTATGGTGTGGGGTTGGAGGCAACCAATTATTGGATATTCTTTTTGTTGTACAAATCTTTTGATGGAAAAATGTGCTCAAGACTTCTCTAACTTCTAACTATCATGATTATCTTTCTTTCTGGCTCCTTTAGATATTTTTCATTACTCCTGTCACTATCATGATTATTTTTCCTCCTAGGTCCTGCTTAGATTTTTTTCTTTCACATCCGATAAGATAAGTAATGGATGATTTGCTAGGAAATCTGGAAAAGTATAGTGTGTTCATCATTTTTTTTCTTTTTTAAGATTCATGATTTGACCATAATCCTTTAATTTGATTCTTGCTACTCTTGTCAACTCAATTTTGAATATTTCCCTGGAATTGTCTCTATTGTCAGGTTATTGCAGTTGGTTATGCTATTATGACAACAAGATCAATGGAGTTAAATTGGCAGATGAGGGCACTTCGAGTTTTGCCGATGTTTCTTTTGCCCGCATTATCTTCTCTCGCTTATTCAGGATTTGTGAGCTTCACAAAAATGTGTATGTGCTTTTAACTTTAGCTCTGCTTTTATTTGATGTGACGTTTTTATTCATATATAACAGTATTCAAATCTCTTTAGTTTCCTCTCTCTCTCTCTTTAATTGGTGCCTGTTAGGACTTATTTGCTGCCCATAGTGGCAACAAATGCATCTTCATGTTGATTAAATTTCAATAATGATTGTCATGACTTCATGCTGTAAAAGATCTCACATATGCTTAATAAGGTGGCACTATGAGGACAGGTGTATTAGTTAACCTATATTTTACCTTATGTTTATAGGTGATCGCAAGGACCAGAAAACTCTGGAAAGGCTTCGGGCTGAGAGACAAGCCAAAATTGACGAACTTAAAGAGAGGACAAACTATTACACCACCCAACAGCTCATTCAGGTAATTATTGATGAAGTTTCTGCTACGTGTTCTATAGAATCTCCTTCAAGTTTTACTGGTCTGTTCATATCTTGAATTATAATAGGAATGCCTGAGGTGTAAGCCTTGATTTTAAGGTTTTAGTTTCACCACTTTATGTTGTTATGAAATAGTAACTTAGTCAATATTGAGCAATTTGTAGACTTTTGTGGTACATTAAATGAGCTTAAAGAGTCATTATCATGATCTGTTTTTTATAAAGGATTCTGGAGTTTAGTTCCCAGTGGAAATAGTTATTGCCAGTTCAAAATAATGAATCGAATGCAAGTTTTCATTTTTGTTTTCTGTAGTAGTCTATATTTGTCTTTCAAACGCAAATTGTGAGGTGAAAGAGATGTGATGTCTTTGCAAATGCATGTCTTTTTATTTGTAATAACTATGAACTATACTTAGTACAAGCTCTTGTGCAGAGATATGATACTGACCCAGCAGCAAAGGCTGCTGCCGCAACTGTTCTGGCTTCCAAGCTGGGTGCAGATTCTGGCTTGAAAGTGTTTTTGGCGGATGAATCTAAACTCAGTGTCCCAACAGGGAAGAGCGATGATGTTGAGGTTGTGCCGTCTAGCGGTCTTCGAAACCGAAAGCAATTGCATACCAGATCCAGTAGTTCTGGGAATACGCCATTGCATCATTCTGATGAAGAAACCTCTCATTCCATCATGACTGAGGGACCTCAAACTTCTGAGCACAATCAACTGGTTGTCAATCATCACTATCCTCATGGATCTACTATGCATGATGGAGGATGGATTGCTCGAATTGCAGCATTACTTGTGGGTGAAGATCCTACACAATCTTATGCACTTATATGTGGTAACTGCCATATGCATAATGGTGAGTCAACTTCTATTGGTGTTGATATTCCTATTCACATGCACAGCCCCAAAATCAATTGTGCGTTCTTCATGAAATGTGGCGGCTTGACAACAACAATTTTTGTTTATTGTTTTTATGCAGGACTTGCTAGGAAGGAGGATTTTCCATTTATTACTTATTACTGTCCACACTGTCATGCCCTGAATAAGCCTAAAGAATCTGAAGAGCATGTCTCTGGTTCTATTTCTAGTTCGCCCAATATGAGCTCCTTGACAACAGATTTGATCAATAATGAAGGTAGTCCTTTGAGTGATAGGGGACACCCAAGTAATAGCCCTGTCACAGAGGGTTCAGGAATAGAGGAATCTGAAAAAGTTGCTTAACTTGATATGGTTAGATAAGGAGCAGACTATTGCCGGACCTGCTATTTATTGGGATGAGATGTTTCTTCTACAGGTATGGGCTTTTGATCTGTTGCTTGGGTGGTGATTGTTGGATGTGTAATCAGTTTGCTTCTTGTTTGGTTCAGGAGAAGGAACTATTGCGCATTTCATATGGAAAAATCTTTTGTGCTTTGTGATTACATAACCTTTGTGAGAGACTGTACTTTGATCAAAGATATCATAACTAATTGTGCCTGCAACTTATTATATGCCTTGTGTTGTATGAAAGTGAGGAAGTTGTTTACCAACATGTGAGAATTTGTGAAAAGAGGACTTTTGATTGATCAAAGCAAGATCAATACCTTATAAGTATGTCATATGACTTGCAAAAAGGAAATAGAAGTGTTATTTGTATGCGTGAGATGGTTTCATGCTATCATTCTTATTAACTATAATTAAGTTAGAAGACCTACAGTTTATACAAAATTCTGAATGCTTATTAACCTATAGCACTTTGTCTGTCTGCCTTTTATATTTCCCATCACTAAATGAATTGTGCTGGAATGATTAACTAATAATAGCCTTTTGATTAGGTAGGAGAGCAAATATAGGTGATTGTCTCTAAAGTTGATATTTACATTTGTCGGAAGAGATCTTATGACTTGGTCACTTCTTATTTGTTGAGCGTATCTCCTCTTTCTTTATCTTTTGTGTTCTATGATATATTTTATATTTATCAATATATATATGTGATTGGTATAAAAATAGAGTAAGGGTGGGCACGATCCGGTTCAGTTTTTTTAGTGGGAAAAATCGAACCGGACTGAATCGGTTTTTTTTATTTTGTCCAGTTCGGTTTTTTATTTTAAATTATGAGTTTTTTATTTTCGGTTCGGTTTTTTTCAGTTTTTTCAGGTTTTTTTAAGGAAAAATCGAATCAGCTAGTTCGGTTCGGTTTTCGATTTTCGGTTTAGAGTTTTTTTGCCCACCCTTAAAATAGAGATTGCAAATTAATGCAAGCACTATTAATACAAAATTTAAGCCTCATTTACAGAATTTGTTGTGTATGGAAAATTACTAATAACAAAGATAGGTAACCATTATATTTGGAAATCTACTGATATAAACAGGTTGATTGAACGATAGTTAGGCGGTTGTTAGGCCAATATTGACTTGGATGCTTTTAATTTTTCTTATTTTTGAAAATAAAATAAAATAAAATAATGTTATGTTTTTTTAATAGAATAATATTAATTAGTATTAAAAATAGTACAATGGGTAATTTTAAAAATTTATATCATTTTACTGTTGATATTAATTTAAAATGAAAATTTTAATATAAAATTTGAGAAAATTCTGAAATTATATTTGAGAATGATAGTATTAATAATAAAAAGGGTTATTGTCATGAATACTTCTAAAGTAAAGTATAATTATATAAATATTTAAAAGTTTTAAAAATTAACATTAATATGCAAAAGTTTGAAAAAATATCAATACTGTTTTTTGTTAGGAAATTTTTCGTTAAATCTTTTTATAGAAGAAGGGTATTAAAGGTTTTTTTATGTTACAAATTAAATTAATTTAAAATACATCAATTTAAAATGACACGTATTGTAATAAAAAAGTGACACGTAGGTTATGAGTTAAATAATAAATATTAACAATAAAAAATAAAAATATTTTTTTTCAAAAAAATAGAAAAGAAAAGTTCCAGCGGCCAAATTAGCAAAATGAACTCGTATTTTATTTTTAAAAATTATTTTTGTCTTGAAACAAGTATCGAAATGAATTGAAACTGTTTTCTACGACCTTTCTTCTTCACCAGGTTTAAAAGAAGACTTTGCAAAATAGGCCCATGAAGGATCCCTTGCAGGTGGGCTTATAACATCAATAGGCCCATCTCCTCTTATATTGGTAATATATGCTACCTAAATTGTTTTCGTAAGTGGAGATAAGGATGGGAAAATGCCCTCTGAGGATGGGTCCATATGGGTTAGAGATGGTACGAACTTTTTTTTTTTTTTAAATACCGTGAGATATAAAAAAAATTATTTTTTAAATTATTAATAAGATAAAAATGAAAATAAGGTTTAAAAGAAGACTTTGCAAAATAGGCCCATGAAGGATCCCTTGCAGGTGGGCTTATAACATCAATAGGCCCATCTCCTCTTATATTGGTAATATGTGCCACCTATATTGTTTTCGTAAGTGGAGATAAGGACGGGAAAATGCCCTCTGAGGATGGGTCCATATGGGTTAGAGATGGTACGAACTTTTTTTTTGTAAAATTACCGTGAGATATAAAAAAAATTATTTTTTAAATTATTAATAAGATAAAAATGAGAATAAGTTTTTCTACTAATTTTATATCAATACTAAATATAAAATTTTAAAATATAGTTATATACTAAATTTATTAATAATTTATTTTATATTTATATTTAATAAAAAATTCTTTAATAATATAATTTTATTAATAAAATCTCAAACATATGTAATAAAAAATTCCTAAATTTAGTTTTTTTTAAATTCTAAATGACAAAAAAACTTATTTTTCTAAGTTGGGTTGTTATTGATTTTATTCTCTTATCAAATTTTTTTTAAATATCAAGACAATAAAGTCACTATATTTGTAATTGCGGATAACAAATATTTTAATATAAGAATGAACTCTCTATTTTTTTAATTTTTAATGAGAGAATATAAAGTAATTAAAAGAAAAATTAGTGATTCTAGGAATATAATATTATTTATTTATTTAAAAATTTATTTATTATTCTCTTAAAGATATATCATAATATTCTAATTTATTCGTTTGATATTTTTTTAAACATAATATAGATTATTTTTTATATTATTAAAATTTGTGAATATAAAAATATTATTTAATATTAATAAATAAAAAATAAAAAAATTGAGGCGGGAATGAAAAAATCATTTCTCTTATGGAAATTTTCTATCTCTGTCCCGTTAAATTTTTTTTATGAATGAGAAGGGAAATGAAACTTAAAATATAAAAAAAGAGTGGAGTATAAAAAAGTCTCTCGCTCTGCCTCGTTGTAATTGAAAATATAATTTTTTAACTTTAAAAGGAAATTTAAATTCAACACCTTTATTATTATTTTATTTTTTTGAAAAAAAGATATATTGTAAACTCTTTACTCTTAGGTAATAATTAAAGTATCGGTAAAAATAATTTGTTAAGCCACTATCAATCTTTTCCAATTAAAAGTCCATGTATCTATTAGAATTATATGCCCCTCAAAAAACAAAATTTTGATTTATTTTCTTAAATTTACTTTTTCCTTAGTTGTTTAATTAAAATCCCACGCACATATTAATGGGAAATTTTTTTCTTAATCTTTTGTGACATAAATTTTATTTGTGCAACATTGTATAAGAATCATGGTAGTGGTTAATGAACCATTAGTTGAGAATAATGCTTTTTTAATATCTTGTAAATCCAAATTTTGTTTTATGTATTTTCTGTTAAAATTAAATTATCATTTTTTATCTATTCTTATTGTGTTTTTATATTAGAATTAAATATATTTAAAAATTGATATAAATTTATTAAATAAATGCAATTTAATTCTAATAAAATAAGTAAATAAATTATAATATTTACAATAAAATAAATAGTGAGTGTGAGAAATCTAACAATATTTTTAAATACTAAAATCACTCTATAGACCACGTCTCTAAGTAAAAAAACTTTGATGATTTATTTCCAAAGACCTCTAATTGACTTATAGATATCAAGCAAAATTTCTTAGAATAAATTGAGTTTTAAGATATTAATAAATCTTCACAAACTTTGGTGTACTACTCACATCTTTTCTCCAAGTGTATCCCAACAGTCACAATTCTTACAAATGCAAAAGAAGAAATAAATATACAATATATGTTATAGCGTTGTACCTAAGAAGCAAGGCCCAACATGTCATGTTGTACCGGGTTAAACTTTTTAATTCACAAGTTTGCAAGGCGCATGCTTGACACAACCTATCAAACCTATCAAAGGTGTTATTACACAAAAAATAAAAATTAAGTTTAATATTTATAAAGTCTTGAATTTAAGACCTCGTGTTTAGCACAATTCATTAAAGGTGTTATTACATAAAAATTTAAATATAATGCTCATAAAGTCTTGAACTTAAGACCTCGTAGCCAAAAACTCTATTAAGTAAAGTTTATTAACCACAGACCAATAAAACCCTTTTGTTTATGTTTTCTAAATTTAATATTTGTGATAGAATATACAATTAAATCAATAAATATATTTTTTAAATATTTTAATTTAATTATAATATTATAATAATAATAAAAATTATTAATTGTAACTATATTGAAATTGTGTAATTTGTATTTTCATAATTAATAAACATAATAAAAAAATACATAAATTAGTTCTCAATACACAACTTACATAAATTAACATTAAATCTAAAAATAAAACAACATAATTTAATTATTAAATCTTAAATTAAAATTTTTTCGACGATCTATACACTTCGCAGCATGCCAACATATGTGTGATAAGTCAGAATGATTAGAATAGGTCAAAGTTCGGTTATAATATTTATAACACAATGTTGTAACATGATTATTAATTATTTGTGTTGAACCTATGATTGTATAATGATATGAAATTATTTTTATTGTGTTGTTACGTCGTGCAAATTGTATTTGTAATAAATATTCATTGTCACTATTTTTGTGAGATTGAGAATGAATATTGTTGTTGTCATTTTGAGGTGGCTAAAAATTCATTTTATAATAATCTGCAATTAGGAATTGGATGAATGAAAATAAAAAATAAAAAAGTAATTTTGTTGAGAATTTGTAATTGAATGAATAAAAATAAAAAAAATAAAAAATAATTTAAAATATTTTAAAGAGAGTTTAAATAATACATGAAAGATTTGAGAGAATTGAGTGAGATTTGGGAGAAATGAGAAAAAATTTGTGTGCTTAAAAATGGCACCCATGTGTGCCATTTTATATATAAGCACAAAAGTATTTGACCATTGACCAATAGTCTACATTAAAAAAATAAAAAAAGTTTTAAATACTACAATAGGCAACATGCTTGTAACTTATGTCATATGCAACAAATACTAAAATATTACATTTTTTAATTTATTAAAAAAAATTCAAGAAAATTTTAAAAAATACAAATTATGCCGACCCATGGGCACGGCCCAAATGGACTTCCGTGCCGGCATGACACAGCATACCCATAAGCCATGCCTATAGGTTGTGTTAAGTCAAGAGATAGGCTTTTGTTCCCAAACTGACATGGCCCTAAAAAAAACTATGTGTCATACCGGTTCAAGCACAAAAGTCCACTTAAATTAGTATTTTTTGTGAATTGTGCCAATTCGATATAATCGACTTGCCACCTTTACTCTTAATAAAGATAAGCAAATTTGAACTCAAAAACTTTAAAATAATTAAAGAGTTTATGATAAGATGTATTTAATACTAAAGTCTTGTTTTGAATTATATTTAAAGCATTATTTATAAATGAAAAAAAAAAATCAAGAAACTAGATGTTTTTGAATTTTTTATGTTTTATTAAAATTTTCATTTTAAACTCTCTAAAATTTTTATTTTCTCACGTATCAATGTCTATTAGATCAACTTTTTAAATTTTAGACCCAATAGAATTTCTATTGGTTGAAAACAAGATTTTTGTTCTATATTGAAATTTTAGTTTATAAAAAAATATATATATATATTTTTTATTTAAGTTGATTGTTTGATCAACGATCAAAATGATCGCTAACTTTGGCATCCACACTTAATTATGTCCCTACTTGTACTTTCATGTCTCTTCTTGTATTCGGCTTTCCTTTTCGCTCATTTTTTTGTCCGTCTATCACTTTCTCAACCACATGTCGACTCTCTATTAATTTTTAACTCAAAATCAAACTTCAACCTTAATTTTGAATCACTAATTTTAACAATATATTTTTAGCGAGTTGACCAATATTAATGCTGTTTAATGAAAGTCTATCATATTTGATAAGATACAAATAAATCTTGTAGTAATGTTACACTTATAAAATTGGGATACAAACTTTATACTGTTGATTTTTTAATTTGTATTAATGTGATTATTATACAGCACCAGCCAATTATTGACATATAAGATGCCACATTCGTCAATATACAAAATTTATATCTTATTTATGTAAATATAGTATCATTGTAAATATTTTATATGAAATTTGACATGAAATGAAGATAAATACTTGCAAATTAAATTAGTAAGTGATTGATTATTTTAAAATAAGAAGTTATGCCTTAGTTAAAATGAAAGTTTACTAAAACATTCCTACTACTAGATATCCTAAGTTTGTATTTTTTCATGGGTTTTAGTAGTTTTTAATTACTAAAGAATAGACCACCATCATAAATTGGTTGGTAGTTGAAATTATTTGATGGCATTATTAAATAGTGTAAAGGAATTTTTTTTCTTTTTAAAAAAAATAAATAATAAATTGAATCAGTTTAGAGACGAGATATTTAAATTATTACGTATGATCGGTTCAATTTATTATTACACAAAATTAGGGATTATGGTTAAACAATCTTAGCTTTTTGATATACAAGAATGATGGTGTATAATTGGTGTTTAAAAGTGGAGAAATTGGGATCCTGCTGGAAATATAATTGTGAGGATTGTATAGATGGATACTAATAAATTATATAGTCAAGGCGTGTAAGGCACTATTCTTAAACTATTTCTACCCCCACAATGATGATGATTAAGGTGCAAATGAGTTGTGTGGTAGTATAATTTCAGGATTCAATGACTACTGAATTTGTAATTATGCACACTAATTACTAATTCTGTAGGACTATAAAATAACTTTAATGATAATTGATAGATGGAGAGAATAAAAAAGAGAATGATAGATTATTCATATATATGTTAAGAGCGAGGTATGCTTCTCTATTTATAGAGGTATTTGTGCCTCCCTGAAAGGATACAATATCTTTTTAAATCAACACATCATTTGGTGTAAACACATGTCTTTCCAAAGAGTCGTGACCTTAGGAAGAGTTGTGTACCTATCCATAAAGTCATAACCTTTAATTCAAATTAGTATCTTTTCAAAGGAACACAACTTATTGAAGAGTTAAATGACTCTTCTAATAAGCCACACATTCAGCTCTAATACCATGGCCATTATATTAGGTGCCATAGGTATCAACAAAGGGATGGGTGGCAGCCCGTTTGGGCACCGCGGCGCCCAACTATGGGTGTTGCACTGCGGCTCCTAGTCATGGGCTTCTTTTTTTTTTCTTCTTTCCCTTCTTTTTCACTGTGTCCTCTCTCTCCATTAAGTCTTCAACATATATATGATTAATTTGAAATACTCTTACAATATACAACAATCTCCCACATATTTCAAATAAATCATATTATTATATCAACTCTACATTAAAGTAGAATTTAACTTATATGAATTGGTGCTCTTCTAAGCTATAAACTAACAATTGATCAAGTAATCATAACTTACAGGAACTAGGTGAAACCAAGTTTCTATGAACCTATATTCCTTTGTTGTAAGATAGAGGATTAAGTAATCAAGTTAAATTCTCAATCTTGTTTATGTCCTGCGGTTTGGACTTTACCGGTCATGTGCCTTATTGGCTTCATGAGTGCTATAGAGATACTTGCCTAGCTCTCATAGGAATCGACCCAGTTTCACACTCACATAGGTGACACTCCATCATGTATGCTCTGTAAGTAGACACGATACCCATCTATAAAGGGCTATGGAGTTCATTAAGAGACTAACTTAACCTCTTACCATAGGGAATGACTCACAAGTATAATCGTCAGTACAACTAGACAACAAGTGACTTATTCTTACCCATATGAACCTATTTCATGGGATCTTCAATCACATAGATAGGGTTACCATCACTCTTGTATATTGTTCTAGGCAGAAGTCTTATTCCCCTCAATGTATATTCCACTAATCTCATATTTAATGGCTTTGTCAGAGGATCAGATTCATTTTCAACCTCACAAAATCTAGGCTCACCACCTAAGATTCTAGCAGCTGCTTAACAATTTTATATCGTAGACGAATATATTTACTCTTCCCATTGTATATTTTACTCTTTACTCTAGCTATAGCAGTTAAACAATCTTAATTTATTGCAATAAAGTTAGGAGAGTAAGAATTAAAAGGAAGATTATATATAAGTGTCCTCAACCACTCAGCTTCGGAATAAACCTTTTCCAAAGCTATTAATTTCAATTCTATGGTAGATCGTGCAATGCAAGTTTGCTTAATGGATTTTCAACATATAACACCTCCACCTAAGGTGAACACATATCCACTAGTTGACTTCACTTCATTAGATTCTGAGATCCAATTTGCATTACTATAACCTTCTACCAGGGGTTGTGATCTACCATATGTTAGAACATAATTTTTAATGCCCTTTAGATATTTAGCAATTCTATCCAAAGCACTCAAATGTTCTTTACCAGGGTTATGAGTGTGTCTAGTCAGTCTTCCTATAACATATACTATATCAGGCCTTGTACAATTTATTAAATACATGAGATTACTAATAATTTGAGTATAACAGGCTTGACTTTCACTATGTACATTATTCTTGCAAAGTTTAGTACTAGCATCATAAGGTGTTGCCACCGATTTATATTCTAAGTATCCAAACTTCAATAAGAATTTCTCAACATGGTGTTCTTGAGATAAAGATAGACCACTATAAGATCTCATTATCTTAATTCCAAAAATAACATTAGCCTCTCTCATATATTTCATATCAAACGTAATTGATAGAGATTTCTTAGTCTCATTGATTACTTCCATACTAAGACTAAATATTAGCATGTTATCTATATAAAGATATATTATGACATAAATTTTGGTATCAAAGGTTTTATAATACACACATTTATTAGAATCAATAATTATAAAACCATTTAATAACAGAACTTTGTCAAATTTCTTACACCACTGTTTCAGTGCCTGTTTCAAACCATATAATGATTTTACTAACTTACATATTTTATCTCTAAACCAATACTAATACAACTTTCCAGTTATTCTATATAAATCTCATCTTCTAAATCACCATTTAGAAAGATAGTCTTTACATCCATTTGATGAATATACCAATTATGGATTGTAGCTAAGGCAACCAAAACTCTAACGGATGTGATTTTAGTTACAAAAGCATAAGTATCAAAGTAATATAAGTCTTTCTTTTAAGTAAACCTTTTGGCAACTAATCTAACTTTAAACTAAAAATTGTTCCATTAGCCTTTATTTTCTTTTTAAAGATCCATTTACAATCGATGAGCTTTGAACCAGGAGAAAAATTAATTATTTCCCATACATAATTACTTATAATGGAATTAATTTTACATTAATAGTCTCTCCATACAGGAGCATCAAGAGAAGACATTGCCTCATTATATGTCTTGGGGTTATCTTCCATAAGAAAGATATAAAAGTCATTATCAATATTAGTGGTTGTTCTCATTCTTTTACTTCTTCTAAGTTCATTATTTGAGTTTTTAAGAGAATCATTATCTATATTCTTCAAGTCAACAATTTTTCTGGTTTAGCTTTTTTAGGAAAAATAGTTTTAAAAAACTCTACATTTTTAGATTCTATGATATTATTTGCATCAAATAAATTAATGGTATAGTCTAATACCAAGAATTTATATGCAACATTATTCTGGATATATCCTATGAACATATAATCAACCATCTTAGGTCATATTCTTTTTCCTTTTAGGATCCAAAACTAAAACCTTAGCCAGATACCCCCATATATTGAGATATGAAAGATTAGGTGTATGACCTTTCTGTTAGGGTCGGTGCTTACGTGTCATCCCTCGATGTACATATACTTGTGTATTTATATAAGTGTATATTCTCATTAAATTGCTAATACCCATTTATATGGTATTATGCATGTAACGTTACAGACATTGTACGATCTAAAAGAGTTCAAATTATATCTAAATGAGTTTAGATAAGGACTCAAGTTAGCTATGCTGAGATATATAATTGCTAAATGTTAGCACAACTAAGTGTTAGCTGGTTATAATACTCAGCATATCCAAGAGTTGGAGCATTGTCTGTAATGGGACATAGACCTGGAATATACTAGTAACTGCATAGTTATAAGAGTTGCAAACGGGTGCTAAGAAATGCTAGCTACGCAAGTATGTTCTCGAATAATCATCCCTAAATTATTTCTGCCGATACGGGTCTGTCGGTAGATAAGTAAGATCAGCATATGCCATACCTATAGGGTATAAATGGTCGTTCCTAGCCGACTGTGAGCTTGGAGCTCGTATTGACATATGGGTATCCAGTTAGGACTGGATATGGGACAAACTTATGAGGGCCTCCGATAAACACCTAATGTAAGCCGTCAACGGAGGGTCCTCTCGAGTTGAGTAGTATACGTGGTCCTTTGACCTGATTGCCACGGTAAGCTTGTAAGTGATCCACCATACTTTAGTTCCACGCATGTCACAGACCTTTCATGGTGTGACCGTTGGGTATGGTCCGATGCTTATGGAGTCCGGTGTGTACAGATATGGGATCTGTCAGCTCCCATATGGAGTTAGATATCTAGATACTTCAAAACTGTATCTCAGAAAGTCTTGTGGCCACAAGCAATTATCCCAGAAAAAAGTTTCGCCAGGGTGGAAAAATATGAAAAATTAGTTTACACATATTGTTCAATGAGATACAAGTCTGGAGATAGGACATGGATGAGCACTGGAGATTTGACGGTGATAATCTATATCCCCGCACATCTAGGATATCATAACGAAAGGACTATACGTATGCGTTGTAACCTCAACTTGCATGGTTCAACGCGCTGATTTGTATATCCGTGGCGTGTGTATGAGACATTGCTCACGGACTCATAGAATAGTTCCATTTGATGAATCGGGCGTAAGACCTAGAGAGTCCCGCGATATGGAGTGTACCTATTGTGCACTAGGGTAGCATGACGGATTAAATTGTTAAATCCAATAATATTCAGTAATACCACGAGAATGCGTATGTGTCTGTATTTAAGTGTTAAATACAACAATTAGTTAATAATTGTTATTTACTAATTGTATTATGACACGTGGCATAGTGTGGACCCTCAATTGAGTTTACCCAATTGTGAGATTTAGTGGGAACCACTAGAGGGTAAACTTGATAACTATTTATGAGGGGTAAAATAGTTATTTCTCACTTTAATTATTTAATGGTTAAATAATTGAAATATATCTCTTATTATATTATATAATATATTATTATTATTTATATTATATAATACATTATTATTTTATTATATATATATATATAAAGAGAAAGAGAGAGAAAAGTGATTTTTTGGTAGGTGTGTGGCCATTTGGCCAAGAGAAAAGAGAAGAAGAAATGGAGAAAGAAAGAATAAGAAAGCAAAAATAAAGAAAAAATAAAATTGTTTCATTTTTCTCAATGCTTCCAATTGAAATAATGGTGGATTGCTTTAAATTCTTTATTTTTTATCCTTTTGGAGAAAATGATATAAACACACACCCGTCCATTTTGGAGATTAAGATTTAATTCCGTACTGAATATAGGGCTGTTGTTCTAGCTCACCAAGCTCACCGTGTCGGTGACTTGAACTGCCCGCGAGTTGATCTCCATGCGGACTCCAGGAAAATACGTGTATAATGTTACACGTTAAAGTGAGTTCTTAACCTTTCTAATATATTAATATGATTAATATATTTATTTATTGTATTTATTATGTATTTCGCGCTTCCGCAACTTTAAATTCGTATATGATACGCATAATAGGCAATAGACACAATAGCACATATATACACCCACGTGTACTAGATTCCTCTGACAACACTTTCCATAACTTATAGGGTGTTATTCTAGTTTTCTTATATGGAACACGTTTTTGTATATGGCAAGCAATCAAAATTGCTTCTCCCCTACAAGTTCATTGGTGCTCCAGAATTTAAAAACATATAATTCATTATATTCTTTAAGGTTCTATTTTTTTCTTTCAGCCACCCCATTAAATTTAAGAGAATATGGAGGCATCACTTTATGTATAATTTTATTGTCCTCACAATAAGAACTAAATATCTTTTACATATATTCTCTATCTCTATTTGTTCTTAATCTTTTAATTTTCTTTCCTAATTGATTCTCAACTTCTTGTTTATAGATTAAGAATCTGTCATATAACTCATCTTTATTTCTCAAAAGATATAATTTAATATACCTTGAAAAATCATCTATAAAGGTAATGTAATACATTTTTTCTCCTCTAGTCATGACATCTTTTATTTCACCTAGGTCCTCTAGTTATGACATCTTTTATTTCACCTAGGTCATTATGAATTAAACTAAGTAATGCATTTTCTCTAAAAGGAATTGGTTCATAACTCTTCTTTATATACTTTCCTTCCACACATATATCATATTTATGTATGTCTTTTAAGCTAAAATTTGAGAGTAAACCAATTCTTTTCATTTTTTTTATATACAAATAATTCAAGTTACCTAGTCTATTATTCCATAGATTATAAGGCTCAATAATGTAAATAGAAATAGAACTTTTATTATTAGAGGTTTCTATTATATTGAGTTTGAACAAATCATTGAATAAATATCATTTTCCAATAAATGTTTCATTTTTTGTCAATACAATTTTATCTCCTTCAAATGAGACTTTTACATTAACTTTACCAAGCATAAATACAGAAATCAAATTATATCTAATTTTTGAAACATATAACACATTATTCAGTACAAGAAATCTTTCAGAAGTTAATTTGAGGAGAACCTTTCCTTTACCCATTACAGGTGCAGGATGAGAATCTCCAAGATACATATGTTATTCCCCTTCTCTTGTCTAAATATAGTCATGAAAGGCACTCTTGTCACCACAAATGTGTCTTGTGGCTCTAGAGTCTATGACCCATTCTTTGTTACTATTTGCAACCATGTTCACTTAGAAAATGATCATTACAATAATAGCATATTCTCCCTTAACCAAGTTGGCTTTGGGAGTTTTATTATTTTTCTTTTTATCTTTCCTGTACTTGCATTGGTAGGCTAAGTGATCACCTTTGCCACAAACATAACGCTTACCTTTCTTCCTTTTAAATGAGGGCTTTGTGTTCTTAAGGTAAGTGTTATTTGTGATCTTACCATTCTTCTTATTATCACGATTTTCATTCTCCATCAAACTTGCCTTAGAAACAAATTGTGTTTTAAGAGATTGAAATTGAGGAAATATAGGATAAAATTTAAACTTACATATTAAAAAGATTAAATTATTTAGATTTGGATGTAAAATTTATTAAGTATTATTTTTGGTAATTTAATAACAAATAAACACTTTTAATAATTCATAATTAAATGATCTTGATACTTCAAAATAACTTTTATTGACAATTAAATGATCAATACCTTTTTCTTAAAGCTCTATTATAATTTTTTATTATAAAATTCTATTTAAAAAGCCAACCAAACAAGCATTAACAATGTTAACCAAGTGACATCTACAAAGTTTAATTTTAATTCGTCATTATATATTATTTATATAATTTATTTATTCATTTAGTTTTTTTAAAAAGTTTGGTAGAAGATGAGAATCCTTACCCACAAAATTTTAATCTTTGTTTTTATTTTTATTTAAACTCAAGACCATAAATACTAAGTACATTCATTACTAGCCAAGCTAAACTTGGGAGGTTATCATATACAATTTAAAAACTCTATTTAAAAAGTGCAACAAAACAGGCTATAGAGCTTTCTAATATTTCTTTTATATTTGTTTAATGTCAAATATATGCTAATAATATTTTATTCATTTCATGGTATATACTCAGTTAAAATAAATCTTATTCAATTTATATGCTCTTAACATCTTTTTGAAAGCTATCGTACATTTGATTTTATTCAACTAATATCCATACAAGATTATATACCAATTTTTTTTTATCATTGATAAGTACTATTTGATTTGATTTTTAATTTTTGTACCAAAAATAATAACATATTTGATTCATTAATTGTTATATAGTAATGTTACTTAGATCTTGTGTTTTAAGAGATTACTAGACATTTAACATTTTCTTGAAAATTGTCATATCTTCATATATTTACAACTATCATACATTTTAAGACTTTCTAGCAAAAATCTTTTGTCATTAATAAATACTATTTTATTTTTTAATTTTGTACCAATAGAATAATATATTTAATTGCTATATATTAATTTTATTTGGATTCTTGCGTTTTTAAGAGATTGGTTCGAGGATGTACAATATAAATTTAAACGTACATATATAAAAGATTGAATTGCTTAAAATTAGGATGTAAGCTTTATTACGTTTCCATTGTAACAAGTTAATAACAACTAGGCACTTTTAATAATCTATAATTTAATACTTTAAAAGAGTTTTTTTAATTAACAATTAAATAATTAATGATTGTTTTTAAAAGCTCTAGTTTAAAAGCTATATTTGAAAAGCCTAGCTAAAAGAGCTCGTAGTACTTGTTTGGTTGAGTTTTTCTACTGACTAAAAGAGTTTTTTTTTTAAATGCTAAAAGCTATTTTTAAGTTTCTTAGTAATATTTGATTGTAATTAGAGAAGAGTTTTTAGAGATTAAAAAAGCTCATTTGGCTCTACTTGTAAAACTTAAAATTTAGGCTTTTGAGAGTAGAGCTTTTTGAAATTTTTTTGTTTAAAAAAATATATTCATGTAATGTCACATATATCATAATAATATTTTCTTAATTCATGGTGTATCTTGAAAAAAAATATATTTATTCAACTTATATGTTTTTAATATTTTCTTAGAGGTCATCATATCTCTATATCTTTTACAAGGCTCTGTATTTAAAATGTTTAGTCATTATTAAGTATTATTTTATTTTTAATTTTTAAACTAAACACAATAATTTATATGATTTGTTGATTGCTATCTATTAATTTTACTTGGATTAGTTATGTTTTAAGAGATTTAAATTGAGGAAATATAGGGTAAAATTTAAACATATGTATAAAAAAAATCAAATTATTTAAATTTGAATGTAAACTTTATTAAATATTATTTTTGCTAATTTAATAATAAATAAACACTTTTAATAATTTGTAAATAAACGATCTTAATACTTTAAAAGAAGTTTTTTTAATTTACAATTAAATGATTGATATATTTTTTTTTAAAGCTTGACTTTAATTTTTTTTATAAAATTCTATTTGAAAAACTGACCAAACGAACAAAAAATAAATTGTATAAATAATATATAATAACCATGTTAACGAAATGACATGTACAAAGTTTAGTTTTAACTAATTATTATATATTATTTATACAATTTTTTTTTTTAAAGTTTTGAATGAAGATGAGAAATCTCATCCATAAAATTTTAATCTTTGCCCTTAGTTTTACTTGAATTTAGATGACCATAAATATTAATCACATTTATAACTCCAAACTACACCTGAGGGGCTATCATATACAATTTATATACTATATCAAATACAGAAAAGAGTACTAAAACAATTCGGTTCGAATTGATGGGATCCAATCTAACGCAAACACATTAATAATATTTTTGTCCTTACAATGAAGGCACCAGTAAGTAGGGAGCAATAGGTAATGTTCGTCTTTGCAATTTTAAGACAAAACAAATGTTACAAATACAATACTTGCAATATAAAGCCAAAATAAAATTCAAAGAACTTATTGACTAAGCAAGTTGTGGAGTTGCATTGTCTATCACATGAACACGGGACCTAACTCCCCCACAATTCAAACCAATCAAACAGTGTTGGAATTTGTACTTACGTGCCATCCCATAATGTATAAATATATAGTGATAATATTTATACAATTATTATTTCTAATAAAATCGTTAATATTATTTATTATTAAATGGTAAGATGCTTGTAACGTTTCAGATATTGTATGATCTGAAGGAGTTCAAATCTGGTCTAAAGGACTTTAGACCAGGGCTAAAAGTTAGTAACGCTAATAGTTATAAACACTAAGAGTTAGTAAGTTTATAAGAGTTAGCAAAATTTAAGGAGTTAGAGTCTTGTCTGGAATGGGACAATGACCTGAGAATATATTAGTAATGACATAGCTGCAAGGAGTTGCTGATGGTACTAGGAAATGTCATTATGCAAATATGTTCTCAAACATAATGTTCATGATCTAATTTCATCGATGCGGGTCTATCGGTGGAATCTATTAATATAGATTAGTGTATGTCTATATCTGGATGGTTCAGATAGTTAGTCTTAGCAAACCATGAGCTTAGTAGGAAGCTCGTATAGAGATGCAGGTATTCAGTAAGGATTGGATATTGAACAGACTCACGAAGACATCCAATAGACATCTCATAAAGCCGTCAATGGAAGGTCTTCCGAGTTGAGTAGTATTTGTGGTCCTTTGACCTGAGCGCCACGGTGAGCTTATGAGTGATCCACCATACTTTGGTTCCACACATGTCAGAAACCTTTCATGGTTTGACCGCTGGGTGTCATTGGGTATGGTCCGATACTCATGGAGTCCGGTGTGCGTAGATATGGGATCCATCAGCTTATATGAGTGGGTTGTATATCCTGATGCTCCGAGATTGTATTTCAGAAAGTCTTGTGGCCGCAAGCATAAACCTCAAAAAATATATTCTAGAGGAATAAACAATATCACAAAAGTGTTTGTGGATATTGTTTAATGAAATATAAATCTGGAGATAAGTTCATAATTGAGCAAATAAGAGATTTGACGGTGATGAGGCTCTTCAAGGATATAAATGATGGAAGAATTATACAAATATGTTATAACCTCAACTTGCATGGTCTAACACGCTAATTTATAATATCCGTAACATGTGTGTGAGACATCGTTCATAGACGTATGGAGGAGCTCCATACGACAAATTAGGTGTGAACCTAAAGAGTCTCACAATATGAAGTGTACTCGTTGCGCATTGGGATAGCGGATTGGATTGAATAGTTCGATTCAATAAATTTCAGCAAAATAGAACGATTGTTTCGGGATCCCTCGGATTGTACATTTGTCAAGACTTAATTGTTAAGTACATCACTTAATTAATTAACAAGGATTGTTAATTAATAGAATATTGACAAATGATAAAATTTGTTCTATGATTTGATTTTACCATTTAAACATGGTAGTAAAAATTAGTAAGGTAAAAAGTAATTATTCAAAATTATTTTGAATAATTAAATTTTATATTATTAGATAATATTAAAATAAATTTGTCATGGCATTGTATTTTAATACAATGAGGAGCTTAGATGTTGGCCATTTATTTGCCCATTATAATTAAAGTAATTATATTTGTTAGGTAAAGATTAATTTAGGTGGTTATTATTCTAGTGCTTCGTTTAATTAATCTTAAGTGAGAGACTAACAATAAAATTGGTGGAGCACTTCCTTTTATTTAATCAAAGTGTTGAATAAACAAAATGAATTTTGGTAAAATAATTGAATTGATTCATTCAATTTTGAGAGAAGGATTCGGCAATGGGAGAAAGAGAGGTAAGAGAGAATTTTGGTTTTTGTTCATTTTCAAGTGTTGAAAATTGTAGAACTTCTCTTCATTTTCTTCTCTCATGAATGGATTATAATGAACAGAAGTAAATGGAGAAAGAGATTAATAATTATGACAAGAGTTGTTCACCATAATTAATCTCATGTAAAAATTGTTTTTAAGATTAATATACAAGAGTTGTATAGAAAATATTTACCATCTCCATTTAAGAAACAAAATTGTATTCAAAAGAGTTTGAATACAAGTTGCTAAAAATTATAAAACTAAGTTACCATTCTAACTCCTTAATCCCACCAAAAGTTATAAATTAGAATTATTCAACAATACACTTCAAGGTGAGCTCTTCACATGGATTGGTGAAAGATTTGAAGAATTTGTAAAGCTACATTCATTAGATAAGTATTTTACATTATGTTATAATACAATATTGTTCATCATATTTAAATTTGTATAATTGTTATACTTATGCATATATGTGATATATGTTGAAATTGTTAAAATGAGTGTATTTATAACATGTTTCCGCTGTGCATAGTAATTTTTAAAATTACGTATACACTCGTATATCACACACTCGATCATCAACAAACAGTGTCAGCTAAAGTAATCCCATGCCTTAGCGGCATATAAACATGAACACACACACACACAAAAAGTCTAAAAAAAAAAATATTGAAAAAACACTTCAAAAAAAAAAAAATAAACAAAAGCACAAGGCACTCTTTCTCTTCTCCTGCTCTATAGATTTGTTTCTACACTTCTTGATTCAAATTTCAAATTTCATATATCTTTTTGACATATGGACCACTTCTGACTCACTCAGCTTCTCACTAAAAAAGCAATTGGTCTTTTTTTTTCTTGAAAAAGAACAACTCTAATACCTGCTCCATTTATGCCACACTCCAATTCAAAAGTCTTGGCAAAATCTGGAAGTGTAAGGATTAGTGCAGTGGAAAGCTTTTCTTTGATTAATTTAAAGTTTTGATCAGCAGCTTTAGTCTAATTGAACCTTCCCTTCTTTAAACCTTCAGTCATGGGAGCTACTATGGTGCTGAAATCCTTAATAAACCTATAATAAAAAATAGCTAAGCCATGGAAATTATGCATGTCAATGATAATTTTAAGGGTAAGCTATTCACGAATAGTTTTCACCTTCTCATCATCTACATGAATTCCTTTACTGCTAATCACAAATCCCAAAAATACTAATTTGGTTGTCAGAAAAAAAATACTTTCTTAAATTCACAAATAACTCATTTTTTTCTCAACACAAACAAGAATTGCCTAAAGTGGTCAACATGTTCCTTCACATCCTTTGTATACACCAGAATATCATCAAAGTAAACAACTACGAAGGTGGACATGAATGGTCAAAGTACCTAGATTATTAGGTGCATAAAGGTACTCGGCACATTTGATAATCCAAATGGCACAACCATCCACTCATAAAGATCATTCTTCGTCTTAAATGCAATATTTCATTTATCACTCAAATGTATTCTAATTTAGTGGTAGTCATTCTTCAAGTCTATCTTGGAGAACACCTTGGCACCACTCAATTGGTCAAGCAAATCATCAAGGCGAGGGATAGAAAAATGATATCTCACAGTAATCTTATTAATGGCACGACTATCTACACACATCCGTCAACTTCTATCCTTCTTTGAAGTAAGTAAGGCAAGAACAACATAAGAATTTATACTCTTTCGAATGTGTTCCTTCATCAATAACTCTTTTATCGTCTTTCTCGAAATGTCATATTCTTATAAGCTCATTCGATAACATGGCAGGTTTGGCAAGTTGGCTCTAGAAATAACATCAATGCGGTGTTAGATATCCCACATAGGTGATAATGTAGTGGGTTTAGTCATAAGGTCTTAAAAAAATTAGTTACCAACCCTTGGACTTCATTTGGCAATGATTATTCAGACAGTTCTTTTCCTTTCTCCACCAAACAGATGAATGTGTATATATCCTTTATCTATTCCATAAAATCATCCTCATTATAGATAATTGAAAATAAGTTCTTCTCTTATACTTTCTTTTCGGGTGAAGTATGTGTGCATATCAACCTCTACACCACACATACTGCTTGTCCTTCCTTTTTCTAGTTATCTCAATTTTATAATCATCATAATTTTTCTTATGTTTAGCATCATCTGATCCACTTCATTCCCCTCTCCAAAATCATCCATTGGAGGGACAAAACGGTTAGGCCATCTTCGTGTACTCATAACCGCTCCTCTTGGTTGCAGCCTAATCTTAATCTCATCTTCAACTTCCTCCTCCAAATTAAAATTAAAGGGTGCAAAATGTGGCTGCCTTTATGGTATTCTCTTTGCCACATTTGGTTCTTGTTGCAATTGGTCTTTAGTTCTTAAAGTCACAAGTAGTTCTATCAATGTTGCCATGCATTCTTTCATATCTCTCGAATACTCTATTATACGTTTATCTAAAGTATTCAAACGATCTCTATTCAAGTCACCGAGGCATGTCATTTCAAAACAAGGCTCTGATACCACCTGACATAGGATATATGTTGATGGGCTCATGGTGTCGTTCGTGAAGATGCAAAATATGTTGATATCATTAAACAGGTTACAAATTAGAATTGGTTAAAGGACTAATTTAAGATAAAGTTTTCTTAATAATATTAATTAATTATTGATTCCCACCCATCCCTTATAGTATTTATAGAGACCACTTGGGATACCTAACATTGATTGCAACTTTCAAAGTACATCAATTAATGAAACTAAGATTGACTATCATACTTACAACTACTATTAAGATGAAATAAATTCAGTAGTAAATATAATTATTATGATAAATGCAGTTGCAAGCTTCTAAAGTTTTTAACTTCTTTTTGGCTTTGCATCACATGGACTGGTATTAGTAATTTTGGTTGCTCATAATTTCTTTTAACAATGCAAAGGCCTGATTATAAAGTCCTTTATTGGGTTCTGAGCCATTCCACAAAATGAGTGAAGACCTTGCGCTGAGATCCTAAACCTTTCTACAAGATAAGTGAAGACCTTGTGACATGGTCTTAAATCTTTCTACGAGATAAGTGAAGACCTTGTGCGAGAGGTTTCAAGCCCTTCCACAAGATGATTGAAGACCCTACGCGAGGTCCTGAACCCCTCAACAAAATAATTGAAGACCTTGTGTAGTGGTCTAGAGCCCTTCTATAAGATGAGTGAAGACCTTGTGTGGGGTTTTAAGCCATTCCATAAGATGAGTGAAGACCTTATGCAGGGGGTCTCGAGCCTTTCCACAAAATGATTAAAGACCTTGTGCAAGCGGTCTTGAACCCTTATGCGGGGATCTCGACCTCTTTCATAAGATAAGTGAAGAACTTTTGCGGGTAGTCTTAAGCTCTTCCATAAGATAAGTGAAGAGCTTTTGCGGGTGGTCTTAAGCTCTTCCATAAGATGATTGAAGACCTTATGCGGGGGTCTCGAGCCTTTTCACAAGATGAGTGAAGGCTTTGTATGGATGGTCCCAAGCCTTTCCATAAAATAAGTAAGACCTTGTGCGGAAAGTCCCAAGCCCTTTCACAAGATGATTCATGGTCTTGTGTGGGAGTCTCAAACCCTAGAATTCAAGACCCCATATAAAGGGTCTCGAGCCCTTCTATAAGATGAAAACTCAAAGCCTTATATAAGGAGTCTCGAGCCCTGCCATAAGTGAAAATATACCTTTGTCATACCATGTTCAAAACCCAGGCTGCTGGGTTATAATATAGGTGCACGCTATTAACAAACTCAGGGCTCACATTACCCGAATACCTGAAGATAAACCCAAAATCTCGAGAGTAAATCTTCTAACCCAAGAATAACAACAAAGATTCCGTATCAACAAGTTAATACTCAAAACCGAGGGACCCATTTTCTCCAGAATTTTAGGGTCAACCCTAACCCTAAAAAAGAAGGGTTCTCACTTCTAAAATTAGGGATCATGCCCTTAAATCATGGAATTGATGTGGAGTTATTATCCTTTAAATCATAAAATTGACAGGAAGTTATAATACTATAATCATGGAATTGATGGAGGGAATTACTTTCCCTTAATTATGAAATTTATGAAATTAATGAGGATTAATTATATTTCTAATGGACTTTACCAATAACACCTATAAAAAGGTCACTCAACAATGAAGAAAGGCATCCGAATGGATCCAAAGACAACTATTTTCTTTCTATAATTGCTTAGACAAAATCTTTCTTTTACTATTTTCTTTGTAATGGCTATGATGCCTTGTACTACTATTATAAACATTTTATTAATGATGCATATGAGTGAGCCTATAAAGTTCGATAAAGTAAATGTTGTTGAAATTTGTGTTCACGTGCTATTCTATTGTTGTATGAATATTTTATTTTATAATATTTATCCAGTTTATTATTTGTTAAATCACTAATTACTATTATTAAATGGTTCAATGCTTGTGACGCTACAGATATTATATGATCTGAAAGGGTTCATATTTGGTCTAAAGAAGTTTAAATCAATGCTAAGAGTTAACATTACTGAAAACTATAAATATTAAGGGTTAGCATGTTATATTAATAAGTGAAGTGTAGGTGTTAGAATCTTATATGTGACGGTACAAAGACCTGATAATACATTAGTAATAATATAGTTGTAAGAGTTGCAATAGGGGCTAAGAAATGTTATTATGCAAGTTTATTATCAAATTATATGTTCCCAGTCTTAATTCACCGATGCACGTCTGACGGTGGAATCTTTTTACATAGACTAGT
This sequence comes from Ailanthus altissimus, assembly GCA_946807835.1. Taxonomy (NCBI): domain Eukaryota; kingdom Viridiplantae; phylum Streptophyta; class Magnoliopsida; order Sapindales; family Simaroubaceae; genus Ailanthus; species Ailanthus altissimus. Next base: position 8,182,574 of record OX327690.1, on the reverse strand, counting down.
GTATACTATACCTAGATGGTCTAGATGGTTATTCTTAGTTGACCATGGGCTTACTAGAAAGTTCGTATAGCATACAAGTGTTCAGTGAGGACTGAATACTGAACAAACTCAACGAGAACCCCAATAGACATCCCATGAAGTCGTCAATGGAAGGTTCTCTTGAGTTGAGTAGTATACGTGGTCCTTTGACCTGAGTACCACGGTGGGCTTGTAAGTGATCTATCATACTTTGATTCCACGTATGTCACAGACCTTTCACAATGTGACCGCTGGGTATGGTCTGATGCTTATGGAGTCCGGTGTGTACAGATATGAAATCCATCAGCTCACATGGATGAGTTATATATATCCAGATGCTTAAAGACTGTATCTTAAAAAGTCTTATGGCCATAAGCAACAAACCTAGGAAAAGAGTTTCCTACAAAGTTAAACAATATTGTAAAAGTGTTTGCATATATTATTTATTAAGATACGTGTCTAGAGATGAGTTCACGGATGAGCACATATAGATTTAACGGTAGTGATCTATATCCTTGCTCTTACAGGATATGATTAGCTGAAGGATTATACATATACGCTGTGATATCAACTTGTATGGTCTACTGCACTAATTTGTAATATCTGTAACGTGTACGTGAGGCATCGATCTCGAACTCATAGAATAGTTCTGTTTGACAAATCAGGAGTGGACCTAGAGAGTCCTGCAATATGAAGTGTACTCATTGTGTACTGAGGCTGCGTAATGGATTGAATAGTTCGATCCAAAAAATTTTAGCAGACTGGACATTTACTTCGGTTTCCCTCCAGTCGTGTATGTGTCAAGACTTAAGAGTTAAGTACATCAATTAGTTAACAATTAGCTGTTGACCAATGAGATGTTGACACAAGGCACATGTGGGCTAATTGTTGTTTGATTTGAAAATTACTAAAATGACCTTATTTGTTGGACAAATAATATCATTATTTTATTCATTAAAATATTTGTTGAATAAAATAATAATAATATATGATATTATTATTTAAATTGAAATCAAATAATTATTATTTTTATTTAAATTGGCATGTGGTTCTACAATAATTTAATATGATTAAATTATTTATTTAATATATTATTAAATGATAAGATAAGTATCAATGGGTGACATTTGTTAATGGTAGGCCTTAAGATGTTTCTTAATGATGAGAAAATATTTTCTCGTTTGGCCTAAATTAAGGCTAAGTTCATTTAAATGATATTCTATTTTATTTTGTTTTAATTTAGTTTATTGTAAGGTAATAATAAATAAAAATTAATGACAAACATAATGGATGCCTTTAGGTGAGAAAATGAAAGATAATAATAAACAAAACACTAATGGCAAATATAATGATTACCATTAGGTGAGAAAATGAAAGATAATAATAAACAAATGAAATAACAATTAGTTGCTCAATTAATCATAAAAAATTCGTGCGATGGGTTAAGTGAATGGGAGAGAGAATTTTGAAAGGCTAAGTGTTAGAAATTCTCTCAAGTGTTGAGAGTAAAAAACACCTCTTCTATTTTTCTTTCTATTTTTGGTCACCCATACTATAAGGTAGAGACAAGAATTCAAGAGTTGAATTCTTTGCTGGAAAAACTACTATTTTAGCTTCCTCAAACCTATCGTGTTAAGGAATTAGAATTGTGAACGAGTTGCTTCAAGGAGGGTACTTCAGTTTGACAATATACCAAAGACTTGACAATGTATTATTTTTCAATCTTGATGTATTTTACATTTATGAGATAACATATAATGTTTATTTGTGTTTATCATTATAAAATTTGTATTCCGCTCATTCGCTGTGCATGTATGTATGAGATACATATGCTTTTATTGAATGATAGACAGAAGCTCACATGCATACACCTTAGGTTTAAAATCACTCACAAATGTAAGTCCGAAATGGAGTTGAACCACTATATATTTGATGTCTTTTTTTTTTTCTTCTTATCTTTACTTTATTAGTCTCAATCAATAATTTTCTAACAAAAATATAAATTTAACTCATTAATTTGAGAGTTGTCCAAATTTTAAACCTAACATTAATTTAACAATAAATAAACACTTTTAATAATTGTAATTAAATAATTTTAATATTTTAAAAGAATTTTTTTAATTAACAATTCAGTGACCAATACTTAAAAAAAAAAAAAACTCTATTTAAAATTTTATTTAAAAAGGCAACTAAATGAGCCTTAACCATATTAACCAAGTGACATCTACAAAATTTTAATTTTAATCAATTATTATATATTATTTATATAATTTATTTATTTATTTTTAAAGATTTAGACGAGGATGAGAAACTTAAAATTAAATTTTTTTGTCTGTATATTTACTCGAATTAGGACCACCACAAGTATTAAGCGCATTCATGATTAACCCAAATACACGAAAGAGTATCAAAATAATTCGGTTCAAATTGATGGGATCCAATCTAACGCTAACGCACTAATAATCTTTTTGTCCAGGCAGCAGTGAACAGGGAGTAGGTAGGTAATGTTCGTCTTTGCAATATTAAGACAAAACAAATGTTCCAATACAAAGCGAAAACCATATTCAAAGAACTTGTTGACTAAGCAAGTTGTAGAGTTGCAATGTCTGTCACATGAACCTGGGACCCAACTCCCCCGCAATTCAACCAATCAAACAGTGCCAGCTAAAGCAATCCCACGCCATAGCAACACACAAACGTGAACACACGCAAAAAAAATAAAAAATAAGAAAACAGAAACTGAAAAAACACTTAAACAAAAAATAAAATAAAATAAAATAAACGAAAACACAAGGCGCTTTCTCTCTTCTCCTGCTCTCTGGATTTGTTTCTACACTTCTTGATTCAAATTTCAAATCAATCCAACTCGTTAAACTCGCCTCCCTCCCGATCTCTCAACCCACAACTTTCAACCCCTGAAACGGCGTCGTTCTTACAACCACCAGTCTACGGATTTCACTTGCGAGCTAAGCTTTTTCTCATTTCATTTCCGCTTCTACTGAACAAGGTTCGGCTGTGCTGCGAGTGGCAAGCTGTGTAAATTACGTGGAAAATGAAGCTTCTCTTGTTCAATTGTCCGGTTCTGAAGTTCGAAGTAGGTGGCCTTCTTGTGGAGGCGTGATTAGGGTTTCGTTTTTTTTTTGGCTAATATTGGGGTTTGTTGACCTAAATTTGTGTAATTATCTGAAAGAAGTAGAAATTCGGGGTTCCTGGAGGTAATTCTCTGGAAATTGTGTTGAGTGCAAAGTTAGGGTTTCGTGTGTATTGCCAGTATGGGAGTTTATTGAGTCTAATTTGAAATTTGGTTTGTATAGAAGTGAAGATTTAGGGTTTTTGGAGGCCAATTGGTTGCATAGGTAATTAGGGTTCTTTGTTAAATTTTAAGTTTTCTTCTTTGGTTTTTGTGCATTGGGAAGCTAATAGAAGCTTCAAATTTAGTGTTTGTAGTACAATTAGGGTTTTTGTTAAGATTAATTGATATAGTGTGTTCAGCTAGAAGAGTGAATTTTGGTGCATGAAAGCTTAGGGTTATTTTGGGTGTGGGGTGAAAAATGTTTTATTCACAGTTTATTTTGGCCAAGAAAGGGCCTTTAGGGACCATATGGATAGCTGCCCACTTGGAGAGGAAGCTTCGAAAGAACCAGGTCGCTGATACTGATATCGGTGTCTCTGTAGGTTAGTAATATTTGTCATTTGTTTTTTATATGTGATTTGGAAATCTTATAATGATTGCTGAATTGTTTGAGCAAATAATTGTAATCTTCAAGTTCTTGAATTTTTTATATGATTATTTTTTAAATTGCATGAGATATTAAACACCATCTGATTGCTTTACTGATTTCTATTCGTTCACAACAATTTAGAGAGTAACAAGTTGACACATAGATTTTCTTGGTTAATTTATGTCTTGTCCCTCTCTTCCTGAAATTTATGTGATAGATGTGTCTTTATTATATGCATTGATCATTTGTAACCTTTTCAACTGCTTTTGTAAATTCATTTATTTACCTACATCTCATATTTTGATATTGTGTAAGCAAGGACTTAAAATTTTTTTATTTGGGTAAGCATTTTTGTTCCTAATACTAGCATTACGTCTGACTTTATATTTTCCTTTCATTATTGTAGGTTAAAATTAGAAAATAATTTGTGAGCTTCAGTTAGTAGTCGTAGTATAAATTTGACAGGCATAATGTTGAATGTGTTAAATGTTATTTTTAACTTTTCTTGCTTGAACACCATTAATTTTTTTAACCCTCTATTTGCAACTTTTACTGCCAGTTCTTTGTTGAATTCTTTCTTGAAGGAATGCTTCACTTTGTAATGAATATGGCATTAACTTTTCTGCATTTGCTTTATTCTTTCATTGTACCTATTTGTGAGGGTATCCTCCCTGGCAATAGGAACACACTGATAATTCCATTCTGCCTTCTTGTGCTTAATTACTTGGTGAGAGGATTTTTTCTTGCTGGTGTGAAATTTTTATGTTTTCTGAATTTCATTTGTTATCCATACTTTTAATAGTGACTCTCCATCCCAATTTGTTAATAAAAACTTGATAATAAGATTATCATGTTTCAAAATGTTCTTTCTTTTGCTCAAATATTCCATTTTTGGGCTATGTTTACATCTGATAATTGTTCCTTAGTTAACAAAGAAAAGAAAACCATATTATGTCTCACATTTTTGTTGCAAATCTCAGTTCTTTCATTATGCCTGTTTCTGTCAGCAAGTACTCATCTCAGTACATCTATCATATGATGTTTTTGTTCATTTTGGGCAGACTCTATTCTATTTCCTGAGGTACCCATTGCACTCCGATTGTCTAGCCATCTTCTGCTTGGTGTGGTGAGGATATATTCTCGAAAGGTGAATTACCTTTTTGATGATTGCAGTGAGGCTTTGCTTAAGATAAAGCAAGCTTTTCGCTCCACCGCAGTTGATTTACCGCCTGAAGAATCAACTGCGCCCTATCATTCAATCACCTTGCCAGAGACATTTGATCTTGATGATTTTGAGCTGCCAGATAATGACTTTCTTCAGGGGTTAGTTCCAGATGTTCCATTTAGTTTAGTGTTAGTGTTAGTGTTTTCTATTAAAATTAAGTTAGTCTGGGGTACATGATTGATCTTTATGAGGCACAAGTTTTCTGACAGAGGGTTTGACCGTGATGGGTTCTACAGCCATGTTTGAACCATTCCTATTGAGAGACTTGTGCTTAAAATATTATACTAACTTGTGGTAGCCTATTCTGGATTTTTGACAGATACATTGACAAATAACTGAAGTATTGACAAGTCTTCACTCCTGATATTATTTATTTTGTAATGGGGAGCATATTGATAATTCAGATTGACATTAAATTCTTCTTAAGCTGTCTTGTGGAAAGATTGTTTCTTCTGCTTATTAACTTCTATCTAATTCTTCTGCAGTAACTATGTTGATCATCACATCAGTACCAGGGAGCAAATCACTCTCCAAGACACCATGGATGGAGTGGTTTACTCCACATCACAGTTTGGATTGGATGGTGAGGACTTATGCTTGTCATTCCCTTGATTGGACTCTTTGATGGTTAATCATGTATGAGGCTTCCTTCTTTTAGTTTAAAATATTTTCTTGGTTGGTTTTCAGAGCGGTTTGGTGATGGCGATGCTTCCCAAATTGGTTTGGACCTTGATGAGGTAATTATTGTATTCACTTTATAATGTTGGAAATCATATCCTAGATTCTTGAGATTTAATGGATAGTCTGATCAATACTGCTGGATCTAAATTACATCCATTTTCATGATGTAACAGTAAACAGCTATTTTAAGTTGTTGCATGGTTTTTCAAATGATTTTTCCTTCAATTAAAAAAACATGCCTCTTTTTTTCTTTTTCCAATCTTCTTTTGTGAAATGATGAAATGAAATTTGTATCAGAATTTTCTGCCCATAATAGTTGTTGAACTAGGTACACAATGCTGAACTTGTGGAACCACACTAGAAGGCAGCGGCTCTTCCCTATTGTCAACTTAGAAAAATGAATGGAGAATCCTGTTGGCTTTTTCTACTTTCCTGAAAATGTTGTGTGGAATATTTGCATTGTTTATTTTTTGTTAGTCATTATTTATGTATTCTCTTTGGTTAATCACAAACAGGAGCTGTTATTAGACAAGGTTTCAGCCGCAGACAATGGAGTTTCTGTGTAAGCTCTTTTTATCTCTGGCATCTGCTACAGATTGTTGTTGAGTGCTATTAATTGGCTGTTGTTGTTGGGAGTTTAGATGCTGGTTTACTGTTTACAACATTGAGTGTTCTGAGGTAGCTTGTTTTCTACTTGCAGTGCTGATGCTCAGGGGTCTGCCAAACCAATGACACCTTGGGAACAAGATAATATAAATGAGCAGATAAACGAAACTTCAGAAGCTGCCATAGTGAATGATGGAGCAGATCAGGTTAATTTCAATAATTAATAGATGATGGCTCAACTTATTAAATTTATCTATTTCCTCTGCTTGGGATATGCTTTATTGTGGTATCAATGTCAGTTCTTTTCTTTATGAACAGCTTGAGAGAATTAGGCTGAATGCTGAATCCATGGAGTATGCTGAAGCGCCATCTACTCCTGGATTGGTACAAGAGCCAAACTTGTCCAGTGTTCAGAATGCTCTGGCTGGGGATGATCATATGGAATCAGAAGATCACAATTCAAATGAATTTATGTCTACAGAGAGCGGAGTAAAGGTTCTAACTAAGTCAGATTTTCATCTTGGGGATAGCCATGCTAATCATGATAATTTTCAGTGCATGCTTCCTGAGGAGAATGGCCACCATTCCAGAGATGCGGGGATCAAACAAGCAGAATCACTTGGTGACTCTGTTAAATCTCTGCCTTTGGTATCAGATGGTTCAGAAGAGACCATTGGTCAACTGGATGGTTCAAACAGATTGGAAAATGTGCAAAATGTTCCAAGCATGCTGTCTGCAGAATCCCTAGGAGTTAAATCTGATGTGCAGGACTCCAATCATGAAACTTGCAAGCCTAGCTCCCATGTGCCTGTATCAGAAGCCTCTTTGGTGGATAATAAAGTGTCAATGAAGATCAATATTCACTGTGATGCTGAAGTTGAAAATGTAGCAGGATCAAGCTTACCTGTGGTTGTTGATTCTGAAGTTCATGCTGGTCAGGAACCTGAGGATCCCAAGACCTTGGAACACCATGTTGCTCATGAAGATATGCCATGTGTTAGTATGAATGTGCTAAAACCATGCAGCTCCCATCTGAGTCCACCAGATATGTCTTCTCCTGGACATGATAATTCAGTGGCTCCAAATTTACAATCTGTAGAAATCGAGCCACACTCATCAGAGATATCTAAAAGGAATGAGGCTTCTGTTGAGGTGCAAGGTTTGTATTTCAAGCTTTATGTATGTAATTTTGATGCAATATTGATAAATTTTTAATTCATGTATTAATCGTTTGTTTGTTTTTTGGTGAAGAGTGCCTTGTGACAGACATTGCTCAATCTGAGAAAAGTCAGATATCAGGGCCTTCTGTATGTGAAGATATTCAAGCTGAGCCATTGGTCAATGCAATTTCTAGTGATAATCAACTAAAAGAAGTAAATAATTCCATGAGTTCCGATTTGCCTGCACCAGAAACACTACTCTCTGTACCAGAGGGCATTCTTGATAAACCAAATGATTTGCTAGTTGAGTCTACACCAGAAAGAGAAGCCTTAGCAGGGAGCGGTGCGACAGATGCTGGAAAATTTATTTCTGGGAAAAAGCGCAGTTACACGGAGAGTACAGTAACTGTAGAGAGTTTAAACTCATCTGAATCATTTGGGGTGGACAGATCTAAGAGAAATTCAGAATTGATCCCGGATGATGATGACTTGTTGTCATCTATTTTAGGTATCAAATTGTTTCTTTGTTGATTACCAAAGTAAAAGTAAAATAAGGACCATTTCTCGTGTATTGACTGTTAGAAGGGCTAGTAAATTGTGTGCCATTTCTTGAGTTTTATTGGCACGTAATTTATGGTTCAACAGTAGTATTTAATGACTGAATCGATCTTATTGCTTGCTTCAGTTGGAAGAAAATCTTCAGTTCTGAAAATGAAGCCCACTCCACCTGCCCCAGAAATAGCATCTAGAAAACGTGCCCGATCTGCACCCCAGACTAGTGCTTTGAAGAGGAAGGTGCTTATGGATGACATGATGGTTTTGCATGGGGAGTAAGTCTTGTTCTTATTTCCGGATTTCTTTCTTTCTGTTTAAACTAATGATTATCTCCAGTTTATGCTTCTTTCCAATTGAAGTTTTGTAGTAGTCTCCAGTTTAGGCTTCATACTTGTATAATACTGTGTTTCTTCTTCTAATTCCCCATAAAGATTATTATTCTCTTGACTTTCTATGATACTGCTGCCCTTCTGCTTTTGTTTTCAAGGAGACAATTTATGATGATGGCTTTGCTTTTTAAGCTACCAGTGTACCGGGGTCTAAAGAATGACATTCCTTTGAAGATGATCACTTATATGATTTCAATTAGCTCTGAAAGAGCTGATTGAGATGCGTTTACTTCTTAACCTGATTAGATTGTGGAATGCTTCAATTCCAATATTTTAATGGTGTAATTAGTCTAAGCATGATGGCTTTAATTCTAGTGTCTCTGAATTTTTGCTTATGCTATACCTCTCTTACGATAAACCACTAATATGTTTGCCTGCTTTGTCTTCTCAAGTATAATACGTCAACAGTTGACAAATACTGAAGACATACATCGCATACGAAAAAAGGCTCCTTGCACTTGCCCTGAAATTTTGATGATTCAGATACAGTTCTTGGAGGATGAAATTTTCAATGAACCCATTTTTACTGGTGAGTTATGGTGCTAAAGATTCAGTGGGTCTGGCTGGCCTCCTTTCTTATTGTAATTGATGTAACATGATTTTATTATTAATTTTTTAATGATATTGGGCTCTCTCTCTATTTTCCGTCTTCATTCCTTCTCCTCCTCCTGCCTCTATCTCCTATCTTTTTTCTTTGGTTATTTTGGAGTGGGGATTTTAGAGAATGATATCTTATCATATGAAAAATCTGCTGACACATATTGTCCTCAAAAGTGGTTGTGCTGATGATGAAACTATGCACACCAGTGGGAGGTTAGATCAAAACCAATCTTCTTCTGTTTCAACATTCTTTTGTTGTCTATGTTCCCCATCAGCAGCACAAAATCAATCTTGTTGTGCATTCTACCTATAAACCTCTGACATAGTTACCTCTTCCTTGAACCGATGACTATCACTTGTCTCTCTTTGAATATTGAACATCTGATCTTGGTGGTGCTAGTTTCATCAAACAAATCTGTGACAGAAGAAGTTGTAGTGCAATATCAAGTCCCAAACTGTAATAATGCCTTCTAGTTCTGCATTCCAAATTGTGATAATGCCTTCTAGGTTGCATCTTTATCTTGATATAGTGTTTGCTCTGATGCTACAAATTTGTCTTGTGTTTTAAAGGAACTTTTAACGTGTACCTTATGACTAACTGAGTTGGCATTGATGTTGGTGTCTCTTTCAGGTATGTCTGCTGAACTGACAAGTTTGCACTGTGAAACGCATGACCTCGGCAAAATCATAGTTTCTGAAACTGATGAACATCATGATTCTTCAGAAGTAGCAAAGGATGTAGAGTGCTCTGTTAGTCCTAATGTTATTGAAAATGGAAAGGAATGGAGAGGGGAAACTGTCATTCTCAGAAATAGTAGTGAAGCACAACCAGGAGAGAGTGCCATGCAGACTGAGAGCCAGCAAGATGGTCACCAGTACATAGGCTATCATGATACTGAAGCTCAAGAGCCTACAAATTCTGTTACTGATGTAGCTGAGCTTGAAACAGTTTATGATAAATCTTTGACTGAGGTAACGGAAATGGAAATTGACAGAGGAAATGTTGAAGTTGCTGATGAGGCTACTTGCTCTCTTGTTCATGGGATTGAAACATCATCTCGGACCGATGTTGCTTCTATAGAAATTTGTAACTTGCCAGTTGAAGATAGAGTCAATGGTGCAGATCCATCTCTGCAGATGGATGCTTCGTGCTTGACACCTGAGCAGAAGGTGGATATTCACCCTGTTGAAGAAAATGCTTCTTTAGCAAATGTAAGCAAAACAAAAGGAGTTGAAGATACTGAAATTGTGGATCAAAACATTGAAGATATTGTTGCAGTTGAAAATGAAGCAAAAGGAAGTGATGAGGATTTGCTGGAGAAAGGCAAAGTTGGTCCTTCAGTTGAAAATGGAGCTGATGTTCAGACTGATTGTATGAAACTTACTGACAATGTGAACACTCACGACGTAGTCTCTCTGGAAACTAGCGGGTATAATTACCCGGCTTCTGCAATTGGTGACATTAGTGAGCTAGGGGTTATGAATGACGACGGAGTTATCGTTGCAGAGTTGGGTACCTCTAGCCATATGTTTGGTGAGGAAACTGCTATAGATTCTACAAATTCAGTAAAACTTGATGGAGATAGGAAAAATGCTACATTGGACGATGTAAAAAATCAAGTTGATTTACTTGAACATCCTGCTGCAGAAGATCATGTTGTAAGTTGGATAATTGATCTACCTTCTTTTTGGATTTGCTTCTGAAGTGCTTGCATTTGTTTAGTTGGCTTTCCTTTTTCTTTTTCCATTTCCTTTAATCTCTTGAAAGTTCTGTGATGTATATTGTCCTGATAGTTTAGATATTTGATTCCTGCATTGCCATATTTCCTTCTTTTTATTTGCCAGTAATGTTACATGGCAAATAATTGTTGGAGACTAGGAATTTTCCAGAATGTGTAACTTGCTTTTTCATTGTAAATGTTGCTTATGGTAATTGCTACTTTAATTATAACTGAAGAGTCCCATATTCAATTTTGGAGGCATGCCCTGATCATGTTTTGCTTTTTATGACACAGGAATTTGAAGAAACTACTTTTGGAAACGATACAGGTTTGTGTCTCATTCTTTGTGATCCCTTGTGTATTGTTGTTTTGAAATTTTGATGTATCCTAAAAGTTACATTTCCACATAAGAGGTTTCAGAAGGAATTTCTTGAAGTGTGTTTTGGTTGAATGTGTTCTGGAAAATTTCCCTTTCAAGTGAGTTGTAAGATAGGTGTATGCAAATGCTGTGATGGCTTTAGTAAAGTCTGAAGCTTAGTGATTGGATGGCTTTTTACATCCTCGTAAATCACTGTGATAGCTTACTAATGTCTGAAGCAGTTAGGTTGCTTGGTCTTTTACATCTTTTCAAGGTTTTGATAAATTTTTGTACGTTGGAAGTTGTGTTTTCTGAGAGAAAAGGAAGTCACGTCTAACTGCATAGACCATTCCCTAATGTGTGATGATGTTGGAAATGTGTGCTTGGTATAGTGAGATTACAGTTTCTTTGTGTGATTTTAAACTCAAAAAACCTCTTCTACTGCATGTTTGTGCCTGCGAGCCCGTTGGTTAATATACTGTTTCAAAATTCTTTTCCAGAATTTTTGAATGTAGATGATGATGAAGTAGCTGAAGATTATGAGGATGGCAATGGGTGTGCTGAGGAAACTCGCCTTCTTGATAATAGTGGATGGTCTTCCCGCACCAGGTGTGTATACTTCATGTGGTTGGATTGTTTCTCCAGTGCATAACATTATTACTATAGAAAAATATTTTTTGCTCACTTCTTCCTCCCTCATTTGCTTCTTTAATTACTAAGTTTGTTTGGGTTAACAATTTTGTTCTGTTTTCAATTTTAATAATGCAACTAATTGATAGATTTTTTTTTTTCCTTTGGCTGTCATTTTGATAAAGAAGCTACTTTATTCTGACAGTTGTAGATATTCTTTCTTATAGGGCTGTTGCCAAGTACTTGCAATCCTTGTATGGTCAGGAAGCTGTACATGGAAGGAAGGTTCTTTCATTGGACCATCTGTTAGCTGGTAAAACTCGAAAGGAAGCATCAAGGATGTTTTTTGAAACACTGGTATGTATCAAACTCTCACGGGTTCAATGTGTTAGCTTTTTTGCTGGATAGACGTTTTATAAATGAGCATCAATGTCTTTTGGAAATTCTATTTATAATTAGAATAGTTTGCAGGATGATTAGGGATATATGCATATTTGTATTCTAAATTTACGTATGTATAAACCAGTGGTTACCAGCAATTGGTACAAGTCAAATATAGGTATTCTTTGTGATAGACTTGTGAGTTTTTGCAACAGAAATGCAGACCTTTTGGGGGGAGGATGTGTAGAATAATGGTTTTAATTGTTTGAAGTGTGATGGTTCTACATCTAATGTGTAATCAACTCATGGGTAATGAGAGATTCTTCTTGGAAGAGGGTTTAAAAGAAAATCACACACTTGGGTGATATGAAAATAAGAATGGTTGTAGCGTTGGCTCACATATAGGAACTAGATTTGCAATGATGCTTTTGGGGAATGGGCTGCGCGACAAAGAAATATGCAGATGGCAAGGGGGAAAATTATATCCTAACTAATTTTGCTAGACATGGTGTCATGATTTTCTGTGTTTGCTATCTTTGGTGTTGGATCTTATTGATATATATATATATTTGATTTTTTTACTGGTTGATAAATTTTTATCTCCTGCAATTTTCATATCCTTTATTCATCAAAACTTGAATATTTTCATGCTCCTATGTAAAAAAACTTGTAATGGTCTATTGTTCATAATGAAAATTGTGCCAAATGGCAGGTTCTCAAAACGAAGGATTACATCCATGTAGAACAGGCGAAGCCCTTGGACGACATTCATATAAAGCATCGAGGAAAGCTCATGAAATCAGACTTCTGATCTCTCACACATACGAAAGGTTGATACTGTTGGAAAAGGATTTATGTAGTTTTAGTTTGGTTGACGCATGATCCGGGATTGGAAATGATTTCATCACTGGAAAATTTTCCCTTGTTATTTTTTTGGTCTAAATTATGTCCCTATGTTAGTCAGCCCATGTAATTGGTAGGTTTAACAGCAGAACAGGATCAAGCGGGACAGATCATACTGTTGATTGTAGCGAAAATGTTGTAATGGATCATAATTTTGTATATATGTGTATATCACCAGTTTCAACCAAAGATGACAATTATTTGTTTGTTGGAATAAGTAATTTAGGCTTGTAATTTCTTGACAATAGGAGGATGATGGGGTCTTACCATGGTATATGTATATCTATAGATAATAAACATCGACTTTTGAATATTAATTTCTTATTTTCTTAACACGAGAATGTTTTCTGCTGCATTGTGTGCCACGGAGGATTAAGATTCAAATTCAATCAGTTTGGGTTTGCAGTAATGATAGGTTTAGTTTAGATGCTCACACATAAACTGCATTCTTGATTCTTCATATTTAGTGCTCAAATGAGTTTCATTCAAGCAAGTTGAGATTGTCATAATCAGTCATTGAGTTGCTCCCTAGCTGTGGCTATAATCAGTCATTTACCTTTCTGTTGGATTAAAAGCCACAAGGGATGCTCTCTTCACCTTTCTTTCCTTTTCTTTTGCTTTTCCTCTACGTCTATTTTTTTTTGTTTTTTTATTTTTCATTTCTTTCCTTTTGACATTTTCTCCTTCCATTAACATAAAAAGAGAGAATTTACATTGATAAGCATTTCGCAGGCCACTATATCTGGTAACATATGTATACTTGTTTTATAAAAAAAATACCATTCCTCGCATACTTGACAAAAGTTAAGACTTTTAGTCTTGTAAAAGAGTTAAAAATAGATGGAGAAGGAAAAAATCTGAAAAAAAAGGGTCAAAATGTAATTTTGTGAAAAAATATGAAGCCAAACTACGGTTGGCGTAGCGTCCCGGTCACTGCCTATCATATTTGCGTTCCGCAAGTGCTCGCACTGGCGCGGGGTTTTAAATTTTTTTTTTTTAACTATTAAATAACTTATTTAATTTATTATCAAATATTAATGAAAAAATTATTATTATTATTTTTATTAAAATTTTCAAACAATTGATTAATTAAATAATTATTATTATGTTCAATAATTTATTTGATTTTAATTTAATATTATGTATAATTATTATTTGATTTTAATTTAATTATTTGAATTTGTTATTATATTTTGTTTTTTTAAATTTGATTTGTTATTTATTTTTATAAAAATCACAACTTTTAGACATAAAAAAACTTCACATATGATAATATCAACAGTTGCATCAAGTAATTATAAGAACTTTTTGCTACTGTATGCGAATTCTAGGTTCAATTGTCCATCTGAATAAAAAAAAAAAATTAGTGCGACTAGAAGCGACATTAAGTAATATAGTAGAAGTTACATCTTTTTTAATATGTTACAATACAACTAATTGATATTCTATACCCACAAGGTTGAACGCATATGGTACATGATAACAATCCTTTTCATGATCATATTTTTTTTTAAATTGTAATTTAATGTTTTCTTGTAACGATACTTATTTTGATTGAGTCGTCTCTCAAACAGAATATGACCATAGAGTTATAGATAGTTTAGATATTTCTAATTTTACAACAATGTTATTTTAAAGTAGTTAATGAAATAAACGTGAATTTTATATATATTAACATAAATTTAAGTTATACAAATACAAAGAACATCAAATAATAACAAAACATAAACTTAATGAGAAGTTACATTAAATTTAAATTTAAGTTATACAAATACAAATAACATCAAATAGTATAAAAAAAAAATAATAGGCCATATCAACTGTTATGCAAAGCAATAAGGTTTTGACATATTTAACTATTATATCCATGCTACTTACACCGATTTGCACACATTTTTTGTCGATTCATCACCTTGCCATGAAAGCCACTTCTATCAACACCTCCCTAATTGATGGTGTACTATAAGAGACTGGACGTCAGCATCTCTCAACTCTTTTGAAACTTTCCAATCTGATAAATGGTAAATCGGATTAACTGGCTCACTATTAAGCATTTGGACGTGTACTAGAAAAATAAAGACTCTAATAATGTAATTTGGTTCGTCTATATACTGCAATAGCATAGGCACAAGATGGTTGCTAAACATCAAACTTCCTATAATTGCATGACTTTGTTAGGATGTCTATTATTCCATTTCTATTTTTATCATTCACAATAAAATGAGAATGATCGATCGAGTAAACTATCATGTGGCTGGACTTATCATTATACTTTCAAACTTTGTGATGGGCCCAACTCATCAGAAAAGAGGTCATACCCTTTGTAGCCTCATGTCTTTGAAAAATTTATTTTGCATTAACTCTCGTATCTATTCAACCAAAGTCGTCACAAGAATGGATCGTGCATTCTTTGCAATAAGCATTAATGCTCTCCGCACTGTTAATAGTCATTATGTTATCTTCTAAAAGCTCCCACTGATCAAACCAATTTGGGAAAGCTAACATCATCCTTTAAGTATTTGTTTGTCGTAGGTTTCATTTTCTACATCCTTTTAATTTGCTCTTAAAAGCCAAAAAGGCGATATGCATTCACAATAATAAAATAAAAAGTCAAAAATCCTTATTTCTTCATCTTTTTTGATGGCATTTTGTATCTTATGATTAAATTTTCTTTAAAGCGATAGATGCATATCTCATGGTAGACATTAAGAAATATTTCTTGAATAGCTTTCTTAATACTAGCATGTAATATAAATATAACATTTTTAAGATCACCAAAAGTTTCTCAGAGTTTGGCCATAAACTATACCTAAGAAGTATCGTTTTCATAAACAACAATTTCTCATGCTAATAAATTCTTTTTGATTATTTTTATCTTTACATATAACCACAAACATTGTATTCAGGTATGCACATTTTAAAAATATTTTATCAACTGTAATAACTGGTTGGATAGAAGACTGAAAACTTCTAATGCATAGTTCAAACACTACAAAGAAATACGTAAAGTGATTTTAATGGTCAATTTCCAAATACGCAAACATACTCAAGTTCTATTGTTCCAACACATAGCAGTATGCAAGAAGTAATCTAAATGAATCTTTTAAAGTATTGGCTATCAATCTACAGGTACGCTTCTTAGTTCACCAAGTAGCAGAATACATTATTTTCACACTAAACTCTTCACGTATATCAGCTTAGATCCCATTCAATCTATAAAGTTGATTGATTAATACAAACTTATTCTTTATGAATTTTTCTATAATTTGACTCTTAGTTTGTGGGTGACCATTACAAAGCTAGTCTAACTAATATGTGTTATTTGTATATATTCTACGCACGATGAAATACTTTCTCACATCTATTGACACCGCAAATTATCGTCATTTGTATTTTTCATCATTACATTTTGCCTCAAAATAATCGTTTATAGACCTTGAAAATTTAAAACTCTAATCACCCTTAAATGTTAGCAAGCTCACTTTTGCTATCATACAATTTCTTTACAAATATATTTCCAATTATATAACATGATACTATTGGAGGAATCACCCTCATCCCTGTGAGATTAGGTTAAAGTGAAGAACCCTAACTAAGTTCAACCTTGAATCCTAACCTGTTTGTGCAACAGAATAACCTCTATATCAAGAAAAATAGCAAGAATTCAAAGCAGATAATAAAGAGCACAACACAATCACTTATGTAGTTTGGTCAATTGCCTACGTCCACGGTAGATCCAAGGATGCTGGCCTTTCTTATTAACTCCCTAAAGATTTTACAAGAAACATCTAATGAAGAATCCTCAAAAGGACCTAATGTTTAGTGTACCCTTACTCTACCACGAGCAATGAATACCCAAACAATAGTTTCACCCTAATACACATAAGCACTTAGTGTCTACCCAGTTTTTATCTCTCTTAAAGTCTCTCGTAATGCTTGATTTCAACTAAAGAGTTTACAAGAGCTTATATAGGCGTTATTTAATACCTACTAACCCTAATTCTTATTGGAGTAAGACTCCACTTATTTTGGAAGTCCAAAACTTTCAAAAACTTAAAAATCTGAAACAAAAACAAACTCATTCCATTCTAACATCGCCATGCTGAGGACCTGGTGGGGAAGCTGAGCATGTCAAGCCCAGCGCTGCGATGCTGGCATACTGATCTAGCACTCTGACTCCGCGACGCTCAGCCCTTGCATCAGCTCCACACTTTTTTTTTGCTTCTTTCCTGTCTTCAAGTCCCGTCTCGCTTCCATTTTCTTGTCCCACACGCCCTAGACTTCATCATGAGTGTCCCATACATTTTAAACTTCTTGTGACTCTCCTCTTTGATATTTATCTCAATTCTTATTCAAACAAGATTATTGAATCACCAAATCTCTAATAAACACTTCTTTGATTCAAAAATCTTCCAAATAAGAAGGCTTCTGGATCTGATCCACACTAATACTCTATCACTTAGAGTTGAGCCTAGTTAAGTCTCTACCAAAGCTTAAATTTCCCTAAGCTAGTGACTTTAGTTTCTAAAGGCATTTGTGCACCTTGCATAGGGTATAGATGCGTTGAACTTCTTTCCGACCCTCGTCACCTCGATGAGAACAATTTGGATGTCGCTTAGTGATTTGCATTACCCTAAAACTCCATATTGGGCCACTCATGGCCATCCCAATAAGCACATATAGTCCCCAATTGTGCTTCTCACCCTCAAACCTTATAAATCATTTCTCTATCCTCAATTTTTCTTTTTTCGCTCAATAATAATAAAAATATATATTCTTTAGATTGCAAATCAAAACCCTAAGCCATTTAATTGGCTTACAAAAGAATCAAAACAATTAACCTAACTATGAATTATTATGAGCACAACTATTCATCACATAGTTAATAAAGATAACAATTATAGATTAAATATGCAATTGGTGCCATAATAAACAATTACTACCATACTCAAAATAATCTATACATGTAATATGATACAAGGCGGCTCTGATACCAGTTGTTTGTTGGTAAATAATTTTTTTTTTCTGTTTAATCAAAATAAATGTAGCGGAAGTCAGATCGTTTTGTTCATAATTATATATATATATATATATATATATATATATATATAGGGATAGAAGATTATCTCAATTCCTCGCTATGACAGATCTTGAATTGGCTAGTTGCAATATTCTCTACTATCCTCAATTTTCAAACTCAACGCATATAGGCATGTAGATATTTCTTAATCTCTAAAAATACTAATACCCAAATATGAGAGAATGATATTAATTAAATTCTTTTTCTCACGTAAGAATACGTAAAAAGATTTTTTTTCTCTATATGGTTGTATTGTTTATTACTATATACCTCCCATATATATAGGGATCTCCCTTGAGTATTTAAAAATTGATTAGGATTAAAAAAATTAGAGTTTGATTAGAATTTGAGCTAGTAGAGGGACTGCAAGACACATGAGCTTCCTAACTCTAACTTAAAAAGCCTAGTTTTATTATCTCATAATACATCAATTCTTCTAAGTTAACCTTAGGCTATTCTACTGTTGCATAAGGAATTTTTAATTCAAGCTTGTAGAGGGTGAAAATGGCCTTGAATAGAACTGATCTGCGGTACAGGTCCAGTTCGAACAGTCATTAGTATTTAGCCTATAACTAGAAAAATACATATCTAATACGTATGAGACAACTCAATTTGAAAATATAAGAGACTATCTACAAGTTTGAATTTTTGAGTAGAAGCTAATTTGGACCACATCAATTTCAAATTGGATAATCAAATGGATGGATTAATGATAATAAATGCAAATTAGTTGTCACCCTTCATGAATTTTATCATCCAAGTGGTTCCCTCTCATTTGTCTTGATTTATCCATATTTTTTTTATAAATAAGTGACCTGTTTATGCTCAAAATATGTAATTAGAAAGCTAGATTTTAGTTCAAAATTCTTGTCTTTTGTATTATCTCTTTGTAGTATTATTTCTTTTGTTTATTATTCTAAAGTCATGTTATCTTGTCTTCTATCTATTTTTTTTTCTTTAATTTTATTATGTCTAAGTAATTTTCATTTTGCTAAGGTGAAAGGGTGAAACTCTTGGTAAGGTAATAAGATATACTTAACTCTTATTCATGAATTTAATGTTTCATTCTTAAATTATCCAAATTTATATATAATGTATTTATTTTATTTGTAATATTAATATCATTTCTTGTAAAGTGGTGTATCTTGATTTATTATAGACAATTTTAAAAGTTGGCACAATAAATTCTTGAAACCATTTACAAGATTTGGCATAGATATCATTTCGTGTAAAGTCGGAGTCTTGAATTATTGTAGACAAATATAAAGATTGACATAATTAATAATGAACCCATTTACAAGATTTGGTGTATAATAATTAAAAGAAATAAATACAAGTTAATATATAAATGATGATGAATCTTAATTGTTATATCTTTGATTGGAACTTCCTTTGTGTGAGGATTTCAATTGAGTTATAAAAAGAGTTTAATATATTCTTTTTTTCATATGCCAAGTGTGGATCCCACTAACCTTAGCATTTATTTTAATTAGTTAATTGAATTATTATTTGCAAATATCTTATATTGCTTTAATTGTCTTTAGAGTATTTATAGTTTTGCATTTTAATTCCACTTCCCGGTCGATCAACTTCGTTCTCGCTAGGTTATTTATTACTTTGAAAATCCTGCACTTGGAAATAAACTCTTATATTCTGGACGTGTCAAGTTTTTGGCGCTATTGCCAGAGAAGTGAAATTAATTGAGATTTTTTTTTAAATTTTCATGAAAGGTTAAGCCTTCTACTCTTTGTTTACTAACTTTTTATTATTCTACACTAGCATTGACTAATTTAACTTCTAACTATTTCTTTAACTTTTATTTTATTGTTAGTCTTACCTATTTTATTTGCTGTTATTTATTTATTTTTCTCTTATTTGTAATATTTATTGTTATCATATTTTATTTTATTTCTTTGTATGAGTGGTTAGTTTTGAAATCCGAATTCTCATCGTTTGGTGAAAGGTAATTTAAGAACTTCCTTTGATAATTTGTTGGATTCTCCTTTATCTTTTTATTCTTCACCAATTAACACCATAATCGATAATCAAATTGAGAGACTATAGACCCAGGGGACAATCAGTCCCAACATAATAATCATAATCGACCTAGGACACTTAAAGACTACATGAAACCCATACGAACTGGTGCACCATCTTTCTTAGTTTTTCCTCTATATGCACAACATTTTAATTTTAAGCCGAACATTAACCAACTTTTACCTATTTTTCATGGCTTAGATGCAGAAAACTCTTACCTACATCTAAGAGAATATGAAGAAGTGTGTAACACGTATAATGACCAAAATTATAGCATGAACATAATTCGACTTAAGCTTTTTCTTTTTTCTTTAAAAGATAAAACTAAAATATGGCTATAAAATCTTAGGCCAAGGTCTATTTCTTTATGGGATGAGAAGCAACAATAATTTCTACAAAAAAAATTTCATCCTTACAGAACAAATTCTTTCAAAAGATAAATTACCACTTTTGTCTAAAAATTAGGAGAGACCTTTCAAAAGATAAATTACCACTTTTGTCTAAACATTAGGAGAGACCTTTTACCAATGTTAGAAAAGGTTAAAGTATTACTTAATACCTATCCCCATCATGGCTTTGAAACTTGGAAATTAGTCTCAAATTTTTACGAAGGCTTAATATTGAAAATCGAGTGTGTGACATATGAGAGTGTATACGTAATTTCAAAAATTACTACATGCAGTGGAAGCATGTGAACATATACACCCAATTTAACAAATTTTATCACATATATTACATATATGTTCAAGTATAACTATTATACAATAACTTTTATATGATGAACAATTGTATTACTTAAAAATAAAATGTAAAGAACACTTACCTAATGAAGGTAGCTTTACAAATTCTTCAAGTCCTCCAACAATCTAATTAAAGAACTCACCTTGAAGTGAATTGTTAAACAATTCTAGTCCATAACAGTTTAGTGGGATTATAGAGCTAGAATGGTAGCTTAGTTTTACAATTTTCAACACATGTATTCAAACTCTTCGAACACAAATTATTTGATTCTTAAATGGAGATGGTAAATATTTACATACAACTCTTGTTTAAATGATGGAAACAATTTTCATAGATTAATTAATTTTAGCACAACTCTTGTCTACAATTACTAATCTCTTTCTCCATTTTCATTTATTTATTTTGATCCATTATGAGAGAAGAAGATGAAGATAAGTTCTTTTGCTTTCAACACTTGAAAAATACAAAACCATAACTCTCTCACTTACCTTGAATTGCTTAGCCAAATCTTCTCCTCCAAAATGAATGAATGAATTCAATTGTTATGATTCAATTTGTTACAATAAAATATTCAATTGTTAGCCAATTTTGTTTTTGTTATTCAACACTTTTTGATCAAACAAAAACAAAATTGGCTTTCAAATTGAATATTTTATTGCAACAAATTGAACACTTTTTGATAAAACAAAAACAAGTGTTATTCAACACTTTTTGATAAAACAAAAACAAGTGCTCCACCAATTTTATTATTAGTCTCCCACTAAGAATTAATTTATTAAACACTAGAATAATGACCACCTAAATAAATCATTACCTAACAAATATAATTATTTTAATTATATTAGGCAAATAAATGACCAACATCTAGGCCCCTCATTATATTAAAATACAATGGCCATGATTAATATATATTATCATATTATCTAATAATATAATAATAATAATATCTAATTTAATTATTCAAACGATTTTGAATAATTACTTTTTACCTTACTAGTTTTTACTTTAAGGTTAAATGGTAAAACTAAGGTAAAATCAAATCATGGACCAAATTGTACCACTTGTCAACATTCGATTAATTAACAACTCTTGTTAATTAATTCAATGATGTACTTAACATTTAAGTCTTGACAAATGCATATCCCGAGGGATCCCGAAATAATTATTCTATTTTGCTGGAATTTATTAGATCGAATTATTCAATCCAGTCCGCTACCCCAGTGCACAACAAGTACACTTTATATTGTGAGACTCTCTAGGTCCACACCTAATTTTTCATATGGAACTCCTCTATACGTCCGTGAACAATGCTCCCCACACACGTTACGTATATTACAAATCAGTGTGTTAGATCATGCAAGTTGAGGTTATTGCATATTTGTATAATCTTTTCATCATATATATCCTAAAAGAGCAGAGATATAGATCATCACTGTCAAATCTCTATTTGCTCAACCATCAACTTATCTTCAGATTTATATTTTCTTAAACAATATCCACAAACACTTTTGTGATATTGTTTATTCCTTTGGAATATATTTTTTTAGGTTTATGCTTGTGGCCACAAGACTTTTTGAAATACAATTTTGAAGTATTAGGATATACAACCCACTCATATGAGCTGATAGATCCCATGTCTACGCACACCGAACTCCATGAGCATCGAATCATACCCAACAATACACAACGGTCAGACCATGAAAGGTTTTTGATATGTGTGAAACTAAAGTATGGTGGATCACTCACAAGCCCATCGTGGTGCTCAGGTCAAAGGACCACAAATACTACTCAACTCAGAAGATCTTCCATTGACAGTTTTATGAGATGTCTATTGGAAGTCTTTGTGAGTCTGTTCAATATTCAATCTTCACTGAATACCTGTATGTCTATACGAGCCTCCACTAAGTTCATAGTTTACTAAGACTAACCTTCTGGACCATTCAGATATAGATATACACTAATCTATATTAATAAATTCCACCGATAAACCCGCATCGATAAAATTAGATCAGAAACATCATGTTTGAGAACATACTTGCATAATGACATTTCTTAGCACCATCTGCAACTCTTTGTGGCTATTTCATTATTAATATATTCTCAGGTCATTGTCCCATTTCAAACAAGGCTCTAACTGTTTAAATTTTGCTAATTCTATTAATCTACTAACTCTTAGCACCACTAACTCTTAGTACTTTTATTTATTAGCGATGTTAACTCTTAGCACTGATCTAAACTCCTTTAGACCATATCTGAACTCATTCAGATCATACAATGTCTGAAATGTTATAAGCATCTTACTATTTATTATAAATAATATTAACGAATTATTAGAAATGATAATTATATAAATACTATCATTAAATATTCATACATAATGGAATGGCACGTAAGCACAAATCCCAACACTTAACACCCCAAGTTAGACAAATGGTAGAAATGATGTGTAATGGAACATTTGAGGATAAAGACTCGAAGAGGCAATGAACTATCTAGACTTACTAGCAGAAAATGCTTAAAATTAGAACACTGCTAGTACTTTTGAAGCACCTAGTAAAACTTAAACCACTACATTTAGTAGGGGTATTTATCATCTTAGGGAAGACCATGACCTTCAAGCCAAATTAACATCCCTAGCTAGAAAAGTCAAAACCTTATAAATGAAAAAGAGTGGTCAATTAAAATCTGTTCAAGAAATTGTCTGTCATGTATATGAAATCGATGATCACTCTACCAATCATTATCCAACTTTGCCTACATTTAGGAAATGTCTCTATGAACAAGCCAATGTTCTAAATACGTTCAAATGGTCAAACCATAACCCATATTCACAAAACTACAATTTTGTTTAGAGAAATCACCCGAATTTTAGTTGGAGGAATGACAATCAAGCATAGGCTTCACAACTACCTTTTCAATCATACCAAAATTTTCAAAACCTTCAAGGTTATGCACCATATATCCTACCTCCTAAAAAATTTTTTGAAGAAACTTTGCATGCATTCATTGAAAAGTAAGAGTCTACTAATTTTTAAAATTCTCAAACATTTGCTGATTTGAAAGATACTCTTACTAAATTTGCATCCGCACTAAACATTCATGAAAAAGAAAAATTTACTTCTCAAACACAACTAAACCTCAAAAGATAACATAACTCAAATGCATGTGATTTAGGAAGCCAACACATAGATAAAGTTAAAGCAGTTATCACTCTTTAGAACTGTAAGGTTGTTGAAAAACACATTTTCGAACATTATGAGAATGACGAATCAATCTCTAAGGGTAAGGAAAGCATTGAACCTACTCCTAGTGAAGAAAACACCAAACTTTCACCTGCACCCTCATTTCCTCAGGTATTACGTAATGCTAGGAAGTTGAATCATAATCTCAAAAACTTTAAAATTTTCAAATAGGTAAAAGTTAATATTTCTTTATTGGATGATATTAAACAAGTTCCCTCTTATGCAAAATTTTTGGAGGATTTATGCACAATAAAATAAAAATTGAATGTGAAAAAGAAAGCATTTTTAGCTGAATAAGTAGTGCCATTCTTAAGAATAATTGATTGGGTGCTATAGTAGCTAAGCGCAAGTGCACGCTATTGTATCAAGTAATGTAGGATTTTAAGTCCAGATATCGATTCCACATAGACTATGCAATCTAATTCTATAAATCAAGTACTAAAATTGTACATATTTAACTTTTATTCAGAAAATTACAATTTAAAATTTATTTAACTAATCTACTCTATCAATTAAACTAAACAAAAGTAAGAGTTGAATTCACAAATAAAGACAATCTAGGGTTTTGACTCGTCCCCTAGTATTTCATTGGATTCATTAACCATTTAGTTAATACCTTAATATCAATTGATTGGCTTAGACACTAATCTCATAACAAGCCTCTGTCGATGGTCAAGTGACTATATTACACATTCTAACAATCACCTATATGTCTATGGTAATCAAATCAGAATGTAATGCATTAAGATCAAGTCTAAATTAGACCATACATGCTACCTAGGTATATGTCTATCCTAGATGGAACTCATAGTTATTACCCTATGATCATACATCAAACTACCATAGACTAAACATATGAATCCCTTCGCCGAGTTCATTATGGTTTCTCAATCATTCAAAATATTGATCAGGTATAATGAAAGCATTAAACACAAGATAAAATAAATCAATTGAATGTATTAAGTTTATAAACTAAAATTTAACACAATTCAAATCCATACTAGGTTCACATAGTCTAATCCTAGATGAACAAATTAACCCATCACAAAATCAAAAGTATCAAACCAATTCATAAAGATCAACAAGAATAAGAACATAATGATAAATAAAGAGAAGAAAAACTAATCAAAGTAACTCCTTGATGTGCTTCTCCCTCAATCTTGACTTGAATCTTGAATTTTGATCTTGGTTCTTCAATCTTTGGCTTCGATCTTTAATTTTGTGTTGTGAATTATTTCTCTAACTTTTTGCCTCCTTTCTCCTCTTCCCTCTTAAGGTTTTTGGCCTTCTATTTAAAGGTTTTTTCTTTAAAATACTATTTATAAGCTATTGTAGAAAATATTGGTCACGACTTACTGTTCCCTCGACACTATTTACCACCGCGGCGTTCAGTTGCTGGGCACTGCAGCGCCCAGCCTTAGTGCCCATTTTGTATTTTGAGCGTAACTTCTTCGTTTGACATCCGATTCCCCTCCCGTTTATTCCTATGCATCACATTTTCCATCGTGCATCTATTTATTATCCGAAAACACAATTAAATAGCCAAATATTTATAATTTAAAGTAAAATACGAAAGTTGGGTACAAATCATACTAGTACTTTTATGCCTCTATCAATAATAATGCATTAAAATATAAAGACCTAAATTGTCCTATAATTTCTTGTGTTATTGGAAGTCATAAAATTGAATAAGCCTTACTTGATCTTGGTACTAGTGAATTTACTATCATATTCAGTTTATCAATAGCTCAATCTCGGTGAGTTAAAACTAACTTCTGTAACTCATTTGCTTGTCGATAGATCAATAAAAGTGCCAAGAGGGATAGTGAAAGATATTTTAGTTCAAGTTGATAAATTCATATAGAACTTGTTAAAGTAAGTAATCTAATGTCTGTTATTTTAGGTCGTCCATTTTTAGCAACTTCTAATGCTTTGATTAATTGCAGGAAGGAGTAATGAAGCTTTCATTTGGAAACATGACACTTGAGCTCAATTTTTCAATGTGTAGCAGCCACACGAGGAGGAGGATGAAAGTGAAGAAGTAAACATGATTGAAACAATTGTGGAGGATCATATTTAGAAAGAGAATTCTACTGAGCCCTTATAAATGTGTGTAATGAATTCATTTGAGTCAATTATGCAATTAGATCCTGAAATATCTAACATATGTTCTTTACTTAACTGCACACAGGTGATTGAAAATAAAGGATGAAAACCAAAGTTTGAAGAATTATGAGAAAATGAGGATAACGCAGTACAAAATTCTAAAGTTGAAGCTGAAGCCTCTACCCGAAGAACTGAAATATACATTTCTTAGAGAGAAACAAACTTACCAAGTGGTAATCTCTTCTACACTCACAAGCGAATAAGAAGGTAAGTTAATTGAAGTATTAAAAATGCATAAAAATGCAATAGGGTGGACTTTAAAAGACATAAAGAGAATTAATCATTTGATTTGCACACAAAGAATACACCTAGAAAATAATGTCAAAACTTTTCAGCAACCTCAAAGGAGATTAAATTCATATATGAAAGAGTTAGTGAGAGATGAAGTTCTCAAATTACTTGAAGTAGGAATCATCTATCCTATCTTAGATAGTAAGTGGGTAAGTCTTACTTAGGTAGTACAAAAAAAATATCTAAAATCACAGTCATTGAGAACGACAAAGGTGAGTTAATACCAACTCGAGTCTCATCTAGTTGGAGAATGTTGATAGATTATAGGAAGTTGAACTCTGCCACTAGAAAAGACTATTTTTCCTTATCGTTCATTGACCAAATTTTAGAAAGTGTAGCTGAACATCCATACTATTGCTTTCTAGACGGTTATTTTAGCTATTATCAAATTCTCATGGCACTAGAAGACCAAGAAAAAACTACCTTTACATGCCTTTTTGGGACCTTTTCCTTTAGGAGGATGCCATTTGAACCTTGTAATGCCTTAGCAACATTTTAAAGAAGTATGTTAAGCATTTTTAATAACATTGTTGGGCATTATTTAGAATTTTTAATGGATGATTTAGCTGTGTTTGAATTTTTTTTTGATAATTGTCTTGAAAACTTAGGAAATGTCTTAAAAAGATGTAAAGAAAAAGGTTTTGTATTGAATTAAGAAAAATGTCATTACATGGTCACTTCTGAAATTGTTTTGGGATATGTAGTATCTTCTAAAGAAATTGAAGTAAATAAGCTAAAAGTTAAACTTACTGCTCATTTTTCCCTACAAAAAATAGTTAGAGAATTTCGATCTTTTTTAAAACATGCTAAATTTTATAAGAGGTTCATAAAATTTTTTAGTGCTATATCTAAACCTCTTTGTAACCTCTTAACAAAAGATGTATCATTATGGTAAGAAGACTTTGACTTAATTCACACACAAACAATTTTAGAAGTTATTATTAAAATAACTTTAATAGCGATTGTGATGTTAAACTAACGTTTTGATTGAAATACTTATGGAGTGTTCAAATTTTATTTATGCTTAAATTGCTAGGGACTAGTAATAAGTTGGTTGGAGGGTGTGATGAACACTTGAAATTACATATTTAATAAGGATTTTATATCATTATTTTATATTACTAGTATCATTAACCTCCCTAACTTAAGCATGTTTACAATATCGTATCTAATTAGTTTTTAACCGTTTTGTGGTAAGATCGGTAAAATAGGCATAACTTTCTACTTAAGAATCCACTTGTAGTGATTCTTAATTCTTTGAAAATTTGACTCAATAGGCTAAAATATATATTAATAAGGAATTTTGAATTCAAGCGTGTAGAGGGTGAAAAATAGCCTAGAATAGAATTGATTTGCAGTACAGGTCCAGTTCAAAAAGTCATTAGTATTTGGCCAATAACTAGAGAAATACGTATAAGATAACTCAATTTGAAAATATAAGAGATTTATCTACAACTTTAAATTTTTGAGTGGAAGCTAATTCGGATCACATCAATTATAAATTGGACAATCAAGTGGGTGGATTAATGATAATCAATACAAATTAGTTGCCACCCTTCTTGACTTTTATCATCAAAGTGGTTCCCTTTTATTTGTCTTGATTTATCCATATTTTTCTATAAATAAGTGACCTGTTTATACTCAAAATATGTAATTAAAAAGTTAGATTTTAGTTCAATATTCTTGTCTTTTATATTATCTCTTTGTAGTATTATTTCTTTTGTTTATTATTCTAAAGTCATGTTATCTCTTCTTCTATCTCTTTTTTTTTTCTTTAATTTTATTATGTCTAAGAAATTTTCGTTTTGCTAAGGTGAAAGGGTGAAATTCTTGATAAGGTAATAAGATATACTTAACTCTTATTCATGAATTTAATGTTTCATTATTAAATTATCCAAATTTATATATAATGTATTTATTTTATTTGCAATATTGATATCATTTCTTGTAATGTGGTGTATCTTGATTTATTATAGACAATTTTAATAGTTAGCACAATAAATTCTTGAAACCATTTACAAGATTTGGTATAGATACCTTTTCTTGTAAAGTAGGAGTCTTGATTTATTGTAGACAAATATAAAGATTGACATAATTAATACTTGAACCCATTTAAAAGATTTGGTGTATAATAATTAAAAGAAATAAATATAAGTTAATATATAAATGATGATGAATCTTAATTGTTATATCTTCTGATTGGAACCTCCTTTATGTGAGGATTATAATTTAGTTATAAAAAGAGTTTAATATATTTTTATTTTATAATATCTAATCCCTATTAGTAGTATTGGTGTAGATTTCGGTATAGAATAATAAAGACACTGTAGGGTTACCTGATTCTAAGCTTATTAAAAATATTTTTTTATGGTGTGCGTGAGAGATATTAGACATAATTTAGTAATTTCACACTCGGTCGGAGCGTCGGACGACCCTAGAATATTTTTAGAATTTTTCTCTATTGGCTTGGAAAAGAAAATTTTAATTTACTACATGAATTTTCATTTAAGGGTTATGTATGGAACAAGCCTTGATTGAGAAATACAATCTATAGATTAGAGAATGGACCAATTAGAGACAAGTTCATGGATTGCCAAGTTAGAAATTCTAATTAGTTCCTTTGACTATTCTAACTAAATAGTTACAAAGGAACCAATTACATACTTAGTTTCCAACCAATGACAAATTAAAAATTTAGAGTAAGTTGAGGGGCAAATTGGTTAATTGAGGGAGCACTATATATAAAGTAGAAGTGTGTAGAAATTTCATGAGATTAAAAGCATAACACGTAGAGCAAAAGAGAAGCAAAATTTGTCCAAGTGAAAAGGGGTGTTGCTACAGTGAAATTTCAAGTTTTTTTTCATAATTTTTCATGCTTAATCAAGATAAAATAAGGTCAAATACAAGTTCCTAAGATCAATTGAAGCCTCCATTAATGAAACTCCAAGAAAAAGAGGTAAGAAAAGCATTGTTTTGTGATGATAATATGTGAACTTTCAAGATTTCTTCAATTGATGTTTTGGTGTGTATTCTTGGTTTAGATTGAGTTGAATTTTAGTGTAGAGCTTGAAGGAGTCATCAAATTGAAGAAATTAGTAAGGTAAGAATTAGGGTTTTGGGTGACTTTGATGTAGAGACTTCAATTAATTGTAATTAAGTCATTAGAATGAAATTGGCTTGATTGTGATGCTATTGGAACAAGAAATTGAGAAAAGAAAGGTATTGAATGGTGGATGTAAATTTTGCCACTTTAGGGAAGTTAGGGTTAAAGTGTTGTGTATAAATGGTGCCTTATGTAAATTAAATGTATATGGATGATGAAAAATTAAAAAATGAAGAAAATGGGACATAATTGTCAATTTTGGTAAGGTGAAGGGCAATTATGTCCAACCAAAGTTATAGGATGTTAAGCAATTTTTAGGGCGTTGGATGGTAAGTTAGATTAGATTAAATGATTTCGTAAATAAAAATTAAAAAGTAGTATCCATCTGGGCTTTGTATGCCGATTAGTAGTTATGAGATTTTAGCATTTGAATTGGTTCTAAATGTCATTTATGGCGTGTAGGTGAAGAAAATCGAGACTAGTAACGAGAGTAGAAATCCGAAGTCAAATTAAGCTCGGAGCGGTTGTGAGTGAAAATCTGTCATGGTTTATCTTTTGTTTATTATGTTTTCGCATAATAAAAATTGTATGTTTTATGAGCTTTTAATGCATAGACATGATTTATGATTTCGATATATATATCCATAGATATGCATTTACATGTTCGGTTTAAGAAACAGTTTTAAAACTACTACGTTAATTTCAAAGGCCATTGGTACCCTCAGATTATAGTGTGGTGATTGTATTAGACTCGGCCGGTATATCCCGTACACATGGGCAGGTATTGGAAGGTGTGTCACTAACTCTGGGAAGTCGGGTTGTCGAGTCATGTGAGTCGCTCTATGTGTACGTGGTATTGTCTCACTATATGTATGAGATGTAGGATTCTACTGTATAGCTAGTGAGATGTCTTGAGATGTCACAGTGAGTGTTGCTAGTTGAGACGCCTCGTGACCTACTCACATGTGCGGTGCTAGTTGAGTCGCTGCATAAGTATAGAGTTTTAAAGTTTTCATTGGTTCAGTTTAGAAAGAAAATGGCCGAGCGAGGACTTTAATAGTTTTCGAGCTACTGATCGCATATTATGCATTTATATGTGCATGCTAGTTATTATGTCTTACAGATTTTGGATATTGTTTTCCGAAGAAGTAAATAAAACCCGTTTGGCAAGATTTCATCGGCATATGATGTTAGAAACTATTTTACATATTTATACAAGTTTTAGAAGTATGATTTATGCATGTCTTTTAGAATTTAATATCTATGCAGAATTTTATTTTATTTGAAATCTTAATGCACTCACTGAGCTCCTTTAACTCACTCATTTTGTGTTTTATGTTTTATAAACTCCCGTTCCAGGTGCAGGTCTCGGTACCCAAGCTGCTGATTCTCCTACTGCTAATTAGTAGGCCAAATATGAAGATCATTTTTGTAAATGTAAATGTAAATGTCCTAAGCAGCACTTATTTTACTTTCTGTATAGTAGTTCTAGGCTTATGTTGTACATATTTTTCTTTATAAACAAGAAGAGATTTCGATATTGTGATGATTGTTTCACTTTTTGTTAGTATGTCAGTTTTGTATTCAAAAATGAAATTATTTAGTTGAGTTAGATTTGGTTTTGAAAAGGACCGGAGGTTATATTTGGTAGTATTGAGAACGGTTGGAAATAAAAGTAAAATTTCTTTGCAGGTTTTAAATTGAATTTTTAGAAAAATAAGGAAAACTCTGCCCGTTCTTTTTTAAAATTTAAGAAGTCATTTTCATGTATATTTTAGGATTTTCTCAGTAATAGCAAGAACTAAAAAAGGGTTCGCCTCGTGAAAATTTTCAACTTACATAGTTATATTCTAAGAAACTTCCATTGGGGTGCCGGCAAGGCCACTGAGATCTACAGTAGAGAGTATTGGGCCTGGTCCTGTCATATTTCATATGCCAAGAGTGGATCCCCCTAACCTTAACATTCATTTTAATTGATTAATTAAATTATTATTTGCAAACATCTTATCTTGCTTTATTTATCTTTAGAGTATTTATAGTTTGTAATTTTAATTCCACCTCCCTATGTATCAACCCCATTCTCATTAATTATTTATTACTTCGACAATCATGCACTTGAAAATAAACTCATATCTTCTGAACATGCCATTGAACACTTTATTAAGTGTTAATCAAGAGGTTTTAAGGAGTTAAATAAAATCGTTGGATTAAGTTGCTGTCTAGCTTAGCAAACCCACCTTATTAATCACTAGAATTACCTACTGTTGTATTTCAGGGGATTCTCAGTTTATTAGTCCAAAGGCTTCAATGGTGATAATTTTTTTTATCTCCGTTTAAGGTGATTAAATGCTTTATTTATTATGTTCATAATATTGTTTTGAACTTCCGCTGTATATTTGATGCGTATATGTATGTATTTGATGCATATATATGCTATAAGAGTACATATACCACATGTATACACTGTAGATTAATTAGTAGTTTCATTTGGTGTCAGAGCATATCTTATGTTGATTTTGGTGTATTTGAGTGTTTAATATATAGTTGGATTGGTTTCGAGGCTCAAATGGTGCATTTCATTTGTTGAAATGCAAGATTGCTTGTTTTGAGTTGTTGGAATGCCGCAGTGTTCATGTCCAACATTGTGGCGCTGGGGTTTTCAGGCACTAGTGCCGCAACATTCATACTTGGCACCATGGCACTGGAGATACTAACCTTCTGTGCCATAGTGCTGAGGCTCTGACGCTGGGGGCACAACCCTCAATGCTGCAGCGTTGGGAGCCCAGCACCATAGTGTTGATACTATTCACTCAAAAAAAAAATTTAATTGTTAAAAAAATTAAATATGCATGTGGGGGTTTATAAAATGTAGTGATAAAGGTTATTAGTCTGCATTAACCGATATCATTTTTCTCTCTGTTGATAACCATAATAGGAGCCCTACTGGTGGGGGTTAGTTGTGTTTATATAGAAATAAATAATTGATTGAGATATCACCTTTCCATGAGATGAGAGCTAGTGAATAAAAATCTATCTTAATCAAATTGAATTTTATTACATTATGTGATAGTATTTTAAACGGTCCATCTTGTCAATACGGTATTAAATTGGTCACATCGGTCTTTTTCCAAGATCGTTATAGTGTGATGAATTTGGTCGGTGTGATTCTGTTTATACCGGTTAAACATGAGATGAGACAAATATATATGAAAATATTATCATATATCGCTATAGTGTGCTGGGTAGTCTCGATAACATATATTTATTAATTGATAAGTTAATTTGGAATACACTTACCCTAGATCATTATAGTGTGCGGATAAGGTGTATTTAAGATCAGAATTAAGAGTTGAATGAGATGCAATTGACAAGAATTGTCTACCTTTTGGGTTTACAAAGGCCTAGATCGCTACAGTGTACGGCTTGAGTAAAATGACAATGAGATCTATTTTTCATAGTATAGTTTAAAAGAGTTTAAGCCATCGTTATCCCGTTTGAGAGATTAAATGAATTATGTAAAATAGTGGGAGGGCGTTTTAAATTAAAATTATATAATTGTTATATCCATGATTTAAAATGTCTTATTAGCGATTTAATAATTTTATATCTTGACATCTCCCTTTTTTGTTTTGTTTTGTAAAGATATAATGGCATCCACTAATAATTTGATGCGCATACTAAATGTACACTAACTCAAGGGTGTAGAAAATTATTCAGATTGACTCATGAATCTAAGAATCGATCTAAATTCGAAGAAGTTAGGATACGTTATTGATCCGAAACTGCCTAGAGGTGTTTCTAATATTGCCACCTTAAAAGAAAGGGTGACGTATCAGAAATGGTTGGATGATGACTTATAGGTTAAATCATACATCCTCGCTTCGATGTCCACTGACTTGCAATGGGAGCATGTCCGTATGGACAGTACTAGCAGCATTATGCTCCATCTAAATGAGCTATTTGGTGACCAACCCTAAGTCGAGTTTTATAGGATCGCCAAAACACTTTTTTAGGTTAGGCTCTCCGAGGGCAATCTAGCGAGTCTCCACGTGCTCAAGATGATTGGATTCATCGAGAGATTGGATACTATAGACATTTTTCTTAAAAAGAAAATAACCTGGGGAATAGCTTGATTCTCCAGTTGCTGCCAAGGTCAGATACACAATTCATCATGAACTTCAATATGTAGGGATTGACCCCTACTTATGCTGATCTTCATAACATATTGAAGATAGCACATGAGAACATAAGTAAAAAGGCTTGGACCTCTTGTATCAGGGTGCTTCATTTTTTGCTCCAAAGGCTTCTGGGTAATCCAAAAGGAAGAAGAAAATGAAGGGGAAGTAGACATCCCGAATGGGTCCTTAGAGGCGACAGATATCCAAGCCTCAAGAAGAGAAAGACAAGGTAAAAGGAAAATGTTTCTTTTACAGCGAGGGTGGGCATTAGAAATGTAACTGCCCCAGATACCTTACCTCTTTGAATAAGACTATTTCAGGTATTTGCTTTCATATCATTGACATTTCTATGGCATACGATGCTAGTTTAGGCTAGGTTTTAAATACCGTATCTCTTTCTCATATCTGCAATATGTTGTAGGGTCTGATGGAAGTTAGATTGCTCCAACTGGGAGAAGTATTGCTTCAAGTTAGAAATGGATATTTTCTATAGGTTGGGGCAGTTGAATTTTTTGACTTACTTCTTTCATGTAATATAATTATTGTATTAAAAAAAATTTATTTTATACCTAACATCATTAGACAAATTATTTCTCTTTCTGTACTTGACAGTGAAAGGTACTATGTGTATATTCGAAATTGTTTCCTATATTTATGTGATGCGAATGATGTAATATTAGCTGAATGTTAGTTAGTGAATGAGCATTATATATTGAATACAACTGGAAATGTAATGAATGTGCAAACTAGTACTAGTAATAGTTCAAAAGCTTTAAATGAAACAGAATTATGGCATATAAGATTAGGACATATAAGTGTAAGATGCTTATCCCGTCTAGTTAAGGATGGTCGGTTACCTGACCTAACCATAGAGCTTTAACCAGTTTATGAATCCTGCATTTAAGGAAAAATGATCAAGTCTCTATTTATGGGTGTTGGATACTATGCCTCTGATTTATTAGAACTGGTACATAATGATGTATACGGTCCAATGAATCATGCTGCAATGGGTGGTTTTTGATACTTCGTACTCTTCATTGATAATATGTCATGACATGGGTACGTGTTTCTTATGATACACAAGTCAAAAACTTTTGAAAAGTTCAAAGAGTTCCGACTTAAAGAAGAAAAATAAATTGATATGTATATCAAGTGCCTTCGATCAGATCCAGACAGTGAGTATATAAGTAGTGAATTCACATATTATTTAAAGGAGAATAGAATTCTCGCTTAATATTGTCCTCTAAGTATTCTGCAACACAGTGATGTTTCAAAGAGGAGGAACGGGACTTTATTAGATATGGTCTAATCGATGATGAGCTTTACCAATCTCTCTGAATACTTGTGGGGTTATGCTCTAAATATTGCTGCTCGCATATTAAACAAGTTTCATCCAAAGCAGTTCTAACCACTCTACATGAGATTTGGAAAATGAGGAAACTAAGATAAACTTGCACCTATAGGGTACAAGTATTAGTTTATTGGGTATCCTAAGAATTCCATAAGATACTAATTCTACGATTCAAAAGAGCAAAACATGTTCATTTCTTGTTCTGCCACTTTTCTAGAGATAGAGTTTCTTATGGACCGTGGTAATTATGGAAAGATTGAACTTGATGAAGTTAATCAGAACCAAAATGAACCAATGATGGAACATCAGGCTCAATTGAGTATAACACCTTTAACATACCCTCCACGTAAGTCCAAAAGGATGTCAAGGCCACCTACCAGGTATGATCAGATGCCTAAAGGTGCCTTTGGAGTTTTCTTGCTTGAAGAAAATGATCATTTGACCTATAGAGAGGCGATGTTGGACAACGACTCAAGAAAATGGAAAGATTTCATGAAGTCTAAAATTGACTAAATACATCACAATTAAGTCTGGGACTTGGTTTAGCTTTTCAAGGGAATAGTTTTCATCGGTTGTAAATGGATTTACAAAAATGAAGCGTCGGCAAGATAGGGAGGGGGAGACCTTCAAAGCTCGATTGGTTGCTAAAGATTATGCTCAGCATTCTAGGATTAATTATAAGGAAATCTTTGCACTAGTAGCGATGTTAAAGTCAATTAGGATTTTATTGACTATCGTTGCATATTATGACTTTGAAATATGCCAGATGGATGTAAAGACAACATTCTTGAATGGATATCTCAAGGAAGAGATATATATGGAACAGCCTGAAAGTTTTACATCCAGCCAAATAGCTAGTTTAGTGTGCAAACTGAAAAAGTCCATTTATAAACTTAAACAGGCCTCTCGAAGATGAAATCTTCATTTTGATGAGATTATTAGAGGGTCTAGTTTCATCAAAAATGAAGAAAAAGCTTGTGTGTACAGAAAGGTTAGTGGAAGCATGATAGTCTTCTTAGTTCTCTATGTTGATGACATACTTATTATTGGGAATAATATTGGTATGTTACAATTAGTGAAGAGATATCTATGTAAGAACTTCTCTATAAAGAATTTAAGAAAGACTTCTATATATTAGGTATAAAGCTTTATAGAGATAGAGCGAGAAAACTAATAGGACTCTTCTAATCAACATACATTGATAGTGTCTTAGAAAGGTACAGTTTTACTAACTGTAAAATAGATAATGTACCTTTTAGACATGATATACATTTTTCGAGGAAAATGTCTCCTCAGATGAAAGAGTTAGAATGTCTAACATACTATATGCATCAACTATTAGAAGTTTGATGTATGCTATGATGTGCATGAGACCTGACATCAGTATAGCTGTAAATGTTACTAGCTAGTACTAGTCTTATCTAGGTGATAGTCATTAGATGATAGTCAAACATGTCCTATTTTACATTAAGGGTACAAAAAACAAGTTTCTTATTTATAAAGATAGTGATTTACAGGTTAGAGGATACACAAACTTAAACTTCCAGTTAGATATGGATGATAGAAAGACTACGTCAAGGTATGTGTTTATTCTCAATGGTGCTGTAGTGAGTTGGAAAAGCACCAAGCAGGGATTCACAACTGATTCTACAACAGAAACGGAATATATCGCCGCCTCAGAGATAGCAAAAAAGGCATTATAGATATGAAAGTTTATCACCGAGCTCGAAATTGTCCCAAGATTGATAGATCCTATCCCATTATTCTGCGACAACAATGGAGCCATAGCACAAACTAAAGAGCTAAGAGAACACCAAATATCTAAACTTGTGGATAAAAAAATACCACATAATTAGAGAGATTTTGCCTAGAGGAGAAGTAATAATTTATAGAGTAGATTTTATAAATAATATAACAGACCCACTGACTAAGGCCTTAACTCCAAAGCTGTTTGAGAAACACGTGGAGTCTATGGGTATTAGATACTAATATGATTGGCACTAGAGCAAGTGGGAGTTTGTTAGGGTATGTGCTTACATGTCATCCCTGTTTGTATGAATACTTATTTGATAATATTTATACAATGTATATTTTATTAAATCACTAATACTCTTTATTAAATGGTAATGATGCTTGTCACATTACGGATATTGTATGATCTGAAAAGGTTAATATCCAGTCTAAAAGAGTTTAGATCGGTACTAAGAGATAACAAAGATGAGGGTTATAAATGCTAACAGTTAACACTACTACGAGTTAGCAAGTTATAAGAGTTAGCGTGATCTAAGAATTTAGAACCTTGTCTATAAAGGGACAAAGACTTGAGGGTACACTAGTAATGAAATAGTTGCAAAAAGTTGCAATAGAAGTTAGAAAATGTCATTATCCAAATGTGTTCTCAAACACTGTGTTCTTAATCTATTTTCACCAATGTCGGTCTATTGGTGAATCCCTTTTATATAGATTAATGTATGTCTATATCTGCAGAGTACAAATGGTTGTTCTTAGCTGACCATAAACTTAAAGCTTGTATAGGCATACGGGTATCTAGTTAGGAATGATACTGGATAAACTTGCGAGGACTCTAATATACATCCTATAAAACTGTCAATGGTAGGTCATCTCGAGTTGATTAGTATATGTGGTCCTTTAACCTGAGCGCCATGGTTGACTTGTGTGTGATCCACCATACTTTGGTTCCATAGATGTCAGAGACTTTTCATAGTTTGACCGCTACGTGTCACTAGGTGTGGTCCGATGCTCATGGAGTCCGGTGTACATAGATACGGGATCCGTCAGCTTATATAGGTGTGTTGTATATCCGTCAGCTTATGTCTCAGAAAGTCTTACGGCCGTGAATAATAAACCCGAAAAATGAGTTTCCCAAAGGATTGAACAATATAACAAAAATATTTGTTTATATTATTCATCGAGATACGAATCTAGAGATATGATTGTGGATAAGCATATGGGAATTTGACGGTGCTGATTTAGATCCTCACTCATCCAGGGTATAAGTGGCAAAATGATTATACATATGTGTTCTGACCTCAACTTGTATGGTTTAACGTGCTAATTTTTAATATCTATGACATGTGCGTGCAGCATCGATCATGGACTTATAGAATAGTTCCATTTGACAAATCGGACGTGGACCTAGGGAGTCCCGCAATATGAAGTGTATTCGTTATGCATTAGAGCAGCGTACCGGATTGAATAGTTCAATCCAGTAAAATTCAACAAAATCGAATATTTGTTTCATGAACCCTTGAGACGTGTGTATGTCAATACTTAAGTGTTAAGTACAATTAATTGGATAACAATTGTTATTGATCAATTAAATGGTGACACATGGCACATAGTGAGTCATTGGTTAAGTTAACTCAAGTATGAGTTTGATGGGATCCACTTTGAGTTAAATGAGATCTTAAGGGTAATATTTCTTAATTAATTATTTAATAATTAAAATATTTATTTATTTAATTGTTAAATAAATAATCAAACAATTTATTTAATTGTTAAGTAAATTATTAACTTAACAATGGTTAATTGTTAACCATTAGATTAGATTAATTGGACATTTAGATTATTTAATTATTAAATAATCTTAAACCTAACCTAGGTTAAAAGTTAACTAAGGTTAGGTTAACTTAAATATCTAACCAAGCTTAAGAGTTAAGTATACTTAACTAAGCTTAAGTTAATTGTTAACTTTGATTTGGTTAAATTAACTATGGTTAATTGAAACAAATATTATAATAATCAAAAAGTAAAATATCACATATATAATGTATGTGTGGCTGTCCATGTGTGTGAAATTTGGTGTGAGAGAAATTATTTTGCTTTAAATGTTAAAGCAAAGAAAAATCAAAAGCTATTTGATCTCGCTTTCATTTCTTTATTTTTGGTCAACCAAATTACAAACAATTGATGGAAAAATTTTGTTGTTCAAAATGTTGAATTAGAACAAAATACCAATTGGTTTATAATATATTATTTGTCGAAGTTAAACACTTGATTAAGTGTTAATCAAGATAGCTTAAGGAGTTAAACAAAATCGTTGGATTAAGCTGCTGTTTAGTTAATCAAACCCACCTTATTGATCATTAGAATTTCCTACGAGTTGCATTTCAAAGGATTCTTAGCTTATTAGTTCAAAGGCTTTAAAGGTGATAATTTCTTAATCTCTATTTAATGTGATTAAATGCTTTATATATTATGTTTATAATATTGTTTTGAACTTCCGCTGAGTATTTGATGCGTATATGTATGTATTTAATACGTATAAATGCTATATGAACATATATATACCACATGTATACACTGTAAATTAATCAACACCTTCACATGCAATAGATGGTTGAGGAATACTCAGATGATAAAGCCTTGTGACTTATGACCTGTGCTAATCATCTGTCCCATACTACAATCTTGTATAAGAACAGAGTCATTAACAAAAGTGATTGAACAATTTAAAGAGCGAGTGAGTTTACTGACAAAAATAAAATTAAAAAGACACTGTGGAATATAGAGAACAGAGTCTAAAGGTAATGAAGGCAGATAATGTGCTTGATCAATTGCTTTAGTAATGGTTTTAGATTCATTAGCTAAAGTTATAGAAGGTAATGATCCAGACTTAGAAATACAAGATAGTAATCGAAGGTTACCAAAATATGATTTGAGGCACTAGAATCAAGGACCCACGGTCATAGAGAGGAAGACTAAGGTATGTGACAGAATTACCAGAATTCGCAATGGAAGCAATGGATGAGGTAGACTGCTTAGCTGTTTGATATTTAAGATAGTCCTTATAGTCAGTACCAGTAATAGTCAAGGATGGAGAATTGTTGTTCTGGATGCCAGATTAATCAGTTTGAGCAAGATTAGTAGCTCGAGGATGTCATCTTACAACTTGTAACATCTTTCTCGAGTATGGCCCCAACGTTGACAATAACTACACTTGGGGCGATTCTTGCTACGATTACTTTGGTCTCCTTTAAAAGAACTCTGAACTGAGATTGAGAGGCTAAGACTGAAGAGTTAAATATAGATGGTCTAGGAACATGACCCAGAGCAGAAACACAAAGAAGCCGAGCAAATACCTTATCTATAGAAGGAATAGTTACACTAGCAAGGATCTTATCTCGAATTGGCGAAAGCTTGGAACTAATAGAAGCTAGGGTCAAAACCATAAAACACTTATCCCTCTATGCCAAGTCTTCATCAACAGTCTTACCAATTAGTAGGAGTGAATTAAATTCAGTCTTGAAAGATTACATTTGTCCAAGGAATTCTGACATGTCCATACCTTATTGTTTTAGATTGATAAGATTTGAGATAACAGAATACAATATTTGAATATTATTAATATATAACAACTTAGTTTGATTTCAAATATCAAAACAAGTCTGGTAGGCCTTATAAATGGGATATAGTTGAGGATTGATAGCTTTCCATAATTGGTTACACAGTAAGGCATCAATCTTTTTCCACTCAGCTGTATCTTTATCTTGTAAATCTGTACACCATAATTTAATGGACGTAGTCCATGAGGTATAATTACTGCTTCCAATCAATTTTTCAATAGAAATTATAGTAAATGAACTAAAGGAAAAGGTCGAACCTATTTTGATGTGTTCAGAAGTCATTTTGAATTACCAACCAGAGAGAGACTGATGGATAACACAAAAGTGGTTTTCCAATGGCAGTTTTTTTGGCAACAATGACGGCGTTGAGGTGACGGTTTGGCTTATTGTCGATGTTTGACGATCGAGACACTGGCGGTGAGGTTGCACGTCGACCGAAAAGATGTAGATCGACAATTGAAGTTCGTCAGAGAGTGGGGCTGTCACCGGTGCATAACGGAGCGTTCATTAATCAGTGGGGATCGAGTTTTGACAGAACTTGTCGCTAGCATCGTCTGAGGTCAGTAGAGATAGCTGAAAGTCGGTATAGTTGTCGGAGAGTTGTACTTTAGCCAGAAAGTGAAACTATTTTTTGCACGTGGAAGCGTGTCCAATGATGCTCCAATGATGACGTCTTGGGTCTTGCTAGCGAGATCCTTATACAATCACATTCACAAAAAAAAAGGGGGGGTATGAGCATCGAAAAAAGGGAATACAATGGCCGAAAATGATAGACAGTGTTGTTGGAAGTGACAAACAATTTTCTAAAAGGAAAACAACTCAGAAGTCAAAAATTAACTCTAATACCATGTGAAGAGAAAGAAGAACTCTCTTGTGTGTATTTCGAGATTACATATTTTTATAAGCTGAGGAATTAATTCTTAGTTCTAAATGATAAACTTTACCTAGATTATTATATTAAGATAGATGATATATACATTTCAACAATCTTCAAACCCTATTATTCTTTGCTTGACATTGATAATGCTATCAATATTGAAAAAAGATGCAAAGTATAGCATTTTTTTTAAAAAATAATTATCACTTTTATCTCTACATTTGTTTTTAGTGAATTACTCATAATGTCTCTAACATTTTAAAAATTATTAATTGAGTTCCTCAAAAATATAAATAATAAATAGTCACGTTTTAATAAAATAATAACAAAAAAATATTTTTCAAAAATAAAAATAATAACAAAATCGTCTTTAAAAATAGTATATTCCACTAAGTCGGGCCTATAACTCTATAGTGTAGTTGCATCATGAATCGTGCACGGCATCCGAGAACGAGAAATTATGTTTATAGATATTGAAAGTGGTGTTCATTCTCGGGAAGAGTAGATGGCACACATTTGGATTTGGTTGCTACTCGTCTCTCCCTTCGCTTTTAGCATAGTTAACTTGAAGGGTGTTCGTTCTTTTACTGCATTGCCAAAATTATTATTATCATCAATTAATTAAGTAATTTCCTATCTGATTTTCCCTTTGTTTTCCATTCTCTCACATTTTCTTGCTATTAATTTTTAATTGACTAGTTGGTGAAGATTAAACTAAAAAACTACACTATCAATGCACATATACACAGAATAGTTTGTACTTAAAATGTATATTGAGTAATTCATCCCTTTGCTTACAGCAAGCATGTGCCTAATCATTCAACCACCTGGAACTGGAACTTGAACAATTATTATCTGAAAGCATATAGCAAATGATTCTAGAGCATAAGGATTTTAGAGAGCCACTGACAAGTAGAAACAAGTTCCCTAGAAACCAGCAACATTAAGGAGAAGATTAAGATTAAACCACTAAGAATTACTGTTCCTTGCCGTTTTTGCCTTCAGTGCCTTTCAGGAACCGCATGAACCAATAAGCAGAAGATTTTGGGTGCCGAGCAAGCCCGTTCTTATAATCAACATAGACCAAACCAAAACGTTTGGTATAACCTTGAGCCCATTCAAAGTTGTCCAATAATGACCATGCAAAGTAACCCCTCACATCCACTCCATCTCTGCGCATCAAAATAATTAATAATTAATCAAATTAACAAGTAATATACCTCCAATTGAATTAACAATTTAGAAACATGTTAGTGGCATCTATACACAGCACAAACATGTGGTATGGTGCAACAAATCTAAAATCTAAATCCACATATTTACATGTTCATGAGTTTACATAAAGGGGGCCAATGGAAGTACCACCATTGAGCCCGTGTATCCAATTTATGCAGTGATAGTCTATTTCGACATCTATGTTAAATATTATCTTTAAACATTTTATCAATTTCGTAAGTAAAATTAAAAAGAAGACTAGATTCCTCACAAACCTTGCTGTGAGTGAGATCTATATCCAAGACCTTGCACCACCTCAAGAGATCATTGGGTTGGGAGGCAGTAGAAAATAAAGAAGTCAAGGGCCAATATCATTTTGCAAATCTTCACTTAACATGTAACCCAATTAACAAGTGTTCATGTGCATTACTTGGTTCTTATTTATCAGGTAAATCATATGCATAATGCATGCATACATTTAAGACATGCACATGAATGAGGCATTATTTCTTCTTTTGTAGAGCTCCAAACAGTCACGAGAGTCAGTTGCTGTAATTGTAGATAAGCAGGGAAGGCCAGTAGCAACTAAGGCAGTTTCCTAGGTCCCATTCTTTTAGGAAGGCCTCATATTTTTAGGAAAGTGGCTTCACTAAATTGTATACGTATATTTTAAAATATTAAACCATTTTCTTTAGACAAGGCCTCATTTTTTAAGAAAGCAGCTCAACTAAATTGTATACATATATCTTTAACAAATATTTTAATAATCAATTTAAATCTCAATAGATAAACAATTCTAGTTATTTAACATTACTTTCCAAAACAAGGCTTATTTTTCAGAAAGGTGGCCCCACTAAATTAAATACTTATATCTTTTACAATATTTTAATAATTAATTTAAATCCTAATTCTAGTCAAACAATTGTCTTAAATATTGTCCCTTCTTTAACTTAATTCCCAAAATTAACTATTAAATTTTCAATTGGACATTAGAATAAACTAATTGTATTCCTTTTATAACTCTTATAAATAAAGGTCTCTAGTGATATATTAGCAAAATTAGAATATAAAGATTTAATTAGTAATTTTGCATCTCAAATAGCTAGAAAGTAAATTTTAAATAAATAATTTTTATGATAAATTAGCATTTTATATTTAAAAGTTTTGCTTAGGCCCCAAATTTTTTTGAGCCGGCCAAGGGGAAGACACCATATAAACATAAACAATCATTAAGATTTGCATATTTGACAACTTACAAACTACTATATTTATGGAAAGAAGCTTAAAAAATCTGTAAAATTTATATAAACATTAAAAGGTTTTGTAACTCACTCGATTGCTTGAGAAACTGCAGATAGATATCCTTTAAAATACCTAACTCTCAATTTGTCGTCCAACATCTCGTGGAGCGGGGAATTGTCATTTTCTTCATCATCCATACCTTAGAAACAAAGACGATAAGCACTCAGAAACTTAAAGAAGCCAATACATAACATGTTTACAACCAAGAAATTTATACTAGCTGCACATGCAATAAACAGCTTTTCGGACCAATAACTTGTGATGTGCGTTTGGTTTTGTTTCAAAATGGTGTCTTCAAAAACTGTTTTTGAGAATGAAAATGATGTTATGGAAATTATGTCTTCAAAATAAAAAATGTGTTGGTTAAAAGTAATATCTAAACTGAAAACAGCAGGAATGTGTTTGGTATTGTTTTAGAAAATGAGTAATGTAGTTTAAGAAAAAAAGTTTTACATTGTTTTCAAAAACAATCTAAAACAACAAATTGTGATTTTAGCTTTTGGTTATAATCACTGTTTTCTTTTTCTAGAAACACATTTTGGGAAGCACCTAACCAGACACATCCCAATTGCTTTTCAGTTGAGACCAGAAAACTGTTTTCTACAACCAAACAACCATGCGTCTCTAACTTTGAGATTCAGGACTTGACTGTTGAATCTCCAAACTACCAACTGTTTGGCTGAACCAGAAATATGAATCATTTGAATGGTAGCTTCACCAGCCAATGAGAAGTATCGTCTACCATTCCATTCATCAAAACCCAATGTCTTCCAGTCATATAAAAAGGATTTTACAGGAGTGTCACTAACTTAAAATGATCGAGTCTGAAACTATTTTCACATGTCTGCACAAACTTGATAGCAAAACTGGGGTAACCACTTACTCTTTTGATGGAAAAAATTTATTTACATACCATTCTCAGTGACGTAAATTGGGATATTGTTGTATGTTTTTGCT
The DNA here is from genome assembly GCA_946807835.1 of Ailanthus altissimus. Taxonomy (NCBI): domain Eukaryota; kingdom Viridiplantae; phylum Streptophyta; class Magnoliopsida; order Sapindales; family Simaroubaceae; genus Ailanthus; species Ailanthus altissimus. Next base: position 8,137,719 of record OX327690.1, on the reverse strand, counting down.
ATATAATTGAGAACCTTCCGAATGCCCCAGGGAACAACATAAAGCCATTCTGATGCCGCCTGCATGTATAAAATCTTTAAGACTAAAAAATAACCTATAAGACCGTTTGAGCACAGTAAGTAAATAATATTTTTGTGCAAATCTCAGACAGAGAGATAGAGAGAGAGAGAGTTGCACCTTCTCACCTATTGCCTTGCCTCCTTTCCATTTGACTGATAATAGAGCATTAGAAATAGAAAATAAATTTGTCATGAAAACTCAATAATGACTAGTGGCAATAGTACCGATTCTCTCCATCTTTTGTGCTTCATAAAAAGGGCCTTCCTCGAGACTTTTTGTTGCATGAGCAATAAACCTTGAAGTATAGTGATTCAGGCCAACAAAGTCCAGAGAATTCCTAAGCAACTCCTTTTCTTCCTGAGTGAACTTGGGAAGCTGAACTCCTAAACTTTCGCGCATAACTTCAGGATAGTCTCCATAAAATATTGGATTCAAGTACCTATCCATTATGGAATGAAAGGGGTTATCAAATATTAAATAGACATTCTGAAATATATATTACTGTAAACCATTCTACCTATCACAGATAAACTGCGGCGGATTTCAGTGGGTGAGACCTAGCACCGACATCTGCCAAGCACTACCTGAGTTTGATGTGACAATATGGAAATGAATGCTAGCCTGAAGTCACAGAACCAACTTATGCAACCCATATCATTTTTCATTATTTTCCTGAAGGATTTCCTCTACAGAAGGATTCAGCCAGTAGTTATCCTTTTGACGTTTACACCTTTAGCGAAGTACCACATCAGAGTTTCAAGGATTAAACACTAAAACAGATAATCAGGTTGTGTTTCATCTAGGGAGAAATTCCAGATAATTAGTGTGTGAATATGGTGTAAGATATATCACATACATGCGATACTACTTATCACACTCATAATAACATAGTCTACATTTTATCATTGATTAGGACCTTCTCATTTTATGCATTTTAACAAAAACAGCAAATTAAAGAGGTTTCTTTTTATGCATTGTCCATCATCTCTCCTCTCTATTGACATGTACTACACTTGTAACAGTTAACATTGCAAGCCTAGACTTGGATATATGGAACCATCACTTTATTTGTCATAAGCACAAATGCATGAGAGTGAGGGAGAGAGAGAGAGATGAAACCATTTTTATATAACAGAAGTCAAATAAAATTTCCAACATTCATAAAATTTCAGACTGAATTGAGTTACCTCAGATCTGTTATCCAATTATATTTTGAAATATTAGAGAAAGACAAAAAATTTCACTAGATCAAACAAAAATTGCAATTGATATGAAAAGAAGAGATAAGATGATTGCAATTTAAAGGATTAGACTTCCCAAACTATAACCTTTTGCATGCAAATAAAAAAATCCAATAACAAAATTAGCTTATTCAAAGATGAAGAACTTTGATCAGGTTAGAGGGGCACTACCATCCAAGCTGAAAATCAAGGCGCCTAGCTGCTGCAGATATATCTTCAAGTTTATCTGTATAAGCCTCTGCCCATTCACAATCTACCACCAAGCCAATATTTCCCCCTTGCTTATCCTGGAACAGTATGTATTGCAACAAAAGAATGTCATTATTCTAATTATTGAGATAGCGGAAAGTTATTTCTTTTCCAGAAAATACAAATTAAAATTTCATTCATGTGTGTCTCTGTGTTTGTATATATACATATATATAGATATGTAAAGTAATAAAAAGTAAAACATAAATAAACCAAATAAATTATCTAAGATGCTACATCACATGTAAGTGCATAAAAAATCTATATCCAATGAGCCAATGAACAGTGAGCAGTAACAATGGTGGGTTTAGCAGACTTATGGACTGTCATAATATAGTGAAGATAATGTGATTTCACTGGTGCTAAATTAATCTAATCCTATCTCAAATAGGTTCTAACCCGCATGGAGATCAGTAATCATTATGGGTGGCCTTGTTTTTTCTCGTGAGGAAACATGAAGGATTAGAGATATTAAAGTAATGCAGCATACTTTTGATATTACTAGCAGCCTTAACAAATTTGAGGGAAGATAAGGGAAAAACCATTCAAGTGGTCCTGCTATTCAAACTTGCAATCACTTTATTTTTCCTTGGAAAGAGAGAGAAAAAGAAAACAAGAAAAGGAAAAATTGCGCTCACATTTTGTATTAAGTTAAAAAAAAAAAAAAAGACAAGGATTAATCATTATGAAAGTTAAAGATCAAGCCAAGGGTTAAAGAGAAAAGGGTGGGGTCCATTCTCTATAACAACTTTTAAACTACTGAACCCTTCAGAAAGTGGATTTTATTTCCTTTTCCTTTAAATATAAGCAAATTTTCTTTATTAACAAAACAGGAGAAAGAGTACGTAACTCAATGTGCATACAGAATACCTTCAAAAGCTGAAAACATAAACAACCATCAACCATCATACATCTAATGAGTTCTTTAATGGGTAAAGGACAATTCTTGGCTAGAGAAACTAACAAATTGAGAGTTTCAAGCAGATGTGGGAAGATATATTGCTAAAAAGCATGACTGCCTTTAAGAACGACTAGATTCTTATGGATGCTAAAATTTCACAAGACATACTTGCCTTCAACAATGAGATTTCATATTCTTAATATCACAAACTTCTTCAACGAGAAAAGAAGTCTGACGAAGAAATCCATTTTTATCATGTACCAACTTAGTCAAACTCTTGACTTGTCAATGTTTCACAAGAAAACAAATACAGTACCTAATTTGACGTGTTTGTTGAGAGAGTGCAAGGAGAAATGTAGGTTCAACCACATGGAAGGAGAGATGGGATTGCACAAGTCCAAGCATGTCAAAACTTTCACAACAAAGAAGACTAGTAGAATCCTTCAAGAGACAGATGCCTATCCACATAATGAAGCTTTCATCAGCATCCACCTCAAGTGAATCCTAGACCTCAAAAGATAGCTACGAAAATGTATCTTTCTCATATACATCTGAGTACATAATACGGAGGCTAACAAACAAATCTGCAAATGAATTTGCTTCTACGTACCCAATAACCACAAAGAGTTCATCCTGAGAAGAGCTATATCTCGTAAGCAGATTTTCTTACAAGATGATAGGGTTAAGAGCTCAATTCCCTCACCTAAATGCTTAAGCTCATGAGTTTTGTGGTTACCCAACATCATATCAAAGCTAGGTTCATCAAGTGTTCAAATCCTCTCATAATATTAGTTTAATTAAAATAAGTTGTTTGTGTAGATTGTTATATCTTCATTTGTGGTTATGACGAGATACACAAACCTTGTACATGAAGGGATGTATTAGAGCCCTACTTATAAGCTTAAGATTTTAAGTCAAGTACTTACTATTAAAGCTAAAATAAGAATGAATGAGAGTTATTACTTAGTGCTTAACAGGGTCCTATTTGTGTCTCCCAGTTGTATTGGTGTTTCCAAGTAGTATTAATATTTTCTTATATTTCTTAGCGGTGTTAGTTTTTCCTCATTTACTTTTGTCTTTTAGTCTATATCGTGGTTCACAGAAAAACAGTATAACAAATATAATCCTTTTAGTTTCTCTTGGCCTTCAATTGTTCTTGCTCTCTTTGTTAACATAGTATTAGAGCATCTCTATTTACACTTAACAAATATAAAAAGCAATCAATGAGTGAAAAAAATATGAAGCAAAACTAGCAGCAGATGTTTATTGTCACATTTAATCCCTGAACAAAGGGCAGTGGACAGATCAGAATCATCATTGAGATACAGCCAAGGACATTTATTGGCTAGCTATATGAACCCAACATATCATAATATAAAGAGGAAATAGATAATCTGGAAATACTGGATAAAGTCAATGCATTATGATACTCTACAAACCATGGAAAAAATGTAACACAACAAATGAAAACACTATTTTTATATACCTTGTACTTGCTTTGGTACATCGAAAAAGCTGTTGCATGAGCCAAAAGCTGGTGGTGGGCAGCCAAATATGGCTCTGTTGATGGATGTTGACATCTCCCAGGAGCAAATATCCCACTATCATACCCATTAACCGCAGTTTGCAGGGGCTCATTAATTGTAATCCAATTCTTTACTCTATCACCGAAATTTGCAAAGCAAGTATCTGCATAAACTTCAAAATATTGTCTGGAGGTTTCCCAGACAAAGAAGCCGCATTGGTCATCAATTTACAGTAAGAAATAAATTATCAAGATCATTTTGAAATCCATAAATCTTCTAAAGGCAACAAATCAATTGAAATAAATTGCAAAGGAAATTTTCCTCATTAATAATTGAGATGTAGAGGTATATCACACAATTCTGTAAGTTACAATAGATCGAGTTCTCTACCCCAAAGGTGATGAGTGAAATTGATTATAAATCTTATGATCTTCATACAACACCTTTTCAGCTAACAGACAATAAAGTAAAGAATGAAGAACATTTATATGACAAGCAACTGAAGCAAACATAAGCATATTGTCAATATCAAATTATTTGCAATTGTAGAATTGTTGATTGCATAATACTTACATAATTTCCTTATTTAACCACCCACCCATTGAATCATGCAGATGCAAAGGAAGATCCCAGTGGTACAGAGTTATATAAGGCCGAATACCTGCCAAAACAAAGTTGCTTAACATGTATGGATGCGATAACTGGAAGGGAAACAAATTGCTTCATACCGTTTTCAAGAAGAGCATCAATGATATTGTTGTAGAAAGTAATCCCTTCCTCATTCACTTTGGTTCCCAAACCATCTACAAGCAGAGAGAAAACAAATACAACAAATTTATTTATGATAATCGACATCATGAGGTATGCTAACAGTCAAAAATAAAAAATAAAAAAGGACAAATGGTGTTTTGTAAACTCTAAAGGTATGGAAAATAAAAACAACTTGATTTAGATACAAACAAAATAGTACGGAGGACTAAGATATAACGCTGATAACATCCAAACTATTATATGAAAAGGAAGAAAAATGAAAAGCAGCAGGCACAGGCAAAAGGATCATAAGATGAAAAATCCAACACTAGTAATATCTAAAAAAATTTATGTTTACACTTAATTGCTATTCAAAACACGCCATCTTCTCATGCATGGATTATTATTAGCCACTAAAACCACCATACAAAAGTAGCTACGTCTTAAAATGAAAATATAATCCAAATATGCTCTAAATGTTGTTTCAAAACACTAAGCAGCACCAATTAAACATATGATATCGGTTTATGTTATTACTAAATAAATAAAAATAGAGCAATGAGAAAATCCACAATGATGGTAATCTGTTGAGTCAGGTATAGAAATATCATCAAATTTGGCAAAGTTCCATACACACAAGTACATTAAAAGCAATTGGAATGGAAAAGGATCATTAAGTGTACTAAATTCTGATAAAAAGGATATCAATTAGAAAGAGAAAAAGATTTGAGAACTGAGGAACGAAAAAAAGGAGGGAAAAAAGATGCAATAAAGATATGACACATATAGATATATATTATGAAGGGGGTAAGACAACAAAATTAGGTGGTGTTGTTATTGGGCCTTAGATATGTTAGGCATGAAGAAACTGATTGGGGGATAGGGGGCCAAGTTAGCACTATGCTCCTGCAACCATAGGAAAATTAGCGGAAGGGAAAATTGAAATGACTGTGTCCCTGCAAGGAGGAATTAAATTAGAGAAAACTGAAAAATATAAACTACAGTTTATTTTAGAAAAACCATATCATTTATGTAACCAACAATATTGGAGTATATGGACATCAGTTACATACAACACCATAGCGAATTCATAAATAGCTGTATTCAGCATTGCCTTATAAAGGAGCATGTACTTCAGATATTCTCATTAAGGTGTAGACCAAAGGAGTGGAAAGCAAACAGGTTTTCACTAATAAATCAACTAAACCCTGTTATCAACGAAGGTAGTTGAGTCTTTCTTATATCCTAAACTTCCAAATAAATAAATAAAGTAAAATTGTCACTTCAACCAAGTCATCTCAACTGCAATTCTATCTCGAGATGACTGACAAAGCAGTAGGAATAGGTTGAAGGAGGCAATCACTGATAAGAACTTTATCCTGCATTAGTATTTTTTTTTTCACCTGCTAGCAGTGTATAGGACAAAATTTTCAATTATACTCATTAATAGGACATACCAGGGAAGATACGAGACCATGATATGGAAAACCTATAAGCGTCAAATCCCAACTTTGCTATGAGGTCGACATCATCCTGTGTATCACTAACTGAGTTTAGAAACTAAATCTGGCATTTAAAAACAGAAAAAAGAACAAAAGAAAAAAAAGTGAACATCAATTTATATTAAAAGTTTATAGTCTCAAAATCTCAGATACTCCCAGATAATTGCTCAAATTATCTAATTCAAATTATTATTATGATAAGGTCAAGACCTTCCTATATATCACTAATTGAGTTTTGAACAAAAAAAATCTGACGGTTAGAAACAATAACAACAAAGGTGAATATTAATTATATGAAACTGATACTCCGTATGAACCATGCACTGATGATGACCATCCAAGCTAAATATCTTTCAGCCTCAGAAAATGTCTCGTAAAAGAATTTGAATCTAAGAACACTTTCACGAGTTTCACTCCACCGATGGTCTGTCTTTTGACAAAGGAACAGCATAAAAGCTATCATGCAGATACTTAATAATGAAGTCAAATATATGAATGAGTTATTTTTGGGAGGAAAGATGGATCATGGATAAAAGAAAACAACTATATTTTCCCAGAGGCCCCTCGCCTCTCTAAGAGACCCCTACAAAATAAGCGTTAAAAAGATCTAGTAGTTTGTAGAAAAATAAACACCATGATTCATACAATCAGTACTGACCTTGTATCGATGATAATGATCCACTGCTACATCACCGTTGCTATTGTTAAGAATTTTTCCTAACAAAATGCAAAGAAAAGCAAACAAACTTTGATAACCAAGCACAAAAAATACTTGACCAAACTGATTGGAGCCAAATGGATAGTTATATCAAAAACTTATCTCATATTCAAAGTTTGATAACTATGCTCAGTGTAAAATATGAATATACATAGATTGAAGTAAAATAGGCCGATTATACAAAAAGCTGCATAATTGAAGAAGAAGAGGAAGTTGAAGATTGTAAACCTTCAGTATGTGTAAAGGCATCCCATATACTAGCACCCCTATTACCCTCCTTGCAGGCTCCTTCAACCTGTAAATAAGCAATGAGAAATTAAATTTTTAGCACTTGTAACTTTTGCATTACTTGCAGAAACTTTCACTTCACTTGCTAACTGAGAAAGTATTTAGTCCGAGTACTCTCCTCAATCATACCATTGAAAAAAAATACAAAGCAAGTTAGAATAATCATTTTCAATCAAACCTCATAAGGTGCTGCTACAATGTGTCTCTTGGGGTTAGGGGATCGATTGTTCGGTTATATCAGATATAACATTAAAGTGGATATGCAAAGTTCCATCCACCAGCCTCAGATATATTGTTGCTTATTTTTGCCTTTCTTTTGTTGTTATATGTTCTGCAAATCTTAACATCATGTACATACGTCTAGTCTCTACCAAATCGAACTTAGCTACCAAAATGGCTAGTCAACGATACACTGATCTCATTAAATATCCATGAAATTAAATTGTAAGTTGCAGAAATGTGGCTGGCTGATTTTGGCCAACAGTGACGACTTTACACAGCCACAACTATATTTTAACTCCAAAAATACATAAATAAATCAGCATTTAGATCGTAAATTAGCAACAGCGTCTAATTCATCTCAAATAAATAACATTATCACAAATAATTTTTCAATGGTAGCAAAAAAGAAAAGTTTGTGAAGGTGACCAAAACTTGCATCATACTGAAAAAGGAAGGATTGCAGAGAAAATGGCAATAACAAAACACAGCAAATAAAGAGATGAGAAAATTTTCGAAAGAGGAGACCTGATAAGCAGAAGTGGCGACTCCGAATACAAAGTCGGGAGGAAAATCACTTCTACATACATTTAATTTCTCTTCTTCCTTCCACATCAACACCTCCTCCTCCTTCGCCATTTCCATTTTTTCTTTCTTTTTTCTTTTTTACTTACTTCTAGAATTAGATATAAGAGCCTTTGATTTGATTTATATAATCGTACTGCCACTAGTAGTTGCGCATTGAGAAGAGTAGCTCCTCTCCACGTCAACTCCGTGAGAAACTGACTCCGTAAACAGAGCGAGTAAAAAAGAGAAATTATTTGTTTTTTTTTTTTTTCCTTGATACTTTTTTATAGTTGGATTTGTGTGTACGTGTCTTTGTTTTTAGCGTTAACAATTATTATTATTATTATATTATTATCTGTTAAGGACGCGAACATCTTTATCTTAGAAGTTTGACTAAATTTCTAATTTTAGCCGAGTTTTAAAAAAACAATTATCTAAATAACAATAATATTTTTATTCTTATTTATTAAATTAAATAATTAAAGTGATAGAACAGTGAGTAAATTTTAATAATTTATTAAAAATATTAAATTTTGATTTTTTTTAATATTAAAAATTAATGTCATAAATTTTATTTATAAAATATAAAATATAAAATTTACATGCAACGAGTTTTTTTAGTGATTAAGTTTAGTGAAGGCCATCTCTCTTTTGGCTTTCAATCATACATAATTAACCGAGTGAATGGGGCTTAAAATGCAAAGATCCAAATCGAGAGCAAGGCCAATGCAACATTGATCAGTTTCAGATTCTTAATTGTAGATATTCAAATGAAATTTGAATGAAATTCTAAGCTTCCCTTCGGTTATGTAATTTTATTCGCACCCTCTTTGTTTTGATTTCTTTCATTTGATCTTAGAAAAGTAGCCATTCTTTTATCGATTTGTAAGTGGCTTTTAATAATTGAAAAAAAATTAAATATTGTACAATTTCCTCAACCACTCCCACCTAACCTCAATCTCTACATCACCTCCCGTCCTACCATGGCCCCGTTGTCCCTCTCCTCAATTGTTTTTATTTTGATAATAATAAATGATGATGAAGATGCTAGGTATTTGTGAGTCTATGTTGGCACAAATATGATGATGAAGATGTTGTGTAATTTGATAATAAATTTGTGATTTTTTTGTTAAAAAATATTTTTATTTTTATTTTTTAAGAAAATTTAATATTAATTTGTAATATTAAAAGTGATGAGAAAGAAAGCAATGAGATGATAAAGAGAAGTGAAAAAAAAATGGAAAGAAAAGGAAAAAAGAGAAAATTAATATAATTTTTTTAATATTAATTATTATAATAATTAAAATAATAAATTTTTGTGAGCTAATTTGTAATTAATATATAAATATGACATGTTACATGTTAGTTTGTATCTCTTTTTGTGTTAAGTTAGATTTTGCTCTTCTATTATTTGATACAATTTTACTCTTTTATTATTATTATTTTAAATTATGGGATAAAATTAAATATTTAACCAAATTTTAAAGACAAAGATATTTTTAACTCTAAACTTGGGGGAGGGGAGAATCGAACTTGATATCTCCAAGTTAATGAAAAAATATACTACCAACTTTTTATTACAAAATTATTTAAATAAGTGCATTTTTAATCTTATTATTATTTTAAATATTTATAATATTTAAAATAATAATAATAATAAGGTTAAAAATAAACTTGCTTAAATAGTATAATAGTAAAAGATTTGTAGTACATTTTTTCATTAACTTAGAGAAAAAATTTAAATTTTTATAATTTCTTTTAAACATAAGAGAGGAAAAATTTAAATTTGAGACCTCTACTAAAATAAATATAAATGTGCTGACAACTATTTTATCACTAAACTATTAACATAAATATATTTAAAATTTTATATTAGTAAATATAAATATATAATTAATAATCAATAATAAAAAATAAATTTTAATCTCACATATTTAATATAATATATATAAATATTATTAAAAATTTATGTAACTTCATATTAAAGAAAAAAAGGTCGTCCTCAACCCACGACCCTTAAATCTTAACTAAAACCTGATTTGCTTATTTCTAAAACTTGATTTACTTATTAATTATGGCTTAACTCCCACAAAGTAGGGGTCACCGGGGATCTCATGTTGCACCAATATTTCAACTTTCAGATACTATTTCAAAAATTAATTAAAAAAAACTGCAGGCTTTGGATGTATTATTAATAGATTTGCTGACTCCATACTAAAAACAAAAGTAAATACTTTTCTTTCAACGAAAACAGCTAAATGCGTTTTTTTTTTGTCATCTTAACTTCTTTGAGCACGAGTAGCCGTATTTATCATGATTCAACGTAAAAAGAATAATAATATTATATTTACATAATTACAATTGAAATTTTACATTTTAATTGATTTGATATTTAGTATATTTAATATTAATTGATCTGCCAAACTTTAGGAATGCCTTCCTTACATCCATCTGTCAAACTTCAAGATCATAATATGTTGCAAGAACTAATAAAATTCTAATTGACTTTAACATCAAAATTGGTCCAAATGTTTCCTTTTAATTGATCTCAGATCACTGAGGATTACCTTTCTAGAACCAATATAAGGCCTAAAAGGTCTCTACCTTCTATCTGGCTCCCACTGCCTCTTTGTAAACCCTTTACAACCAATGAGAACCATTCCCACGGGTAGCTTAACCAAGTCCCAGATTTGATTCTGATGCATATAGTCAATTTTATTTTTAATGGCTTCTTGCTGCTTTCCAAATCGATGTCTAACATCGACTCCCTATAGGTTAAAAATGATTTTTTTCTATCAAGAAAACTTCCAATTCACTATCAGGCATCAACGATACTTAAAAGGTGACATAGACATCAACCATAATATCCTTTATGTCAAAAACATTTGAGAGAAATTGTTTCACCTCATGCAGTAAATTCTTATCATTAGTTGTAAGCAAAATATCATCCATATACGAAACAAGAAAACAGATCTTACTCTCACTAACCTTCCACTATATATATTGATCTATGGTGTTCTCTATCAATTTAAATGAAGAGTGGCATTATAGAATTTTAAATACCACTAACAAGAGGCTTGTTTTAATCAGTATATGGATTTCTTAAGCTTACAAACTAAATGCTCCCCATCACTAGAGGAGAATCATTCTTGTTGTTTCATGTAAACCTCATCCTATAGATCTCTATTGAAAAAAGATATTTTCACATCCATTTGATATAGTTCCAAATCAAAATGAGCAACTAATGCCAAAATCAGATGAAAAGAGTTATTTTTAGATACAAGAGAAAAGGTATTCGTGTAATCAATTCCTTCATTCTGGGTGAATCGTTTAGCATTGAGTCTTACCTTATATCTCTCAATATTGCCTAATAAGGTGTTCTTTGTCTTAAAGACCCATTGGTATTCAATGGTTTTTATACCATTAAGCAACTGAATAGGATTTCATACACCATTAGATGCCATAAAATTCATCTCATCTTTCATGGTATTGTACCACAACTTTGATTCATTGCAACTCATAGCTTGTGAAAATGTTTTAAGATCAATTTAGCTTCAATGTTATAGTCAAATTCTTGAAGATACATAATGTATTCACTAAGAATTTATAACCTCATTGCTCTAGTAAATATTCTTAATGTTGTGCCAACATCCTTCTTAGAGGCTTGTTGTTCAACTAGTTATTCAAATATCTATGATAATTCATAAACAACTTGATCTACCAGATGATTATTAATAACTTGTGGAATCTCAATGATTGGTTATTCAACACTCGTTTGAACTTGAGGGTGTTATGTATAATAATCAATCTACTACTTGAAGTGGAAGGTTAATAATCTATAGGATCTTTATTAAAAACTAAATTTTTGGATTGATCACTTTTACTGATCAAGTCATTCTCTAGAAATTTTTGCATTTCTAGATTTCACAATCCTAGTGTTGTGAGATGGACAATAAAATTTATAATATTTATACCTCTCGATATATCCAATGAAATACTTATTAATGGACATTGAGTTCAATTTCTTTTCTTATAAGTTGTAAACTTTTACTTTAGATGGGTATTCCTAAACACATATATGTCGCAAACTTAGTTTTTAACCTTTTCATAACTCAAATGGTGTCTTTGGGACAACCTTGGTTGTACACTATTGTTTTAAGAGCTTCAGGCCATAAGGATTTATGAATATTAGAGCTACTAAGCATGCTCTGCACCATATCTATTAATTTTTTATTTGTTCTTTCTACTACACTATTTTGGTTTAGGGAACCAAGCATGGTGTATTAGGCAATTATCCTACGAGCAAATAGAACTCCTTTCAGGAGTATCAATACCGTCACATACTTTTAAAGAAATTTCGCAAATGGACCAGGTACTTGTCCATCCTTAGTGTATCTATTATATTATTTCTCACCTATATCAATTCTTTGATCTTAATTTACTTCTCGCATTGTTTCTCCATTTTAGCTTTAAATACATTAAAAGCATCTAATGGTTTGTTCTTATTATGAAACAAGTAGGGATACATGTATCACGAGTAATCATCTATAAAAAAGATGAAGTATCTCTAACCATATGAGTCCATGTTTGGACTACAGATATTTGAATGTATAATCTCTAATATGTCTAAACTCTTTTTGGCACCTTGTTTTTATTTTTGTACATCTTTCTTTTAATATGCAAATGATTTTGTGTGTTTATATGTATGTTTTCTGATGTACCATGGTTTTTCTTTTCTTTTTATGTTTGTTAGAGAATGATTTTTCTACTTTGTCCATTCCATTTTGTCATTTTCTTAACTTTCTATAGCATACTCAACTATTCCTTTTCATATATTCAGGAATTTTAATTTCATTATTGATTAATATTTCATGAATTTTTTACACTTTCACCATCTTATTTTGCTAACTTATGAAAGCAATAAATATTCAGGTATTGTCATAGACTTATTTTTGTACTTCACTTTCATTGCATAAATGTCTATACACATTGTTGTTGTCATGTTTTAAGTTTTGATACTTCTCATCTAAATGAAACATGTTCATCATAGTCTTGTTAAAGTAATGTCTTAACTACTCGAGGTGTTTATGGATATTTCTTCATTCAGCCTGGTCTCTGCCACTACCATATTAAAGGACAAGCCTTGATTATATATATATATATATATATATAATTTAATGATCTATATTGGTAATAGATAAGAAGTTTATGAGTAATATGCTAAAGTCGATGTTAGAATTGGTGATTTAAAAATTATGTTTGAGCATGATTTAGAGTTAAAAACTAATGAGTAGTCATAAAAAAGTCAACTATGTGAAACAGATACAAGAAGAAGTAAAACAGAGAGTTGAAAGCAAAGAGAGGCATGAAAATACAAGTAGAGATGTTCCAGGTCTCAACATCCTAGTGTTTGAAGATTAAGTACCCCAACGAAGATTCTAAAAAGCCTAACGCCTTAGCATTGGCCTTAGAATGCCCAATCATTAAACTTGTTGGAGTTGGTGCTTACATGTCATTTTAATATTGTATAAAAATTAATTATTTAATATTTATATAATAAATATTTCAAATAAAATTATTAATATTAAACATATATAGTACAATACTTATAATGTTACAGACATTGTATAATCTGAAAGAGTTTAGATTTGGTCTAAAAATACTAAAAGTTAGCAATGTTGAGAGTTATAAAAGTTAAGACTTAGCAAGTTATAAGAGTCGGTGATATTTACGGAGTTAGAGTCTTGTCTTAAACGAGACAAAGACTTGAGAGTATACTAGTAATGAAATAGCTGTAAAGAGTTGCAATAGGTGATAGGAAATGTCATTATGCAAGTATGTTCTCAAACACTATGTTCCTGATCTATTTTCACATATGCGAGCCTATAAGTGAATCTCTTTCATATAGATCGGTGTATGTGTAATATGTATAGTATAAATGGTTGTTCTTAGTTGACTATGAGCTTAGAGCTCATATAGGTATGTAGGTATTCAGTCAGGACTGGTTACTAAATAAACTCACGAGGACCCTAATAGATATCTTATGAAATCGTCAATGATAGGTCCTCTTGAGTTGAATAATATTCGTGGTCCTTTGACCTGAGTGCCACGATAGGCTTATGGGTGATCTACTATACTTTGGTTCCACGGATATCAGAGACCTTTCATGGTTTGACCACTACATGTCGCTGGATATGGTCTGATGCTCATGGAGTCTAGTGTGCGTAGATATAGGATCCATCAGCTTACATAGGTAAGTTACATATCCACTGCTTCGAGATTGTATCTCAGAAAATCTTAAGGCCATAAGTAATGAACCTATAAGGTTAAGCATTATCGCAAAAGTGTTTGTGTATATTATTTATCGAGATACAAATATGGAGATAAGTTTACGAATGAGCTTATGGGGATTTGACAGTGCTGATCTATATCCCCGCACATCTAAGGTATAATTGATAGAAGGATTATACGTATGTGTTGTGACCTCAACTTGTATGGTCTAATACACTGATTTGTAATATCCGTGACATGTACGTGAAGTATCAATCACAGACTCATGAAATAGTTTAATTTGATGAATTGAGTGTGGAATTAGGAAGTCCCGCAATATGAAGTGTACTCGTTATGCACTAGGGTAGCGTACCAGATTAAATAGTTCAATCTAGTAAAATCCAAAAAATTGAATATTTGTTTCAAGAACCCTCGGGATGCGCACTTGTCAAGACTTAAGAGTTAAGTATATTAATTAGTTAACAATTATTATTGACCAATTAAATGTTGACACGTGACGCATAGTGAGCCTTTGGTTAAGTTGACTCAATTGTGGGTTAAGTGGGATCTGTTTTGAGTTAAGTACGGGCTTAAGGGTAATTTTACTTAATTGATTATTTAATTATTAAATAATTGAGATATTTACATTGCTTAAGAGTTCAGTAAATCTAATCATGGTTAAACGTTAACTATAAGGTTAAGTTAATATAAATATTTATTTAATTATTAAATAAATTTTAACTTAACCATGGTTAATTGTTAACTAAAAGGTTATGTTAAAAGATATTTTGTTTACTTAAGAGTTAACTAAAACTTAACTTAACTTAGGTTAACTGTTAACTCTAGGGTTAGGTTAAAATCAAGATATTTTATTTTATTTTATTATTAAATAAATTTTAACTTAACCTAAGTTATTGTTAACTCTAGGGTTAAGTTAAAGTGAAATTAAACATAAATGAAATGCAAATGAATTTGAAATTAAATAAGTTAAAATGAAACAAAATTCATAAGTTAGATTTTTTCATTTGGCCGTCCATTTCAAGAGAGAAAATGAGAAATTTTGTTTTAAGTTTTAAGTTTTAAGTGTTAAAACAACAAAGCAAAAGTTTAAGACTATTCATTATCTTCTCTAAAATTAGGTCACCATTAAAGCTTTAAATTTGAAAAATTTTATTATTCAAGAGTTGGAAAACAAAACTAAATTCATTGCTTTATAAATTGCTTAAGTGTTAAGCATTAGACTAAGAATTAATCTAAGGGTTTAAATATTAAACTGGTGCTGGATTATAGGCTGCTATTCTAGTCAATTAAACCTACATTCATTAATTTCTAGAATTAACGACGAGTTCATTTCATGCAGGCTCCAAACAAAATTTAATCCAAAGACTTCAAGGGTGATCTTCTCAATTTGAATAATATATATAAAATTGTGTTCATTATTTAATTTTTTATTTCCATTATGTGTATATATATGAGATGCGTATATTTAGATGATAGATACACAAACCACATGTATGCATTTATGATTTAATCATCAGTAGATAAAACCACCTCCTACGCATTAGTCGATGAATGTTGTAGCATTGGGGAAATTATATTTATTGCCCTAGCGTTGGATGCAAAATATTGTAGCATTGCTTATTCGATGAAATTTATTTTTAGCTGGAATTGACTTTTTTGAGTGGGACTTAGACTCCCACATGCATGGACTCTTATTCCAACTAGGTTTAGGATTTTTAGAGACACTTTGTGCACTGTATAAACTTTTGTAACCCCTTAGAATTAATCCAACATCAAAGATGTAAACATAAGAGAGAATAAAAAGCTAGATAAGTACTAAAGTTTTGAATGCATAAGATTATAACTATGAGATCACTTGACTATTGAGTGTGTAAGAAAGTGATGATAGATCATTTGAGGGAAACTCTGGCTATGCTTTATATTTCTTAGTTAAATTTTTTATTATTAGATTTAGGTAATACTAAGTGATCTAGAAGATCTGAATTATCTAGGAGATACTTAGTAATCTAAAACGTTCTTTGTAAACCATTAATAAAAGAAGCTGGATCATGGATCCGCCATGGATATAGGCATTTGTTACTGAACTACGTATATCCTGTGTCGTGTGGTTTATTTATTTTTTATCTTTATTATTGTATTGGTATTTTATATTCTTAGTTATTTGTGAGTGAATTCTTCCGC
Source organism: Ailanthus altissimus (assembly GCA_946807835.1). NCBI lineage: Eukaryota > Viridiplantae > Streptophyta > Magnoliopsida > Sapindales > Simaroubaceae > Ailanthus > Ailanthus altissimus. The sequence goes on along the minus strand of OX327690.1, from coordinate 8,121,226 downwards.
ATGCTCACAAGTTTCTTAGGGTGCTAAATACCAAGCCATGATGGTATTAAGGTGCATAAAACCCTAATAATAGAATTAATGCTAAGACATATTTTTTCGTAATAAATTGGTATCAGAGTTATGGTTAAAGTCTAGATTACATAGTATAGGCGGCAGAGCCAGATTACAGAGTAAATGTTGTTTAACCATGGGGACTCACATGTATGAAGAAGTTTAATGAAGAGGATAATTATCTGAAAAAGGAAAATATGATGACTTTACTAGTGAATTTAAAGTTAGAGACAACCCTTAAAGAGACTCAAGCCATAACCAGTAATGAAGAAGCCTTGTTCATCTAGATCTAAATTAGATTAAAGAGTCATTCATATTGAACACAAAAGAATTGGTGAAAAGATAAGTGCCTAGAAGTGCAGTGGTATTGACTACAAGATGAAAGACTAAGAATAGAGATAGAAAAAAAAGATCAATTAAAATTGAAGGGCAGATCCAAAAAAGTGCCTAGGGAACTTGATAAGAGATTGTCTAGAGAAAATGACCAAGATAAAAAAAAAGAATGTGATGTTGAAATAGTCTATAAAATGGACTTAGAAGTTATAAAAAGTTTGATAGCTTTTGTAGTAACGTATGTTTGGTGAGTGAATATATGATTCTAGGGTGTAGTTTCTACATAAGTCTTGGAAAAATTGTTGTTTACCAATTATAAAACTACTAAGGGTTCTAAAAGTATCAATGGGTAGAGATATGACTTTTGTAGTCATGGGGATTGGTAGAATAAGATTGAGACTACATGGTATGAGATTTGTTCCTAATATCATGAAAACTTAATATACTTAAGAGTGTTAGATCTAGTGGAAGGTTAATTCGAGGCAAAAGGAAGAATACAGAAAGTGTTGAAGAATGATCTATGGGTGAGAAGCACAATGGAGCCTATGTGCTTGAGGAGAATATTGTGTATAGCTTAACATAAGTTATTAAGAGGATACATTCGAATCTTTGGAGACCAAAGTCACGAGTCTTAAGTAAGTCTAGGCATAAAACTTAACTGGAGTCAATGCTAGAGTAATTAAGCGTTGATCAAGAAGGAGATGATCTTATATAGCTTCTTGAGAGAGATTTTAAATTAATGAGAGGTTTGTTGGAATTAGTTATTTAAAATTATGTTTGAGCATGATTTTAAGTTAGAAACTAATGAGTAGTCATCATGAAGTCAAGTATATGAAGGAAGTATGAATAAGGAATAAGATAGAGAGCTAAAAGTAAAGAAGGGCATAAAAACACAAGTGGGGACATTTTAGGTCTGGATACCCTAGCAGTGGAAGTTAAAATGCCCCAACGAGAATTTCAGAGAGTCCAACGCTCTAGCGTTGAACTACTACTCGAGTGTTAATCGTTGAATGTTGTAGCATTAGGCAAGTCACATTTACCGCTCTAATGTTGGATGCAAAATGCTTTAGTCTTGCATGTTCGAGAAAATTTATTTTTAACTTGAATTGACTTCTTTGAGTGGGATTTGGACTTTCATATACATGGATTCTTATTCCAACTAAGTTTAAGATTTTAGGGATAATTTATGCACTATATAAACTCTTGTAACCCCTTAGAATTAATCAAGCATCAAATATGTAAACATAAGAAAGCATAGAAAGCTAGGTAGGCACTAAAGTACTGAGTGCACTAGAGTGTAACCATGAGATCGCCTGAGTACTAAGTGTGTTAAAAAGTGATGATAATTCCTTTGATGAAAGCTTTGGCTATTTATTGTATTCTTTGATTAAATTTTTTATTGTTAGATCTATGTGATCTGGGAGATAGTAAGTTATCTGAAAGATCTGAGTGATCTATGAGATACTTAGTGATCTAAAGAGTTCTTTGTGAACCATTAATAAAAGAAGTTGGATCATGAATCCACAATGGACATAGGCATTTACTGCCGAACCACGTACGTCTTATGTCATTGGTTTATTATTATTATTTTTATTGTTGTGTTGAACTTTTATATTATTTGATTATTTATGAAGAAAGTGTTCCGCATACGCATAGGGTTCTTAAGGTGCTAAATACAAAAACCATATTAGTATTAAGGTGCATAAAATCCTAACAATAGAATTAATGCTAAGATTGATTTTTCCATATCAGTCTACCTATTAGATGATTCGTTAGATAGATTCAACTATTGTAAAAGCCAGTGCATATGTGGGTACTCTTGTAATTTTATATGGTAGAACAAAATCTTAGTTAAGAAATGCCTGCTCTTCTAGAACATGGCATATTTTTTATTTCTAAAGTTTATCTTTTGAATTTTAAACCTTCCTCCCCTTCTAGCAAAGTATCCTAAAATGTTCATTTGATTACTTTCTCCATCTTAGAAACAATTGTTAGTTTTGATTATTTATCCTCCATATACCTTCCCATATATACATGTAAATATTGCAACATATCATTACAGTATCTTTGTCAACTACTAATGTCGTGTTGATATTAACGGAGACACTATATTGAATTTTAAAAATGCATAAAAGATTTAATCACGAAAAATAGCAAACAATTTCAATCATTAGCTCTTCTTCATACTCAATAGAGGTTTATATTATACTATTTTTAAAGTTTGCCTTATCAGAGGTAAGTTTGTTAAGAAGTGCTACACACAGATTTTAAATTTCTTCAATTCATAGAATATATTATACAAGGAATTACATTTTTATGGTATTCATACTCAAAAGCTACTTCATGTTTCATGATTATGTTTGGCATGTTGCAACTTGGGTGCAATTGAAAGATAGATTAATGCCCAATGATCGCTTCGTGGTCAGTTGTGGTGGCATTAGTGGAGCATCTGATATGAGATATGAAATAACTATGCCAAAATCAATAGATAATGTATGGATACAGAATTCCACTATCAAGGCACTCTAGAAAGCATTTCTTAGACAAGTATGTCATTTCCCTAATTTATCCCTCAACAAAAAAAAATTATTCTTTGATAATCATCTTTGAGGTCTTGGTAGAAGTATTACCTTTAGTTTAAGCTTGTACATGGTAAAATGATTTCAAGTTCTACAATTTAGCTTTATTTGGCTTCTTTCTCAGAACTTTGCCTATATTTGTCAAGTAGAGATTATATGTTTAATATTAATGAGTTTAAAGCTTTAAAATTGGGTATCGAATAAAGAAGAGTTGTTGAGAATTATTCTAAATAACAATATCTTAAAGCTCAAACAAAATTCTATTATAACAAACTTTCTTGCCCAAGTTTGTTAAGTGTTGATTAGTTTGTTAGCTTAAACACAAACCTAGCTATTGCAAGCTCAAACATAAGCTCCAATTCACTCAATTTCTTTCCATTTACAATAAAGCTAAGTCAATCAAACTATGTGATTTGGAAATCACAAATCTTGACTGCTATAAAAGGAAATAAACTCAAAGCTTTCATCGATGGTGAATAGATTGCTCCGGATAAACTTCTTAAAGTAGTAAATGTAGATCAAACAACTTTGTATATAAAAATCCAGAGTATGAATCTTGGATTTGACAAGACCGATTACTTCTAAGTTGGCTCTTCTCAACCATACATGATACTATTCTATCTTTAGTGATAAATAGCTCTACATCAAAAGAGCTATGGATCTCAATGCAGAAACAATTTGGATCAAAATCGAAGGTAAAAGCTTTACAATTGAAGAGGAAACTAATAATGGTAAATAAAGGCTCTCTCATTATGTCTGAATATTTTTTAAATTTTAAAAATCTTGTGGATGAACTAAAAATTGTTGGATGTCCATTAGACGATGAAGAGTTCGTTGAATTTCTTATATCTAGAGTTGGATTTGAGTATGATTCAGTAACTGTGTTAATAACAAGTTATTTAGGTTCAATTAGTCTAAATAAAGCCTATTTGATGCTATTAACACAATAAATAAAATTTTGCATAATGTTAGAAACAAAGCTGATAGCCGTAATTTTTCTATAAATTATGCTAAAAAAACTCTAAAGGAAGGAAACCATGTAGGCTACAATAATAGAAACAATAACTTTAGAGGAAACAATGTCGATAATAATGGTGGTGGAAATAGTTATAATGGTTGTAATTTTGGCAATTTTGGTGGATTTGAAAGAAGAAATCAGTAAGGTAAAGTAAGAGGGAATCAATTTTAAAGGAGAAGATTCACTGCTGGCAGAAATGGTGGTTATGGAATTCACTAAAGCTTATATGCTAAATCTTTGAAAAGCAGGGTCATTCGGCCTTAAAATGCTACTATAGGTATTATAGAGATTATGTTCCTAGAGAGAAAGTTGGAAACAAAGCTGCTAGTAATCCAAACTATGGTCTAGAAGGATCATGTAGTGTTGGAATGATGAGAAATGCATATTTGGCATCTCAATAAGAGGAACCTGCTGATCAAGGTTAGTATGTTGACTTTAGAGCTACTCACCATCTAACAAATAATGAGAACAACCTGCATAAAAATGTTAATTTTACAGGTATAGAACAACTTGTTATTAGAAATAGAATTGGTTTACAAATTAAATGTGTTGGTTTTGCTTGCATATCTAAACTTTTAAAGGAAAATGACATTTATATAGAGTTTCTTTATGATCTTTATCTCATTAAAGACAAGAGGTTTAGGCACGTGTTGAGTAAGGGTACTGTTATGAAGGGGCTATTAAACTAATTCTTCACACCTCTCGAGAGTCACTCTTTTATCAGAATTCTAATGCAAGAACATTATCTCATATCCATTCTTCATCCATGTTGTCTCTTTGTAATATGAATGCACATTGTAATCTAAATAAGGGTCAGTCCTGTGCAACTAATCCAGTTACTCAAGTTGTAAACAAGTTATGTTAAGTGCCTTATATTTCCTATTTTTTGGTTACATCTAATTAAAACAAGTGTGATAACAATTTTTGGCATAAACGTCTTAGTCGTCTAAGTCCTTTAACTATCAAAAGTGTAATGAATTCTTGTAACATCTTATTTGACAAGTAAAATTCTTGAATTTGAATTTTGTGACTCATATCAATTAGGTAAAATATATAGGCTACATTACTCTTGTACTAGTATTAAGTCCAAATATCCTATAAATCTTCTTTTTATTGATGTTCGGGGTCCTTCTTTAATTTAAATAAAAGAAAATGACAAATATTACCTCAGTACTATTGATGATCACTTTAGGTATACATGGCTTTTTCCTTTGAAGTTAAAATTTGAAGCATTAAACATCTTTAAACAGTTTAAAACACAACTGGAAAGAAAATTTGAGAAACTTATAAAAACCCGTCAATCAGATTGGGGAGATGATTTTAGGTCTTTAATAATATATCTTGAACAAAAAGGCATAAAGTTTAGGCATATTTGTCCACATACATGTGATCAAAATATTGTAGTTGAGAGGAAACACATGCATGTTGTAGAAACTGGTCTTACTCTTTTTTCTCAAGCCTCTACGCCTTTAGCCTTCTGGTGGAAAGCATTTTACACAACATCATATCTTATAAATAGGCTACCAATTACTGTCTTGAACAATAAGTCACCATTTGAGCTGATCTTCTAACAAAAACCTAATTACTCTTTTCTTAATGTGTTTGGTTGTGCTTGGTTTCCTTTTCTTGGACTTTACCATTAATACAAGTTTAATTTTCATTCAGAAAAATGTGTATTTGTTGGCTACTGTCCTATACATAAAGGGTATAAATGCTTACACCCATCTAGAAAAGTTTACATTGCTAAACATATAACTTTCATTGAGTCAAGTTTTTCATAAACACTAAAATCTTAAAAAATTCTAAACAATAGTCAAGTTCTTCTCTTTTCTAATTTGGTTCTTTAGCTTTAGAAATTCACCCTTTTGTCTTCCCATTAAACTATTAATTTAAGAATTCAATTCCAAAAAATAAGTTCTTAACAGCAGATTACCCTACAGTAACAAAGAACTCTAATCATTAGAATCACACAATGACATATGAACATGCACTCACTACTTATAACTCATAATATTTATATTCACATTAGGCCAAACTTTATTGATACCTCTTTACCTATACATACAACACATCAACCACACAATGTGTGTACTCACAAGCACAGGTTATATCTCAATATCACTTGAAAACTAGGTCTAAATTAGGCATATATAAACCAAAACCTTATTATAGTAAGATAAATGATTAAAAAGCCATTACTATGAGACTACAACAGTATCAAATGCCTTATAAGAAAAAAATTGAAGATCGACAATAGAAGATGAGTTTTCAGCATTAATAAGAAACAAGATTTGGAATCTTATATCAACAGCAGAGGCAATAAAGATTGTTGATAACAAATGGGTTTTTAAGATTAAACACAACTCAGATTGAACAATTTTAAAGTATAAAGTCAAGTTAGTTGCAAAAGGCTCCTTACAAACTCTAGGAATTGATTACTTAAAAACCTTTAGTCCAGTCATTAAAGCTTCAACAATAAAGGTAATTCTAAGTTTAACAGTTATGCATCATTGGCCTATTAGATAAATAGATGTCAATAATACATTTTTAAATGGAGAATTAACTGAGGTAATGTACATGAAGCAACCTAAGGGGTTTATTAGTACATAATATCCCAAATATGTGTGCAAACTTAATAAAGCCTTACATGGTTGAAGAAAACTCCAAGAATTTAGTATGATAAGCTCAAATCTGTTCTTCTACAAGGGGGATTTACCAACTTTAGATCAGACACCTCTTTATTCATCAAATATATAAATAATAAATTAATCTTAGTGCCAGTATATGTAGATGATATACTAGTAATAGGACCTGATTCATCCTTTAAGATTTTATCGGTCATTTGAGTAATACCTTTGCTTTAAAATACTTAGGTTACTTTAACTACTACTTGGGAATAGAAGTAACACACATAAAGAATGGTTTACATTTATCTATATTAATGTTATTCTGAGAAAAGCAAATATGATGAACTGTAATTATTGTAATACCTCAATATCTAATGGCCAAAAGTTGCTTGTAAATGATGTTGATCCTTTTAACAATCCATCTCTATATAGAAGCATTGTTAGGGCTCTGCAGCATATCACTTTGACACAACCAAAACTCTTATTTTCAGTACATAAGTTGAGTTAATTCATGTTAGCACTGATGAACAATTGAAATTACATATTTAATAAGGGTTTTATATCATTGTTTTGTATTATTAGTGTCTTTAACCCCCCCTAACATAAGTATGTTTACAATATTGTACCTAATTAGCTTTTAACTGTTTTGTAGTAGGTTCGGTACAATAGGCATAAATTTCTACTTAGAAATTAATTAGAGTGATTCTTGATTCTGTGAAGAGCTGACTCAATAGGCTAATATATTATATTTCACAAGACATTTAAAATTTGAGCGTTTAGAAGGTAAAAATGGCCTAAAACAAAACTGATCTGTAATACAGGCCCAATCTGAACAGTCATCAGTATTTGGCCAATAACTATATAAATACGTATCTAATATGTATGAGACAACTCAATTTAGAATTATAAGAGACTTATCTACAACTATGTGTTTTGAGTAACAGCTAATTCAGACCACATCAATTTCAAATTGGATAAGCAAGTGGGTGCATTAATGATAATTAATGTAAATTATTTGTCACCATTCTTGACTTTTATCATCCATATGGTTCCCTCTTCATTTGTCTTGATTTATTCATATTTTTCTATAAATAGGTAGTATATTTATGCCAAAAACATGTAATTAGAGAACTAAAATTTAGTTTAAAATACTTATCTTTTGTATTATTTCTCTTGTTTGTTATTCTAAAATCATATTATCTCTTCTTCTATTTTATTTCTTTTTCTTTAGTTTTATTATGTCCAAGTAAGTTTTTTTATGCTAAGGTGAAATGGTGAAACTCTTGGTAAGGTAATAAGATGTACTTAACTCTTATTCATAAATTTAATATTTCATTCTTAAGTTATGCAAATTTATATATGATGTATTTATTTTATTTATAATATTAATATACTTTCTTCTAAAGTGGTGCCTCTTGATTTATTATAGACAATTTTTATAGTTGGCACAATGAATTCTTGGAATCATTTACAAGATTTAGCGTATATACCCTTTCATGTAAAGTGAAAGTCTTAATTTATTGTAGACAAATATAAAGATTGGCATAATAAATACTTGAACCCATTTATAAGATTTGGTGTATAATAATTGAAAGAAATAAATACTAGTTAATATATAAATGGTGATGAACTTTAATTGTTATATCTTCCAGTTGGAACCTCCTTTGTTTGAGGATTCCAATTGAGTTATAAAAAGAGTTAAATATATTCTTACTTCTTATGCCAAAAGTGGATCCCATAACCTTAACTTTTATTTGAATTGGTTAATTGAATTAATATTTGCAAACATCTTATATTGTATTAATTGTCTTTAAAGTATTTATAATTCGTAATTTTAATTATACTTTCTCGTAGATCGACCCCGTTCTCACCGAGTTATTTATTACTTTGACAATCCTACATTTGGGAATAAACTCCTATATTCTGGACGTGTCAAATTTTTGGCGCCGTTGCCGAGAAAGTGAAATTAACATTTTTTTTGCTTGTTTATTTGTTTATTTAATTTTCATGGAAGGCTAAGTCTCCTAACTTGTTTTACTTTATTTATTATTTGCATTTTATTTTCATGGAAGGTTAAGCTTTCTAACTTGCTTTACTTTATTTATTATTCACTTTTTTTTCATGAAAGGCTAAGCCTCCTATTCTTTATTTGTTAACTTTTTATTATATAATCTAACATTGACTAATCTAACTTCTAATTATTTATCTTTATTTTATTTTAATTTTATTTTGCCTATTTTATTTACCTGTGTTTAATATTTTATTTTTTTCTTATTTGTATTATTTATTGTTATTGTATTTTATTTTATTTCTTTATATGAGCGGTTGTTTTCGAGATCCTAATTCTCCTCATTTGGTGAAAGGTAATTTCGGAACTACCTTTGATAATTTGTTGGATTCTCCTTCATTCTCATTCTTCACCAATTAACACCATGACCGAAAATCAAATTGAGGGACTCATAGACCTAGGGGACAATCAGTCCTAATATAATGACCATAATCGACTTAGGACACTTAGAGATTACATGAACCCTACACGAACCGATGCACCATCTTGCTTAATTTTTTCTCCAAATGCAACACATTTTAATTTTAAGCCAGGCATTATCCAACTTTTATCTACTTTTTATGACTTAGATGCAGAGAACCCTTATCTACATCTAAGAGAATTTAAAGAAGTGTATAATACGTATAATGACCAAAATTGTAGCATGAACACAATTCGACTTAAGATTTTCCCTTTTTCTTTAAAAAATAAAGCTAAAACATAGCTACAAAACCTTAGGCTAGGTTCTATTTCTTTATGGGATGAGATGCAACAACAATTCCTGAAAAAAAACTTTTTAGATAAATTACCACTTTTACCAAAAAATTAGAAGAGACCTTTTACCAATATTGGGAAAGGTATAAAGAATTACTTAATACATGTCCCCATCATGTCTTTGAAACATAGAGAATAGTCTCAATTTTCTATGAGGGCTTAACACCTCAAGTTAGGCAAATGGTAGAAATGATGTGTAATGGACCATTTGAGGACAAAGACCCAGAAAAGGCAATGAACTCTTTAGACTTACTAGCAGAAAATGCTCAAAATTGGGACACTGCTGGTACATGTAAGGTATCTAGTAGGGTTTTTTATCATCTTAGGGAAGACCATAACCTTCAAGCCAAATTAGCATCCATAGCTAGAAAAGTCAAAACTTTAGAAATGAAAAAGAATGATCAAATAAAATATGTTTAAGAAATTGTGTGTCACATTTGTGAAACCCATGATCACTCTACCAATGATTGCCCAATTTTGCCTACATTTAGTAAATGTCTCAATGAACAAGCCAATGTTCTAAACACGTTCAAGCGGTCAAACAATAAGCCATATTTACAAAACTATAATCCTGGATGGAGAAATCACCCGAATTTTAGTTGGAGGAATAACACTCAAGCACAGGATTCACAACTACCTTTCTAACCACACCAAAATTTTCAAAACCACCAAGGTTATGCACTATATGTCCCACCTCCTAGGAAAAATCTTGAAGAAACTTTGCATGCATTCATTAAAAAGTAAGAGTCTATTAATTCTCAAAATGTTCAAACATTTGCTGATTTGAAAGATACTCTTACTAAATTTGCATCCACACTGAACATTCATGAGAAAGAAAATTTTCATTCTCAACCACAACCAAACCCCAAAGGACAACATAACTCAAATGCATGTAGTTCAGAAAACCAACACATAGATCAAGTTAAAGTGATTATCACTCTTTAGAATGGTAAAATTGTTGAAAAAGACATTTCTGAACCTTATGAGAACGATGAATCAATCTCTAAGGGTAAGAAAACCATTGACCCTACACCTAATAAAGAAAACACCAAACCCTCACCTTCAACCCCATTTCCTCATGCATTACGTAATACTAAGAAGATGAATTACAATCCTGAAATTTTCGAAATCTTCAAACAGGTAAAAGTTAATATTTTTTTATTGGATGCTATTAAACAGGTTCTCTCTTATTCAAAACGTTTGAAGGATTTATGCACAGTAAAAGAAAAACTGAATGTGAAAAAGAAAGTATTTTTAGCTGAACAAGTAAGTGCCATTCTTTAGAGCAATAATGCTTTGAAATATAAAGACCCTGGTTATCCTACAATTTCTTGTATTATTGAAAGTTATAAAATTGAACAAGCCTTATTTAATCTTGGTGCTAGTGTAAATTTACTACTGTATTCAGTTTATCAGCAGCTCAATCTCGATGAGTTAAAATCAATTTCTGTAACTCTTTTGCTTGTCAATAGATCAATAAAAGTACCAAGAGGGATAGTGAAAGATGTTTTAGTTCAAGTTGATAAATTTATATATCTTGTGGATTTTATTATCTTGAACATAGAACTTGTTAAATGATGTAATCCGATACCTGTTATTTTGGGCCGTCCATTTTTAGCAACTTCTAATGCTTTGATTAATTGCAGGAATTGAGTAATGAAACTTTCATTTGGAAACATGACACTTAAGCTCAATTTTTTCAAAATGTGTAAGCAACTACGTGAAGGGGAGGATGAAAGTGAAGAAGCCAATATGATTGAAACGATTGTGGTGGATTATATTGAAAAATAGAGTTTTACTGATCCCTTAGAAATGTGTTTAATAAATTCATTTGAGTCAAATATACAATTAGTTCCTGAAATCTCTGACATATGTTCTTTACTTGACTGTGCACAGGTGATTAAAAATAAAGGATGGAAACTATAGTTTAAAGAATTAGGAGAAAATAAGGATAAATAGAACGAAATTTCAAAGTTGGAGTTAAAACCTCTGCCTGAAGGACTGGAATATACATTTCTTGGAGAGAAATAAACTTACCCAGTGGTAATCTCTTCTATACTCACAAGCGAACAAAAAGGTCAATTGATTGAATTATTGAAAATGAATAAAAATACAATTGGAGGACTTTAAAAGATATAAAAGACATTAATCCTTTGATTTGCACACATAGAATACACCTACAGAATAATGTCAAAACTTCTCAACAACCTCAAAGGAGATTAAATCCACATATGAAAGAGGTAGTGAGAGCTGAAGTTCTCAAATTACTTGAAGTATGAATCATCTATCTCATTTCAAATAGTAAGTGGGTAAGTCCTATTCAGGTAGTACCAAACAAATCTGGAATTACAGTCATTGAAAATGACAAATGTGAGTTCATACTAACTCGAGTCTCATCTAGTTAGAGGATGTACATAAATTATAGAAAGTTGAACTGGCCACTAGAAAAGACCATTTTTCTTCATCATTCTTTGACCAAATTATAGAAAGAGTAGTAGGACATCCCTACTATTGCTTTCTAAACGATTATTCTTATTATTATTAAATTTCTATAGTATTAGAGGACCAAGAAAAGACTATATTCATATACCTTTTTGGGACCTTTGCTTTTAAAAGAATACACTTTGGACTTTGTAATTCCCTAGCAACATTTCTGAGATGTATGTTAAGCATTTTTAATGATATGGTTGAGCATTATTTAAAAGTTTTCATGGATGATTTAACTGTGTTTGGAAATTCTTTTGATAATTGTCCTGAAAACTTAAAAAATGTCTTAAAAAGATGTGAAGAAAAGAGTCTTGTGTTGAATTAGGAAAAATATCATTACATGGTTACTTCTGAAATTATTTTGGGACATGTAGTGTCTTCTAAAGGAATTGAAGTGGATAAGGCAAAAGTCAAACTCATTACATATTTGTCTCTACAAAAAATAGTCAGATAAGTCTGATCCTTTTAGGACATGCTAGATTCTATAGAAGGTTCATCAAAAAATTTAGTGCTATATCTAAACTTCTTTGTAACCTCTTAGCAAAAAAGGTATCATTTGAGTAGACTCAAGAGTGTCAAAATTTGTTAGAAAAATTAATTGACCTCTTAACATCTGCTTCTATCATATAATCTTCTGATTGGTCTTTATCATTTGAGCTTATGTGTGATGCTAGTGACTACGCTGTTGGTGCTGTATTGAGACAAAGAAAGGAAGGTAAATCCTATGTAATTTATTAAGCAAGTAGAACTTTAAACAGTGCACAAATGAATTACACAACAACTGAAAAAGAACTACTTGCTATAATATTTACATTAGACAAATTTCGTTCTTACTTAATTGGTTCTTCAACTATTGTGTTTATTGACCATGCTGCTGTAAGGTACTTAATGTCAAAACATGATGCAAAACCAAGACTGATTCGATAGATTCTATTGCTTCAAGAATTTATTATCATTATCAAGGATAAGAAGGGAGTTAAGAATGTTGTGTTTACTGACCATGCTGTTGTAAGGTACTTAATGTCAAAACATGATGCAAAACCAAAACTGATTCGATGGATTCTATTGCTTCAAGAATTTATTATCACTATCAAGGATAAGAAGGGAGTTGAGAATGTTGTTGCAGATCACTTATCAAGACTCGCACCAGATTCATCAACAGAAATAACACATTAATTATTCTTTTCCTGATGAATTTTTATTTTCTATTGTTACAATGCCTTAGTATGCTAATATTGTTAATTTTCTTGTAAAATGAGAAATGCTACCTCAATGGAACGCTCAAGATAAAAAAAAAATTTAATTGAGGTAAGAAAGTTTTATTGGGATGATCCTTATATCTTTAAATATTGTCATGACCAAATATTTTGAAGATGCATACCCGACAATAAGGTAAGTAATGTTATTGAATTTTGCCATTTTGAAGCATGCGGGGGACATTTCTCATCAAAGAAAATAGGTGCAAAAATCTGTAGTGTAGATTTTATTGGCCCACTTTATTTAAAGATACACATGCATTTTGTATAACGTGTGAAAATTGTTAAAAGTTGGGATCAATTTCAAAATGAAACATGATGCCTTTGAACCCAATTCTTGTTATTGAAATCCTTTATTGTTGGGGGATAGATTTTATGGGACCATTTTCGCGATCATTTGAATTTACATATATCTTAGTCGCAGTAGATTATGTCTCAAAATAAATTAAGGCTATTTCATATCGAAATAATGACCATAAAACAGTCATGAAATTTTTGAAAGAAAATATCTTAAGTCGATTTGGAATCCCTTGAGCCATTATAAGTGATGGGGGTAAGCATTTTTGTAATAGGCCATTTGAAACACTAGTGAACAAATATGGTATTACTCATAAAGTTGTTACCCTTTATCATCCTTAGACAAATGGACAAGTTGAATTAGCAAATAGAGAGATAAAATAAATTTTAAAAAAAACTGTAAACCTAAATCGCAAAGATTGGTCTTAAAGAGTAATGATGCACTGTGGCCTTATAGAACTGCTTTTAAAACTTCAATGGGTATTTCTCCTTATAGAATAGTTTATGAAAAACTTTGTCACTTACCTGTGGAACTTGAGTATAAAGCCTACTGAGCCATTAAAACTTTCAATGCAAATCTTGATTCTGTTGGACACATACATAAATTATAAATAAATGAATTTGAAGAATTGAGAAATGATGCATATGAGAATTCAAAAATTCATAAAGCTAAAATAAAAACTTTTCATGATCAAAAAATTCAAAGAAAAATAGTTGATACTGGTTAGAAGGTTTTGCTTTATAATTCTCGACTTCACATATTCCCTGAAAAATTAAGATCAATATGGAGTGTCCCTTTTATTGTGAAACATGTGTACCCTTATGGAACAATTGACATTGAAAATCCTAGAAATGGGAATGTGTTTAAGGTAAATGGGCAAAGACTCAAGCTGTTTCTAGAAAACCAAGCTTTTTATGAAGAATTTGTGTCCCTGTTTGACTCTTGTTACGAGACTAATTAATCTTTATTTTATATATTTACATATTTATATATATTTATTCTTCTTCTAACTTTTTTTTTGTTTTTATTTGCAGGTTAATTTAGTATTTTTGTTAAAGTTTTATTTTGCACCTCGATTAAGTGGCAGATAATAGTACTCCGTGATATTGTAAGTCAGTTTTGTCAGTTTTTCATAATTACTGATACCTTATCTTCTTCCCCATTTCTAAAAAAACTTGATGACATTTTAAAGAATTTGAAAAAGCTTTTTCCCTCATTGCATCAAAATTCCTTAAAGAAAATTTACCAAACAAGATGTAAAAGATTAAGGTTATTAATAATTATAAATATATCTGTTGATTTACATTGGTTAATTGAAGTCAAAGTTCGATTGACAGGTGAATTTTTAGACTCATTAATTTCCTACATGCCTGACTTAGGTAAAAGCTCTTTTGCAAAAAATGAAGAGCAAAACGATTAAGTGTTTGTTACAAATATGCACGCATGACTTGCAACACACGTTGTTGCACTTTAGGAATGGTGTCTATAAATCGCGAAGATAAAATTAGGTTCATTAAGGATGGCCTGAGTAATGAGTCCTTAGGTGATATCTTATCAACTCTTAAGATACATCCTAGTGGATATGTGCATATTATAATTCGTGAATTATGGGACATATTTCTAAAAGAACATGAACGGTATAGTCTCAGGAATTTGACTTCAAAAGACCATATTTGCCAATTTATAAAAAAATTGAATGAGAAGCTTATCCCTGACCCATAGAGGGCGTTTAAGCCGTTACTAGACATAAAACCAGAGGAAGATGTGAGTCACAATCATAAATACTTGTACATATTTACTGTAGCTGTTATTTTTAAATGTTTCATTTCAAAATTAAACGTTTTTTCCAATAACCAACCACTCATGTGACTTTTCCAGCTAACAACTTGAATATTGGTAAAAAGGTGTTGAAAATTTTGTATTTTAAGCTAACAACCCACTTGACTTAACTTTACAACACCTTTTAGCTCTATAACTACATTACATTATTTTGCATCTTTATACAAACTCAAATCATTCAAGAGAGATGATGAATGTAATAATGGAAGGAACATCAACTCATAAATTCACAAAACTTTGTGTCTTTATGGATTAGCCCTGAAAAAATTAAAGAGTTTGTAGAAGCAGCAGAAACCCTTGGTAAGGTGTTAGCTGAGCAAAATATTCATTTAGTATATAGGGTAGGTAGTCTTGGATTAATGGGATGTGTGGCAACAGCTGCACAAAATAAAAGCAGTCGAGTTTTGAGTATCATATCGAAAGCTCTAAATGTTGAAAATATTGTAGAAAAAATAATTAGGGATGAGTTACAGGTATCATCAATGCATGAGCAATTGTCTTTTATGCTTCGGAATGCTGATGCCTTTATAGCTCTACCTGGAGGTTTCAGAACTGTAGAAGAAATTTTTTAAATTGTCTCATTGGCACAATTGCAAATCATAAAAAAACCTATTGGTTTGTTAAATGTTGATGGTTTTTATAATATGTTATTATCTTTTCTTGACTATGCGGTGGAAAAATAATTTGTCTCTTCTATAGCACGACAGATCCTCATTTCTGCTTTAACTATTGATCAGTTACTCGATAAACTACAAGCTTTTACACCTTTATCTGATCTAGTTGTGGGGAGAATAGTTGACATATAATATTAGTGTTATTTATTTTTTTGTTATCACTTTGTTCTCTAAAAAAATCATCATGACTGGCATGAGTAAAATGTTTATTTATGTATTCTTGAGACGCATTCTAGTTCTAGAAGGGCAGAGTAAAAAGTACATTACTAAACTTTTGAAACACATTCTAATTGGTTTATTTTTAATGCATTTTACATATATTTGTTTGTTGCTTAAGTTTTTGGTAGCTCTTGCGGAAATAAGTTTGTTTTACTATTGAAGTATGATTTCAAAATTGTTTAGTTTAAATCATTTTTTCTATCTAGGTTACTAAAGAATAACTTCCGAAATTATTTATTGAGAACAATACTAAGCCTTATGGCAAGATGGATGATTCAATATATATAGCCAAGAAATTTTTCATGTTTAAGTATACATATTCTTTTCTAAACTCACATATCTTTTGTGATTGAGTGGAGAGTTTGAGATAACAGCTTACGAATTTTCATTGATCTTTTGAAATGGTTAATTTTTGTTTGGAATGACATTATTTGGGATGAAGAATGATTTAATTGCTTAGCTGAAGGATAATAAAAAAAAGTATATATATATATATATATATAAAGAAGTCAATACAGTTCAATAAAGTCTTTGTTCAATTCTAGAAAACAAAAGTTATTAGAAAACAATTTTACACCGAATTCTTTATTCGTAAGATTCGCATAAAATAATTAAAGTCCTGAAGCTAGCATATTAAAAAGAATGGTTTGACTCTAGATAATTGATTTTCTTATCTTTGGATAAATGTTAGTTTATCTGTCTGTCCTTAAATGTAACATTTTCTTAAACGATTATCTATTTTCCAACTCTATGAGTGAAATCCTAACCCGTTAAATAGTTATTCACCTGTGAGGAAACGGAGTTGAAGCTTTTACTTGAAAAATATTTTCAAGGCTATATATGTGATGGTTTGTGGTAAGAAGGCTTCGGCTTAATTCACACACACAAAATTTTGGAAGTTATAATTGAAATAACATTTACAGCGATTGTGATCCTTAATTGAAGTTTTGTTTGAAATACTTAGGTAGTGTTCAAATTTTATTTATGCTTGAATTGTTAGGGACTAATAATAAGCTAGTTGAGGGGTGTGATGAACACTTAAATTTACATATTTAATAAGGGTTTTATATCATTATTTTGTATTACTAGTGTCTTTAACCCCACTAACATAAGTATGTTTACAATATTGTACCTAATTAGCTTTTAAGTATTTTGTGGTAGGTTCGGTAAAATTAGCATAACTTTCTACCTAGAAATTTAATTGGAGTGATTCTTAATCCTGTAAAGTACTGACTTAATGGAATAACATATTGTATTTCACAAGGCATTTGAAATTTGAGCGTTTAGAATGTGAAAATGGCCTAAAATAGAACTGATCAGCAATACAGGCCCAATCTGAACAGCCATCAGTATTTGGCCCATAACTATTGAACTATGTATCTAATACATATGAGACAACTTAATTTGGAAAGATAAGATACTTATCTACAACTTTAATATTTTGAGTGACAGCTAATTCGGACCACATAAATTCCAAATGGGATATGTAAGTGGGTGCATTAATGATAATCAATATAAATTATTTATCACCATTCTTGACTTTTATCATCCATGTGGTTCCCTCTTCATTTGTCTTAATTTATCCATATTTTTTTATAAGTAGGTAGCATGTTTATGCCAAAAACATGTAATTAGAGAACTAGATTTTAGTTTAAAACACTTATCTTTTGTATTATTTCTTTGTAATATTATTTCTCTTGTTTATTATTCTAAAATCATGTTATCTCTTCTTCTATTTCTTTTCTTTTTCTTTAGTATTATTATGTCCAAGCAAATTTTTTTATGCTAAGGTGAAAGGGTGAAACTCTTGACAAGTTAATAAGATGTACTAAACTCTTTTCATGAATTTAATGCTTCATTCTTAAGTTATGCAAATTTATATATGATGTATTTATTTTTTTTATAATATTAATGCACTTTCTTCTAAAGTGGTGCCTCTTGATTTATTATAGACAACTTTTATATTTGGCATAATGAATTCTTGAAACCATTTATAAGATTTGGCGTATATACCTTTTCTTGTAAAGTATGAGTCTTGATTTATTGTAGACAAATATAAAGATTTGCATAATAAATATTTGAACCCATTTATAAGATTTGGTGTTTAATAATTAAAAGAAAGAAATATTAGTTAATATATAAATAGTGATGAAGTTTAATTGTTATATCTTCCGGTTGGAACCTCCTTTGTGTGAGGATTTCAATTGAGTTATAAAAAGCGTTAAATATATTCTTACTTCTTATGCCAAGAGTGGATCCTTATAACCTTAGCTTTTATTTGAATTGGTTAATTAAATTAATATTTTCAAACATCTTATATTGTATTAATTATCTTTAAAGTATTTATAATTTATAATTTTAATTCTACTTCCCTGTGCATCGACCTCGTTCTCACCGGGTTGTTTATTACTTTTTCAATCCTGTACTTAGGAATAAACTCTTATATCCTGAACGTGTCGATCTACCCAAAGTTAATCATTGGCAGACATGTAAATGAGTGTTAAGGTATCTTAATGTTACTTCTTACTATGGTGTTGAGTTTGTTGATACATGTGATCATTAATTGATTAGCTATGCAGATGCTGATTAGGGTAAAGATCTAGTTGATAGAAAGTTTGTAAGTGATTTTTGCATCTTCTTGGGAGATAATTTAGTTTTTTGGTCTACGAAAATGTAGAATGTTACCTCTAGATCCACCATTAAAGTTGAATATTGGTCATTAGCAACTACTTGCACTAAAATTATGTGGCTAAGCTCTTTGTTAGATGAGTTACATATGGCTATTCAAAGGTGCCAATACTTTAGTGTGATAACCAAAGTGCACAATTATTAGCTCTAAATCCTGTCTTTCATTCTAAGACTAAATATATTAAGCTAGATGTACTTTCATAAGAGAAAAGGTTGCAAACAATTAGTTAGAAGTTAGATATGTACCTAGCAGTGACCAAACAACAGATTTTCTTACAAAACCACTTCCATTCTCTAAATTTAGCTTTCATAAATCCAATCTCAAGGTTCTACCTCACCCTTGAGCTTAAGAGGGATATTAGAGATTATATGCTTAATATTAATGAGTTGAAAGTGTTAACATTGGGTATCGAATAAACACGAGCTGCTAGAAATTATTCTGACTAATAGTATTTTAAAGCCCAAACAAAATTTTGTTATAATAGACTTTTCTGCCCAAGTTTATTAAGTGTTGATTAATTTGTTAGCATAAATTTTGGATCACATGACACCTATACATCTAGTCATTTTCTTGTAATCAAGCTTGTTGGTATTTATGAGTATATTTCAAATAAGTCAGTGTAAATCAAAGATATAGAGTAAAGAAAAAGAGGGGGAAAGAGAAACAAAATGAAAAAGACAAAAGAAGAGGCCTAAGTCAGTGGCTAGAGCACTGTGACGCTAGCATTTGGGCACGGCGGTTGATGAACACATGAAATTGCATATTTATTAAGAGATTCAATCACCATTTAATGTCACTAATTTTAGCATTTTTGTATTTTTAGCTTGAAATAAAGTGTTCTCCTTAAATTGTGATTAATGAATGTTATTTGCACAGGTTTAGATAAAATAGACGTAACTCTCAATGTGAAAATCAAAATGAAGAAATTCTTGAACCTGGAGTAACATGACTCAATCTTACACAAACTTGAAGAACAGTTAAAAAGCCAAATCTAACATGTTATGGGCCAAAACTTGAGATACAATAGAATTGGGTTACAACTTCCGTTCAACTTGACCCAACTCACGTATTTAGACTGTATTTCATAAAATATGTACCCAATTGGTATAATTCTTAAAGTTATAAAATACTAACTTAATTATCAACAACTCTTATGTTGATAGTAAAGTCCAAATCAGCCGTTATCATGGACCAAATTGTATTGTAAATGGGTAAAAGGGTTGTTGGCTAAAATCTGACATATCTTTGGCATTTTGCCCATATCTCATTGGATATTCATAAAATTTACATGAGCCTGATGGCTATGGAAAGAAGAGACAAAATTCTACAACTTTCATGTTGGTAAAAAAGGCTACATTGAGCATTTCCATTATCAAAAAGGTGTTGCAAGTAGGTGAACGAGTTGTTGGCCTAAATTATTAAAGATTGAAGTCACACTTAACATATTTCCCTTCATTGCCTATATAAGGATACTCTTAGGATATTTTCAACATTAGATAATTCGCTTTTATTTTCTTCTCATTAACATGTATTGTAATCTAGGCTAGAGTTCTTGGAAAAGCTCAGAAATGAACTTTTATATGTAATAAATCTACTTCTATACTTTTATTCTTTGTCAAGAGCTACAAATGTTTGTAAGTTTGTTTGTGGCTAAACTCTTATCTAGTATTTTTCTATAATCTAGAGGTTATAATTCTCATGTTTCATATATTTTCAGTCATGCTTTCTTTATGTGATTCTTGTTGAATTATAATTGTTATTGGTTACATTGTTTTACACGTTAATCTTTTACTACAATATTGTCAATCGATATATTGTCAATCTTGTATAACATGTATAAATGAACATGATTTGTGTTAATATTTGTAAAGAGTTTAGTCATATCAAATACATGTGTTATCAAATGTGCTATATTTTACATATCTTGCGATTGATTGTTTGGGATGTGAAACTTTCAATTGAGTTATAAACATTGAATCAAAGTGTAGAATAGATTTATAAAGCATAATTGTGATTCTTGAAGCCTTACTTAAATAATCATAAGACTTTTCTCTTAATTCATATACAATCTTATCTCATCCACATAAACCAATTAGTTAATTTTCTCCTTTGCAATTGGGTGCCAAGAAATTCAAGTTAGGCAAGTATGTTCTCGAATTATTGTCCCTGATATATTTTTTTCGATACTGGTCTATCGATGGATACCTTTATTTATAGATCAGTATATGTCATACCTATATGGTATAGATGGTCGTTTCTAGCCAATTGTGAGCTTGGAGCTTGTATTGACATATGGGTATCCAATTAGAACTGGATATGAGACAGACTCATGAGGACCTCTGATAGACACCTTATGTAAGCCATCAACGCAAGGTCCTCTCGAGTTGAGTAGTATACGTGATCCTTTGACCTGAGTGCCACGATGGGCTTGTAAGTGATCCACCATACTTTGGTTCCACGCATGTCATAGACATTTCATGGTGTGACCACTGGGGGTCGCTGGGTATGGTCCGATGCTTATAGAGTCCGATGTGTACATATATGGGATCCGTCAGTTCGCATAGGGAGTTTAATATCCAGATGCTTCGAGATTGTATCTCGAAAAATCTTGTGGCCACAAGTATTCATCCCGAGAAAGAGTTCCGCGAAGATAGAACAATAGACGTTTGCACGTATTGTTCTGTGAGATACAAGTCTGGAGATAAGACATGGATGAGCACAAGGAGATTTGACGGTGATAATTTATATCCCCGCACATCCAGGATATCATGACGGAAAGACTATATGTATACTTTGTAACCTCAGCTTGTATGGTTCAACGCGCTGATTCGTAATATCCGTGACGTGTGCGTGGAGCACTCACGGACTCATGGAATAGTTCCATTTGACGAATTGGGCGTGGACCTAGGGAGTTCCGCGATATAGAGTATACTCATTGTGCACTGGAACAGCGCGCCGAATTAAAGTGTTTAATCCAGCAATACCACGAAAATACGTACGTGTCTGTATTTAAGTGTTAAATATAACAATTAGTCAACAATTATTATTTTCTAATTGTATAATGACACGTGGCGCATTATGAACCCTCGGTTGAGTTTACCCGAGTGTGAAATTTGGTGGGACCCATTAAGGGGTAGACTTGGTAATTAATTTTAAGGGGCAAAATAGTTATTTCACATTTTGATTATTTAATGATTAAATAATCAAAATATCTCTCATTATAATATATTATTATATATAATAATATTTTATTTAGGTGCGAAATAGTTGGCACCCATTATGTATTTTTATGTTATTATTATATTATATAATATATTATTTTAATATTTTATTTATATATATATATATAAAGAGAGAGAGATGAGAAAAAAAGTGAGTGTGTGTTACCGAGAAAGAGAGAAAGAAAATGGAGAAGAGAAAAAGAGAGAAAGAAATGGGAACCGAAGGAAGAAGAAAAAAAAAGGAAAAAATAAAATTGTTTCATTTTTCTTTATGGTTCCAATTGAAGTAATAGTGGATTACTTCAAATTCTCCATTTTTTTATCCTTTTAGAGAAAATGATAAAAACACACACCCGGCCATTTTGGAGATTAAGAGTTAATCCCGTGTTAGTTATAGGGCTGTTGTTCTAGCTCATCAAGCCCACCATATTGGTGACTAGAACTGCCCACGAGTTGGTCTCTATGCGAACTCCGAGAAAATACGTGTATAACGTTACACGTTGAGTTGAGTTCTATACCCTATTAATTATTAATGTGTTTAATATATTTATTTATTGTGTTTATTGTTTAATTTACATGCTTCCGCTGCGTATAATGCATATATGATACGTATTTTAGGCATTAGACACAATTGCACATGCTTACACCTATATATATTAAATCCCCAACAAATAGTGCCAAACCGCAAACAAATACAAGTTATCGGGGAATTTAATTGATCATTTAATCATTTATTTATACCCAAAGGAATGAAAGTTGATAGAAACTTAGTTTCACCTAGTTCTTATAAAATACAATTATTTAATCAAGGGTTAGTTTATAACTTGAAAGAACACCAATTCATATAAATTAAATTCTACTTTAAAATTTAGTTGATTTGATTACATTTAGTTTATTTGAAATATGTGAGGGATTGTTGGTATTTATAAGTGTATTTTAAATTAACCAATGTATATCAAAGCATTAGAGTATAGAGAAAGAGCCAAGAGGAAAAATAACATGAAGGGGACAAAATGAGGTACTAAGCCACTATAAGCTTAGGTGCCACAGTGTCTAGTCGAGCTTTTTAAATTTGTCCCATTATGCACCGTGATGCTAATACATGAGCGTCGTTGCGTTGGGAGTTAAGAATATGACCCTTGGAATAGTCATTTGTCTTTTACAATGGGTATGGCATTTTGAAGAGGTATTATATCTCTCCAGAGAGACAATCTCTATAAATACTGCAGGCACATTCCATTTAAAAAATCTAACAAATCTTCTTTATCTTTGATTCAAATTCTCTCTACTTATCAACTATACTCAAAGTCTTTACTTATTGTCTAAGGAATTTGTAATTAGTGTGCACATTTACAAATTTTAATTGTCATTAAATCTTGAAACTATATTACTATTTAACTCTACACCTTAATTATTATCATTTTAAGGGTAAAAATAGTTTTAAGGACAGTGTCTAGCATGACATGACATTCATTATTTGCCGTATCCTTTATTCGTACACATAACCCACACAATATCCAACAAAGCTCACTATATAAGCTATTCATTGTAACTTTCAAGACATGGAAATAAAAAGGAGAAGAATTCAGTTTCTCATATTTTACTTCCCACATAATATCCAACAAAGCTCACTGTAAAAGCTATTCATTGTAACTTTCAAGACATAGAAATAAAAAGGAGAAGAATTCAGTTTCTCATATTTTACTTTCTTGCTCTATTATTTTCCTTCCAACCAAACACTAAGAATATTTAACATTGTCAAACATAACATTTGAATACAAAGATATTGAGAAAAAAGAACGAGTAAATATTGTAATGTTGACATAGTGATGATATTTATTTAATGATCAAATGAGCCAACGTTTTAAATCAAGTTATTGGTTTATTTGGTACAATAAATATGAATATCCTTTGCTATCTAAATTTCATAACCTGAAATTTACAAAACTACTATATCCTAGTAGAATTCTTGCTTGAGCTCATGGTGTAGTACATATCCCTATATTTTTTTATAATGATTTAAATGTTCATAGTGTTAGACATGTAATATTATTTTGTGCCCTTAAAGCATTTATAATAATATTTTATATCATTGATAAATTTTATTCATACATAATTAAGCATACATTAAAGACCTATATTTATAATATATGTGATCTATGTATTAGGCATATTGTGCTAATACATAATGTATAGATCACAAGTTCTTTATAAATTAAATATTGTTCACAATTATTAATGAAAATGAAATTTCATTATGTAAGACTATTATTTTTCTACTTCTTATAGTGAATGATTTATCTTGATTATTGAAATAAAGACTTCGAGTAGAAAAACTGGTGTATTATATATTGAACTGGACTAATGTGAATTTTAATCTAGTTAACTAAATGTCACTGATCTTAATTCACAAAACTTTAATAAGCTTTATTAACCTTAATTCAGAGTAAGCAATGAACTTACATTTATGTATTATATTCTTTTGAGTTATCATAGAGTAATACCCAAATTAACGATCAAAATCTCGATGACTTGGAGATGCAATTTCATAGATTGTAGGAACATATGATTACAATATAAAATCTATATTAAATGATGTCACTTAAGCTGTTTGTAATACTTGATCATTTAAATTTGTGGCGACAATTTATTTAATAGATTATTTATTGAATAATAATATGTATTTATAAAATTATATACGAATACAAACATATAAATTGTCATTAAAGCATTCACTGACTTAGAGGCACATAAGTAATTAAAGAGGCATGGCATTTTGTAATGGTCTAGCTTTATTTACGACATCATATAGATAATTAATTGAGTAGCTATTATTTGTCAAATGATTAATTTTAATTAAAATTTAGATTTATTTATTACTTGGGCCAACTAGAGTGCAACATTGGGTTTTTAGTGAAGTAGCCTAAAGTTAACTTAGAAGATCTTATAGGTCAAGAGATTACTAAAATTTGGATCTCTAATTTAGAGCTAGAAATCTCATGGGTTTTTAGTCCCTACTAGCTCAAATTACCATTTTATCTTTTACCTAAAATGATAACTATGCAAAAACACAATTATAAGTGCTTTAGCTCATTTTATTTAAATAAATTACCACTTAATTTTATGGTTTGTAACAAGAGGGGTGATGAAATAATATTACAATTTCCCCTCTTTATTATTTCATTTTTTAGATATATTGTAAGCCAATTTTTTTTTGCATAGGAATATCATGTAATATAATTATGATTGTAATTGATATAAAATAAAAAATGAGATATGTAATTTTTCTTGCAAGATGGTGGCACATGGTAGCAAGTGGGAATGGTGGCATTAGGTGTGGCAACAGAGAGAAAAAAAAAAAAAGAAATTGGATTTCAGCTTGTCTTCTCTCACTCAGCCCCCTATGATTTTGTGAATTCTATTTTGGTAAGTTTAATTTCAAAATATTTACAAATTAGTCCAAAATAGAATTTCAATTTGTTTGCCTAGAAAACTTTGAGAAATATACAAATAGGTCCTAATTTTGACCAAAATATATTTATGGACTATTTTGGATATTTACAAATTTGAAGTTGGACCAAAATCCTTTTAATTTTGGTCCAAATTTTATGAAGTATCTAATGGACTATTTTAAATAAATTTATTGGGTTTAAAATTAGTTTAATAAATCTTTTTCATAAGGCCCAAAAAGAAATTTTTATTAATGACCAAATTTATTATAAAAATAAATGGACCAAAGCAAAGTTTAAAAATCCAACATGTCAAGCCCTATAACTTGCAAGCAAATAAATACGGAGATTGACATTATAGAAGAGCCCAAGTTGATTTTAAGGAAGACTTTGAAGAATTTAGACTTAGTTTTAATGTTTTACTTCTTAGGAAAAACTATAGGTTATGGATTATTTATTTATCTAATTATTTGATTGACTGAATAACATGTTATATAGACTAAGGGTTCCACATTCATATGTTCATGCATTGATATCATGTGACATTAATATTCTAATGTGTTTAGGATAAGATTAATGTTATGTTTTGATATATTGATTTAATAATTTGACATAGCCTAATTAATTGTTTCATTTGATAAAATTAGATATTAATTGGTGGAATGTTAATTTAATAAATTAATTAGTATATTAAAATAAATAAAACAAAATAAAAACTCTAAGGTTTAAAAATATTGAGTGAGAGATGGCTTTAGGGATAAGGCTCGTGGTCTCCATTATTAGTTCTATAGTAAGGTAGATTAATGTCTTGTCTTAAATCTTATGAGCTCCCTACGAAGGGTATTAATCAGAACTGGTTACTAAATAAGACTTTCCTAAAAGATAAGATCTTACATAGGACTCATGCAAAATTGACTATCCTACGATAGCTTCTTTTTAATTGAAAAATATAGAGGATTGAAATAATGATTATACACTCAACTTAGGTTGATTGATATCCTCCATATGGATTTTTTGTCAATTGAACATAAGTGCTAAGAATCGATAGTTTATTATTATTGAATATGAGATATCTAGATGATAATAATAAAGAAATAAAAAACTCTAAGGTTTAAAATTATTGAGTGGGAGAGGGCTTTAGGCATAAGACCCATAATCTCCATTATTAGTTCTATAGTAAAGTGGATTAATGCCTTGTCTC
The DNA here is from genome assembly GCA_946807835.1 of Ailanthus altissimus. NCBI lineage: Eukaryota > Viridiplantae > Streptophyta > Magnoliopsida > Sapindales > Simaroubaceae > Ailanthus > Ailanthus altissimus. The sequence continues at coordinate 8,094,464 of OX327690.1, read as the reverse complement.
AAACCTTATGAGCTCTCTATAGAGGGTATTAATCAGAACTGATTACTAGATATCCCTAAAGGATAAGATCTAATATATGACTCATGTGAAAATGACTACCCTATAGTGGCTTTTTTTAATTGCGAAATATAAATAATTAAAATAATGGTTATACACTCATTTAGGTTGATTGATATCATTCTTATGGAGTTCTTGTCAATTTAACATAAGGGCTAAAGAATCAGTAACTTATTATTATTTGATATGAGATATCTATATGATAATAATAAATTAGTGTGGTACTAGTCTGATATATGACGAATACGACTACCCTACGGAGGCGTGTTCTAAATAGAAATTGGATTATCAATGCATACTATAATTAAAAGAGTTCTACATATATGCATATCATGCATTCATGCAAAAGTTATATATGCTATAAGAGAATGTATGCTCATGTATGAATTTATTCTTCATAATCATATACTGATTCAACCCACTAGCATTCATCATTAACTAAAACAAGTTAACTAGGAATAATTATGTGGATTGAAAAATGAACTTGGATATTGTACTCATAGCTAAAAAGCATAAATATGTCTTAACTGATAAATATCCTCCAAAACTTACTGAAAATGCAACCCCAAGATGAAATAAATGCCTATAATAGTCACTTGCCTAAGATTATATCTTCTTCTAGTCTCAATCCTAAAAGAAAGAGTAGTAAGAAGAAGAAGAAGAAGAAGAAGAAGAAGAAGCTAAAAAAATCATCTGATTTGAATCTGTGCAAATTCATAAAAATGAAGTAAGACTTAAAGGAAAATGTTTCCAATATAGCGTTAAAGAGCATTAGAAGAGAAACCGTCCTTAACTAATTTTTTTTAATAACTAAAATGACAACTTCAGCTTTTATTAATATTCTTTTCATTGAGACATGTTTAGTTGTTAATTCTACAGATTTCTTAATAGTAGATTCTGGAGCCACTAATCATATTTATAATTCATTATAAGGGTTCTAGGAAATCAAATCACTTAATGAAGGAGATATCAGTCTTAGGCTTCAAAATTGCACAACTATTATAGCCAAGGAGATGGGAATTATTCATTTTTATTTTCATAACTTTAGGATTTTAGTATTAGAAGAGTGTTTATTAGTACAAATCTTAATCATTATTTGATCTCAGTTAGTTATTTGAGTATATATTATTACTCTGTTAACTTTAACTCGATTGTGATGATCAAAAGAAATAACTCATTTATATATTCAAGTACAACGGTTAACAATCTATACTATATAGATCCTAAAATCAACTCACTGTATGATAAATATTTGAATAATGAATCTAATCACCATAAGAGGACTAAAATGTCTCCCACTAATTAAATGTATTATGACATCTACATCTTGGTTACATTATTCTAGATAGGATTCAAAGACTAGTCAAAGATAGACCTTTGAGTTTATTAAAGATTAAACCATTACCAATCTATAAATTCTGTGTAGAAAGTAAAATGACTAAGAAGACCTTTTTATGCTAAAGGTTAAAAAGCCAATGAAGCATTAGAATTAGTGTATTTTGACATGTATAGGCCCATGAGCACACAAGCTAAAAAAGGTTATGAATATTTCATCACTTTTATTGATGATTATTCTATATTCGGTTATGTATACCTAGTGTGCCATAATTCTGAGGTATTTGATAAATTCAAAGAGTTTCAGATAAGAAATAGAAAGATAATTTAGAAAACACATAAAGGCACTTCGATCTGAACAAGGTAGAAAATACCTCTATAGTGAGTTCAGGACTTATTAGATAGAAAATAGGATATTATCTCAATTAAATACACCTAGGTCACTGTAGTAAAATAATGTAACAGAAAAGGGAAAAAGAACTCCTCTTGAAATGGTGAGGTAAAAAATAAGTTATTTAACTCTACCCATGTTGTTTTAAGGTTATACCTTGAAAATAGTCATGCATCTTCTTAATTTAATTCCATCTAAGTCAGTCCCTAAAATACCTCTAAAAATGTGAATAAGGTATAAACCAAGTGTACATCATATACATATATGAGGATGTTTAGTTCATATGCTAAAAGAGAAGACAGATAAGTTAGAATTTAAGTTAGAAGTTTGTTTGTTTATTGGTTATCCTAAATGAATAAGAGAAAGTCTTTTCTATAATTCTCAAGATAAGAAAATTCTTGTTAGCATAAATGCAATCTTTCTTGAATATATGAAAGACATTAAGCCTAGGAGTAAGATAGTTCTTGATGAATTATCTGAAAACTCCAGTATTGTGCTTGAGAGAGTCAATAAAGTTAGTTCCCAATCTAGATCATAATAGCCAACTGAGCTAGTTGTAGAACAACAACCATTGGTACTTTATCATAATGTGAGGATTATTAAACATCTAACTAGGTACATGTTAATTAAAGAGTCTTTATAGATAGTCATAGTCTTTAATAAACATGAACTTGATCCCACAAGCTATAATAAAGCTGTAGTTGATGTAGATGTAGATCGTTAGTGTAAAGTTATAAAATCATATTAGATTCTATGTATTCTAGTAAGTTCTAGAACTTATAAAAAAACCTAAAGGGATAAATCCCGTAGGTTGCAAATGGTTCTACAAGAAAGAGATAGATAAATGTGAATGTGAAAACCTTTAAAATTAGGCTTGTTACTAAAGGATATATTCAGAAAGAAGACATCAATTATGAGAAAATCTTTTCATCAATAACTATACTAAAGTCTATCAGAATTCTCTTATCTATTGTAGGAAATCTTAATTATAAGATTTGACAAATGGATGTCAAGATCGCCTTTCTCAATGGTAATCTTAAAGAGAATATCTTTATAATACAACCAGATAGTTTTATAGCTAAAGGTCAAGAACATATGGTTTGCAAACTGTAAAAATTTATCTATAGGTTAAAACAGATATCTAGATATTGGAACATTCGATTTGATTAAGTAATCAAATCATTTAATTTTGATTAAAATCTTGATGAACCTTGTGTTTACAAGAAGATAGTAGGCGATTAATGACTTTCTAGTCCTGTATATAGATGATGCATTACTTATTGAGAATAATGTAAAAGTATTATCATTAGAGAAAATTTAGTTATCTAACTAATTTGATATGAAGGACTTAGGTGAAGCTAATTACATCCTTTGGATTAAGTTATTACGAGATCAAAAGAATATGATGTTAGCTTTGTCTCAAAATGCATATATATAGACAAAATATTAGTCAAATTTGCTATGCATGAATCTAAAAAGGGATCACTTCCTTTTTTACATGGGATTGATTTATCTAAGATTCACTGTCCTAAGACACCTGAAGAGATAAATCACATGAGAAGGATTTCTTATGCATCTACTATAAGAGGTTTCATGTATGCAATGCTGTGTACTAGACCAGATATTTATTATACAGTTGGCATGGTTAGCAGATATCAGTCAAACTCAGGAATAGAACACTGGACTATAGTAAAATATATATATTCATTTTTTTTCGAATGATGAAAGATTATATGCTAATGAGGATCTTGTACTTATTGAGTATACATATTCAGATTTAAATCAGATAATGATACCTGAAGATTAACTTCAGAATATGAGTTTACCTTAGGTAGAAATGCTATAAGTTGGAGGAGTGCAAAAAATTCATATATTATAGACTCCACCATGGAATCTGAATATGTAGCTACATTTAAAGCTATAAAAAAAGCTATATAGCTTTGAAAGTTCTTCATAAAGCTTAAGGTAGTACCTAGTAATTAAATGCCTATTATTTTTTTATTATGACAATAGTAGGGCAGTAACACAATTCAAGAAACTGAGATACCTAAGAGAGAAAAAAAAAACACATACACACACACACACACATATATATATATATATCATTTGATAAGGAATTGTGCAAAATAGGTAAGGTCATGATATCCAAGATTGCATAAGCAGATAATCTAGTGGATTTATTCACTAAAGTAGTTGTCTGCAAATAGATTTGAAACTCATATAGATGATATGAGGTTCAATAGATGCTCGACATGCTTTAGGGAAATTAGGAGATTGTTAGACATATAATATATTTTGTGCTCTTAAAGCATGTATAATAATATTTTATTTAATTAATAAATTTTATTCATATATAATTAAGCATACATTAAAGAATTCATATTTATAAAGTATGTGATCTATGTATTAGGCATATAGTGCTAATATATAAGGTATAAATCACAAGTTCTTTATAAATTAAATTTTTTTCACAATCATTAATGAAATGAGCATTTCATTATATAAAACTGTTATTTTTCTACCTCTTATAGTGAATGATTTATCTTGATTCTTGAAGTTGAGACTTCAAGTAGAAAAATTAGTGTATGATAGATTGAACTGGACTAATGTGAATTTTGATCTAGTTAACTAAATGTCATTAATCTTAATTCATAAAGCTTTAATAAGCTTGATTAACCTTACTCCTAAGTAAGTAATGAACTTACATTTATGTATTCTATTCTTTTGAGTTATCATAGAGTGAGACCCAAATGAATGGTCAAAATCTTGATGACTTAGAGATGCAACTTCATGGATCGTAGGAACATATAATTATAATATGAAATCTATATTAAATGATGTTACTTAAGTTTTTTGCAGTACTTAATCATTTAAATCTGTAGGCACAGTTTATTTAATAGATTATTTATTGAATAATAATATGCATTTATAAAATTATATACAAATACAGACATATTAATAAATGATTATTGGAGCATTCAGTAAGTTATAGTCACATAAGTAATTGAAAAGGCATGACATTTTATAATGGTTTAACTTTAATTACGACATCATATAGAGGGTTAATTGAGTGGCTATTATTGGTTAAATGATTAATTTTAATTAAAATTTGAATTTATTTATTATATAACCAACAATAGTGCAACATTGGGTTTTTAGTAAAGTAACCCGAGATTAACTTATAAGATTTAATGAGTCATGAGATTACTAGAATTTGAATATCTAATTTAGAGCTAAAAAGCCCATGGACCTTTAATCTCTTTATTAGCTTAAATTACCAATTTATTGTTTTACCTAAAATGATAACTATACAAAAACACAATTATGAGTGTTTTAGCACATTTTATTTAAATAAATCACCACTTAATTTTATATAAGAGTGTAGTAATTGAAAAGAGAAAATACAATTATAATTATTTGCCTCTTTTGATTTAAATAAGTTATGACAATTTTTATTTTTTATAAAAATAAAATGGTTTAAAAGTAGGCGTATAGTTGAATCCATAATGGTGAATTAAATATTCAAACACTTGAAGGATAGAATTTTGAGAATAATAGAGAATACTGGAGTCAAAGAAAATTTTTCTACAACATAGAAAAAGAAAATTAGAATTAAAGAAATTTCTCTACATCAAATATTTTAAAATATTTTTCTTTTTCCTTATCTTTAATTTACATATAATGTAATCAATATAATTATCTTATGCTACCAACACATAGTAGACATCTCTCTATTTCTCAATAAAATAATTGACCCAGGTCATCACCTTGCAATATCCTTAGAGCCACTTGCACTCAATGAAGTTTGTTTTACAGAAGTACTTATGCTGGGTGAAAAGACATGCAGAACTTATTGTTTCAAATATTTTGTTAGTTTTCAACTCTGTTGTCATACAATGATCTGGTGAACCATTTTGATGTTGCTGTCTACTTATATAATTCATTTACTGCTACTTTATTTTCAACTTGGAAAGTTGATGCTCCCATAAATCTTCTTGATATTCCCTTCTGCAGCAACCTCCAGTTGAAGCATTCCTCATCTGAGTTATAAAACAATGAATTTATACTGAAAATGGATTGACAACTAAGCACTCATCTGCTGATCTGCTGTACTGAACTCCTGGCATGAACTGCAGGAGGAAATATGTTGAGTCTTCTTGTTTGTCAACTCCAAACAAGATTGATAATCATCTGTTGCATATATGTTCATAATCAAGTGTCTAATATCTTTATCTTTTTGCATGTTCTGAACTATTAATGTGTTTTTGCTGTGATTAGCAGTCATGTGCAACTGATAAGATGGAACGAAAACCACAAATTGATTTGACTGGAACAGGTAAGCGGAACAGTGCCCGAGAGAAACGGCAAAAATTTCCTAGCACTAACACGACCTTTGCCAGATTTGAGTTCCTGGTCTGCAACTGTGCCAGATCATTTGTGTGAGAATGTGAAAAAATGGAAGCCTTTTGTGCCTTCTCCATGAAAAATGCTTTCTTAACTTGTTTATAGAATGGCCACCTGTAAATCATAATAAGTTGCATCCAAAATCTCACCATTCGTTAAATTGTAGATTCTCACATTAATCACTTTATGAAGCATGTATTCAGAGAATAACACTAGATGGTGATCAGCTACTAATGATAATTTCAAAGCTGTGCTCGCCATCAGATGTTGAACACCATGGAATGTTATCCTGCAGTTATACCAAGCTGTTCCATGATGCCATTTATATGTATTTGTGGAAAAATAAATCCTAAGAATACAAGAATCAGACTAAATTTGCAGTTAATGTCTCCATTGTTTGTCTCCAAAATCCTAATTGTTTTAATCAATGAAAATAGTTTATACTTGTCTTCAGATTGTGTATTTCAAAATGTTTCTAAGTTTTTTTGAAAAATATAAAAGATAAATAATACATTTAGATAAGAGCGACAAAATGAGTTATGACACGATTATTTGATATAAATTTGATATATTTTAAATAAATATAAATAACAAAATTTGACACGATTAATAAACGAATTAAATTCGTATTATTTATTTATTAATTATGTCAAATATATGTTTGAGGTCTACGATTTATTAATTTATTTAAATCATATTTAATAAATTAATCAAATTCATATTTATTCATATATTTATTTATCTAAATTGTGTTTAATTAAATTATAAATTAAATAAAATTATAATATTAAAAATATAAAAACCAAAACTTATTGCATTTACATTCTAAAACCACAACCACCCACCAAAGTTCTTATCTTCTTCTCCTACAACTGTCACTGCTAGAGCTGATACTACCGCCGCCACTAAGTCGTTCTATCGGTCACCACCAACAACAACTACAACCTACAACACTATTTTTGTTTGATTCCCTATAAATTCGAAATTGAAGCAAGCTCTTGTAGATTTCTTTCCTACAATTATGAATCATTTTTTCGTTTGATTATATATTATTTTTATTTTAATAATTGACAGTTAGACAAAGGGATTTGATATGATGTGTTGTATGTGCTTACTTGTGACACCTTCATTGTTTTATTAGTATTTGGGTTTTATTTTTTTTTAATCATTCAACAAAAAAATTCATATTATAGTAATCAAATCCTTGATATGACAAAGCTGGCGCATTTGCTGGAGGGGTTGCCACTGGAGCTAGGACTGATGAAGGAGGACTTGTCGGGGTTTGAACTAAGAGGTGGCGTTAGGAGTGGGCGGATTTTCTATTTATGTCTTGACTTGATTTGATCTGTCTCAAAATTTTGAGTTGGAACAAAAATTAATATATATTTAAATTTTGTTTGGAATTGAATTTTTTATTTTAAACAGGTAAGTTAAATTTAAAAATAATTTAAATCTATTAAAAATTTTAATTTTTTAAAATTGAATTTTTTTTTTAAACTTTTAAAAAATGTACAAAATGACACCGTTTCATAAGGGCAGAAACAACATCGTCATACTTTAGAAGAATAAAAAATCCCCCCTCTCCCTCTCCTTTTCTTTTTCAAAAGTCCAAAACGTATACAGCGATAAACTCATTTGACCACTTCTATCTCTCTCACTCTTAATTCTTTAAAAGAGTTATCTCACGCTGTAAAAATCAAAAATGGTTTTGTTTGGTAACTGAGAAAATGAGAGAAAGTGATAAGAAGGAAGAAAGAGTTTTGCTGCTAAAAGTTTATTCTCCTTATATTGTATCGAGAGTCATAATACAGCTGTATTTATAGAGGCTAGTAGACTCATTTTAGTAAGCTAACAAACTTGCCACGTAGGCTAACAAACTTTGCCACATCATTTAAAATATAACAGCCTAAACGACACAGTATTGCTACATTCCTCCTCTGCGTGGTTCTTGCATATTTATCAGCAGCTTCATTACTCTGTTACATTCAAACTTTCAGAATGCACCCACCAGCTGCAGTTTCTTATTTAGTCTGTTACATCCCCCCTCAAGATGATGGTCGAGGTGTGACTAGCAGCTTGGACCGAAGCTAAGCAAACCGATCAAAGGATAAAGGCTTTGTCAGTATATCAGCAAGCTGATCTTGGCTTGGGACATATCTGACTTCAAGTTCATGGGCAGCAATTTTTTCTCTGATGAAATGAATGTCTAGCTCGATGTGCTTTGTACGAGCATGAAATACTGGATTATAAGCTAAAGCCTTGGCACTTTGATTATCACACCAAAGTATTGAGGGGCTAATGACTGGAAAATGGAGCTCTTTAAGCAAAGATGTAATCCACAGGAGTTCAGAACAAGTTATAGCAATGGCGCAATATTCAGCCTCGGCACTAGACCTAGCAACCACCGTTTGCTTCTTGGAAGAACAAGACACCAGATTATGTCCAAGAAATACACAATAGCCACCAACGGATCTTCTATTATTGGGATCACAACCCCAATCAGCATCAGAATATGCTGTCAATGTGTGGCTGCCTCCTGAATATAGTTCTAAACCATAGGAAATGGTAGCTTGTAAATATCTTAGGACCCTCTTTAATGCCTGCCAATGTTGAATAGTAGAAGTAGTCGGGAATTGGCTGAGTTTGTGCACTGAATATGAAAGTTCTGGTCTTGTTAACAAAACATATTGAAGACCTCCTACTAAACTTCTGTATAAGGTAGGATTGTCAAACAAAGGATTACCATCTTTAAGAAGCTTTTGACCAATACTAAAAAAAGTTGAGCAACCTTTACACTGGTGCATATTAGCCTTCTCTAATAAATCTGAAATATACTTGGCTTGAGAGAGATGCATACCTAATTTGGTTGGTGTCACTTCAATGCCCAGAAAATAATTGTATATGCCCAAGTCTTTAAGTGCAAAAGTATAGCCAAGTTGATGAATAAACTGTTTCTGTTCAGAGGATATATGGCCAGTAATGATAACATCATCAACATAAATCAAGGCAAGGATAAGATGCCCAGATGCATGCTTGATGAATAAGGATGTATCTGACACAGAATTCTGAAAACCCCATTCAAGTAATGCAACTCTGAGTTTGTCATACCATGCCCTTGGGGCTTGTTTAAACCCATACAGTGCTTTCTTTAACTTGCACACATATGATGGATACCTCTTGTCAACAAATCCATCTGGTTGATGCATGTACACAGCTTCAGTTAAGTCACCATATAAGAAAGCATTGTTAATATCTATTTGTCGTAAAGACCATTGATTCATTATAGCTAAACTATTTGTCGTAAAGACCATTGATTCATTATAGCTAAACTCAGCACAATCTTCACTGTGGAGGACTTCACAACTAGACTGAAAGTTTCGAAGAAATCAATCCCAAGTGTTTAAAGAAATCCTTTAGCAACTAACCTGGCTTTATATTTTGAAATAGACCCATCAGGGTTATATTTGACCCTAAAAATCCACTTATTACTGACAACTTTTGTTGCTTCAGTAGCAGGGACTAGAGACCAGGTTTGATTTCTCATGAGTGCTTCATATTCATCTATCATTGCTTGCTTCCATTTTGGATTACTCAAAGCTTTTCTGATGGTTCTGGGTTCTGGAACAACTTTAGGAGTTTGACTAAGATAAAGTTTTGGTTTATAAATACTATTCTTGGATCTAGTAATCATCTGGTGAGTTGAGAAATTCTAAGAGTGTGATAGTTCTATACTTTGTAAGTGTTCTGGTATAGGAATTTGAGATGAGGAATTTGCTGGTGACAGATTTTGATGTGTTTGATTTGTATCTGCTGAGTTATTGCTTGTTTGAGATGCCAACATTGGGTCTGCTGCTGAAGGAAGTGACTCAGATCTTGGAGTTACTCTAGTATTGCCATATAAAGTTTGGTTGGGAAGAGTGTGGGTTATTTGAGTAGGAAGTGATGAGTATGAATGTGAGGATTGTGTGTTGACAGTATACTTTTGAAAGAGGTCATAATAAGGAAATGTTTGTTCATCAAATGTTACATGTCTTGCCACATAAATCCTACCAGATGGATGCAGACACTTGTATCCTTTATGCATAGGACTATATCCTAGGAAGACATACTTTGTTGTGTGATAATCAAATTTGTTTCTGTTATAGGGTCTTAACAAAAGAAAACAAGAACATCCAAAAGGTTTAAGAAACTCATACTCAGGCATTGTTGTATATAGCTTTTGATAAGGTGATTGATAACCTAGGATTGGTGTGGGAAGCCTGTTGATGACATAGGTTGCTGTATGAAAAGCTTCCCACCAGTAAGAAAAAGGAATTTTAGCTTGTGCAAGAAGAGTTAAACCTGTTTCAATAATGTGTCTGTGTTTCCTCTCTACAACTCTATTTTGGTGGTGTGTATGTGGACAAGACAATCTAAATTAGATCCCATTTTGTTTTAAAAAGTCAGCAAAAGGTCTGAACTCACCCCCCTAATCAGATTGTATAGCTAGGATGTGACTATTTAGTTGTTTTTCAACTTGTTTCTGAAACATAATAAAGGTATTTAAAGCCTCAGACTTAGATTTCAAGGGAAATATCCAGCTATATTTAGTATGATCATCAACAAAATTAATATAGTATTTGTAGCCTTCTATTGTTTCATGTTGAACTGGTCCCCATATATCAACATATATGAGCTCCAAGGGCCTGTTTGTCTTTGACATGACATAAGAAAAATGAAGCTTATGCATTTTGCCCATTTGACATGCATCACAAAACAATCTGTCTGAGGTTTTATTTGCAGCAACATGCTTGTTACAGGATTTCAGTACAGATCTCAAAATAATAGGACTTGGATGACAAAGCCTTATATGCCACAACTTTAATTTGTCAATACTCAGACATTCTGTGTTTTGTGATACAAGTGCATAGCAGGATGAGTCAATGGCACCAGGTTGACTCTTATTTATGTGACAGTCAGGTGCATGGTTAACAAATTGAGAAAAAAGAGACATAGAACTATGAGCAAGACAAGCTTCTAGATTTACAGAGGAATTGAGTTGATGGTTTGGCAGCAGTTTATATAGTTCCTTCACAGCCACACCCTTCAGCAGCAGTATTCCTTTCATTTTGGCCTTAACAAAACAATAATCAGCATAAAATTCTACAAACACAGAGTTATCTTGAACAAGTTTAGATATGCTGAGCAGATTTTTAGTAATTGTTGGCACACACAGAATATTTCTAAGTATCAAGGTATATTTTGTTAATGTTGTCACAGAAGAATCACCTAATCATGATATTTTTAAACCTTGACCATTGCCAACAATTAATTTGTCCATACCTGAATAGATATGTTTGTTCTAAAGGTTGTTTTCATTGTAGGTAAGGTGGTGTGTTGCTCCGGAGTTTAGGTACCATCCTTGATCAGCTGGCCCTCCATGTTCTACTGAGGAAGCATAGTAGGCAGTCTTATTAGCCTGCACATTACCAAAAGGTCCAGATCTTTGATTTCCTGAGAACTGATTATCGTATCCTCCTCTGTTTTGAGTGTGATCTTTAGGCATGTAATCACTATTGAATCTATAATAACACTTGGCAGCTGAATGTCCTTGTCTTTCACAAATCTGACACACAAGTTTTATATTGCCTCTTCCAAAATTGCTTCTGCCTCCTTGTTGATATTGTCCTCTTCCTCTGATGTTGTTGTTAAAGTTGCCTCTACCATATCCAAGATTAGCATTATAGCTATTATTGCTATAGCTTCCATAGTTTCCATTACTTCTGTTTCCTTAACCACCAGAACTGTAACCACCTCCTTTACTTCCTTTTTAAGCATAATTGACATTAAATACTTCTTGATTACCTGTTTTACCACCTGTATTAAATGCTATTCTACACTCTTGCGTTAGTAGCATTGAATAGGCTTTATTTATCTTCAACTCTCCAATCTTGCTACTTATTATGGTAACAATAGCATCATAATCTAAACTTATACCAATTCCAGTGATCAGATGTGTGATAAAGTCATCTTCATTGATCTTGCATCCAGCCGTATTTAGCTCATCAACAATTCCTTTCAGCTTAAGAAAATACTCAGACATTGACATTTGATTCTTTTTCAACAAAGCTAATTGCATTTTGAGCTGAACAATTTTTGCCTTTAAAGAAGATCCAAATTATCTATTTATTTCAGTCCAAAGATTATAAGAGGATTTACTATCGATCAAGAGTCCAAGAATGTTCTCATGTATTGTGGAAAACAACCAACTCAGCAGGATCTAATCTTTCCGCATCCATTCTTCATATTCAGCATTTTCAACTGCTGATATTCATTTTCAGGGATTTGATTAGATCCAGATCTTCTCATGTACTGATCTGGACAAATGCTCCTTCCAGTTACTAAGTCCTCAAGTCTGTTGGCTCTAATAACATTGAGAACCTATGATCTCCAGATCACAAAATTCGAACGATCGAGCTTTACTGTTGTTGTGAATGTATAAGATGAAGTAGATGAAGTGTGTGATGAATTTGAGGCAAGATTTGCAGAAAGACATGATTTACAGATGGTGTTTGATGTGTTATGCGGCTCTGATACCATGTAAAAATCAGAAACGATTTTGTTTGGTAACTGAGAAAATGAGAGAAAATGATAAGAAGGAAGAAAGAGTTTTGCTGCTGAAAGTTTATTCTTCTTATATTGTATCGAGAGTCATAATATAGCTGTATTTATAAAGGCCAGTAGACTCATTTTAGTAAGCTAACAAACTTGCTACGTAGGTTAACAAACTTTGCCACATCATTTAAAATATAACAGCCTAAACGACACAGTATTGCCACTTTCCTCCTCTGCTTGGTTCTTGCATATTTATCAGCAGCTTCATTACTCTGTTACATTCAAACTTCCAGAAGGCACCCACCAGCTGCAGCTTCTTATTTAGTCTGTTACACATGCTCACCGACTGCTGCACCAGATTAGCTTGCCGCGGGTCAACTATCCGCCTCCGACTCGAAGCCATCGCGTAGTCTCCAACTTGTAGCCGTGACACGCCGTCGACCTGAAGCTAAGCCGCCCTTCCACACAATGTGAAGCCACTATCATCGATTGTTAGCCACCGCCCAACCCAATGCCATCCGTCTGATTATTTTAAGTATGTATTATATTTATATTATTTACATGCTTATTTGTGATATGGCCATTTAAGACTAAATGAAAGTGAATAATTGTCTGTGATTTTATCTATATTAGTTAGTAGTTGCAAGTATTTTCTTTTATGTTGTGAACTTGTGATGGCAAATTAACAACTATGAAAGTGAATAACTCAGCTTTGCTTTCCTTTTTCTTTGCTAATTATTTAGTGTTGGGTAATCTATTGGTAGGATAAAGGTGGCTTATTGCTGACTTTGGCGTTTGGAGAGTGCAATTAATGTAATTTGGGTGGATTTGAGACTCGTGAGAGTGTGATTTTAGCTTGTATTATATAGCAAATTTTGTTTGTTAATTATCAAGTCAACTTGATCACGAGAATGCAAAATAAAGAAAACCAGTTAATACTTTTTCTGTTGTTATTCTTTTTTTGCTTCACGTCATAAGGCTAGGATTTTTATATATATCCAATTGATCCATTTAATTAATGGTTATTTTCCTTTATTGTTGTGGGCATCTTCAACAACCCATTAATCACATTCACATATTATCTGAAAAAATGAATTAATCAAAGTCTCAATTAATGGCTTCAATTTTAAAAACTAAATAAGTCCATTAACACTATTGATGCTCACCTTTTGATTGTGATGTGAAAGTGAAAACAATGTCTTCAATTCACATACACTTGGAAATGTTTAATTTGTAAGTTTGTTTTAATATTGAAAGATGGTTACTATTGATGATTTTTTTTTCTTTTAATTAGTGATAATGGTATGTATTTATAATTTATATATGTAAAGAAAAATAAAAGATAAATCTGATTTATTTTTAAAATAAAAATAAAAATAAATAATGAAAGAAAGTTTAGATAGATGTATTATCAAGCTATAAATTTTTTTTTTAATTGCTTATAGTTTATTTGAATTGATTTGTTTGCAAATGATGAACTCAGATTCAAGTTTAGTGGGTAATAATATTGTGGACTTACATTCTTAGTTAAATTCTGTAGATGATCATGAGGGGAGTGAAAGAAACAAAAAAATAATTTCTCTTCTGCCATGCCCTAATGAAAAAAAGAAAAAATTTGTACCATAAACATCGGTACAAAGATCGAAAGTATAGTTGCCTTTTAAGAAAAATAAAACAGTAAAAGACAAAGTAAAGTGCATTCATTATGGTAAGTTGATTTGTTGTCATTCAGTAAGTCATTAAACTAGTGGTATGTTAAATCATTTACTGAGATGTGCTGAGTATAAGAAGAAGGTGGTTGATGGGCAGCAAGAGATTTTCAGTAAATAGCCTATTAGAGAAGAGGGAGAGGGTAGTATTGTTGTATTCAGAGGATGGAGTCAAGAATCATATCAACAAGTACTTATTAAAATGGTAGTGATAGATGAGTTGCCTTTTAGTTTTTTTGGAGAATGTCAGGTTTTGCTATAACAATGTGATAGTTCCTAGATTTGATGTTTCATCCCGTAAAATCAGAACAAGAGATGTAGTTGAGTTGTTTGCTTTAGAGAAAGGCTTATTGAAGAGTATGATTAGTGGGCAACGAGTGAGCTTAACCACTAATATTTAGACTTCCATTCATAATCATAGATATATGATTATCACTGTTCACCTTATAGATAGTCATTGGCATTTGCATAAGAGGATTTTGAACTTTTCTCTTGTTTCAAAAAACAAAAAAAAAATAAACGATCGGAAAGTAGTTAAAGAATTTTTTATTGAATTAGGAAATTAAAAAAGTATTATGTGTAATAGTTGATAATGCAAGTGCCAACGATGTTGCCATATCTTATCTGATGAAGAGATTGAAAAGTTAGAGAGATGATTCATTGGTTTTGAATGGGGAATACATGTATGTGCACACATTTTGAATTTGATTGTGGCAGATGGGTTGAAGGTTTTAAATGAAGGTGTGATTTCTATATGCAATGCAGTCAAATATGTTAGATCTTCTAGATTGCGTTTGTAAACCTTTAAGTATTATGTGGAAAAGCAGAAGATTGAGTATAAAGGAAGTGTTGTGTTAGATAAGCCAACTAGGTGGAATTCCACCTACTAAATGTTGACGACTGTATTGAAATTTCAGAAGGTTTTAATATGATGATGAAATATGATTGTCTATATGGGAGTTATTTTTTAAAAGATGAAAATGAAAAAAGAAGACAAATGCCACTAGTCAACTCAGATTAGGAGAATGCTAAGCATTTTGTGTCATTTTTGCAATCTTTTTATGAAGCAACATTATAATTCAATGCTTTATTAAGTGTAATCTACAGACTGCTTCAATGAGATTTGCATGATAGATTCCTGCTTAACAAAATTGAGTCAAAGTAATGACTTTTCCTTGGGAGCTATGGCAAATAAGATGAGATTAAAATTTGATAAGTATTAAGAATCCATGAAGAAAATTAACAAGATGTTGATAATTAATACTCTACTTGATCCACGGCGCAAGATACAGTTCACTATATTTTGTTTTACAAAACTCTTTGGTAATGATGGTGCAAGAGTTAAAGAAATGAAGCACTTTAATAAGGAGTTGTTGTTTATGCTTTACAAAGCCTACATTGCATTGCATGGCAAATCACAGTATGGTTCATCTAGTGCTAGTAGTACTGTTGTTGGTGGTGGGAATAGTAGTAGCATACTTTTTTCACAGTTACAAGTATCTAGTAGCCTCTTAACCTCATTAGTTCAAGATGTTATACGGCACAATAACCTTTGGAGTGAATACATTGGGCTTGCAGATGACGATAATGATTTAGAAGAAGTGTATGAGGTGGAAAGATATTTGATGGATAAACTTGAGAATCTTTGCTACCTGCGTTTTGATTTTTTGTAGTGATGAAGGTTGAATGACGAGAGATATCTAATTTTTTCACGTATAGCTAGAGATGTGCTTGTCGGAGATCTAATATACGTGGGTGTATGCATGTGCAATTATATTTATTGCCTAAAATACGTATCATATACATATTTAATGTTGTAGAAGCATTAAAACATATAATAAACACAATAAATAGAATATATTAATCACATTAATATATTAAGAGTGTTGAAAAATCACCTGAACGTGTAAAGTTATACACGTATATTCTCAAAGTTCGCATGTAGACCAACTCGCTGCCAGTTCTAATCACCAACTTGGTGGGTTTGCGAGCTAGAACAGCAGCCCTATACCCAATATGTGATTAACTCTTAACTTTAAAATGGTCGATTGTGTGTATTCTTTCTTTTCTCTAAAAGGATAAGAAATGGAGATTAAAGCAATTTACAATTGCTTCTCATGGCACCATAGAAAAATGAAACAATTTTTTGTTTTATTTTTTTTTCTTCTTCTTCTCGGCGTCTTATAGAAGAAGTGAAAACTTTTCATTTCTTCTCCTCCATTTCCCATAAACACACACTCCTTTCACATTTCACACACATCTCACAAATATATATATATATATATATATATATTAAAATAATAATATAATATATTATATAGTGTAAATAATAAAAAAAATAATAATAATTGATGTCAACTATTTGGCACCATTAATAAAGTAAAAATATATAATATTATAATATATATAATAATATATTATAATGAGATATTTTAATTATTTAATAATTAAATAATTAATATATGAAATGACCATTTTATCCCTCATGAATAGTTACCAAGTCTATCCCTTAGTAGGTCCCACCAAATTTCATATTTGGATAAACTCAACCGAGGGTTCACAATGCCCCACGTGTCATTATATAATTAGTAAATAATAATTATTGACTAATTGTTGTGTTTAACACTTAAATACAAATACACACGCATTTCTGTGGTAGTTGATAAGCGTAAATTATATATATTATTTTTATTCTCTTAACTTGATTAATTTCTCATTTTAATAAAAATATTAAGTTTTTTATATGTTTTATTATTATTTTATAGGTTTAGAGTCAATGGGGTAATTGGAGATAAAAATCTAAGAAAATAAGACAAAACATAAAATACTACATTAATGGCTACAGTACGCGGTGAACAGTGTCGCATAAATAGTATTCTATAAATAGTACCCCGCTACAATGCTGTCACCCCAGTGATGAACAGTATTCACGGCAATAGTGAACAGTTCGATTTTTCCTAATTCTCAAAGAAATACAACTCCAAGACTCCAATTAATCCCTATATAAAGGTTACTCATTTCAAACCTCAAAAACACACAACTTAGAGCTTTTAGAGTCACAACACATTGAAGAAGAATAATTTTTAGAGAGAGAAACAAGAAAAATTCAAGGAAGTAAGAGATTATTAGCGAGTCTTTGGCGTATCAATCAACTGTGAATTGACATCTATATTGGTTTGCTTTTGGTTGTATCATGTTTATTTTATTTTTCAACCATAATTCTCTTATTATCGTGAGCTAAATTTATTTTTTAAGGTTATTACTTGAACTCAATAAGTGAGCTTAATTGTTGGATCTTTTTAATATTTATATGAACTCAATTCTTTATTATTCAAATTATTTGTTCTTAATGATTCATTGTATCTGATCAATATTATGATTGTTTTAGTAATACTTTGATAAACTTGAAAAATGCATCATTTTATTTATACCTAGATAATTTGATGCATGATTGTAGAGTAACATTCAATGTTACATATACAAATTTTAAATTAGGATAGGAATATACCTAATTGGCATGTATGGTCAATAAGACTTAATCTTAATGAATCTTAATTTATTACAAATACCATAGGAATATAGGCATTTGGTAAATTAAGATATACTTGCATGATTTTGGAAGAGGTTTGTGAATATATTAGTGTCTTAACCAATAATAAGAATTATATGATATAAATATTAAAAGGATTAATCTTTAGAAAATATATTGAAGGATAGTAATTAACCATAGGCTTTCTCTATATGGCAATTTTTTATTTTATTTGAGTTGTGTTATTTATTTTCTGCATTTTTATTTTACTTAAATTTATTGTAAAATTAAGATCTAATTTTTTTGAATAATTATAAGAAAGTTATAATTTTAGTACTTGGTAGAAAATAAAAATTATTCCTGTAGGTTCGACATATGACTTTATAAGTCCCTTTATTAATTGTTATGATAGTGTATACTTGCGTTTAATTTTAAGATATAAAAATATCACATCAGTAGTGTTAGATATTATTGGATTAAACAGTTTAATTCGGTACGCTGATCCAGTGCACAACGAATACACTCCCTATTGCGGGACTCCTTAGATCCACGCCCACTTCGTCGAATGGAACTATTCCATGAGTCCTTGAACATTACCCTACCCACACGTCACGGATATACAAATCAGTGCGTTGAATCATGCAAGTTGAGGTTATAACGCATACGTATAGTCCTTCTGTTATGATATCCTAAATGTGCTGGGGATATAGATTATCACTGTTAAATCCCCATGTGCTCATCCATGTCTTATCTCTAGACTTGTATCTCACTGAACAATATGTGCAAACTTCTTTGCCATATTGTTCCACCTTGGTGGAATTCTTCCCCAAGATTAATACTTGTGGCCACAAGACTTTCTGAGATACAATCTTGAAGCATCTAGATATCTAACTCCTTATACGAGCTATCTATACGCACCAGACTTTATAAGTATCGGACCATACCCAACGACACCCAGCTGTTACACCATGAAAGGTCTGTGACATGCGTGGAAACAAAGTATGGTAGATCACTTACAAACCCACCATGGCACTCAGGTCAAAGGATCACGTATACTACCTAACTCGAGAGGACCCTTTGTTGACGACTTATATAGGGTGTCTATCGGAGGCTCTCGTGAGTCTGTCTCATATCCAGTCCTAACTAGATATCTATATATCAATACGAGCACCAAGATCACAGTCGGTTAAGAACGACCATCTATATCTTATAGGCACAACATATGCCGATATATATTAAAAATATCCACCGACAGAAATAGATTATGGACAATTATTTGAGAACATACTTGCGCAACTGACATTTTCTGGCACCCGATTGTAACTCTTGCAACTATACAATTACTAGTATATTCCCATGTCTATGTCCCATTACAGACAATGCTCCAACTCTTGGATCTTCCCAGAGTATTATAACCAACTAACACTTAGCTATGCTAACATTTAGCATTTATATCTCTCAGCGTGGCTAACTATGAGCCCTTATCTGAACTCCTTTAAATCTGATCTGAACTCTTTTAGATCGTACAATATCTGTAATGTTACATTATATAGTACCATATAAATAGTTATTAGCAATTTAATGAGAATGTACACTAGTATATATACACAAGTATATGTACATTCAGGGATGGCACGTAAGTACCAAACCTAACAGTGTTTGCTATACCCGTATTTACTGTAGCCTCTGAGTTATACCGGAGGTCGTATTCTTGATTCATTCCGGAGTTCGTTGACTTCGAAGGTAGTTGGGGGCTTAACATGTGGACAAAATTAAATACGAACTTCACTTTTAGTAGATAAAGGAAAGAGAGAAGAAGAATTGCTTACAGATGTTGAATATTATAAGAAACTAGAAACGGGTAAAATAATATGAATTACTATAATAAAATTTAAATGTTTATACTTCTGTTTACATTTTTACTTTTTTTCGTGTGTAAAGTTTGCGTTTTTGTCGAAACAAGAGCGTCCACTGACACTGACACTATAATAACAGTAAAACTTGTTATTTAGATTTAATTTTTGGTAATATATCAAATTTCAATTATTTAGTTTATTTATTTATATGTTCCTTTAACGTAATAATGTGTAAATACCTTTAGATGCATCTTTGCAAATTGTCAAGTGCCAACAATTGTGTTTGCCAACTATCAATACTTTATGTTTCATAAATTATTAAATTTTGAACTTAATATATTTTTAGGATGTTATTATTATGTTGTATTGTGGTTAGTTGTGATTGTGAATGTGATTATTGTTATTTGTTTGAGACTTAGAGTTAGTTTAACGGTTAAAAGGTGGAATCAAAGATTTGGAATAATATTTAGGTGTTACAATTTTTGGCAGGTTATTATAATTTAAGGGAATGTCCAAAAATTAGGAAGGATTCTATCATATAAACGTAGTTGAATTTGGAACGAATTGATTTTAAAATTAATTAAATTATAATATTTAACATAATTAAATTTTAAATAATAATATTTTACGTAATTCAAATCGATAATATTTAACGTAATTGAAATTGAAATAATATTTTAATTTATAATATTTAACGTATTTCAACTCGAAATTAAATTTGAAATTACAAATAGATTTGGAACGAATTAATTTTAAAATTAATCAAATTATAACATTTAATGTAATTAAATTTTAAATAATAATATTTTACGTAATTCAAATCGATAATATTTAATGTAATTAAAATTGAAATATAATTTTAAATTATAATATTTAACGTATTTCAACTCGAAATTAAATTTGAAATTATAATGTTTAAGTAATTGAATTTAAAGCGAATTAATTTTAAAATTAATTAAATTATAATATATCATATTATTTTAATTTAAATTAAATTTAAAATAATAATATTTAATCTAAAAGAACGAGGAATCATTACGACGAATAAAAGAGGTGGCACTCAACTTTCCCATTGCAGTTCAAACTGATTATATACTTGCCCTCAGCCATAAAGGCCAAGAAAGGTCAATATTACAACTATGAAATACAGCAGGCTATCCCATTTAAAAGATTGGGATTCAGCTCTGTTCCATCTCTGTGCAATCCCTTCCGAAAGCAAGCCAAAACACCTACTCCGTACTCAAATAGCTGTACAGAACAATCCTAAGATTACTAATGAAAAACCCTGGCAAAATCAGTATCGCTCAAGAACTAATATATTCTATAACAACAGAAATTGCTTTCAAACTTGCACACCATTGCAATAGCTATATAAACCATCCGATAACATTTTCGCAGGTTTCGTAGCATTTCCATTTTGGTACACCTCCTTTGCAATACCATTGCTCAACTTAGCATGGAGATTTGCTTGGGTTCCAGGGCCTTGTATGAGAGCATCTAACTGCCCACATGCTGCTGCTATGAGCCCTGCATTGGACATGAAAATGTGATGGTTACCAAGATAATGTTTTTGAATTATGAAGCTCATTTCAGCACAGTACAGCAAATCAAATTGTATTAGGTTTGCTGATTCACAATTAAAATTCTCCAGGCTTTACCAATCAATCAAGCAATCTTATTTTCTCCATGGTTGCATTTTTCACCATATCATACATCAAAGATGTCACAAGTAGGAAGATCAAATGTTAACTGAGAGCTAGATACTTTTCAAAAGAAAACAAAAAGAGAGAATATTTCCATTTTGGGAAGAACCAAATTAGTGATTAGCATTGTTTATGTTATTGAGAAATGACAAGGTATAAATTAGTTTATCTTATGCCTGACTCTTAAGTTCATACTTATCATTGATTCTATAATACAGAGGTATGACTATCAAATTCAGGAAACTTTGAATTAAGTCATCTTATTAGTAAGTGCTATCAAGTTTGGTTCCATGGTTATATGGGTAATACAGAATGCAAACACGGACAAGTACTAGAGTGGCAGTTCAGTTTACAGTTCAGGTAAGTAAACACAGTAGCATTCTAATCCATGTAAAAATAACAGAGGGAACAACACCAATTTAAATGAACTAGTAGGTTCATGCCAAAGTCCATATGGTGTAGACACTCTTTTAAGGAAGCAAATATCAGAAATAACAAATAGAAGGGATGAGAAATGATACCTAAGAATAAAGCGGAGGGTTTTCCTGGTCTAGATTTATATTCAGGATGAAATTGCACACCAATGAAGTAGGGATGATTCGGCAGTTCAACAATCTGGAACATTAATGTCATTATTTCATTCACATTATCAAAGTAATTTATGTAGTGAATAAGCTCATAGATGAAACCCATACCTCCATTCGTCGGCCAGTTTCATCCTTGCCGGTGAAAGAGAGACCAGCATTTTCTAGGCATACTACCATATCGGGATTGACCTGCATAAGATTAAATGTATTTCCATGACCAAACAGTTAACCACGAAACAAACATGTATAACTTCATGGCACATACCTCATATCTATGTCGATGTCTCTCATCAACGAAACTCTTATTTCCATATCTAACAACACAGAGAGAGAAAGGGTTAGCTAAACTGTCTTACATAAAAAGCACTTGTTATTTTAGAGAGATGATTATGATTCCAAAGCAGTTATTTAATACTCACAATCTCGCAGATTTGCAGTCCTTAACTTGGAAATATGTCCTTCTTGAGCCAAGGCGCATGGTGGCTCCCATATGAGTTTTTGAGCCCTGTTTGAATCAAAAAAGTGTTCAAGATAGAAAGCCATGCCAGACAAATTATTTAAATCCACTGTATCATAAAAATAAAGGACACATATATAAATACCTCGGGCATAAATATAATGCAGGGATTTTTGGTGTTGGGATCAAATTCAGTACTGTTAGCATCTCGCAGACCAAGAACAGAACGTGCAAACTCAATGACAGCAACTTGCATTCCAAGACAAATGCCTAGGTAAGGAATTCTGTTTTCCCTGGCATACTTGGCTGCAAGAATTTTCCCTGGCACCCCTCTGTCCCCAAAGCCTCCTGGAACAAGTACACCATTGGCACCCTGAAGACACAGGCTAGTCAAGGCACTGCTAGAGAAAATTTCCATGCCTACACTTAAAAGAGGATCAATTATTGTAACACAAACCTTCAACAACTTCCATGCAGCCTTGTAAGCATCAGGATTCTGCTAGGAAAATGTTCTTGTCAAGATGTGGAAAAAAAAAAGAAAGATGAATAAATGACCCAATCAACCAATGGAAGATCAGAAAACTACTAACTTCTTTTTCGGTTGCATCTTCAAGATTGCAAGCTGGAACCCAATCGACAACAAGTTTCTTGCTGAGATCAACAGAAGCATGTAGAAGAGCCTGCAGCCAGCATAACAACTTTTATGGCCAGCAACAACATCATATGCTAACATCATGTACTTCTAGAGATATTTAGATAACAATCGCAGAAACAAATCAACATACATTTGAACTACATTCATATGACATTTGATGCAGGGATATCATGTAGTTCTTGTTCATTTAAATGTTTAAGACAATATTGTAATTAGTAGATAAGCTAGGACAACAGAAGAGATCAAGATACTAAAATAGATAATCAATTATTTTTCTTTTAAACATATAATTCACCTGAATAAAACGTGATAGATGAAATTGAATGGCTCTATTGTGTTTCAAATTTTGAACATTTATACAGCAGGAAGTGAAAGTTGACAACATTCACTGAAAATTTATACATATTAAAAAAATGTGAGAACTTATCCTCACTTCAGTTTTAATGTACGAGAGTTAATTGTGTTCAAAAGTTCCTGTTAAGCATATCAACAATGACAGTCAACTATTGCAACCATCCCTGATCCTTGGTATCAGTTGTGATACAGATAATCAATCATTTTGTCCAACTTATATGTCTAGTTAAATTTCAAGTGCATACTACTATATCACCATACTGTGCTTCAGTTGAATAAAACACTAAATAAATTTGAGATCATGTCATTCTGTCTGCTATTTTTCCAACATAGTTAAATAGCTTATGTATATTGTCATAATCTAGGACAAAAATGTCTAAAGGAAATGAGCACCCCAAATATACTTCAGAGTTCAAAAATTTGAATTGGAAAATGTACCTTCAGTATAGAGAGATAGGCATCTGAAAGGCCTGTATACTTCCCAACCATGGCAATTCTGACCTGTAAGTTATAGAGATAAGATTTTGGCAGCAATCTTTAAGAAATATAGACTCTAAATTTGGGAACTGCTGGGAGACCCACCGGCTCATATAATGTGTCACAGAGTTCAGCCCTTGAAGTCCATTCCTTTAAATTAGGCTCCTTTGTTGTGCTGCACATTATTAAATATAATTGCATAAGGATGCATGAATGCCAAATATGGTGCCAGGGGCATATTCAGAGCCTATACAATCAAGCCAAAAGTGAAATGAAAAGAAGTGAGAGAATTAGACAAACCCTTGGAGGTTTAGAACTCTTAAAATTGCTTCATGTGCCTTTTGATCCTAATCACGAAGAGCAAAACATATGTGCAAATTGTAAGAATTGGCAACAACATATGAAAACTGGGTTTCAAAGCTGCTAAAGAATTACTCACTTTCAAAAGCAAAGGAATATGCCAGATATTGGAAACATCATAGAGAGTGATGACGTTTTCAGCCTGGAAAGCATGTAGAATTAGAAGGTAGATCTGGCAAAGTAGATAACTAAAATGTAAGTGAAATTCAAACAAGATGTTAATCCTTTTAAGCAACATACCGCAACATGGCAAAACTGAGAGAGTTTTGCCTTCACATTCTGGTCAAGTGCCTGAAAATAACACTCATATTTAGAAACTGAAACAAACATTCACAGTTGTACATATATGTGTGGACGTGTGCGTGCAAAGCAGAGATAGAGAGGTCATCTACCATTGTGCTGCGACAGGCTAAAATATTTGGTGCCAAACCCTGGCCTCTAAGTCTTCGAACACTGTGCTGGGTTGGTTTTGTTTTCTGAACATGGTAAAGGTAAATCACTCTCTTCATTAGACTAATGGATAATTTGTCATATTTCCACATAAAATGTGCAGATGTATAATAAGCTACCTGTTCACCAACAACATTAAGAACAGGCACAAGACTGACGTGAATCAAGCAAAAGTTGCCAGGACCTAGAAACAAGAAGCATTGAAGAAGAGAAGTCAACTGCTTACACAATGAGAAAGAAAGAGGACTAGTATTGTTGTATCAAGTTGCTGAAGAAATATTCTTACCTACACGGTAAGAGAACTGCCCTAAAGCCTCAATAAATGGCATGGACTCAATGTCTCCTGCATGCAGAAAATTTTCTTTCAACATATTAAAAAGAGGGAAACAGCTCATGTGACAAGGTATAAGAACCTTGTTTTTAGTGTACCTATAGTTCCTCCCAATTCTATGACACAAACATCTGGCGGTCCTTCCTTTCCATCCACAGGTATCATCGCAACACGCTCAATCCAATCTTGAATGGCATCAGTAATGTGAGGGACAACCTACAAAAGAAAGGGTCATGAATTTTTACAAGAAACTTCGGTTGTAAGAAATAGCAGAATATATATGATAAAATCTCCGGTAGAATTAAACCTGAACAGTTTTTCCCAAATAATCTCCCCTTCTCTCCTTATCAATAACAGCCTATCATACAACAACAAAAAATTAGAAAAAACCAGAAACTGGTATCAACTATCAACACAGTCTAATGATCTTTGGCATCTCTTAACTGTGGATTTAGAGAAAAGATAAATCAGTAAATATGGAATCCAACATTACTTACTTGGTAAATCTTTCCAGTAGTGATATTATTATCACGGGTCAACTTGATGTCCATGAACCGCTCATAGTTTCCAAGGTCGAGGTCCACCTTAATGATGAATTTCCCCAAAAAATAATAGAGTCAGAACCTGCTTCTATCAATCTTCTATATTTTCTAAGATTTCAACACTTAAATTCCACTTTTTTTTCAAATCTTGTCTACAAATATGATGTTTAACAGTAATTTCAATTTTCATATATACAAGAAAGGTATCTTCCTTTACAAATATTTACAGTTGCTAATCTAAAACCGCTTCATTCCAGTTCCATACAAAAGATAGACATGCACATGCGGGTCAATTTTTTGTGCTAAGGCGGACTATAAGAGTTTGACCAGAGCATTGAGAAGACAATCTTCTTAAAAAGTTCATAATCACACTAGAAAGAAAGCGGAGACACGGAGAAATAGAAACTTAATCTACAAGTAATGCATAAGAGGGAGAAATTTCTCAGTACCTCGCCACCATCATCTAAGACGAATACTTCCCCGTGCTCGAATGGGGACATTGTACCTGCATCAGTGTTTAAATAAGGATCTGCACCCAAAAAGGAAATGATGGTCAAAATCAATACATTAAAGGTTTGAAAACAATGGAAAATTTTGGTGTCTCGTGGTTTCAGCAAAGAGATGCTAACAATGTAGAAGCAGATTGAAGTAATAGTGCTTCGGAACCAGGTAAAAGATTTGTAAGATCATGTAGGCTCCAGGATTAAGACTCAAAAGAAGAAACTGATAAATAAATCAGACAAAAGCATCATAGAATCTTAAAAAATCCATGAAGGCGCATTCATGTAAAGCAAAGATATTGCAAATTAAACCAGCAAAAAGAGAAAAGTGAGACATTTAAAACCTTTGAATCCAATCCATTAAAAAAAACTTTTTAGAGAGAATAAATCAGAAACAATATAGATATGTTGTGATCATAGTGGCCTACATTAGGATGACACTCTTCTAAATGACATGACTAAAATCAAAATTCAGCTTCCTGAATTTAAAATTTAAAAAAAAAAAGGAAGAAGAACAAGGAGAAAGCATATTTGCCTTGTAAGTTGCAAACCAACTTCTATGTTCAATATATTTCAGCATAAACTCCAGAAGCACATGGAAAAATTGAACCCCAGAAAAGAAAATTGAAACTAAAAAATTTTCAAAACTGATATTAGTTGAAATCAAAGAAAACAACATCCATATCAAAAACAAGACAATAAGATCCTTTTCTTTAGACTGCAAAACTGTTTTTGAAAGAAAAAAGGAAAAAAAAAGTAATTAATCCAACTGCTTCCCCCCAAATAAAACCCGAAAGAAACCAAAATAAAAGTAAATAGGAGGAAGAAAGTAGACACCAATCTTGATGGAAGTAACACGAAGGTCACAGGCTTTAAGAAGAACACCAATACTGCTGGCCGTGACTCCTTTCCCAAGCCCACTTACTACTCCACCAGTCACCAATACATACTTAATTGTTTTCTTCATTGCTTCTTTTTTTGTTAAACTGATCTTCAAACAAACATAAATTACCCACCTCCTACACAAAACAGCAGCGTATCATATTATGTATCATCAAATAAATATAAACATAGTATCTGAACGAATTTTTACAAAAAAGAAGATTGGAAGAAGATTGGAACCTGGGTTCTTTATATATATTATATGTTAAGCTTGCCGTCAACTTAAACAAGATAAATAAGAGCAAGTAGTTTTCACGTTATCTGTCAAATTCTTTTTCTTAGTAGTTTTGGATAAGGAGGTGCAAAGAGCATGAACAAACAAAGCCAAAAGAAACTGATTTTTTTTTTCCTTCTTATGAGGAAAAATAGAAACAAAAAGAGACCAAGAAATGGAGAAGAAGCTCTCTCACTACACAAACTACAAAGCTCAAAGCTTCATTCACAAGAAGAAAGAAAGCAAAATGCGAGCAAAAGAATGATGTTGTTTGGGAAGTGTTGGCGGCTTTTTATATACAAATTTCCACCCATAATCGAGCCAGTGAAAACCAAAATATAAATAAAATAATGTGAAAAAGATTTTTCTCTTTGTCTTTCTCTTTTTTTATTTATATATAATAATAATAACATAAATTTTATAAACATCACATGACCTCGAATGGGAGGCCCCTGCTTTCTTTTTGTCTGGAGGAACTGTGAGCCCTGTGACAGGCACAGCAGGCAGGCAAGACCCTGAACTCCGCACCGCACCAAATTATTATTATTATTATTATTATTTTCATTTTCTTTTCTAAGTCCCCATTAACTATATTAACTAAACTAATCTTTGTTGCTTAGCTTCTTTTACTTATTGATCAGGGGATTTTTATTGAACCATAGTTACCTAGCTCACTCACTCACTCACTTACTCACTCACTGACTCGCTCGCTCATGTGAAGAGTGAAGTCATAGTCTCATAGCCATGCTTTATAGCTCGGCTTTGCTTGCGTACATGCTTCTCGCTCTTTACCTAACAAAACTAACTTTGTCTACGCTTTCTGACTGTCTGTTATCTTCATTTTCAAGCCTTAGCCATAGCCTTAGCCTTGGCCTCCGCTTGGAATTGGAACTGTAAGTCTGTCACAGTCACACTCTAACTTTGACCAATTAAGGCTCGAGTAAAATAAAAACCAGAGTTTGGAGTGGCGCGGGTTTGTGTTAACTTACAACTATTACAAAAATACAAATAACTGATTGTCCAGCAATTAAATAGTATCTGGTAAACAAAAATTTTAAATTATTTACATAGATTTTTTATTAATCGAAGAATAGATATTTAATTTTGAATGTACAATTACAAGAGTTCACTAAATATTTTAACTTTTTTACTTTTAAAGTTAAACAAAAAATATAATAGTTTTATTTCATTAATTTAATTTTGTTCAAAATTTTAAAAGTAGAGTTAATTTCGCTTGTTGCGCTCCTTTTTTTTTTAATCACAAGTATTACATTTTAGTTACAAATTGTTACTTAAATTATAAAGTATTACGTTTCAATTACAAATTATAAATAATTATAATATTATAATTCAAATATTAACTAAAACCGTCTCCTAATAATTAAAAGAACTAAAATTAAGTGGGACAAATTGTAACTTAAATCATAAAATATTATATTTCAATTATAAATTATAAATAATTACAATATTACAAATCAAATATCAATTAAAATTATTTTTTAATAACTAAAAGAACTAAAATTGGCCTGGACATTATTAATATTTGAATTTCTGATTTAAATTAAGTGGTACACAAATTTTATCGTTAAAATAAATAATTAAATACTTCATTTGTCGCAAGTCAAAAAATACATAAATTTTGCTAATGAAACAAACAACTGAGTGCTTTACTTGTTGTGCTTCTATTCAATGGCGTCTATGATTTTATCTTTCACATAAACTATTTCCCATGAAAAGAATGAAGCATAAAATGAAAGGCATTAATTTAATAAAAAAAATTACCTCAAAAGAGTGAGATGGATAATTTATTAAGTCTTGTATATATAAAAAAAAATGTTAAGTCACTAAGTTAGTGATCTATATTATACTACCGAAAATTATAACTGGTCTAGATGAATTTAACCTCATTTTTCATGACTTCTTTTCAGATGATATTAGATTTTTGGGTGGATTTGTTAAATTTCTCGTTATAGTAATTTAGGTTGGTTTTTGTGATTTTTCAAGAAGAATCCATTGTATATGCAATCGTATCTTCTTAAATTGTGCAAAAAAAATGTCCTAAGTTTGTTCTTTTCATTTATCATCTTTTCATCAATTTTTAGAAGTGTTTCCTTTTCTTTGTTTCACGTAATGTTTTCTGAAAATTCCATTAACTTCTTTAAGGAAATGGGATATCTTTTTTTGACATAATGGAAAAACTGACCAAATTTTAGTTTTAATCACTTTCACTTTTTAAGTACAAAGGCAAGGGCTCAAATCTCAATTATATTCCGACCCCCTTTAGTAAAATCTGCAGCAATTTTGTCTACTCAAAGTGTTAAATTGGCCTTCCATGGGTAATTAATTAGGCTCAAATCTCAATTGATTCACATGGGACCATTCCCTTTTTTAACTTCATGGACCATACCCTTTTTTTTTAACTTTAACGAAGGGACCAGCCATATCTTTTTTCTTTTCTTTTTTGAAAATAGGACCAACCATATCTTGGCTTGAAGAAGATCAAAAAGGGTAGTAATGACGGTGGGCGAAGCCGAGCTTAGCCAAAGCAAGAAGAAAGTGATATGGCTTTAATTTAGGCTACATATCATTAATTGCTTCTCTTAAATGCCAAAAACCCAAATAAGAATATTATTTTTCCCATTTTATTAGTTTACAAGAGAGTCTATTAATGACACTTGTAAAATTTTTGGTGGAGGCAATGTGTCATTTGTGTCTAAGCATATGCCACATATTTGTAATACAACAGTATAAAAAAAAATTATATATTTTAAATTATATCTTATATAATGATATGTTAAATAATTATTAAATGATAAAATAACATAATAGATAAATTTTAAATTTACACAATTTTATCACTTAACAATTGCTCTAACATATAATTATTTAAGATACATTTTATTAATTCTATAACAATGTAGAATAATAATAATAATAATAAAGTAGTAAATAATGGCGTACATAGTTAATGAGATCTAACCACTCAACAACTTACTAATTCGAAACAAACTAAGGTCTCATGGGATTTATGACCCTCTAATTCTATGGCAACCCTTCTTAGGAATGACTCGTTGTGACCACCACACCTTTCAAATTCTATCTCTTTTTACACCTTTATTTCATACCCAATAGTTTAAAAAAAATTGAAAACCAATAGAGTGCAAGAACAAATTATCTTAACAAATTTATAAAATTTAAATAAAAAAACATTCATGATAAAACAAAGTCAAGGAAGGAAAGGATATTCAAATTCCGAGAAAATAAATTTCAAGATAAAACTTACTTTCCGAAAGTACTAAAAAGAGAGAAAGAGAAGTTAATGCAAGAGATGGAGACATAAATGTTTTTGTGTAAAAAATGTGGTCAAGACTAAAAAAGAAAAAAAGAGAGAGTGTGGGGGGAATAATCATAAGAGAATCCTTTCATTACAAGAAATCCACCTAACTACCAAACCAACTTCCAACGAACCCATCATTCTCTGTTCCTATACTTCTTCTATACATAATAATAATAATAATAATAATATAATGAACAACGTTATATTGATGTTATAATAAATAATAGGGAAAAGGAGATCAGGACTCCATTGATAGAGAAGAAGGAAGGTTTCATGGCTTGTATTGCACCACCCGTTCAATTTACAAAAATCACCTGCAAATACAATATCTCTTCAGTCAAAACTTACTACTGTTTCAGTTTGGATATTCCATTCCTTACCATGAATATTTATTATTATGAAATGTCCACGTCCTTCCATATTCTTCTTCTGCCTTTTTTTTTTTTTTTTTGTTCTCTTTAATTTGTTGCTACTAGGCGAAGGCGATTACCATTAGTTACTTTTCTCTTAAAATATTTATATATATATTTCTCATTTTGAAGGAGAAATTTCGAAGCTTAAAGTGTGCAATTCAGATTACCATTTTTGACTTTGAATTGTCCGCATGCATGATTCAAAAAGGTTTGGAGGGAAACTTCAAAATCCTTCACTTGAGTCTACAAAGTTTAGAATATATTTTGTTATTTGTACCGATATTATTATTGAAATTAGTGATTTAAAACTAAATATGAAAAAGATTTTGAAATAAATGAGAGTTAATACGAGATTAAATACGCGTTAAATGTATGAGATATAGACAAAAATAAACAACTAAAAGTTAGGAAAAGCACCTAACACGTAGGGAGGATTTCTTTAGACCTTAACTCTAATATTAATTGTTGATTTTTTTATTAACCCTAGCACTACTTTGTTGGTAGTTTAACACCTTAAAACTTTAAGCATATGCAGAAGACTTTATTTACAAATAAAATAATAATAAAAAGGTTAAACAAAATAAAATAAAAATAATAATTATATTCAAATTACAAAAAAATTTACGTAATTCGGTAACAAAAGCATACGTCCACGGTAAGATTATGAGATCCTAATTTTTTTTATTACTTATTTCACAAAAAACTCTCATATTATAAAAATTTCAAAATTATAAAAATCTATCATAAGAGAATACTAAAAAATACAATAAATACAATGTTTATAACATCTTCTACGTATATATTTATTTTGAAAATTATTACCTTATTGGTCAATTGTGGTGATTATTGTGAATCAAAGATTTTTTTTTTTTAAAAAAAAAAAGTCTCTATGATATAGCATCTCAAAAAATTAAAAAAAAAACAACTAAATAGGTGAGTATTGAAATTTTAGAGTTTATGTTTGAGAAAACAATTTTTCTTTCATAGGAAAAAAAAACTCTCTTTAATAATGTATAGAAGGCTTGATCTAAAATAATCCCATCAACATATTCCAATAAGGAAAGAAATTACAATTTAATTCCTTTTATGAAATATATAAATTAGTAATAACGTTGAAAATTAAATGTTAATTCTTAATAAATAACATACAAATTAAATATATTGAAAAAAAAATCATGGGAGTTATAATCAATTTCAACTCAATAATTAAAGGAAATTTTAGTCCCCAAAGTCGTGACACTCTTGTAATCAATGTCAAAGCTCATGCCATTTTAATATATATTATTGTATTGATTATTGATATTGATATTTTTATTTTTTATGTATATTAATATAATATATATAATTTTTTTATAAAATAATAAAATTTTATTGTTCATTTTTCATTTAAATTCTAAAAGTTTGACCCCTCCCTCTAATTTTATTTTCTTTATTAGCGTTTTCAAGATTTATAGTGAATTTAAATAGGTCTTTTATTAAAATTTTAAATTTTAATTTATTATTTTCACGGTTTAGAAGTATATTGAAAATTCCTTTTGAATTTTCTCTTGTATAACATTACTCGAGCAAACCTCTAACTTTATGCAAAATTGATTTAAATTTGGACTTTATTATACTAACTTTATGCATGAATATAGAGTAAATGTCATTTTATCCTTTTATTAGATTCGTTAATTACTAAATTTTTTTTTTAGTGTTTGTAATATTAAAAATAATTACTGTTATAACTGTAATAATATAAATTAATTTCAGAGTGATATAACAATTTTTATTTAAAAAGTCAATAATTACATCTGTACAATATAAAACAGTAAAATACATAATATAAATAGTAAAATTAGTATACTTATATAATTAAATAATTAATAAGAATAACACTAGGGTTTATTATATTATGATTTATTTTTTATTAAAATGCAAATATTCAATATTAGTCATTCTATTAATCTAATAAAAAAAAGTCATTAATTACAGTATAATGTAAATTTATATTTTTGGTAGTACTAATTAATTTATTTGAAACTATATTTTATAATGCTATTTTATTATTTATACAATGCATTATTACTATTTGATATTGTACAAATATAATTATTAATTTTTTAAATAAAAAAATTAATATATCCTTTTAAAGTTAATTTATATTATTACAATTATAATGGCAGAAATTTTTTTTAATATTATCAAATAATAAAAAAAAGTTTTACAGTTAAAGAATTTATTAGAAGAGTAAACGGTAAAATCCTATGAGTATATAATGAGCTTAATGGCGAATGGCTCTTCAAATTTGAAAAAACAAAATCCATCTATATAATATATATTTTTTAAATATCACTTTAATGTCATTTATTTTTATTCCTCAAAAAGAGCATCATTGTTTATTGTCGTTCAAATTTTTTTTTTTAATGATGACTAATATTGTTCAATAAAAAGGAATACTATTCCTAAAATATTACTATAGAATTTTAAATTAGTTTTTTTAAACATTAACTGCTTCAATTTTTTAGTTAGATATTTATTGAATTTGTTGCATAATTTTGTCTAGAACTGAGGTCTAGTTTGTTTCTGTTCTTAAGAATAATTTAGATTTGGCATACACTTATTATCTTGTTTTGGTAATTCTTTAATTCCATATTAGTAGGTTCGGTAATATTTTGATTTTTTATTTAATGATGCCAGAAGTTAAAAACAAAAAATATATATATAGATTAAAAAAATTGAAAAAAAC
Organism: Ailanthus altissimus; assembly: GCA_946807835.1. Taxonomy (NCBI): domain Eukaryota; kingdom Viridiplantae; phylum Streptophyta; class Magnoliopsida; order Sapindales; family Simaroubaceae; genus Ailanthus; species Ailanthus altissimus. The sequence goes on along the minus strand of OX327690.1, from coordinate 8,060,539 downwards.
AAAAAGAGTAGTTGTGCCAAAGCGACTACACGTGGATCTGACACGCTCAATTCTCGCCTTCGGTCGCGCGGCTTCGAAGATACCTTAGGTGGTCCCGTTACCTAATAGTTTGACACGTCATGCTCTACATGTATCCACGTAAGCTACAACTCTGCTTACAAGTCAACGTGATCAACAGTTAGTATATATAGTTAAATGGATTATTATAAAATGAGGAAAGTTTTAACGGTATTTAATGAATTTTTGTATTCATTGAATTAATAATTTTTTTTAATTTTTTGATTTAAAGATTCAAATTATTATAATTTAGTATTATACCGAATTTTAAATTGGGATACTTTTGGTTTGACTTTTTGTTCCTCTCTAAAAAAATATAAAAAAAAGTTTTGACTTTTTGTAAATTGAAACAGTTTCTTATTTTCGAAAAAAAATATTTGACTCTTAATTCAATAAATTTTTTAGAGAATTATAACAGTTTAAAAAATGTTTGACTTTGTGTATTAAATTAATTTTTTTAGTAAATTATGACAGTTTCTATTGCAAAAAGTATTTGAGTTTTTTAATAACAGTTTCTTATTTGAGAAAAAGTATTTGACTTTTCATAATTAAATCATATTCGTAGAATAATTATAAGAGATTTTCATCGGAAAAAAAACTGTTTGACTTTTGGTAGTTAAGTAAAAATAAAATGCAAATTCAATTCAATTAAGCATTTAATCCGGATGGTTTGTTAGTGCAATTTGGGATAAAGATGAAAGAATCAAGGCAAAATGCATGTGTTCTTTTCTAAAAATAATTTATAGAATTAATTAATCCTAATAATAATAATAATAATAAAATGTGAAGAAGTAGGTTTTACATATTTATTAAAAGGAATTTTAGAAAAAGAAGAAAAGGGGGATGGAAATAAACATGACATGATGAGAAAGGTTGGCTTATTGGGCAAAGAAGCAAAGAGTGACGATGAAATGGTAAGTTAATGATGATGGAAAACGTGGTGGTTATTGTCGGCTTACCACAGTCTGCCACGTTAAGTACGCGTGGTTTTCTCATCCACATCCTCATTGCCCTTTTGACGCTTCTTCTCCTTCAGTCCCGTCTGTCTGTATCGTCTCCTCTATCCCCCCCTCCCACCAATCCCTAACTCTTGCCGACATTTTATTCTTTACCTTTTTCTCATTTTGTTTTTCTTTTATAAAATTAAAAATAGTTCATGGATTTTTTTAAATAAAAAAAAAAAAAAGTTAATTAACAAGTTTTTGTAATACTATTTGACACGTGAACACATATCATTGGCGTAAGCCTTATAATTGTATCTCCCTTCCCTTCTTTCGTGTGAGACAATCCCATGTTACAGTTGAGGGTGATTTCTTCTTTTTTTTTTTTTTTTTAAGAAAAAAAAAGTATTTTATTGATGATATTCAGTAAAAATATATTGACTAAAACCTCATCCGTATTATTACGTACTGAATATTTAGTTAAAAAAACGAGCAACAGAATTTTCACTACGCGTAACAAAAGAATAAGATACATCATTTGTATCATTAAGTAGATGAAAGATAGAAGGTAGAATACCACGTTCGTCTCCCGATAATGATTGATTATTAAGATCTCTCACGACATTCATTAAGACTATCGAGCTCAATTATATCCCATAAGAAATTATTGTAATTGTTGAAGACATCTCATAATATAGAGCCATACATTCAGCTATTTAAGGGCAGAAAGTTCCTAATATGGACTTAGCAAAAACAAAGCATACCCGTCTTGCATCATCCAAGTTATCATACTCAAATTAGTTGTTGATTAAATTATGGGTGCATACATATGATATATTTATTATTTAAATATATGTATTTCATGCATATATATATAATAAAAGTTAAAAATTAAATAATAAATATAAATTATACATATTAATTAAATTAATATAAATATTAAAAATATTATCCTTAAAGTTTTTAGATTAAATTTTACTTTAAATTCGCATGAAATGAATTTATCGTCCAATTAAAAAAGGTGAATTTGATTGTTTAAAATAACAACCTATAATTCAACACCTGTTTAACACTTAAATTCTTTAAATTAACTTTTAATCTAATGAAAATAATTTATTTTTATTATTGATCAATACTTAAATAATTAAAAATAAATCTCTTTTATTATTACAATGAATTGTTTAAATTGAGAGAAAAATTTATAAAAATCAACTCTTGAAAATCAAAAAAATAAAAGCACTTTTCTTTACCCTCAAAATTTGGCTAGCAATTCAAAATTGTAAAACTTATGAAATTTAATTTAATTTCATCATTATATATAAATGCATGTAATTTTAAATTCATTTGCATTTCATTTAAGTTTAATTTTACTTTAACCTAACTCTAGAGTTAACAATTAACATAGGTCAAGTTAAATTTTATTTAATAATTAAATATAATAAAATATATTAATTTTAACCTAACCCTAAAGTTAACAATTAATCTAAGTTAAGTTAAACTTTATTTAATAATTAAATAATAAAATATCTTAATTTTAACCTATCCCTAAAGTTAATAATTAACCTATATTCAGTTAAATTTTATTTAATAATTAAATAATAAAGTATCTTGATTATTTAATAATTAAATAGTCAATTAAATAAAATTATTATTATGTCTTTATTAAGTTATCAAGTTTACCTGAAGCAGATCTCATCTTAACCATATATTTTAATCAACTTAACCATAATAATTTACTTAATTTTACATGATTAAACTATTCACTTAGGTATGCTGCTATAGTACACAACGAGTACACTTTATATTGCGGGACTTCTTAGGTCTACGCTCGATTTGTCAAATAAAATTATTCTATGAGTCCGTGATCGATACTCCATGCAAATGTCATGGATATTACAAATAAGTGCATTAGACCATACAAGTTGAGGTTAGAACGCATATATATAATCCTTCCGTCATTTATACCTTGGATGTACGGAGATATAGATCAGCACTGTCAAATCCCTATATTGTTTATCTTTACAAAAAATATTTTTTGGAGTTTATACTTATGGCCACAAGACTTTATGAAATATAATCTTGGAGCTTCAAAATATATAACTCATCTATATGAGCTAACGGATCCCATATCTATGCACACAGAACTTTACGAGCATCAGACAATACTCAATGACACGTAGCAGTTAGACCATGAAAGGTTTCTAACATATGTGGAACCAAAGTATAGTGGATCACCTACAAGCCCACCGTGGCACTCAAGTTAAAGGATTACGAATACTACTCAACTTGAGATGACCTATTATTAACGGTTTTATAGGATATCTATTGGGGTCCTTTGAGTCTGTGCAGTATACAGTCTCGACAGGATACCCGCATGTCTATACGAGCTTTCACTAAACTCATGATCGCTTAAGAACAACAATTTGTACTATACAGATATAGACATACACTTATCTATATAAGAGTGATTCGTCGGTAGACCCACATTAGTGAACATAGATCAGGAGCATAATATTTGAAAATATATTTTCATAATGATATTTCTTAACACATATTTCAACTCTTTACAACTATATTATTACTAGTATACTTTCATGTCTTTGTCCGGTTATAGACAAGGCTCTAACTCTCTAAATTTTACTGACTATTATAACCTGCTAACTCTTTATAGTGTTAAATCTTATGAATTATAACTCTTAGCGTTACTAACTCTTAACTCTAGTTTAAACTCCTTTAAACTAGATCTGAACTCTTCTAGATCATACAATATCTATAGCGTTACAAGCATTGTACCATACATGTTTTATATTAATGATTTTATTTGAAATGTTTATTGTATAAATATTAAACAATTAATATTCATACAATATTAAAATGGTACGTAAGCATTAGCTTTAACAAACTCTCACTTGCTCTAGTGTCATTCATAATGGTATCTCATATCAATACACTATACATGTTTCTTAAACACCCTAGGAGTTTAGGCCTGAATGGGTTCGCTATATTATCCATGAAATGTATCATAGATACTATTACATCTCTAGCAGTTAAGAAATTTCTAATTATGTGATTTTCAGAGTCCACATGATTAGAATTCTGATGTACCTTATGAATTCTTGGCTTGAGCAATTACTCTGTTATTATTGCATTATAGTGGGATAGAATCCATTGTGATTGGAACCATTTTAAGCTCTGTAACTAGTTTGAATATCCTCATAACTTCATTTGCAGGCTTTTCAAGTCATAACAATCCTACCTCTAAGGCAGAATTAGCTGTGAACTTCTAAATTGCACATTTCTAATTAGCTCCCGTATCAATGAGGAGAAACATGTAACCAGTATAAACTTTCTACCATTTGAATTAGATGAAAAGTTTGAATATATGAGTACCTTCTGTACCTCTTAGGTATTTCAGATATATTACACAGCCGTTTGATGATCATGTTAGGGTTGACGCTTACATGTCATCCCTGAATGTACATATACTTATTATTTATACAAGTGTACATTCCTATTAAATTGCTAATGCCTATTTATATGGTACCATACAATGTAACATTATAAACATTATATGATCTGAAGGAGTTTAGATCTGATCTAAAATAGTTAGATCAGGGCCTAGAGTTGGCCACGTTGAGAGATATAAATGTTAAGAGTTAGCACAACTAAGTGTTAGATGGTTATAATACTCAGCGAAGATCCAAAAGCTGGAGCTTTGTTTTTAATAGGGCATAAACTCAGGAATGTACTAGTAATTGCATAGTTACAAGAGTTGCAATCAGGCACTAAAAAATGTTAATTGCACAAGTATGTTCTCAAATATTATTCATGATCTATTTCTACTGATGCTGGTCTGTTAATGAATATCTTTATATAGATCAGCATATATAATACCTATAGAATATAGATGGTTGTTCCTACCTGACCGTAAGCTTAGAGCTTGTATTGACATATGGGTATCCAGTTAGGACTAGATATGGGACAAAGCTTGGAGCTTGTATTGACATATGAGTATCTAGTTAGGATTAGATATGAGACAAACTCACGAGTACCTCCATAGACATCCTATGTAAGCAGTCAACGGAGGGTCATCTCTAGTAAAGTAGTATATGTGGTCCTTTGACTTGAGTGCCACGGTGGGCTTGTAATTGATTCATTATACTTTGGTTCCACACATGTCACAGACCTTTCATAGTGTAACTGTTGGGTGTCGCTGGGTATGGTCAAATACTTATGAAGTTTGGTGTATACAGATATAGGATCTGTTAGCTCGCATAGAGAGTTAGATATCTAGATGCTTCAAGACTATATCTCAGAAAGTCTTATGGCCACAAGAAATTAATCTCGGGAAAGTGTTCCCTCAAGAATGAACAATATGGTAAAGGAGTTTGCGCATATTGTTTAGTGGGATATAAGTTTTAAGATAGGATATGGATGAGCACATGGGGATTTGACGGTGATAATCTATATCCCTGTACATCTAGGATATCATGATAGAAGGACTATATGTATGTGTTGTAACCTCAGCTTGTATGGTTTAATGCGTTGATTTGTAATATCCATGCGTGTGCGTGGGCATTGTTCATGAACTCATGGAACAACTCCATTTGACAAATAGGGCGTAGACCTAGGGAGTCATGCGATATGGAATGTACTCGTTGTACACTGGAGTAGCGTACCAGATTGAATTTTTCAAGCCAGTTATATCCAGCACTACCACAGAAATGTGCACGTATCTTTATTTAAGTATTAAATACAATAATTAGTTAACGATTATTTTTTACTAATTGCATCATAACTTGTGGCGTATTATGGGCTCTCAGTTGAGTTTACCCAAATGTATGATTTGGTAAGAACCACTAAAAATATACTTGGTAACTATTCAAGAAGGGTAAAATGATAATTTTATACTTTAATTATTTAATTATTAATTAATAAAAAATATTTTATTAAAATAAATTATTTTATAATATTATATTATTTAATAATATTATATATATTAATGCATGCTAGTTGTCATGCATTAATATATATTAATATTATTATATTATTAAAGTTAGATTTGGTGGAAGTCTTGAAATTTTATTATTATAATATTATTATTTTAATATAATTTTGAGTTATATATATGTGTGGAATATTTGAAGTCGAGATGATTTGCTTCGTTTTGTGTTGTTGTCTTTAAAATTAAAAGGAAAAATGTTAGTTTCAAATGGTGGATTGCCATGTATTAAGTAATAAAGGATTTGATATATATTTTGAGTTAATTTTAAGTGTTAAAAATTAATTTTTTGCTTGTTTTATTGGCTCCCAGTTATAACAACACAAAAATTTATTTTATTGATTAAAGAGTTGGTCAAGGGAAAAATTAATTCAAAAGGTTTAAGTGTTAAACCCAGTGCTGAATTTGGAGCTATTGTTCTAGTTTACTAAACCTACCAAGTTGGTGACTAGAACTGTCAACGAGTTGGTTTCTAGACAGACTCCCAGAATGCACGTGTAATACGTTACACATTTTAGTGATTTCTTAACTTTACACTTTGTATATTAATTTGATTAATATATAATTTTATTTGTTTATTATATATTTTTTATTATTCTATTGTGCCAAATATGTATATGATATATATTGTATACAATGAACACTGTTGTACATGCAAACACCAATATACAAATAATCTCCAACAAATCATGACCTGGATCAAATCGATACTATCTTGTAACACTTACAGCCATCTAAATTCAAATCTCATACATAACATAGTATACATCAAGCTATCTATAATTGATGCATATAATAAGTTAGACACTCTAACCTTTTCATTTTTATTCCTGATGATACTTCATCTTAGAAAGATGAATGTTATATCTGAAAGGCATATTAATCATCTCATGATAAATAAAGTTTTAGCTTTTTAAGACTTGGTCTATGTACGAAGATTAGGAGAGTCTCATCAGCCTCCTAATTTTATCTCTATAAAACTTTATACCTAATATGCAGAAAGCCTCTTCTCAAACTTTTATGGAGAACTTCTTTACTCAAATAACTCTTAGCTGATTGACTTGCAATATACCAACGTTGTTTCTAACATTGAGCATGTTTTGCACATAGAGAACTTGAAAGATAATCATGCTCCCACTGCCATTTTTGAACACACACGCTTTCTCTTCGTTCCTGATGAAATCAGACTTTCTAATTTGCTTATCTAAATGAAGATTATAGCTTCGAAAAAACTGCTTAAGTCCACAAATGGACTTTCTCAGTTTGCACACTATATTAGAAGTTGGTTTGGATGTAAAACATTTAGCATGTTCCATATACATCTCTTGCTTGAGATATATATCCTAAATCACCGTCTTTATGTCCATCAGCCAAACCTTAAAATTATAATATGTTCTAATAGCCAACAAAATTTGAATTACGTTTAGCATAGTTATTGGTGAAAAAGTTTTCTCATAACTGATCCAAGATCTGAGTGTAACCATTTATCATTAGTTGGCCTTGAAGGTCTCTAACTTCATATTAGGCTCACATTTCTGCTGTATAAACTTATTTATAACAAATAGAAAAAATTCTTACGGGAAGAATAACTAAGTCATAGATTTGATTGTTATTCAAAAAGTCAATTTTGAATTTTATGGCATCTTGCCATTTTTTTGAACGATGATAAACATCGTCTCTCTATAAGTCAAATAATCATTTTTTTTCAATTAAGAAAACATCAAGGGCATCTTCAGGTATCATATATACCTAATTGGTGGCATTGATATCATTTTTGACCTATGAGGAGAGTGTATTAAAGATATTTCACTCAATTGAACTTGAAATTCCACCTTTGGTTCAAATACATTTTGATTGATTTCATTAAGTTCAATCCTTCTACAATCCTCACGACCCATAATAAATTGTTTCTCCTGAAAGGTGGCATCATGAGCAACGAATATATTTGGTTTCTCTAGATCATAGAATTGGTATCCCACCGAATGCTTGGGATACCCAATGAATCGATACTTCTACCCTTTGGATACAAGTTTATCTTATTGTGTGACTCTTATGCAAGTAGAACAACCCCAAGCCTTAACATACTTAAGACTCAGTTTCCTTTTAGTCTATATATCATACCAAGTAGAAGGAACAACTTTCGATGGAATTATTTTCAATAAGTGACCAATAGATTCTAAAGTATAATCCCATAAATATTCTAGAAGATCAGTGAATTTTAACATCAATAAGACCATATCTAATAAAATTTGATTCATCATTTCTAAAACACCTTTATATTGAGGAGTATATAGAGGACTAGTTGAGTGAGAATCGCATTGTTCTTCAAATAATTTGTGAATTTACTACTTATCTATAAAATATCTTAATCTAATCAATGGCATTTAATATACATAAAGCTTTGTTTCTTTACTTTCTAGTCAGAACCTTTCAAACACTTCAAAAATTTTTAACCTGGGTTTCCCAGAAACACACGTTTGCATCGTGATAAATCATTATAAAGACAATACAATATAAAAAACCACATAATGCAGTATGATTCATTAGTCTAAATACATCACTATGTACCAGTTCTAATAAATCAGTGGCCCCATGTCCAACACCTATACTAGGATTTTGTCATCTTCCATTGAATACAAAATTTATAAAATGACCAAGGTTCTATAGTTAGATCAAGTATCTGACCATTCTTAATTAGACGGGATAATCATCTCATGACTATATGACCTAATCTTATGTGCCACTATTCCTTATTATTTAAAGTTTTCGAACTATCATTTGTTTTGTTCACCTAGACATTTTTAGTTATATTTAGGATATATCGATCATTCATTAGCAAAACATTATCATTATTATATAAACATGAGAATTTATTCCTAATGTATTCATGATAACCCTCTCTGTCTTCTACAAAGAGTGATATGATTCGCCTAATAATATTTGGCACAAAATAGAAATTATACAATATAATGCTACTGCCAGAATGGAGAAGTGACATAAAAGTTCTAACAGCTGTCACGGCTAGAAAATCTTTATTTTATATGCGAAGCTTTACTTCTCATTTCATAGCATCATAATCTTCCTCAAATCATGCAATAGCTTACAGATATGAGAAGGACAAACGGTATCTCATACCTATGCTCTTCTAGCAATAGATGTTATTGACAATGTCAATATTTGGTAAACAGATATCTAAAGGGTTTATCTATTCTAAGTTAAGATGCGTTGAATAGTAACATTTATTATTTCAATCCTTATCACAGTGGAAATACTTTTCATTGCGACTACTCTCTATCTGTGGTTTGAATATATCAAATAATTTTTTAGACGCACTATACTACTTGCACATCTCATATACACGTACTTGTGCTGAAAATCATTAGACATTGAGATTAGAATATATATTTTGACTCTCAAATCATTCTTTATCCATTTCTGATAAATTTCAACCTCTTATAAAGAGATATTATCAAAAATATCTTTTATTCTCTCCTGATCATCTATATATCCAATTATTTTTTAAAATTTAGAACTATTCTTAAATTTATCAGCAAGTTTAAATATTTCTCAGTACCTTATAATTTGCGTGTATAGTTCAAGTGTACTAAAAAATTGCTCATACTTATCCTATCTAAACAAGATAAGTATCTTATTTCTATAAGACAAATCAGGAGATGTTTATTAAAATATTTCTCATAATTAATTAATAACTTTTTAGATCATAAGTATAACTATTATACATTTTGTAATCTAAAAATGTCTTCCTGCTGCTTTATATAATCTCTTTAATCTCTTAAATGAGATAATGATAGTTTAAACTCTTTAAACTATACTGTGAAAAGTGGGCCTTGTTGACATTTTACTCAATCCACACATTGTAGCAATATTGGCCTTTATAAACTCAAAAGGTAGATAACTCTTGTCAATTGCATCTTATCAAACTCTTACCACTGATCCTAAATACACCTTATCCACACGCTTTAGAAATATTGGGTAAGTGTATTTCATATTAACTTGTTAATAATCAAATATATGTTATTGATATTACCCTCACGCTATAGTAATATTGGATAATATATTTGCATAGTCTGAGTCACACCGACCAAATCTCTCATGCTGTAGCAATATTAAAAAAAGATCGACGTGACCCATCTAACACCATATTGACAAGATGGACTAAATAAAATACTATCACATAATATAATAAAATTCAATGTCATTAAGAGAGATTTTTAAACACTAGCTCCCATCTTATGGGAAGGTAATTGTCAAGCCCTAGACCCAAAGATCTAACATACAACATAACTTACATTCATTCAATAATGTGCACTCATAAATAATATTACATAAAATTTTAAACTTTAATTCAACATAAGAATCCTTAGCAAGTTCAACACTAAAATCAACCCATAACCACACTTGGTGAAACTTAAACCAAATAAAACTACACTTAATAAAATAATACATAAGTATTTATTCAATAGGGACAAATCAAATATCTTAAACCACGTTTCCACAAATGAAACACTCAGTAACTTAGCAATTTAGGGAACCCAAGGGACAGCAGAAGCCTTGCCAAATCCGCTAAGTACACATGTACCTTATTTACCTAAAATTACTATAAACTATAATGAGTATAAAATTCAGTAAGCATACTAGTTTTTCATATATCAAAATACAAAAACATATATGTATACAATACATGTGTATGATATTCTGTGATAAATCGAAATTATAATCTTATCAAATCACATATCAGGTAAACGCTTACATATTCTTTTAAAACATATAATAGGAATACCATAACTCAATTACTACTTAGTAGGACTTCTATATCACATATCACATAATGAGCCAAATGTCACTCGTAGGTGACATACTGTATGAGAGGAATAGTACAAGTAAGGTTTAAATTATACATATATAATGCTCGTGCTCGAAGGTAAGAACCAAACCCTCACCCTGATCATCGGTGAGTCCTCTCACATGCACCAATACGGCACCACACGAATGTGATGACTCATTATTCCTTTAGGTACCAATAAGATCCTCCCTACATACGTAATACAAAACATATACCAATCCAAAAAAAAAGGCCATACATAAAGGCTCCACAAATCACGTATGATGCCTACTAAGTCAACAGTGAGTTCAAGCATCCTCAAAATATAAAATGTTTCTCATGGACATACTACACTTCAAACGATTTCTTTGTTAAACACATTTCATTTTGAAAGCTCACTTTCAAAAATACATATATGTCATGTATGTCTATGCTCACATTCATAAACACATGTATTTCATATCAAAATATACTTTGACATAGCATAAATATATTCCTAAGCACATTTACAAAATCATACATAACAATTACTATGTTTATTGTGATTTCAGTAAAAGTCTAGTATACTTACCTTTTAACACTTTTGGTTACAAAGCTTAATTCTCCTTAACCTATCAATGGAGATTAATCCTTTTATAACCTCAACATTCACACAAAACACTTAAATAGCTTACAAAATTACACATATTGCACTTATCACATCGAATTGGTCTAATTATTTAGTTTCTCAAAACCTGTCATTCTGACTACTTACACTTGACAAAATTATCTTATACATTAAATGATGTTCATCAATTACTCCAAAATTAGAATATATCATTCTTGACTCATATATCCTTCTTATATATGAATATTATATCATAATTTCTACACAATCCATTTCATAAACACTATCAAATCCAAACTATTATCCTAACAGGATCAATATATTTACTGAATAGTATTCAATCTCCTAATTTTATAAAATCATATACTAACTCAAAAATTAGACAACTATCACAAAATTACTCTTGACACATATTTCAATCCTTTATAAATATTTTACTTCAAAATCCCTGTCAAAAGTATTTTAAAACTATTTTATTCCATAACTTTAAAAATCTGTTAATCAAATACTGCAATGAGCTAATACACTTTAGAAAGTCATAATAATTTAACCACATTGATTTAAATTCTCTATTTTGAATATATCATATTAGACATATAAAATTATCATATTTTTAAAAATTCATAATTTTTTAAGATCATTCAGCAGATCAAAAATTATTTGTCACTGTATCATACTGTTAACACAAAATTTCTAGAATTTTAGGGTCATTTTGGTAAATTCACTACAATTTCAATTTCTAAAATTTTCAATCAATTCAAAATCTCAAACAATTCTAGACATGTCTAATTTCATATTCTCAAAAATTAAAAAACAGAATCAAAGTACAAGAATTTATAAAATTCTCAGATTAAGAGACTATCAAGTAGAATTTGTGCAAATTCATCATAATTTGTGCAAATTCATCATAATTTATCAAGTTATCTACATAATCATCATTAATTCTCAATATTTCTTACAAAATTCACATCAAGTCTTCAATTGTACATATTTTTAGAAATTAAAACTTAAAGAAATTAACTTAATTAATGCCAATAAATTGAGAAATAGTTATGATATACCTCTTAAAACTCAAAATTCCAATTTCTTCTTTTTCTTCTCTTTCCCTCCCCTCTATTTCTCTCTTTTCTCTTTATAAAGGGGTGACTTGACCAAAAAATGAGTAAATTAGGGTTTAAAATGTATATTTTTATACTAAGAGGCTAACTTTTAGTATTTATAAATTAATCCTCAAAAGTTTCAAAATATTACAATTTAGTCCTTAAAATAAATCTATAGACTTGCAATTAAACCCAATACTAATAGTATGTCCTTAATCTATATAAATAATACTAATAACAATACATAAATTAAGTATCATCCACATACAAATAAAATATGAATATTATACATATATATAAATATTTATTCTTTTTGGTGTTGGATAAGTGGTTACTACAGTAATTCTCAATTAATTATTTATTTATGTGTAAACACAATTAACCCCCACCAGTAGGGCTCCCGTTGTGATTACCAGTATAGAGAAAAATGATCCCGATTTATAATGTAGACTAATAACTCTTATGATTGCATCTTATAAACCCTTAAATGCATATTTAATTAAAAAATATTTTGAGTGAATAGTATCAACGCTGTGTTGGAGGCAAAATGTCTAGCGCTGCAGCACCAAGCATGAATGCTGCAACACTAAGGCCTAGAACCCTCGATGCTGCAACGCTTATCATCCAATGCTGTAACGTTGGGGCTTGGAAGCCCTAACATCGTGGCGTTGGACATGAACCCTACGACATTCTAGTTACTATCTTCTCTGGTTTAGTATTTTCAATACTTGAAATGCACCACCATAGCTCTTAAACTTATCCAACAACATATCTAACACTCAAAAATACCAAAATCAACATAAAATTATTTTGATACCAATTATTAGGTGCTGATTAAATCATGGGTGCATGCATATGGTGTGTGTGTTCATTATCCAAATATACACATCTCATACATACATACATACATACATATATATATATATAACGAAAGTAAAAAATTAAATAATGAACACAAATTATATATATTAATTAAATTAATACAAATATTGAGAATAACATATTTAAAGCCTTTGGATTAAATTTTATTTGGAGTATGTATAAAATGAACTAGTCATCAATTCTAGCACACTGGCCTCTATAGGCATCGGACCATACCAGTGACACGTAGTAGTTAGACCATGAAAGGTCTCTGATATCCGTGGAACCAAAGTATGGTGAATCACCAACAAGCTCACTATGGCACTCAGATCAAAGGATCACGAATACTACTCAACTCGAGAAAACTTATCATTGACGATTTCATAGGATATCTATTGGGGTCCTCTTGAGTCTGTTCAGTATACAGTCCTGACTGAATACCCGCATATCTATACGAGATTCTATTAAGCTCATAGTCAGCTAAGTACAATAATCTGTACCATGCAAACATAGACATATACTGATCTATATAATAGTGATTCACCGATAGACTCGCATTGGTAAACATAGATTAGAAACACAGTGTTTGAAAATATACTTACATAATGATATTTCTTAATACCTATTTCCACACTTTGTAATTATGTCATTACTAACATACTCTCAGGTTTTTGTCCCATTACAAAAAGGCTCTAACTTTTTAGATTTTGTTGACTCTTAGCAGTGCTAACGCTTAATAATTATAACTTTTAACGTTATTAACTCTTAACCTTGGTCTAAACTCCTTTAGACCAGATCTGAACTCCTTTAAATCATACAGTATTTGTAGCGTTACAAGTATTGTACCATAAATGTTTAATATTAGCGATTTTATTTGAAATATTTATTGTATAAATATTAAATAATTAATATTTATATAATATTATAATGACACGTAATCACCAGTTCCAACAACCCATACCTATCGGTTGCTTCTCAGAGTTCACAATTGCATTAATGTTAGCTTTAAAATTGCCAACTACCGAAAGGATCCATTGGCGTGACCTATCTACCATCGAAATGTCAAAAATAGTTACAGTCCTACTAGAGTTCAACCTTGTATTCTGTTGAGAACCACTACTTGTACCAACAAAAGCCTTCATCGTCTGAAACTTAAATAACATGAATCCTATTAAGTTAATGATCAATCTCAGATCTTTAGCCAAATTCTAAAACAAGAGCGTATTTTGAGCTAACCAAAACTCCTACATTATCATACACATACCCTTAATATTAAAAGAAGATGCCTCTGCCCTAGCTCATGCATAACATGCTTTTATATTGAGATATTAATATTAGTTTGGATACAGAGAAAATTTCTCATATAATAAAGGTGGCGATGGGGTGGATTAGAATGAGAATCACAATCCTTACTCTCATTCTTGGATCAATTATCTCTTTTGTTTATTTCTCTTCATCTTCTTTTTCTTTCTCAACAAATAAATTCACTTTAATTTAAAAGTAAGTGTTTAATATTAAATATAATTAAAAAAATAATTAAAAAAATTAAAACAATATAAACAAAATTTAAAATTTTTTAAAATATAATGTAAATAAATTTTATACATCTAGATTTAGTACGTAGTCAACTTTAATTTGTATAAATAAATAAAAAAATTTTACATTAATTTTTTTACAAAATCTACCTTTTTAAATGCAAAAATATAAATATTCATTAACTTCTTAGAACCACCTAAGAGAGAAAACAAAATCCAAAAAGATTAAAATTTTCATTATATAAATTTAAAATCTAAATTTTTTAAGTTTAATATTTTAGTTATTGTTTAGTAATTTAAATCTAACTTCGTCTCTACTTAACACGATGTTATTTTGAAATCATTACAACTTGAAATTCTTGTTGTAGAGAAACAAAAGTGTGGGTGGGAGAATTTTACGCATATCACTACTCAAAGGTGCTATGTTATTACCCTTTTCATTCAATAATGTTACTAGTAATCTATTATACTAATCATTGAACATGTCATGCTACGTAAGAAACTAAGTGAGCGACACGTGGGGTTATAGAATTCATTTATATCTTGATGTGGGATTTCGTTGATCTGGTCAAATATTATCTTTGTGCCGACCGAATTGACTTAAGTCTTTAAAAATTAAAAAAAAAAAAAAGATTACTCGTCAACAAAAATCCATTCGAATCTCAATTGAAAATGATACACTATTTTACAAATTTATTCATATTTCCTTTACTTCAAAGGTTACTTAATTTTGAAGGAAATATATTTTGACTAAAAAAAAAGTAAATTTATTTTTTCATTTAATCTCTATTTTATTAATTTAAATGGAATCAGCATTACCAAATTGTATTCTAAAAGCATTTATTTCATTAATTATGAAAATTTAAATAGATAGAGGTAGATATAGTAGATAACCGAAGAAAGAGTATGAATTGTATATTTTAATAAAATGATTAATAAAAAATAATTTATACAACTACTAAGTATATATATAAACAAATTAAAACACAAGTAGTTACAGTAAATAAGAGTATAAGAAAAGAGAAAATGACACATAGATTTTTATATGGTTCAGCTATAAATATGGCTTATGTCCACGCCTTAAAACGAATCATGCTTGAGGATTCTATTAGATTGCTCTATCTCTCAAGACTTTTTGATTAACTTTCGAGGTATTAATCAAATATTTATAAATTGATATTTTCAGGATTTAATCAAACCCTAATTAATTTTTTAGGTACTAATAAAACTCTCATTAGTTTCTTAAGTACTAATTAAACCCTTACAATAAATTGACATTACCGGGTACCAACAAAACTCTTACAAAGATTGATTTAGGGTTCAATTCAAACCACTACATTTGAATTCTCTCATACAGTGGATATAAAAATTCTAGTTCACGGTAAGTATTACAAGTGATATGAACATTTTAGAGCACTTTAATACCTTTTAAATTTGAATGAAGCTTGTATTTATAGTTTGAGAAGTATAATAGCCATTGCTATAGTTCTGTCTATTGCTACAGTGATTTGGCCGTTGTTACAGTGATCTGACCGTTACTTGCTGTTGCTACAGTTCTTCAATAGTATTCTAATCGTTGCATAGTGATTTAACCGTTATGGAACAGTAGACATTGCTACAGCATAAACAATGCACGTTATAGTGATCTCAAAGTTTTGAATTTTTTACATTTTAGTCTATTTTTAGAAACTTTCAAAACTTAGCATTTTGGACTAGAACATTATTTTTCTCTATTGTTTAAAATCATCAAATCTTTATTGCTTTCTAAGCTAATTATCTATCGCTTTTTTATGATGACAAACAATATATATATAATTTAAAATTTTGCAATGTATACCTCCCCCTTAATTTGTGCTCCGTTGCAATTAATTTTTTTTTTAATCCCTTTGACTAAAATCAAATTTGTGTTATCAAGGATTAGAAATATAAAAATTATTTCATAAATTATGCACACGTTTCTCCTCCTTTGGAATCATCAAAAAAATAATTAGACAATTATAAGCATAAGAGGGATAATCAAAATCACGTAAAAAAATTATTTATCAACAATCAAAGATTAATATGGATTTTGATTTTTTTTGGGTGTGCATATACTTCAAAACTTCTCCCACTTATGAATCATAAAAAATAATGAGACAATTATAAAGATAAGAGGGATAATCAAAATTACATATAAAAATTATATATCAACAATAAAAAAATTATGATAGATTTTGATTTTTTTAAGCATAGAATTTTACATCTCCCCTTATATATTTTCTCCCCCTACAACATTGTCAAAAAAAAAAATATTATGATGGTATAATAAAAATGATGGAAATCATCATTTAAAAGTCAAAATCATCCATCAATATAACTTTCAAAATAAAAAGGTTGTCATGGATCACTTTAAAACGTTCAGGTCATTTTTTAGAGTACGAGGCTTTGATACCAAATGAAGATTTAAATAAATAGAAGTAGATATGGTAGGCAACTCAAAAAAAGGATGTGAATTATGTATTTCAATAAAATGATCAATAATAAATAATTTATACAATTACTAATAATATATAAACAAATTAAAGCACAAGTAATTGTAGTAAATAAGAGAGTGTAAGGAAAGAGAAAATGACACTTGGATTTTTACGTGGTTCGGCCATCCATACGGCTTATGTCCATGCCTCGAAGCGAATCATATTGGAGGATTATACTAGATTGATCTATCTCTCAAGACCTTTTGATTAACTTTTCAAGTGTTAATCAAACATTTACAAATTAACTTTCCCAAGTACCAATCAAACCCTAATTAGTTTCTTATGTACTAATCAAGCCATGATTAGTTTCTTAAGTACTAATTAAACTCTTACAGTAAGTTGACTTTACCGGATACCAACAAGACCCTTACAAAGATTGATTTATGGTTCAATTCAAATCTTTACATTTGAACTCTACTATGGAATGAATATAAAAATTATAGCTCATAATGAGTATTACAAATGATATAAATATTTTAGAGTATTTTCACACCTCCTAAATTTGAATAGAGCTTGTATTTATAGTTTGAAGAATATAATAGTCGTTGCTATAGTTCTCTGTCCATTGCTATAGTGATCTGGCTATTACTACAGTGATTTAATCGTTGCTACAGTTGTATGGCCGTTACTAGCCATTGCTATAGTTCTTTAATAGTGTTCTAACAATTAAATAGTGATTTAACCGTTACGGAATAGTAAACGTGGCTACAGTCCTAAACAGTACACATTACAGTGATCCAAAAGTTTTGAACTTTTTACATTTTAGTATATTTTTAAAAACTTTCAAAACTTAGCATTTTGGTCCAGAACATTGTTTTTCTCTATTATTTAGAATCATCAAAGCTTCAATGCTTTCTAAGTCAATAAATTATTAATTATTTTAAAAAATTAATAGTAATATTAAACATCTCAAATTGTATTTCAAATTATATTCAAAAAGTGATGTGTCAAACAATCATTGGACGGTGAAATGGTTTAATGGGTCATTTTAAAGTTTCCACCAAAATTTCACCATTCAATGGTTGATTGACATATTATTTTTAGATACAATTTGAGATGTCTAGCATTACTCCTTAAATAGCTCAAGTGATTGGAACTTTACAACAAATATTGATGGCATGAAAACCTTAACGAATAAAAGAAAATTGATATCTAATTAAGGTTATCTTTTAATTAACAACATAATAAATTTGATAATGATGTTGAATCATTATGAGAATCAAGTTCTCATATCAAATCATATATGCATTAAAAATTAAAATTAAAAGAATCATTATATGAACTAAATTCAAGTCATGTAAGTTGTTTTGATATAAAAATTAAAAAAGTTTAGAATTAGAAATCAGATTTTGTAATAATATTTTCTTTTGCATTTTAAGAATTTAGTAATAGAGAGAATTGAGGGGTATCATATTTAAAAGAGAAATTAGCAGTAGGGGTTAAATTTAAATATAGGTTATAATATTCTTAATAAAATCATAAAGGACATCTCATAATTAGTTAAAAATGGTTTTTGCACTAGCGCTTTTATAAAAATTAAAAATAGCTAGGGGATTATTATAAATAAAAAAACTTATGAACATATATAAAACTTTCGCAAGGCTTGGTTGGGCTACACCTTAACCTAACCCACATAATGCTCCGCTTCTAACATTAGATACAAGATTTGTATGTATAACATAACAATTTATAGTTTGGCCTGGTTCATGCAAGGTTCTACTACTAACTTCATTTAGGATACAAAGTTTGTATTCTAATTTTGTATGATCTATTGAATATAATGATACTATATTGAATATAATGTTCTACTAGTAACTTCATTTAGGACACTATATTGAATATAATGATCTAGTATAAAATTTTTATAAAAGTAGTGCTATATTTACATATATGCGATATAAATTTTGTATCCCAACTGATGTATCATCAATTAATAGCTACCACTTATAAAGTAATTGTTGCTTTTTTTGACTTCTTATTAATATTGAAGTTATACAATACCAATGAACAATTAAAATATCAAATACCACATCAGTTGGATTACAAAATTTATATCTCAATTATATAAGCATAATATTATTAGTGTTTTTTGAATTATCCACCTAATACAATAGCACGACATCTTGACCCGTCATAGTTAATGGCATGCATGCTATTCGTTCATCATTTTATTGTGTCATGGACTTTTTTAGAACTATGTGACATAGATTCTTTGCGTGCTAAGTAGCCTAAAAAATATCACACAAGAGATGAGAGACATGCACACCAAGCGTTTGAGAAAATGCTTCTCTAGTATAACTGAAAGAGAATACAAGTTAAGATGTGATTTGTACAAACTGAGGATGACCCTCTTATACACCACTAGTTTATACAATCAACAACTAGGATTTAAATGATCTACGGTGTATACACAAGATGAAAAAATATGCCAAAGAATATTTTAAGATGCCATCACATAATCCATAGAATATCCCATTCCAAATAAAGGTGTATGTCTCTTATAAGTCATGGACTTGGCCCAAATCTCCATCAAAGTCCATGGGTTTCTTAAAGCTTTGACCCATGTATTGCTCCACTAGCTCATATATCATCTATAAGGTTTTTTCGCGCACCAAGTGTTCGAGAAAAGGTTTGAGAATACTTAGGGAGTGATATTCTTCTCAACTAAATTCACGCAATGCTCTTGTCGTGACTTCGTTGAAACTTGTGCACCTCGTTCTTTAGAATGCCTCAGTGCGCTATCATGTTTCGAGCTTGCTTCAATATCGAGCAATCATTTTCACTTGACAAAGTACTCATGCCTTAGAGATAGTTCTTCTTTCGTACCATCATATATCAAGGATGAGTTCTGCCTCTTTGTTATAAGGTGTGGAAATCCTTAAAGGGTCCCAGATGTGTAGCTCATGCTCCACATTTTCTATACCTCAACAGTATAGTTTCCAACAGCTTGTGGAAACCACCGGATGCAACCATTATCTTAAAGGTAAACCCATCTTTCACAAGACATTGCAAACCCTTTTGGCAACTGAAAATGGCCCATTATCCCTATGATCTAGGCCCTTGTGAAGTGGGCGTGCCTACTTGTATCATGTTAGAAGTACCATTTTCATGACCAAGTCTCCCGCACTATACTTGACATGTTGCTACTAATCTTAACCTACCTTTTGTACTGAAAATACACATCATGTAATGCCTTAGGTTGTTGGATAATTCCCATATCTATCAACTCTTTGAGCTGCCCTATAACTCTCTTAACTCTAGTTAAGATGTCTGCACTATAGTTGAAAGCTCAGACCCTAACTCTAACTTATCCTTATTGGAATTTGTGCTTACATGCCATCACTTTTATGTATGAATATTTATTTAATATTTATACTATTATTGTTTCATTAAATTGCTAATGGTATTATAAATATATATATGGTAATATGCTTGTAACGTCAAAAATTGTATGATCTAAAAGAGTTTAGATCTCGTTTAAAAGAGTTTAGATTAGTGCTAAGAATTAGCAACATTGAGAGTTATAAATGCTAAGAGTTAGAAGGTTATAAGAGTCAGCGAAATCTAAAAAGTTAAAGTCTTATTTGAAATGGGACAAAAATCTCAGAATATATTATTAATGATATAGTTGTAAAGAGTTACAAATAGTGCTAAAAAAATGTCATTATGCAAATATATTTTCAAATACTATATTTCTGATCTATCTTCATTGAAGCGGGTCTGTTAATGAAGATCTTATTTTATATGTATTTATATATATATATATATATATCAGTGTATGTCTATATCTGAATGGTCTAGATGGTTAGTCTTAGCAAACTATGAGTTTAGTGAAAACTCGTATAGATATACAAGTATTTAGTAAGGACTAGGTACTGAACAGACTCACAAAAACTTTCAATAAACATCTCATAAATTCGTCAATAGAGAATTTTTTAAGTTGGGTAGTATTCGTGGTCCTTTGACTTGAGTGCCACGGTGGATTTATGAGTGATTCACCATATTTTGATTTCATACATGTCAGAAACCTTTCATGGTCTGACTGCTAGGTGTCACTAAGTATAGTTCGATGCTCATGGAGTTTGGTGTGCACAGTTATAGGATCCATCAGCTCATTTGAGTGAGTAATATATCCTTATGCTTTAAGATTATATTTTAGAAAGTTTTATGGTCATAAGCAGTAAATCATAGGAAAAGAGTTTTTACCATAGGGATAAATAATATCACAAAAGTGTTTGCAGATATTATTTATTAAAATACAAATCTGAAGATAAGCTTACAGTCGAGCATATAGAGATTTAATAGTGCTAATCTATATCTTCGCTCTACCCAAATATAAATGATAGAGGAATTATACGTATATATTATATCTTCAACTTGTATGGTTTAACGTGTCGCTTTGTAATATCCGTAATGTGTGTGTGGAAAATCATTCATGGATATATGAAGGAGTTCTATATGAAAAATCAGGCGTGGACCTAAAGAGTCTCACAATATGAAGTGTACTAGTTGTGTACTGCGACAATATTTTGGATTGAATAGTTATATCCTAGAAATTCTAACAAACTGAAAATATATTTCAAGGTCCCTCAGGTTGTGTACTTGTCTAGACTTAAATGTTAATACATCACTTAATTAGTTGACAAGAGTTGTTAACTAATAAGATGTTGACAAATAGCACAATTTTGATCCATGAATTATTTTACCATGAATTTACTCATTAACTATGTTAGTAAAATCTAATAAGGTATTAATTATTCAAATAGTATTTGAATAATTGAATAATTTTTAATTTGATAAATAAAAAAATATTAATTTATTAATGGGAGAAATACCTAATGAAGGAGGCCATGTTATGTTTTCACCATTCGGTGGAAACATATACCTAATTTGGTGGAGCACCATTTATTAAATAATGGTGCATTATTTTGATCATTTTAAGTAGCCACCATAATATATTTTTTTATTGCTGGCCACTTAGTGATTTTTGGGATGGAGCACATGTAAAGTATTACAACAACCACTAAAAATATTGATCAATTCATTCTAAGGGTGTGCAAAAACGAATGAAGAAAAGAGCGAGAGTTGTTTTCTAAACAAAAGGTTGTAAGAAAACCAAGTGTAAAACAAGTGTTTAAAGGTTAAATACTTGTTGCTGAAAATTTAATAGATGCTATACTAGATTCACAATCCCATCGAAGTTTTATGAACTAGTATTGTATAAGGATTCACTTCAAGGTGAGCTTCAAAATTGAAATTATCACCGAAGTTCTTCAAAGGTATATTTTTGTAATCTTAAGTTGTTAATAATTTAATTTATATGGGTATATGTTGATTATATGCTTAATTCTGCTGTAAAATCGTGTATATGATATATGTATTTAGTTTTTTCAACATGTACACAATGACATGCATACACCCTAAAACATGTTAACAATCCTTATACTCAATCTACCCCTTGGTGGGTAGCTTTTCTAGTATAATAGTTGGCACGACCTCTTTGTGTTTCTGAACTATTTTTGCAACCTTCATTGGTAGCTCATCCTTACTCTTTTTTGCCTTATCATCTATCTCCACATTGTGGCTAGATACATCTCTTCTTTGCGCTCGATAACTC
The DNA here is from genome assembly GCA_946807835.1 of Ailanthus altissimus. Taxonomy (NCBI): domain Eukaryota; kingdom Viridiplantae; phylum Streptophyta; class Magnoliopsida; order Sapindales; family Simaroubaceae; genus Ailanthus; species Ailanthus altissimus. Next base: position 8,037,463 of record OX327690.1, on the reverse strand, counting down.
TTTAGTTATACGACGAAAAGAAGTTTGGTGTTAGCTTTCGACTTGGATATCCTACCATTGAGCTTGTTTACCATTGTCATCATACGAGTTCCTCTCTCCTTTACCTTCATATTGCACACATAGTCGTGTCAAGAAAGTAGTACCACGTCGTATCACCTCAAGAACTCTATACTAAGCACCACATTAAAAATGTCAAGAGGTGCTATCGAGAAATTTACCTCACCGCATAAAATTCCTGGATAAATTTTGACCCCTTAAACTATCTATCTAGTGGTTTAGCTGCAATAATCGTGGACTTGAGGTATCCATCATCTTTTTTAATATAAAATCCTAACCACTCTACCTCTACATGCTGAATAAAGTTATATATGGAACCTATGTCTATCAATACTTGAGTCTTTGTACAGTTGATGTAGGCTTCAACGTACATGAGTTCTTTTCTTATTGGTGGATGAGCAACTTGCTTCGTATTCATAGTGTTGAGTAGTTATAAACACCTCATTTGGCCCTGCTCACTTGCCTCACATTCCACACTATTGCATTGAGAGCATTCTTCTTGGATAATCCTTAACCTATTGACCCTCAGCATAAAGGAAGTAACTCAACTTCAATCCATTACTCCTATGGCCATCATGCTTCTGCCTCTTGGCTTGTCTTTCTCCTCTTTGACCTTCAAAGGATAAAACTCTTTGGCTCTTCTATCGTTACTGTGAATGGATTTGAAATTCTTGAACTTTCTTACATCACCTTTATAGTAATCTATAAGTGTTTTTGCCAATATAAAGATATTGGATATATTCACCACTTCGCGCCACTGTTTGTAACCCATATAAAAAATTTATCAATAAGTCCTCCTCATTCATATTTTGGATTTATAGCATCAACAAAGAGTATTCCTCTACATACTTGCTGATGAACTTGGTTTTCTTTAATTCCTTTAGCTGCTTTTGAGAGTCATGTGCCACGTTTTCCAAATAAAACTAGAGTTTAAGCTCTTATTGCAATTCTTCCTATATGTTGATAGTGTAGTTACTCTTGCGTATCTCCTCACTTTTTCTACATCACCAAAGAATTACATTATCAGAAAGATATAAGATTATAGTATTTACTTTATCTTTGTCTTACAGGCTTATAGCATCTAAGTATCTTTTCATTTTCTAAAAGTAATTGTTGAGCTCCTTGGCGTTTCGCTCACCATCAAACTTCTTCAACTTAAGAGCCTCAACTCTCAGCGTAATTTGTGTAGTAATAGCTCCATTCGCCACTACTCATTTTTACAGTACTATGTCCTATTTGATAACTTCAAATCCTTTATGTAACTCATCTACTTGTGCTTAAACCTTGTCTATGATGGAATATACATTATCTTGAAAATCCTTGACTCAATCTTACTACCGATCAGTATAGCTCTTGATGGATGTGTCACTGAGGGAGCGTAACTTATCCTTTTGAGTGTCGAAGTCCACCTTGAGTTTCTCCACTTGCTGCTTTAACTCTCCAAGGCGATCCGTCGCCTTTTCCACTATACCACCGAGTGTTTTCACCATGTTCCCTAGATAATGGCTTGAATCAATGGTCTTCTTACGAGGTATACTGTCATGCCTCTTAACTTTAGGGTCTTTACCCATCTCTTCAGTCACTTTTAATGATATCATTATAATTTTTCACCATCTTTCTTCAAATTCGCTTTGATACCGAAGTCAATTTTTACTTTGCTGGTTTTGATATCAAATGTTACAGACCTTTTTAGAACTGTATGGCTTTAGACATTTTGCATGCTAAGCAACTTAAAAAACACCACACAAAAAGGAGATGAGAGACACATACATTAAGAGTTTGAGAAAAAGTTTCTCTATTATAACTAAAAGAGAATATAAGCTAAGATGTGATTTCTACAATTAAAGATGACCTCCTTATATATTATTGGCTCTATATAATCAACAACTATGATCTAAACGATCTAGTGGTGTATAGTTAAGATAAAAAATATGCTAAGAAATATTTCAAGATGCCACTACATATTCTATGAATTATTCCCCTTTTAAATTAGGGTGTACGTCCCTTCTAAGTAGCAGACTTAGGCTAAATCTCAATCAAAGTTCATAGGTCTTATAGAAACTCCAACCCACGTATTGCTCTAACAACCTATATATTTTATAAGAGATTTTATCACGTACCAAGTATTCGAAAAAATATTTAAGAACACTTGTGAATGTGACAATTGGCAAATCTAATTCCACCTTTATATAATATTAGAAATTTGGAGTAATGATGTAGTTCTTGTACCTTACAGCTTACTGGCACCATCACTAATGTTGGCACTATTTTAGTCATTTATGAGATCTTAATTTTAAATTTTAGTTATTTTTTACAAAAATACTAATAATATTTTATTAATATATAAAATATTTGTTCTATTGACTCATTAGCATAAAAACCATATTATCACTCTTAAAATTTTAAATTTACACAATGGAACGATGAATAAGCTGCATAGAATAAGCCTAATACAAAATATATAACAAATTAATATTTTTAAAAAGTTATTTACTAATGTAAAGCATAAATATAAAAAGAGTATTTATTATATAAAATTGGTATCATCTTTTAAATTAAATTTATCTAAATTTTTAAGAATCTTTTTATATGTGCAGCACCTAAACACGGGTAGTCAAGATTTATTCTTTTTACTATTTTTTTTAACATTCACCAATCACATTCTTGTGTTTTGGCTTAAGTGAAAGATTAGCTTAAAAAACGATCGTGATCCTATTATACAATATACATTAACATCAAATGATTTCAATTATACTATATGTTATTAATATATAAAACTCTAAAATTCCAGTTGGCTTTTAGTTTGAATTTTCCCTAAAGATTAAGAATGGTAGTGAATTGAGTTTAGAGTTTAGAACGAATACCACAAAATTTGAATCTGTGTTAGTTTTAAAAATATAGCATGTAATCCTTTTTAAATATGTTGTAGGTTTAAAGTTTTATTATTAAAACTATAACAAATATTCATAAATTTTAAGTGAGTTATTGAATTAATTTAATTAAAAAAAACATAAATTTGCTATATTAGTTTCAAAGAAATCTCATAAAATATCTTAAATAATACTATAGTACAAATTTAAGTTCAAATCTCAACTAAATATAATAATTCTAGTTCAATTAACATCGACACGGTCTTAAAAAGAAAAAAAAAATACATAACTCTACAATAAAAATTCCCATCTAACATTTTTATATTAACAATTCCACTTAAAAGCTTTTAGAATCTAGATATGAATTTAAGTTTTCAACCATACGATGTCTTTTCGGCAACTTCACTAAACAAAACAATGACATTTAGTTTTTGTTTTTTAATAAAATAAGTAAAAATTCACAACTACTCATTAGGAATATAAACTTAATATATTGAATTTGTCAATTTTTTGTTTAGAGGCTTACTAAATTCTTTCCAATAAAATCAGATATCTACAAGTACCGACATCCATGGATCATTTTGTCATTTGATTAGAAGAAATATATAATAACAATTGAAAATTTTGATAATTCAAAGTTACCTTCATAAATAGGTCTTATGACAACGATGTCAATAAGGATAGTGTGATAATGATCACGTCGCTAATTATTGGATGAAAAATTTTAATTTAAAAAAAAAAATCAAACTCATCAGATTTTACTCCATAATGCTGTAATTGATCTTGAAGAGTCATTGAGATTAGCATATTATAACACTTTAACTTGACAAAATTTGGTAAGAAATAAGGGTCGTTGAGATTAGCATATTGCACTTTAACTTGGCAAAATTTTGTAAGAAATAGGGTATATATTCTTTGTGAAGTTGTAAAATTTCTTTGTGTTAAGGGAGGATTTTTTATTTTCAGAATAATTTGTTTATATGTGATTTCTAATTTTACAGTTAAAGAAGAAAAATTTTAAGTTTGAATATTTATCAGTAAATTTATATTTATATCGTTTCAATAATTTTTTATTTTTGTAATAGTAATTTTCGTAATACCTTGATTTTATTTATGATATTAGATTGCTTAAAAAAAGGTTTAAAAAAAGGGAGAGAAAATTAATTGAAACTTGGGGTGTGTTGAGTAACCGTCCGGTAGGGGACCAGGTCTGAGGAAATGTGCAGACTGCAGTGGCAGGTGGTGTCATTGACTAAGTTTTTTTTTTAGAGATATTAACACTGTTATCCCTGAGGTTTTATATAAATTATATATTAATGACAGTTTAATTTTAATTATATTATTATCTTTTTTATTTAATTTAAAAGATAAAAATATTTTAGAATTATATTTCTTTTAATCATGTAAATGATCAAATATTTTTAAAAATTAACTATATTTTTATTTTTTAAATTAAGTAAAAAATATGACAGTGTAATTAAGACAAAATTTATTATCAGAGTATAATTTATGTAAACCTCAGGGGGTTAAGAGTGTTAATACCCCAATTCTTTTAACTGTTAACTGCTCAGTGGGGACCGACTGATATTTTCCACGTGTCTACTAAAAATATTTTATAAAAACAATTTAAGAGATAAAAGTTGAATTGAAGACCCTGAAAGGCAGAGAAAACGCCACACCCACAACATTTGATTCTCCGGAGATTTAATTTATATAATACATTTTTTATTTTTTATTTGGTCAACTACCTCTTCCCCACGTTACCACTTTCTTCGCCCTCTCTCCTTTGGCTTTTCTTCTCACTTCTCCAACTCAGAATAAAATTGACTCATAAAAAGAGTCTACCCATCACTAAGCTAAACTTATAACTCAACCCACGTACACATCATTAGCTTGGAGGCATATCGAAATTTATTTCTAAATCAAGTTTAGCAGAAGCTAATTCAATTATTTGAATGTCAATGAATGAGAAAGAAAAATATAAATATATGTTTGTTTTTATTGTAGCTTTTAATAATATTATATCACGTATATATTTAAGTATTAGAGGTAATAATAAGATGTTAAAATTATGAAAAAAATATAAATCTTCTTTTACAATAAATGAAAATGTATGAGAGGTGACTTTTTATATAGGTTTAGTGCTATTATAAAAATAAATAAATTTATTTTACACAAGAAATATATTTTATATAAGACATATGTCCTATGCAAGTAACATATTCTATAAAAGTAATATGTTTTGTATAAGAAGTACGACTTAAATAGAATAATAATTTTTAAATAAATAACCTTATGTCAATACTTTCCCTTAAGTTGGTGTATAGATATCTATTATACCCAATTTATTAATCACATCATGAAACACTTTTTTTGCGATTGTTTTTATGAGAATATCAACTAGTTGATCTTCAAACTTAACGAACGGAAGTTGTATCTTCCGATCAAGTTTATTTTTGATAAAGTGATGATCAACTTCTACATGTTTAGTACGATCATGTTGAATTAGGTTGTATGTAATTTCAATAGCTGCCTTATTATCACAATGTAGACTTATTAATTCTTCATATTTAATTTTTAAATCTTGTAATATACTTTGAATTCACAACAACTTGCATACACCATGAGCCATACTTCGAAATTCAGCTTTTGCACTTGATCTAACTCTAACTTTTTACTTCTTACTTCTCCAAGTAACTAAATTACCTTCTATAAAAGTGAAGTAACTAGATGTAAACCTCCATCGATTTTATATCTTGCTAAGTCAAAATCCATATATCTTTCAATACTTGAGACCTCTTTTTTTAGAATAGTAAACCTCTTCTAGGCCTACTCTTTAAGTACCTAAATATTCAATATACTGCATTTATATGTACTTCACTAAGTGCATGCATAAATTGATTTACGACACTCATTGCATACTAACTTAGTATGAGACAAATAGATTAATCTTCCCAATAACCTTTGATAGCACCATTTGTTAGTTGAAATTTTACTTACAAATTTGCAAGTTGGTGATTCATTTCTATAGGTGTCTCAATTGGTTTACAAGCTAACATCCTAATTTAAATTAAGAGGTCTAACACATTTTTCCTTTGTAAGAGAGAAATACCAAGTTTTAACCTTGAGACTTTAATTCCCAAGAAGTATTTAAGTTGACCGAGATCTTTTATTTTAAATTTAACCGTAAGATACTTCTGTATAACCTTCATTTCGTTTAGGTCATCTCCTGTCTAGACCATGTCGTCTACATACATAATCAAAATTGTTACCTTTCCTTTCTTATATTTTATAAATAAAGTATGGTCTGAATTTCTGAATTACTTTATTTATAACTAAACTCTCTCGTTGTGGATAAGAACCTTTCAAACCAAGTTCAGGGTGATTGCTTTAATCTATATAATACTTTTTAAAATTTTCATACTTTAATTGTTCTTAAAAATTTACTTTTAGCTCCAAATGGTAGCTTTGTGTAGACTTTTTCCTCTAAGTCTCTATTAAGAAAATCATTCTTAACATTGAATTGTTGCAAAGGTCAATCTCAATTTGTTGCTATAAAAATAAAAATACGAATTGTATTAATCTTGACTATAGGTGCTAATGCGAATCAGGTTGCCAAAACTTCACAAGATCCGTTCAGCATCCATGGGAGACTATTGACAAGGAAAAGAACCAAAAAAATAAAAGAAGTATTAAATGGATTAATTGAGCACATCTCAAATTCGTGCTTTATTAAAGACACTAATTTGACTGATTTGAGTGTTTAAGATAATCAATTCCTTGTCAATGTTATTCAAGCTTCTTTATATGATATGAAGTAATTTACATGAAGAATAAAATAAAGCGAAAATCGATTTATGAAGGAAGATCTGCGTCATTGTTCACGTGTTACTGTTCACGCATTACTTTTCACGTGATACTATTTACGGCTTTATTAGATCCTTATTTTCTTTGTTTACATTTTTTTTTATTCTTAGGTTAAATTTAGAATACACAAATATTTATTCTCGTAATATGTTTGTTATTTATTTTCTATTTTGTAATCAATTCCTATTATAACTTAGGATTTGACTTAGTTTTTTTTTTTATGCTCTTGGTAAAATTGGCTATATAAAGCCTTGTAAATCTAAAGGGAATTCAGAATTTTAACATTAATAATATTGAGAGTTTTCTCTTGGTTCTTCAAAAAAAATTTCAAAACTTATCAATATTTTTTATTGTGGCGTTCATCCTTAACTTATCACTCACAATCTTTCTCATATTTCTTAAGTGTGACATTTACCCCCTTTTTTTTATACCTTTGATTCTTATTTCTTATAGATAAAAGGTCAAAGTTCTTTATTTTTTTATTTGCGAATCTAAATTAAAACGATCCTTGGTAAAAGAACCTCAATGAGTGTTGAGTCTCACTTTTCTTTGTGAGGTTCATATCAATTAGTGTTAGAGCTTAAGCTCTAAATCAGGTTTAATCTCTCTTTTATTTTTATTGTTTGTTTTTCTTTTAAATTCCGTACCCTTTATTTATTCTATTGAATCTGCAACCTATCATCTTTATTTCTTCTTGATCATAACTTTAACATATTTCTTCACTCTAATTCATTCAAGATTTGTTATTTATCATTACATATAAGTAAAAAAGAAAGAAAGAAAGAAAGAAGAAAGAAATTTTTTTTTGAAAATAAAATAAGAAGTATAGTAAAAAAATTCATATTCAATTGATTTTAAGTTTTAATTCTGAATCCAGAATTAAAAAAAAGAAAAGATAGAGTGTAGATCTGAATTAGTTGAAGGGTTGTTTTCTCTTCAAATTTAATTTGCTTATAGTGTGCATTCTGCCTTTTTTTGTGCAATTCATCATAAAACAAAATAAACAACCCTAAATTGTATCAAAATCCATATTTCTTTTGTTTTTCTTTTGCTTCTTAAATTCTGCCTATTCTTTATCTTTTACGTTTAACCCATTCTTATTTTTAGTGATCTGATTTGTTAAGTTTGGATTGTTACAAAGTAATTTTGATTAAGTTCTTTAAGTTCAATAAAGAACTAAATAGTGAAAATATGCAAGAGTGTGTGAGCTCATAAGAGGGTAAAAGCCAAATTCGAGTGAACACGAGTGTGAGTGCTATCAATCTAGAGAAAAAACACGTAAGCGAGTATTTGTGAGGATAAATTTAGAAATACGGATACATAAATATTTATTTTTTTTAATATGCTTGTTATTTGTTTCTTATTTTTGTAACCAATTATTAGTATGACTTGGGATTTGACGTAGTTTTTCCTTTTATTCTCTTGATAAAATTGGCTATATAAGGCCTTGTAAACTTAAAGAGAATTCAGAGTTTTAACATTAATAATAGTGAGAGTTTTTTCTTGGTTCTTCAAAGAACTTTTCAAGATTTTTTCTTGTAGTGTTCATCGTTGACTTGTCATTCATAATCTTTCTCATATTTCTTAAGTATGGTGTCTACCCTAATTTTTTTTTTATATCTTTGGTTCTTATCTCTTATAGATAACGAATCAGGGTCCTTTATTTTTATTTATTTGCAATTCGGAATTAAAACTATCTTTGGCAAAGAAACTTTATTGAACATTAGGTTTTACTTTTCTTTGTGAGGTTCACATCAGGTGCAAAGGTCTCTTGATAATTGATCCATGCTTCCACATATATCTTTTTACAATTAACCTCACTTTATATCTATCAACATTACCATCAGCCTTGAGTTTTACTGTAAATACCCATCTATACCTAATTGTCTTCTTCTATTAAGGTAATGGTCAAGTCTTCATTGTTTATCTAAAAGGCCACAATCTCTTTATTCGTCGCTCTGGTCTACTTTGGATCTACTAAAGAATCCTGCATACTATTAGGAATAGATATAGTGAATAATTAATTAATAATAAATGCATATGATTATGATAACCTATGAAAAGACACATGATTACTGATTGAGTACTTTATTTTTGCTTTAACGTTAGGCTCATATTTTTTTTTGAACTACTTTATTAGCCTTTTGTAGATGTTTATTGGCTACATTTTTTGTAAGATCAAATGTTTCATTAGGTTCATGAACTATGAGATCCAAGATTACTTGTGGAGAAACATCATTCGTTGATTCTTCGGTTGATGGTATAAGCATGGGCAACTCAGGTGATGGATCGGAGGAAGGGGAGGGGAAAGGTCTTAATCAAAGGTCGCGGCGTCAGATCTGGACTACAAAAACTCATCTCCATCTTTTACTTCAAATTTTTTTTCATTAAATTCATTGGTCAAGACAAATTCATTGAACAAGTTCTTTTCATTATAACTCTTCCATTTGTCACGACCCGATTTCTCGAAACCGTGCGGCCTTAGACACTTTCTAGTGTTAAGCAGCCTACAAGACCCTAATAACCAAAGAAAGAGATGAAGAAGAAGCACACCAAGTGTTTGAGAGAATGCTCTCGTATTTTATTACTAAAGAGAGAATTACAAAGCTATACAATTACAAGCTAAGAGTATTTCTACAATTTTGAGGATGGTTTCTCAAATGAGAACACTACCTATTTATAGCTAAAGCTATATACAATGGACGGCTAAGATTAACTCTAATCCAATGGTCCACATCTATTGAGGAGAATATGCTAAGGAATATTTCAAAGATGCCAACTACCAAAAGTATATCCCAAGGAATATGCCTTTTCTAGAAAACTTCCCCACCTACCACATGCAAGTGACTTTAACCCAAATCCATTGGGCTTTCTAGAAGCTCTAGCCCATTTAACCCAAAATGGACTAAGTCCTCCATTGGTGGTCCTGTCGCGCGCCAAATGTTCGAGTAATTGCTTGAGAATATTTGGGGCGTGACATTCTCCCCCACCAAATTTACGCGACGCCCTTGTCGCGTCTTCGCTGGAACTTGTGCACCCTGTTCTGCAAACTCTGGTTGTGCGCTCTCGGGTCCCAAGCGTGCTCTCCCATCTGGCAACCCTTTCCACTCGACAAAGTACTCAAGACTCGTCCTGAGTTCCTCACCTTTGTCATGGCGTGTGAAAATCCCCAAAGGTTCCCGGTTGTGTGGCTCAAATTCTGCATCTCCCGTACCTCCACGGTACTGCTTCCAACAGCTTGCAGAATGCACCTGATGTCGCCACTGCTGCTGTCTCGAAGGTAACTCCACCTTATGCGAGACGTTGCCAACTCTCTTGGCAATCAACCTTGGCCCCTCGTCCCCACGATCAAGGCCCTTGTGAAGTGGGCGTGCTGACTTGCGTTGTGGTGAAAATATCGTCTCCATCACCAAGTCCCCCGCACTATGCTTGGCACGCCGTTGCTTGCCTTCGACCCACTCCTTGTGCTGAAATTGCACATCATGTGACACCTTGGACTTTTGGATGACACCCGCATCCAACAACTCCTCGAGCTGCCCCTGCAACTCTCCCATCTCCGATGGAGGCGTCAACCCCATAGTTGGAAGCATAATCTCAAGCTCCAACTTGCCCTCAATTACATCTCTTGAAGGCGGTTCTTCCGGTATGGCAGTAGGCTTGACCTCATTGTGCTCCCCGAGCACTTCTGCAACAACCTTCGGTATTTCATCCTTGCCCCCATTTGCCGCATCATCCACCCCCGTTGTTGAGGCTGAATGTAACCTTCCTTTGTGCCCAACATCTACCCTTAGTTGCATTGCGGAAAGGATCTTGGCGTTTGGCTTGGATCACCCACCCTTGGGCATGTCTACCATCGGTATCATTCGAGGCTCTCCCTCCAAAATACACATATAGTTGTGTTGAGGAAGTAACACCACATTGTACTGCCGTAAGAACTCCATACCTAGCACCACATCAAAATCATCGAGAGGTGCTACTGAGAAATTTACCTCACCGTGCCATTTGCTAATGTGGATTTCAGCTCCACGAACCACTCCATCTAGCGGCTTAGCTCTTGCATTCACGGACTTGAGGTATCCCTCTCCCTTCTCTATATAAAGGCCCAAACGTTCCACTTTCGCACGCTTAATGAAGTTGTGCGTAGCCCCCGTATCAATCAACACTTGAGTCTTGATGCAATTGACATAGGCTTCAATGTACATGAGCGCCGTCCTTATTGGCGCGTCTGTACGCCGCTTGGCTTTGAGGGAATTGAACAGCTGCATGCAACCCATACGGCTCTGTTCGCCCTCCTCTTGTGCCTCATACATTGCATTGAAAGCCTTTTTCTTCGAACAGTCCTTCACCCAATGATCCCCATTGCAGAGAAAACAGTTAGACTTTGGACCATTACCTCTATGGCCGTTGCGTTTCTGTTCCTTCCACTTGGGCGGTTTGCCTTTCTCCTCCTTGCTCTCCGGAGGCTGAAATTCCTTGGCTTCTCCACCCTTACTGTGATTGGGTTTAGAATTTCTGGACTTTCCCGAATCCCTCTTGCAGTAATTCATGAGCGTCTCCGCCATTGTAAGGGCGTCGGATATATTCTGCACTCCACGCCGCTTCAACTCATTGGCTGCCCAGGATTGTAACCCGTCCAGGAAATTGAACAACAAGTCCTCCTCGGCCATGTTGCGAATTTGCAGCATCAATAAAGAGTACTCCTCTACGTACTCCCCAATGGACTTTGTTTGTTTCAGCTCCTTCAACCGCTTGCGAGCGTCATGCGCCACATTCTCTGGATAGAATTGGCGTTTTAACTCCCGTTGCAATTCTTCCCATGTGTCTATGGTGCAGGTACCCTTGCGAATCTCCTCGCTTTTCCTACGCCACCATAGAATTGCATGATTGGAAAGGTATAAAGTTGCGGTACTCACCTTTTGTTCGTCCTGCACGCCCATAGCACCGAAATACCTCTCCATTTGCCAAAAGAAGTTGTCAAGCTCCTTGGCATCCCGTCTGCCGCTAAACTCCTTCGGTTTAGGGGCTTCGACCCTTAGTGCAGCCACTGCAGTTTGAGTAGCTACGCCATTAGCGACCGCTCCCTTGCACAACACCACATCCTCCTTGACACCTTCAAACCCCTTTCGTAGCTCTTCTACTTGGGCTTGAACCTTGTCCATGGTGTTGTAGACCTTCTCCTGAAAAGCCTTGATCCAGTCCCGTTGCTTGATAGCATGCTCGTCAATGGAGCTTTCAATGAGGGAGCGCAGCTCATCACCTTGAGTATCGAGGCCTACCTCGACATTCTGAACTTGCTCCTCCAACTCCCCAAGGCGGTCCGTCGCCTTGCTCATAGCACCTCCGAGCTTCATAACCATGTCTCCTAGATCATGGTTCGGATCAACGAACTTTTCTGGCGAAATACTTCTATGTCTCCTAGCTTTGGGGTCTCTACCCTTCCCTTCAGTAATCCCCGATGTTCTAGCAACTCCCTTCACCATCTTCTTTGAACCCACTCTGATACCACTTGTCACGACCCGATTTCTCGAAATCGTGCGGCCTTAGACACTTGCTAGTGCTAAGCAGCCTACAAGACCCTAATAACCAAAGAAAGAGATGAAGAAGAAGCACACCAAGTGTTTGAGAGAATGCTCTCGTATTTTATTACTAAAGAGAGAATTACAAAGCTATACAATTACAAGCTAAGAGTATTTCTACAATTTGGAGGATGGTTTCTCAAATGAGAACACCACATATTTATAGCTAAAGTTATATACAATGGACGGCTAGGATTAACTCTAATCCAATGGTCCACATCTAAAGAGGAGAATATGCTAAAGAATATTCCAAAGATGCCAACTACCAAAAGTATATCTCAAGGAATATGCTTTTTCTAGAAAACTCCCCCACCTACCACATGCAAGTGGCTTTAACCCAAATCCATTGGGCCTTCTAGAAGCTCTAGCTCATTTAACCAAAAATGGACTAAGTCCTCCCTTGGTGGTCCTGTTGCGGGCCAAATGTTCGAGTAATTGCTTGAGAATATTTAGGGCGTGACACATTGAAGAGAAGAATGAGAAACTCCTTTTAAATAGTATGGTTCTAATTTACAAAATGAAACATTTTAGGTAACACGTAACTTACAAGTTTGAGGATCATAACACCTATAACCCTTTTGAAACTTCGAATAGCTAACAAAGACATATCGTTTTGCACATGGATTAAGTTTTTCTGGAAAAACTTTAGGCATATGAATGTAATTTGTATAACAAAAAATTTAAGGTTTAAGATTAAGGAGATGAAGGACAAAAAGTAACGATTTCATCTTTTATTGAGGCATTTGAAAGTTTATCACACTAGATGGTGTTCAATTAATAAATAAGTCACTGATTTTACTGCCTCCTTAGTAAAACTTAGGCATATTCATTCTAAAGAAAGAAGTCCGAACTATCTCAAGTATTTTTCTATTCTTTTTTTCGCTAATCCATTATATTATAAAGTATATGTGTAGAAAGTTTGTTGTTAAATTTTATGTTGTTTAACAAAAGCACCTAAAAAGGCATCTATAAACTTGTTAGCATTATCGAATTGCTAAGCATGAATCTACCTCTGGTATTGAGTATTCACTATACTATGAAATTCCTAAAAGACCATACACTTATCACTTTCATTTTGAATGAGAGATATTCAAGTCATTCTAGTATATTCATCAATAAATGTAATAAAATAATAGGCTTTAGAATGAGATGAAAATTTTGCTAAATGAATAACCACAAAAGGCTCTAAACTTTTATTCTAAACTTGGCATATAAAAAACACGATAGCTTTTAGCTAGTTCACATATCTCACAGTGAAACTTGAAATCATTCAAACTAGAAAACTAATACAATTATAGTTTCTTAAGATAGTAAAATAAAATATGTCTAAGCATTCGGTGCTACAACCAACTAGTCGCTCGATCTTTATCCTTACTACTTGTTTGATTTGCATGACTAAGCTTCAACTCTATTTTTTTTCATTAACTCCAAGCAATAGAATTTACCTCATCTAATACCATAACCACATATCTTTCTAGTTAGAATGTGTTGAAAATCACAAAAGAAAAAAGGCTAAAGTGTTATAGTGCAGTCAAGAATAGAGATGATTCAACTAATAAAAAGGATATTATATTCAAGAGATGGAACCATATGTATAATATCTAAGGTAAGAATATCCAATAAGATAATAGAACCTTCTCTAGTAACAGGAAAAGAACTACCATTAATTATGAAAATAATTGACTGAGATGAAGGGAGAAATGATTTTAATTGACCAAAGTCCCTAGTTATGTGATTAGATGCACTTATATCAATAATCTACGTACTATTCTTAGAAGTATTAAAAACTATAAATGCTTTACCGAGTATACCTAGGTAGATACTGTTGATCGTGGGCTATACCCACTCCTCTTTTACGGAGGCTATCATAGTTTTTTTCTATAATATTCTTTTGGGGTTTTTTTGGGGGGTGGGGGGGGTAAAATCCCATCATTCATTTGCCATAAAAATTGATAATGAAAGTTTAAAATTCGACATACAAAGTAAGAAGAAGATTTAAATCCGCTTTGATGCCATGTTAGAATTATAAAAAAACACAAATCTTTTTCCTACAATAAATGAATATGTACAAGAGGTGGACTTTATATAGGCTTAATGCTACTACAAAAGAGCAAAAAAATTAATCTACTTTACACAAATAATATGTCTTATACAAGTAATATGTCCTATATAAGAAGTACTACTTTAATAGACAATGCTTCCTAAATAAATAACCTCACGTCAACATATGATTAGTAATTTTCAGAACAAGCATTAGTTTTATTTATTAAAGCTGGGCTTATTTCTAACAGGCCCAATTAGCTCGTGCTTTAATAATACCTTTTTCTTTTGATTTCTCGAATAGCGTAAAAGAAAATGAGCTCGATTAGTGAAAGATATGAGCCCCAATCCACTTTAAGATTAGATCCAACTTTTGAATACAAGTAACTTAAACATGTTAACCTATGAATTTTGCCAATGACTTGTGAACATCACGGAAAGACAAAAACAGATCAAATTACAAATCTTCTTGACTTTAATTGTTTAGTTTCAGTTTATATAAAGAAGGGCTTCCAAGAGATGACAAATCTCATTTAAACCTTTCTATTAATTGAAATAAAGGATGAATATATTAATAAGGATATGAAACACGTTAATCATACTTTAAATAAAACTACACAATCATAATATTGACATGGAGAAAGATTGAAAGTCATATAATATAAAAAATAGGCAATTAGTTTTTATTATAGAGGAATAATCATTCTTGATAACTTTTTTATTGTTCATAATTGATCATTAAACCCTACTTATTTATGCAAACACTCATTCACATATATGTACATTTTTTTATAAATACTGCTTTGAGTGTTTGGGTGTTTTCTTTAGCAGGAAGATAGGGTGAATTAGCCATTTGAAGGAGTAAACAAATATTAACTTAAGTGTCGGAACATTTTCTTTTGCAAGAAGATGAGAGGTGGGGGGGGTGAATTAGTCATTCAAAAGAGTAAACAAATATTGACTTTGAGCGTCGAAATATTTTCTTTTACAGGAAGATGAAAGGAATTAGTCGGGGGGGGTGGGTGAATTAGTCATTCAAAAGAGTAAACAAATATTAACTTTGAGCGTCGAAATATTTTCTTTTACAGGAAGATGAAAGGAATTAGTCATTCAAATGAGTAATACAAAGATAAAAAAATAACTAATCGCAAAATTTCTAAATTAAAAAACTTAAGTTAGACATGTGGGAATATGTCTATCTAACATTTTTCCTTTTAATGAAATGGGATAAGATTCATGGCACATCTTTTTTTACATAACTTTTAATGCAAATTCATAATCATTAAATTATTTTTCACTCAATGGTCAAGATTAAAGCTAATGTGTAATTATTATACTTTTTAAAAATTATTTAACTACAAATGAACCCCACCATAAATATAATAATATTTTTTTCTCCTCTTTTATTCTACTTTCCTATCTCATTCAATCCATTTCTTCTCTCTAATATTAATACTTTCCTCTTTTATTGTGTATAAATATTATATTTAACTAATTTTAACTACTTAATTTTTTTAAAAAATAAAATAAATTTGTAAATTTTATAGTTCATAGAGGACTCATTTTTAAAACTATTCATGGTTTTTTAAAAAATTTTATTTTTATTTTTACATTGAATTAATTTTAATTTTAACTATCACAATATAGGTGTACCTAACTTAATATTAAGTGATATTTCAATTATTTTTATAAGGGTTAAGGATATTTTTTTTTAATACAAATAGTCTTGAAAAGATATAAAAAGAATAAGGACTTCGATATTTGTTTTTAAAATTTTATATGGATAGGAGTTCCTTCTTTAGAATTTCGTTTTTCAGTTGTTGAGTATTGACATAATATTATTAGCTGGTATTTCTCATTTAAATTTAGATCCCTGGTGTTTTTTTCCTTTTCTATTTTGTTGTATGTGAACAATGTCTTAATATTAAGACATTGTTGTTAAGTTTCCTCCAAATTTAGCAACAATTTTGGCATTGACATTGTTGAATGCTATCGCTGCTTTTGAAGTCGCTTTGTTCCTTGAGAGACTATTCATCATAGTGTTGATAGCATTTTGAAGCCTACATGAACTTGGGTGGATTGATCTTGTGGTCAGATTAAAAGACTAGGGTGGTTTGGTTTATGGTTTCACAAATCGTTGCATGCAAGCAGTGATTTTTAAATTACAATTGTTGTCAAAATTCATAAAAGTATAATTTTTACACCTCAAGGTCAAAATTCATAAACCAATAATAGTTGCATTCAAGCATTGATTTTTAAATTTAAATTTTCAATAGCAAGCAGTGAATTTAAATTTACAAATTCAATTTAAAAAATAAAAGAGTGAAGTAGTTAAAATTAGTTAAATATAATATTTATACACAATAAAATAGGGGAGTATTAATGTGAGATAGAAAAAATGAATTTAATGAGATAAGAAAGTGGAATAAAAGAGAAGAGATAAAATAATATTATTATATTTATGTGAAATCTATTAATAGTTAAATAATTTTTAAAAAGTACAATAATTATACGTTAACTTTAATTTTATCCATTAAATAAAAAATAATTTAATAATTAAGAATTTGTGTAAAAAAATAGATGCTATGAATCCTACCCTTAATAAAATTATCTTAAACTTTTTAAATTTATAATGTACATATATCAAGAAAATTCTTTAAAAATAAATAAAAATAAAATCAGATCATAAAAGATTCTAATTGTGATTATACCCTTGCTCTCCTGAACCATTAGTATTAAACCAGCAACCACATGCAGCTACAAGTCCCTAAACAGTTGCATATTAATTAATTAACTCGTAACCCAAAGAATACAATTAAGTTTATATCCTAATAATTAATGCTAGGAAGAATCCCCTGAATGGGTCAAAACTTGGGGCGTTAATATATTCTTCCCCTTGATAATTATTTGAAAAATCATTCCAAATGTTTATTTTAATTAAAGTAGAAGCTAGATCCCTATAATTGTGGCTATTATTGATCTAGGAGTATATTCAACACTTTTTTTTTTAAGTGTATTTCTAAGAAACACAGTCCAATACTTTTATCTTACCAAAATATATACAAAATAACATGAAAAGATAAGATTCATTTTGATTATCTTAAAATATTTTTAGCAGTGTTAAGAATACTGTCAAATGAATCTTTAACAAAATAACAGTGTTAGATTTATTATATAGTTGAAATATAAAATTTATATATTTCAATTGATATGCCACCAATTGTATTAATTAATAATAAATATAGTAAATACATTAATTTATATTAATTTGAATATAAATTTTATATCTTGATTATATAAACATAACATTATTGTTAATAAAATATTTTTAAAATTATGGGTGCTAAATAATTTAATTAATAAAATCTCTTATAATTGGGGATGATATTTTAGTCGGATTCAAAAAAATCTAAAAATCCAAACGGGATTTGAGTATAAAAATTTGAGTTTTTTTAGAAATTTGGAATTGAATTTTTTTAAATATTCGATCTAGGTTTTTTTTTAAACCAAATTTTTGTTAGAACTCAAAAACTTGATTTGAATTTGGATTTTGTCTTTTTAAAAAAAATAAAATACTTAAATTAAATCCTAAAATTGTTAATATTTAATATATATGAATTTAACAATTATTTTGCAAAACCTTAAAAATTTTAATTTAATTTAAAAAAAATTTAAAAATCTAAATTTAAACCCAAATCCAACCAAAAAATCTAGATAAAGCTCAAGTTTTAGTTCATAAAAAAAAAATTTGATTGAACAAAATTCAAATTCAGATCCATAATTTGTCATCCCTATTTATAATAATAAAAGAGATTTGAGATATATTTTTGTTTATTTAAGAAAATAGAATTATGCGATTTACCCCTTGGAATGCAAGAGTTTCAGTTTGGGACGTTACAATTTTTTCTACTTGCAATGTGAGAAGTTTGACATTGCGAGTTCAGTGCCCAAGACATTATCATGATTTATTGAAGAATTAGGATGGGGTGATTAGTGATTAGGATTTAAAAAATGCGGTAGTCAGCGACAACGCAGCTTAACAACGCCTTGCTTGAAATGACATGTTTCATGGAAATGGAGTGGAAGTGCTTTATTTTCTCAGCACGTTTGGTGCAGCAATTCTCTGCTTCTTCCACCGAAAACAATAAGTCTTGCTAATTAAAAAACCTTCACCTTTATCAATTTATTAAAGAATTTCAAAGAAATATATATATATATTCTATGCATATTCCATGCACATTTAGCAGAACAAATTAATTACATGTTTGGTATTATTTTCAAATATTATTATACATTCAAAAGATTTGGTAGAATTAAACAAATTCAGCTAGTTATTTTTTTAGGTCTAAATTTACAAGGCTGCTTCATAATAAATATTATTATTATATATCTCAATATATTTTTTATTGTATATATCAATAAATTTAGGACGCATAACAAAGAATTTGAAACAAGTGATAGGGAAATTAGAATTTACTAATTCATAAAACTAGTGTTCAATAACACAAACAAATCTAAAAAGGATTCGGTTTTTATGTGTTGTTATTATTATAATTAGATTTTTGGTCTTCTCAAAGAAAAACAAGAGCGTGAAATGGAACTTTCCGAGTCCAACTACCATACCTAACCCAATCTCATAAGTTTGAAGATTTTACGCCTTGTCTTGTCTGGGCAAAGCCATGTGGGTTTTGATACCCCACGTTGTTTCTTTTCAGTCCCATTGATTGTTCCTTTTACCATTTATCGAAAACCACTTCTGATCCCATTGAAGAAGAAGCAGAAGTAGGAAAAAGGAATCACTTTTGGAAAAAAAAAAGCCATAAAGTCATAAACCTAGCTTCTGTATCACAGCATGCATGTGCATTTTATTATGGACTTTTTACCTTTACCGATATGCAGCATGCGGCAACAGTCCTTGTTACCATTTTAGTATACCAAATTCATGCGGATGTGGATGTGGGGGAATTCAAGCTCTTTTGAATTTTGATGGCTCTTTTCTTTTAGCACTTTATTATTAAACGGGAAATCGTTTCTTATTGGAAATCAGTTTGGATTTTGCTTCTGTTAACCCACTCATTTTGTCTTCCAAGAAAAGCAGAAATATATATATATATATATATATATAGGAGTCCGAAGACTAGTACTACATATTTGTCATTATTGATGGAACATGGTCTCAATTGAAACAGACACAGAGTCTTTGCGATAAAGCCTTTTGCATGTGATGTAAATTAAAAAGGGAAAACGACCAATTAATGTTTATGGAATTGATTCCCATATATTTTTCAATTGATTGAGTAGGTGGGTTTACTTTTACTGCCTGGTCTTGGAACTTTAATTCCCAGATAGTGATTTTTTTTTAATCCCAACACAGATTTTTCTTCCTGTCTTCAGAAAGCCCTTGTTCCTTGAGTTAATATTCGTTTAACAACGGGCAAAAGACTTTCAACATCAAAATCTACCAAGGGTTTCTTTTGTTTTTTTTTCTTTTTCTTTTTCTTTTTGTTTATGTTTTTTTATTTTGGATCTTGGGTTTTGGTGGTGGTGTATAAAAAGACAAACTGTTGTAGCGTAAAGAATCTTGGATCTTTTGATGTGTTTGCTCTTGGAGAGCATGTGAGTTTGATGAAAGTTGCCTGGTAAAATTGGTAAACCAGGCCGACAAGAATTCATGTTGATGATGCCATAAAAATGACTCGTGGTAGACGAAGATGTTGAATGCAGTTACGCATAAGTTGCCACACAATTTCAACCTTATGATTTTTTTTGGTGCATGGTGTGTGCACGCCGTGTGGCAGACTGGCAGTGACTAGTTGAAGGAGTCAATATATAATAACGGGGAAGGGCCAGGGGCAGCAGCCGGCAGGGCCATGGCCGTCCATGTGATGGGATGGGGATTGGAGAATGGAAAGTGGATGGGGATTGGAGAATGGAAAGTGGAAAGTGGAAACCTCGAACCCCGGTAGTTATGGAAGTTAATTGTCAACCAACGAAATTCATCATAAAAGCAATTCCCAGAAGTCTGCCCCACCACCCCCACCTCACTCCACTCCACTCCACTCCACTCCACCCCACCCCCACCTAGTCATTAAATCATGCAAGCGTGACTATCTCTTTCTGTTCAAACGCCTTTCTAATTATACTTCTTTATCATCATTATCTACGTAAAAAAGATCCTCTAGCAACAAGATTTTGTCGACAAAACTCAATGTTACCCCCAAAAAAAAAAATTATTTGAATGTCAAGAGTCTTGAAAAAGGATTATAATTCGGTTAATTTTACTGTATCTATGTAATTTTTTATATAATTCATATTGAGTCGCTATGGTCAAGATAGGATCATGAATTAAGAGTTCCTTATGTCACGGTCGGGTGTGCCAAATTAAGATTATGACTTAAGAGTTTTTTATGTCACAGCGGGATATTAGTTATTAACTTAAAAGACTAATCTGTTAAATAATGCTGTCTACCTGTTTATATAATCTAAACTCATGAATTAACCTCACTTATATTGTTTATTTTCAGGAGTTAGGAGATTTACTACCAAATGATAATTTTTAATAGGGTTTAAGATACAAAATTTTTAAGACTCATTTGACCCGTAATGTCTATAAGGACATGAGAGATTTACTTCTCATGTGATAATTTTTATTGAAATTATTTTAGAGGTTTACATGCGAATAAAAATTCAGATATATTCTAATACCACCTATCATGAGTCAGGTGCTTCCTATTGACCTAAAAGATTAAATTGTTAGATAATACTGTTTACTTGTTTATATATACTTAAAATTTATTAAATTTTTATTCAATGTGAAACGTGATAGCTCCACCATTAATATTGGATATTTAAAAATATCCTGAACTATATGTTTAAAATTTTATTGACCAAATATATATTAAAAAAGAGAAGAAATTACTTTAATATAAAGTATCTTTAAGAATGGTTATCATTTTTATCTATTTCATCCCAAAATTTTACTTTTTTTTCCCAAATTTGGTATGAGATAGATTTCATTCTCTTGATTTTGACTTAAAAAGAATGCTTTCAAACGGTCCCTTCAGAGATAACTAAAATTAAAATTTTGATGGTAATTTGATTTATTTAGCTACTTATATTAGTCAAAATAAGATTTGTTATTAAGGAGTAGGACCTTGCTGAATCAACAATTGACAAGGAAAAAAACATCTTGAAACCGAGGTAAAAGCGTGTTGATTTCTTATGAAAAAAATGGAGCCGTGTAAGAGATATCTAGCCCACCCATTGGACATCATTGGTCCACATTGCCAAATGATAACGAACATATATATATATATATATATATTGCTTTCTTTTATGGATGAATTCAATTCTATTCAATTCCATTCAAATTCAATTCACTTGCTTATGTTACATGATTATGTTACATTACCGACTCAATTTCTTCACTTCTCAAGTCATGACTATCCCTACCCCACAAAGCCCCTGTAGTTACTTGAATTACTAACAAAGTCTATTAATTTGTTACTTTTACGATAAATTTGCTCTTAGCATTCATTGTTATTAGATACTTTTGATTTTTAAAACCTTTTTCCCTTTTTAAGGAAATATAAGCAGTTATTAAAAGACTATCAATATCGAATGTTGATGGACAACAACTAGGATTTATTTTGTATAAATGATAAATTGTGAACCTTATCGGTATTTGAATAAACAATAGGGACGTGTTTAATAATAGCCGGTCTTCTTTAAGAAAAAAAAAGAAGAATAAACATTGAAAAGATTTGATCATCCTAGTGAAGTGGGTCCAAATAGGATTCCAATAAGCTAATGTGAAAACGAAAAGAAATCAACATCATAAAGTTGGCAGTTAAGATTAGGTTAAAAAAATTATCCCCTTTTAATGTAAATCCATGTTCTTTCGAAGAAGAATAGATATAGTAATCAAGTAATTTAGACAAAAGGAAGAGGGTGAGCAAAGCGAAAACATTGAAAACAAAACCTTTTCACATAAATGGAGAATGAAGCGAAGCAGAGCAGAGCAGAGCAATGCAGGGGCAAATTGAAGTGTCTTATCCAAAAAAAACACTTTATAACCCAAATGAAAATGACCCTCAACTTAAATTTAGCTGCTTTCCTTTCACCGACTTATCCAAGGCAACTAACTTGTGAGGAGCCAACTCAATAGTCAATTGGAGGAGACGTGTGAGCAAGCAAATGGGGTTATATAAACAGCATTATCCAAATACAAAATCTCATTATTCCTTGTATTTTCTAGGAGATTAAGTGAAACCAATAAAATATAATATCAACTAGTTGTGTTTGAAAGAGGTTACATAAAACGTACTTGCTTAAATGACTTTAAGATAAAGAGTTTGCAGCATATTATTTCATTAAAGTAGAATTCTGAGTTTGAATTCTTTTTTTTTTTTATTTGAGTTCAAATTCCTCCTCTCCCACATTAAAAGAAAATAAAATTACAAAAGTGACCTCGAGTTGAAAATTCTATAATGTCATGCTGCCTTGTACGATATAATTTTTTTTTTTGGAAAAATGAAAATAAAAAGGTAGTCTTTTGCCGCCTTAGGAATGAGAAGTTTAAGAGGAACGTACTGAATTGATGAATTCTAAACTTATGTTTGAACATAATTTTTTTTTATAAAAAAAATTGATTCATTTACCGGGCCACAGTCGAACTGAAACATTGGGCTCATTATTTTATAACTTACTAAGCCCATATCTGTTAAAAATAATGACTTACACATTTCTATCGTCCCATCTAAATCTGCTGCGTCCTATTAGATATTGGACCTCTTCTTGGGCCGAATACCGTTGAAATTTACTGACTTGTAAAATTTGTCATAATCTCTAATTAAAATTTTATCGAAAACCATTCCTACGAAATTTTCATATAATTTATTCCCCAGCAATAAAAGTCGGGGGCAAAAAGCTAAACAGACAGAATTTGAATTTGCATAAAATTGGTAATTAATTATAAATAAATAAAGTTAAAGCCAGCGGATAACACTGATGACAAATACTTACAACTTTGACTTTACCACAAAATTAAAAAAATTTAGTGCAGACTGGTCAGGAAAGCTGGCAGTACAAACAAGGATTTGAAGCTGCAAGCAATAAGATTAGTGATTATCCAATAAATATAAAATGGCAAAGATTCAATTATGTTCTCAATGAAAATGTGAATGGGTTAGCATCTCTAAGCCTAAAATTTACCCATGTTTTAGATGAACCTGTGAAGAAAGGCATCATCATATCATCAGAATGACAAAGCACTGGAATTTTCACCACAGTGAATGGTCTAGTTTAGCATGCTTAGTAAAAGCTAGCATCTACTTTAAGAAACTTATCATCATTGCTTAATACCAAATTAATGAATATAATTTTTCATACAACAATTTTGTAATTGATATAATTTTTTAATACAAAAATTTTATAATTGACCTGCAATGGATTCTATGGACAATCACAATTTTCATTTTAGTTTTGGAGAAAATGATAAATAGGTAATATGCAATCTAATGCTACAAATCAAAGGGCAGTACTTTTAGGAGTAAACAAAAGATGGAATCATAAGAAGAAATGCTTAGAACACTGAATTAAAATGATTATAATTCAAGGGATTTTCGGCTAAAAATGCTAGAAAAAGTGGGATATTACATGAAAATACCTAGATTCATTTTTGTTAAATAACTATCCTAAAATGTGTGAGAAGTTATCAAAATACCCTTCTTTTTATACACAATCATACAAATCTTTAAAAAATTCGAGCAAGGTCTAGGGTTAGGACTTTTTATATGGAAATTTTGAGAATTGAAGTTTAATTGCCATAAAAATGAAGGTATATTATATTGTATTAGGAAGGTGTAAGTAATTTAAGGCTGAAATAAGTTGGGTTAGACAACCCTTACATGATAGTATTACACAATTCATACATGACATTTACATAATCCTTACACGACTATCCTTAAATGGTGGTCAAGTAAGGTTACGTGACTCTTGTTCATTTTATCTTTGGAATTTGAAATCGAATTCAAAAGTGTGATTAAGTGCAAAAATAAGTTGATTATGAAAAAAAATAAGCAGAAACAAGCACCTTTCAAAATACTTTTTGAGAAAATTTAATTGGAAATGTCTTAAGAGAAATGGAGAAATGAGTCTAATAGCCTTTATCGAAGAAGAATTTCTCGAAAAGAATTGGTGTCTTACTGTGAAGAGTAGTGACTAAAAATCATTCAGAAAATTATTTAGAGACGAGCCACAGAAAAGAAAACGACATGAAGTCGAGAGTAAGGCAAAAGGATAAAGATAAGAATGAAGTTGAAGGCTTGAAACTAAAAACTGATCTTAAGTTTGAGCGTTATGGCACTGCATGCTCAGCGCTGCAGCACATAAGTTGAAACCATCTAAAAATGAGTTAGACCCTAGAGTTGAAACTTAAAATATCAACTAGTCAAAGATAGGCTAAGGGGAATGATCAAGCCACCAATAAGGTATGTCTATATAGATTTGATTGCCTATATGCCTTTAATACTGCCTATGCTATTGAGTGTGATGAGTCTAAGAATTACAAAGAGACTATGAATAGTACTAATAGAGAGATATGACGTTATGTTATGGAGGAGGAGATCAGTTCTTTTATAGGAAAAAAAACATGGAAATTAGTGACTAAACCTAAGGGGAAGAAATTAATTTGATGTAAATGGGTTTAAAAAGTCAAAGAAGGTGCTTATATTACATGATTATGTTATGTCACCGACTCAATTTCTTCTCTTCTCAAGTTATGACTATCCTTACCCCACAAGCCTATGTAGTTACATTAATTACTAACAAAGTCCGTTAATTTGTCACTTTTATGACAATTTGTTCTTAACATTCATTACCATTAGTCTTACACGACTTTAAACTTGACAGACCTACATCTCTATGATACTTTTGATTTTTGAAACCTTTTCCCTTTTAAGAAAATATAAATATCTTTTGATGGATAACATCTAGGATTTATTTAGTATAAATTAGAAATTTGTGAACCTTATTGGTATTTGACTAAACGATATGATATATTTAATAATAGCCATTCTTTTTTAGAAAAAAAATATTAAAAAGATTAGATCATTCGAATTAATATGCCAATACAGAATTAATAGTTTATATGCTTTCAATACTGCATATATTATTGAGTATTATAAGCCTAAGAATTACAAAAAAGTTATAAATAATATTAATAGAGAGATATGACGGCGTGTAATGAAGAAAAAAATTAATTCTCTTAGAAAAAAATAAAATATAAAAATTAATGACTAAACCTAAGAGAAAGAAACTAATAGAGTGTAAATGAGTTTAAGAAGTCAAGGAGGGTGCTTATGTTACATGATTATGTTATGTCATCGACTCAATTTCTTCACTTCTCAAATCATGATTATCCTTACCCCCACAAGCCCCTATAGTTACTTGAACAAAGTCCATTAATTTGTCATTTTTACCACAAATTTGCTTAACATTTATTACTATTAGTCTTACACGGCTTTAAACTTGATGGACCTACATCGTCATGATGCTTTTAATTTCTGAAACCTTTTTCCTATTAAAGAAATATAAGTAGTTTTTTTTATGGAGAACTACTAGGACTTATTTGGTATAAATGAGAAATTTGTGAACCTTATCCGTATTTAAATAAACGATAAGAACGTGTTTAATAATAGCCGTTCTTCTTTAGAAAAAAAAAAAAAAAACGAACATTGAAAAGATTTTATCATCCCAGTGAAGTGGGTCCAAATAGGATTCCAATAAGTTAATGTGAAAACGAAATAAAGTAAGTCCAAGTTCTGTTGAGGAATAGATATAATAATCAAGTAATTTAGACAAAGGAAGAGGCTGAGAAAAACGAAAACATTGAAAACAAAACCTTTTCACATGCATGGAGATTGAAAAGTTAGCAGAGCAGAGCAGAGCAATACAGCGGCAAATTGAAATATCTTATCCAAAAAACACTTACTTACATTTATAATCCAAATGAAAATGACCGACTTATCCAAGGCAACTAACTTGTGAGGAGCCAACTAAATAGTCAATACTTTCTTAAGCTTAAGCTTATACATACAAAAAGAATTAGAGGAGACGTGTGAGCAAGCAAATGGGGTTATATAAAAAAAACATTATCCAAATGCAAAATCTCATTATTCCTTGTATTTTCTAGGAGATTAAGTGAAACCAATAAAATATAACATCAACTAATCGGATTTTAAAGAGGTTACCGAAAGTACATTTGCTTAAATAACTTAATGATAAAGAATTTGTTGTATTTCTTTTACTAAAATAAAGATTTTGAATTCAAATTTCTTTATTTTGTATTAAAAAAAAGAAATAAATTACATAAAAATGACCTCAAGTAAAAAATTCTACAATACCATGCCGCCGTGTAAGATATAATTTTTTTAAAAAAGACAAAATAAAAAAAGTTAGCCTTTTGCCGCCCTAGGAATGAGAAGTTTAAGAGGGACGTGCTGAATTCTAAACTTGTGGTTTTAAAAAGAAACAATTAAAATAGGAAAGAAAAGCAACCCTTTTTCATTTGCCAGAAAGGCCACCTTCGAACTGAGACATTAGGCCCAATATTTTATGACTTACAAAGCCCATTACGCTGCTCACAATATTGAGTTATACATTTCTATCGCCCAATTAAATCTGCTGTGTTCTATTAGATATTGGACCTCTTCTTGAGCCGAATACCGTTGAAATTTCTGACTTGTAAAATTTGTCATAACCTCTAATTAAAATTTTATCGAAAATCATTCCCACAAAAAATTCATATAATTGATCAAATACCTCCCCAGCAGTAAAAGTCACGGGCAAAGAGCTAAACAGATAGAATTTGCATTAAATTGGTAATTAATTAAAAATAAATAAATATTAACTACAAATGCATAATATTAGACACATGTCAAAAGATTTAAGTACACTCCAATTAAGTGAAAATCTTGATTCTTCAAAGCCCAAGCAACGTCACCAAATTATACATTACTTATCAACACAGAGTTCAAATCATGGGCGACCTCAAAGTTATTGCTACATGTTGCAATCAATTTCCTAGTTAAAGTTAAGCCAGCGGATAAAACTGATGATAAAAATACTTACAACTTTGATTTTACTATTGAAAGCTCCGATGTTCGGAATTCTACATATTGGATCTGGATCTCTTTGAATTGTACTTCAATTTATTGAAAAAGTAATGTCTTCATATAAGAGTTATCAAAAAATAGAGAGTGTTGTGTGTGAGAGTGTTTCAAATAAAATATTATGATTTATGTGAATTTTCTCTAGTATTCAATAGCTTATAACTCTCCAATTGAATACTCTGTGATTATATGATTTAAAGGCCAATTATACATGCTTATTTATAGTGCCACAATATGTCTCGGTCTAAATTATACTTAGATTGTGAATGAGACAATTATAACATGTTTAACCTATATGTCAATTGGTTTCTATTAATCATAATATAAGATGTATTTAAATTCATCAAGGAACATAGGATTTTCGCCCCTCCTCGTGTAAGAACTCTTTGATCATGTAGAATAGAAATATTAAGATCTGGCCATTCAGAAACTTATAGAAACTACAGTTAGAAAATCGAATTTTCTTTTTCAAGTATTCTTAGAAAAGAAAGATTCTTAAAGAAAATTTCTTGAAATAAACCCATTTCTAATAAGGAATTGGCTTACACTAATCTTTGGAGGGATTATGCCCATTGAGAAAGGGTTTGACATTAGCCTTGTGCCCTCTTTGTTAGAAAGGTTTTCGGACTCTTATTTCTCCAAATCTCAAATTACTGGGTCCTGTTCTTTTTTTTAGTGACTAATCTTTTCGAAACCTATTATCCCGACGTCAAACTCTTTCTGATTCTATCCTTTTCCCCTGGAGATGGAAATTAGAAGCTCGAAAGGTGAGGAAATATAATGTCCCTCCTCATATTTCGGCTTTTTTCCTGATATACATAAGTTCCAAAAATTTTATTTTAAATTCAGTAAGTTACACTTTACTTTTCTTTGTTTTCTTTGTTTGCTTTTGCTGAATGATGGTTCCATTGCAGGTATTAATATGGATGCCATTTGTGTGTCTACAAAAGGTAGGATAATTGATCTCTCTCTTGTATCATCTCTTTTCGATTTTGATATTTTATTTGCTGTAGGTGTCGGTACGGATCCTATTAGTGTAGAGAACTTTACTAAAGAAGTACCTTTTTATAATCATGTACCAATTTTGTCTTCTTTAGGTGTTGCTTATGTTGTGGAGCCTCTACAATCAATTTCGCTTCTAGAAAAAAAGGCAATAAAAGGTCATTCTGTCAGCAAAATCTTCAATACCTATTCAATCGGTTCTGAACATAGTTGGTCTCGTTCTTGACCTCGAAGAAGACATTTATGATATTATTCCTGACCTCGAAGAAGACCTCTAGGAAAGTGCATGTTCCTCGCAAACAAAAGCCTTTAGAAAAACCTTCAATTTCCAAAAAAGTAGAAATCTTCTATTCTTGTTAGTTCATCTGCTTTTGAAGTAGTTTTTGAACCTGTTGAAGCTGGTGGCAAACTTATGATGTTGTAGTGGAACCTTTTACCGTCTTGGGATCTTCTAGTGCCCCTCCACCTACTGTTCCTCATGTCTCAAATATTTTAAGTGATCTTGTGACAGTTTTGAATCCTTTTGCTGGTTCTATTCCAGGTCTTTCTAGGATGGAAGGTCATTTGCAATTGACAACTTATCCTTCTATGAAGAGCTTTATTCCTAATGGTAATTTATTTATGTTTATCTTTTATCTTTCTTTTTCTTTTTCTTTATCTTATTTTCAATATTGATCCTTCATGATCTTGTCTTTCTCATTTTAAAGGAGCTTATTATTGTTGATAATGACTCCAGGATTGTTTTCTCCCCATAGAGATGAGAGGAGGAAGGAAAGTTGAGATTCTTAAGATACAACAAGATGCGGTGCGACCTTTCTTACTTAGTGGATATGGGGTTTTGAGACCTTTTTCTTTTGCTTAAGCTTAAACAAAGGCCTCATCTTTGTCAAGAAGAATGTAAGGATCTTTCCAAAGGGGCTCCAAGAACCAATGATAAGTTCTGTCTACTTTTTTAAAACACAGATAGGGATATTATACATAAATTAGAAATCAAGTTGTTTAGATAAAAGCAAGAGGATCAAGTTTAGTATTTGGTTTAAGATAACACATAAAGTTGATCAATATTCCTTATTATTATATTACTTGCCAATGATAATGTGCACTTTCACTTAAAAAATCACACACATAGTATATATTCGCTTGTGTTGCGTCAAGTTTTTGGTACCATTGCTAGGGACTTTGTTAATTATTTACTAATACTAGTACTAGTCGATCTTGTTTTTAATTCATATTTTATTTTTATTTTACTTTGTGTAGCTTTGCTTTATTATTGCTTTCACAAATAGCTACAGTGGTGTATGCGTAGCTCACAAAAAAGTGATTTGAGCCATTTTGGTACTAAAATAAAAAGAACTTTAAGAACAATTCGTCGAGAGCAAGCTCAAAGAAATACTATGGCTGATCAAGATCATAATCTCATAATTGTAGATCCAAGGACTTTGAGAGAATATGCAGTGCCATTGGTTGATGGAATTAATTCTAGCATTCGGAGGCCTATAATCAATGCCAATAACTTCGAGATAAAGCTAAGTCCCATCCAAATGCTTATGGACTTTGTACAATTTGGTGGCTTTCTCAATGATGACCTAAATAAGCACATAATGAACTTTATTGAGATATGTGACACATTTAGATTTAATGGGGTGTTAAATGATGCAATTAGATTGAGATTGTTTTCTTTTTCTTTGAGAGACAAGGTTAAGAGTTAGTTAATGTCATTGCCATATGGATCGATTGCCACTTGGGATGATTTGGCACGAAAGTCCTTAGCTAATTTCTTTTCACCTGCTAAGACAGCTAGGATGCGGAATGATACTACCTCATTTGTGCAACATGATTAAAAGTTATTGTATAAGGTGTGAGAGTGGTTTAAAGATATATTGAGGAAGTTCCTACATTATAGAGTCTTAAATAGTTGTTGGTGCAAACTTTTTATAACAGGTTTGTAGGTCACTTGAGAACCATTATTGATGCAGTAGTTGGTGGAGCATTAATGAATAAATCCACAAATGAGGATTATGATTTGTTAGAGAAAATAGTAGCCAACAGTTATCAGTGGCCACCAAAGAGGGTAAACCCTAAAAATGTAGTTGGTGTATATGAGGTTGATGCTTTAACATTTTTTATAGAAAAAGTTAGCCTTTTCACCAAGAAGGTTGATGTATTGGAAGTGAACTCAATAAAATGCCAGCATATTAGTTGTAAATTTTGTAGGGACAACCATTATAATGGTTGTTGTATAAAGACAACACAGTTTGTGGGGTACAACAAAAATCAGAACAACCTCAACTCAAACTTTTACAACCCAAATTTTTCTTGCAACAATCAAGGCCAATCAGCAAGGCCTAACAACCCACAAGTACATCAACAAGAAGAAAGAAAACATACATTAAAAGACTTACTAGTTCAGTATATAAGAAAGACAGATTAGTTATTGTAAAATTAAGCAACTTCTCTTAGAATCTTGGAGACACAAGTGGAATAGTTAGTTTCAACCCTGAAGAACTATCCACCAGGTGCTCTACCAAGTAATACTGAGGCTAATCCTAGATGCGACAAAGAGCAATGCAAGGAAGTCACTTTAAGAAGTAGCAAGGAGGTGCAATTAAGTGTAGCACAACCTCTAAAGCAGTAAGATACACAAACAAAAAACATGGGTACTAATAGGACCTGACTCGAGCCCTTTTTGAAAGTCGAGGCGGATCCTATTATAATATAGAATTAACATACTTATACTTATTACATCTGATAAAATAAGGTTAGGTGCCCCAACAAAAGTTTAACACGTGTACACAAATATACATAAAGATATATAAATGATACACAATGTGACAGTCATGCAACTATGCGTATTATGGCTAAACCTCAAAACGTGAAGTACAAATCACACCGTACGACGTCCCTATGACAACCTGAAAAGATAGAAAAAATAGAAAAAAAGAATGAATTTGTGGCTCAATAAGTGGACATAGTTATGAAAATATTATATACTTTATAAGTAAATATATTAATTATAACTTCTTTTATAAGAATGTAATGAAGAATAATACTAACATACAAATCTGAATCATAAAAGTTCATAAAACTGTAATATGGATAAACATAAATCATGTACGGATATCATAAATTGTCATAAAATTTATTCTAAAACTGAATATGTGTAACATAATTCTGAAAATATATACTATATACATACTAAAAACCACATCAA
This sequence comes from Ailanthus altissimus, assembly GCA_946807835.1. Classification (NCBI taxonomy): domain Eukaryota; kingdom Viridiplantae; phylum Streptophyta; class Magnoliopsida; order Sapindales; family Simaroubaceae; genus Ailanthus; species Ailanthus altissimus. The sequence continues at coordinate 8,005,668 of OX327690.1, read as the reverse complement.
ACTTGTACTTGGGAAAAACATGGTCTCACTTGGCAGAGTAACTCATGCACAGGCAAAACGGGAGGATGTGGTCTCACTCGACGGAATGCTGCATTGCTTAAGCAGAGCAAATAAACTGGTCTAACAAATGCATAGAACAAATACACTAAAAGGGAGGGTATGCATATAGTGGTTCAAAAACTACTACTATATAATATTACAGAAGCATAACTATTTTAAAATAAATATTTCTGTACTGAACGTAATCATAAGCTATACTATAATAAATTCTAAAAATATTTCTAAATATACTAAATAGCATTAATATTTATCTGTCTAAAATAAAACATGAATAAATCTGATAATGTGTAATTAAAACAGAAATTGTTGTATTAAAAATATATAAAATATATATATATAGTTATCCACTCACAAAAGTGCGCTAATCTTGAACTAGTTCTGGATCTTGTGGTCTCTACCAGCTATCGGTACTCTTTTTATAACATAAGGTATAAAAATATATCATTAGTACCGACATGTATTATAAATACTAAAATATAAATATTCTAACATCGTAAAATTATTACCTACTAAATCACTGGGTATAATTCTAATTACCCAAACTTATTTTTTTTATATTTTTCTTTTTATTTCTTTTTTATTCACCTTGACCTCTCTTTTCTTTTACTTCTATCTTTTTTCTTAATTTTTTTCTTTCTTATCTTTTATTCTTTCCTCATTTGATTTCATATATCTCGGCTTGAAGTAAATAAATTAAGCATTTGCTTCAATTTATAGCAAAATTGTTGCCCATGCAACCAATCCTCATGAGCTGCATGACCATGGCCTAAGAGGTGAAGAATGAAGCAAATAGCTATCTATCATATTGTATGCTTAAAGGATTAAATTAATTACTTTTCACCATGAAGCAGAAGCCATGTAAAGCAAATCTATTTTATTTAGCAAGACAAAATAACATGTCATGCTTTAACAAAATAAACAAAAGGTTAGATTCCTTTTGCTAAGGGTACGTGTACTACAATTTCTCATCTTTATAAGAATTTTGTCCTCGAAATTCACATACTTGCTTGAAATAAGAATAAATACTGAGCTCTTATTTGATCCTCATGCTTCCATGTAGCCTTTTCCACCATATAATTTCTCTATGAGACATTAACAAATGGAATAGTCTTATTACACAGTACTTGCTGGCGATAATCTATTATCTGAATAGGCTCCTCGTCATAGGTTAAGTCTGCCCTCAATTGTATTGATTGAGAATCTAGAATATGAGAAGGATCATATATATACTTTCACAATATAGAAACATGAAACACATCATGAATTCGTGATAACTCAAGCAGGATAGTCAGAGGCCTATACTATCAAGAGGACAAAGACAGTGTTTTAGTCAAAGTTTTGTGCCTCCATCTTTATGAAGCAACATAGAAAGTTAGAGACCTTAGGGTAGTAGCCAGCAAAGTAGTAGCAGTAATGTGAAGAAATGCTCTCAATGTTCCATATGTGGTAAATGTCATAAGGGACAGTGTTTGAAGGGTTTTACGAGTTGTTGTCATTGTGGACAGACTGGGTATTGAAAAGAAATTTTCTTTTTTAGCACATAGTAATAGTTCAATATTGGGTATAGTTTTTCAGTGTTTTCAAGATGGCAGTAGCCATATTCAGAGACATAGAGAACTTCACACAGGAGGGCCTACTTTTAGAGACATATTGGAATTGGATCTCTTTGAATTGTACTTCAATTTATTGAAAAAGTAATGTCTTCATATAAGAGTTATCCAAAAATACAGAGTGTTGTGTGTGAGAGTGTTTCAAACAAAATATTATGGTTTATGTGAATTTTCTCTAGTATTCAATAGCTTATAACTCTTCAATTGAATACTTTGTGATTATATGATTTAAAGGCCAATTATACATGCTTATTTATAGTGCCACAATATGTCTCGGTCTAAATTATACTTAGATTGTGAATGAGACAATTATAACATGTTTAACCTATATTTCAATTGGTTTCTACTAATCATAATATAAGATGTATTTAAATTCATCAAGGAATTTAGGATTTTCGCCCCTCCTCGTGTAAGGACTCTTTGATCATGTAGAATAGAAATATTAAGATCTGGCCATTCAGAAACTTAAAGAAACTACAGTTAGAAAACCAAATTTTATTTTTCAAGTATTCTTAGAAAAGAAAGATTCTTAAAGAAAATTTCTTGAAATAAACCCAATTCTAATAAGGAATTGACTTACACTAATCTTTGGAGTGATTATGCCCATTGAGAGAGGGTTCGACACCAGCCTTGTGCCCTCTTTGTGAGAAAGGTTTTCGGATTCTTGTTTCTCCAAATCTCAAATTACTAGGTCCTCCTTTTTTTAGTGACTAATCTTTTCGAAACCTATTATCCCGACGTCAAACTCTTTCTGATTCTATCCTTTTTCCCTTGGAGATGGAAATTAAAAGCTCGAAAGGTGAGGAAATATAATGTCCCTCCTGAAAACTAGTGAGTTCCAAGGTTGCTAAAAAATTATCCACTCCTCCCCCTACCCCTTCCCTACCATTTTTTATCTCAACGCCTTTGTGTTCACTATTCACCTGGAAAGTCCTAAAGTCCAAAGTATCAACGCTTCAATGTTTCAACTCTAGAATGCTATTGCGTTTGTCCATTTCAAAAAGTTGAACCGCCGAAACTGCCAACGCTCCCGTGTTACCCATCATAAATATAACAGTGTTGCCTCATTCCAAAAATCGAAGAGTCAAGTGATAATCATCCCTGAGTTTGAACATTTAAATGCCCCCAACATTTGTCTAAAGATGATGAACACCTCTATGTTATTAGGAGAATGCAGTTATGTTCACTAAAAAATCAACTTAAAAATAGCATTTAGGCCATTTCCCTCATATAAACACTTATAAACACTTTTATTTCTCTCAATTCAAACTCGATTTAAGCCAAAACTTACTCAAATCAACACTAAGAACACCTTTCTCACCACTCAAGCAACCTATTTCACCAATCAAAACACCAAAACAACATCAAAACACTAAAATCATCCATAAATTCTCAAAGAACCTAAAACTTACCCAAATATCATTTGATTCTATATGGGTCCAAAGGGAAGTAGAGCTAGTAGTTCAAGGAGTCCCTTACACGACTCCTCTCAATTTATATCTAAAAATGCAGTAAATCGTTACACCAATACGATCCTCTACAAATCCATCATTTAGGAGTAGTGCTTCAATCTTGATGAGGGGGGACTTTTCTAACATGTTTCAAATGATTATGAATAAAAAATGGGAGACATTCTATGAGAAATGAACTGTGATGGTGGTGTCAATCATAAAGGAGTTCTATGCGAACGCTAAAGAGCATAGGGTACAGAGTGAAGGTCTACATAATGATGGTACCATTTAATTACGACACCATCAATACTTTATTTGGGCTTTTAGAAGACATGTTAGATGAGTAGGCATGAGATCTAAACTACAGGCTCATCATCCAAACCTTCTCCCACCCTCGAACAGACTGGAAGACCATGAACTATCTTTCAGTGAATTTCAGATCAAGCATCCTGACTAAAGATGCTAAGGCATGGTATGTATTTATAGTGTCTCACATTATGCCGGTGATTCACACTAATGAAATCACCAAGCTAAGGTCAGTGCTACTATACTTTATCATGACCAGGCGATCCATCAATATTGGGAGGATCGTTTAGGAAGAGATCTTAGCTTGTTCTCAGCTAGCCAAGAACAACTTAGGTTTGCCATATTTGATTATAATCCTCTGTAATCGAGTTAAAGTTTATTGGAAGACACATAAGGATCTTATTTACGTAGCTTAAGCTATTGATTTTAGCACCATCTAGAAGCTACAAACAATAGATAGCTAGAGACAGCCTGCATAGGCATCAGCACCAGCACCAGCTCTAGTTCCACCAGCAGACCTAGCAATAGCCTCCTCATCAGTAGTAGTAGCCTTATCATTGAGGAGCATGACTACTACCACCAGATTAGCAAGGTTGAAGACACAAGTTACTGCCTAAACGAGGAGTCTAGTAGAGTTCAGGGGCGAGTTTAGAGCATACAGAGAATTCTATTTTCAGTGGATGCAATTTTACGCCTCTAAAATGAGATAGAGTATCAATCATATGGCTGTGCCTCTACCATCCACCACTTCCCCACCATTTTCAGTTGATGATGATGAGACACTAGAAGGGGATAATCTTGGCTTAACCAAAGAGGGTTTGGACGACATAGTTGATGACTCATAGTCAAGGAAGTATTTCAATTCCAAGTTTATTTCTACTACTTTAGGAACCATGCCAAATTTTTAGTTAAGGATGGGGAAACACTTCCTATATACTTTGTTAGGCTATGTTTTATTAGGCTTGCTTTCAATCTTTGTTTTGTGTTTTTATCCTTATTTTATTTTTTAATTTTTATGTTATAACTTTATGTTTAATCTTTTACAATATAAAAGCATTAGTAATATGACATGATTATTCACTCAAAATTTTGTGTTGTCTATTACCATGTTTTTCTTATGTTGGGTTGTGATGATGATTGCCCATGTTGAGAAATTTGATTGAAACACTTAACTTTTTAACTCCTTAGAAAGAGATTTATATTTAAAATGATTCATGCACCAATAATTAGACGAAATTCGACTTTATTTATGATCACCAAGTTTGGAGCACTTATTTAAGCTTGTATTAGTTGATTTATGCTTAGAAAAGTTCATGCTTAAGTATTGCACCCCAATCTTGATAATTAGGCACACTAGAACTAATTTGATTATAGCTTAAGGTGAAATCCTAAGAAACACATGAATAAAGAAAAGAAATTAAGTTATTTTTGGACTGCTTGGCTTTTTCTAGCCTACTCAGAGTTCATATTGATCTCTAGTCACTCCATTTGAGCCTAAACCACTATTTTTATTGAACAACCACGTTACAAGCTTAAGTCATGAGTTTAAATATCTTAAATACCCTTAACACCGTGAACAAAGAAATGATTAGGATTGTATTGAGTTAGGTGGTGTAAAAGTGGAAAAACATCAAAAAATTTAGCAAGTAAGTGCCAAGTTCAGTTGAGAAAAGACTCTAAGTTTGGGGGAGTAATGCTGACTTAGTTGTTATTAAAAAAAACTTTTGTATTAATAAATAAAAGTAGTTTTGGTAAAAAGGTTTAAGGTTAGGGAAAATATCTAAAATATGGGTAGCAAGTTCAACTAGAAGCTAAGTGGGATTTTCATGTTGCAAATTAAGCCCAATTCTTATCCAAATATCTTATCTTAACCTTAGCCTTACATTATAATTTAATACAAGTCATAATCAATCCCTTATTATGTGTATTCCTACATTAGTAGAGAGATGTATAAAAAGCTAACCTATGGTAGTGTTTTATAATTAAAAGTATGTCGAGATAATATTTTTTCTGTGCAATCTTGAGTTTTTAACCCAATTTAGGTTGATTTTAATGAACATTGGCTTATTTCACACACATATAGTTGATCACTCAAAAGGGAGAAGAAAAGTACTTAATGGTGGTGTTTGTGGATTGGCGAGAGTTATTTATCAATTCTGAATGAGTTAAAGTTAAGTGGAGTAATTTTTGAGACAACTAAGTAACCATTAAATCAACTTGACAATGTGAATAGCTTCTATATATTTTGAATTTCTTGTTTTCTTTTTCCTATCATGATTAGTTAGTTAGTTAGGTTGTCTTGGGCATGTTATTCTTTTTCTTATTGCTCAAGGACGAGCAATTATCTAAGTTTGGGATAATTTGATGAGTGTAATTTAGACATATATTTTGGCCTCATTTTAACTTAAATTTTTGCCTGTTTCAAGTAATTTCATGCTATTTACACTCCAAAGTGTTAATTTTGTAGGATAAATCATGGAATGGATAAGGCTGAAGAAATAGAAAAGAAAACATAAAAAATGGGATCCAAAAAGTGAAGATTCAAGGGCGCAGTACAGAAAAGTGATGAATTCCCTAGCGTTCTCCACTTCAACGCACTAGTGTTCATTAAGTGAGATGAATGCCATACCTTCAACACCATAACGCTCTAGCATTTCTAGAAAAAATGAGCATCGTAGCATGAGTTGATGCACAACACAGTGTGAATCCTAAAATGGATTCAAAAGGCAATGCACCAAGCACCGCAGCTAAATTGATAATGCCTTAGCGTTCTAACGAAAATGCCGTTGTGTTACGGTTATCCATAATACTATAGAAACTCACTTTTGGGAAAAGACAAGAGAACTTGGACGTTTCAACTTCGTTTTCCTTCAAAGTAGGTCATCTAAAGCCAATAATCAATCCTTTTTTCATGCAAACACAAAGTAAATAATACTTGAAATAATTTAGAGAGAAGAATAACACAATCAATGAGTTGGTAACTATAAGGAGGATCATTCAACTAAGACCAATGACTGCTTTAGAACTTCATTTTCTATATTTTATGTGGTTTAAACTTAGTTGTCTCATAGTTTTTCTTGTATTTTACTTTTTATTTTTCATTATGTTGAACTAAATGCATTGTCTAAGGTTATAATTTTGAACCCAAATATGTGCTTATAAATATTTTCATCTTTGAATGTTAAACTTAGTTGTTATTTAATTTGTCTGTTCTTAATGCTTTTAATTTACCTGGCAAGTTGTCAAGTGATTTTGGACCATTAGGATAAACTTGGAAAATGTATCATAATGAATAGCCTAAAACAATTTGATACATGATTGCGAAGTATTAGTCGTGAGTTTTGAATTGGATGGGAATATAACATAATTGGCATGCATGGTTAAAACAATTTGAACTTAATGAATCTTGACTTAATAGCATTACCATAGGAATATAGGTAATGTATGAGTTAGGATACAATTGCTTGAACATCAGAAGAGGCTTGTAATGATTGGCCGTTGTCACTAATATTCAATTCAGGGATTAACATTCAAGGAAATATCAATAATGGACACATTTTAAAGGGGAGAAGAGGAGGATAACTACAATTCTAGATATTCTCACTCATTAGTTTTATATTATTTTTACTTGAATATTTTTGGTTGGTAATTAGTGTTAATTTTAGTTTTTTTTTTTAATTTACAATTTTAAGATCAAGTTGTCTGGATAAAAGCAAGGGGATTAATTTAGTACTTGAATTAGGATAACATATAAAGTCCTCATAGGATCGATACCCCTTATCATTATATTACTTGCCAATGATAACATGTACTTGTGCTTAAAACATCACACACATAGCACATATTCGCTTGCGTTGTGACAAAAAGAAGCATCCATTATCAACTAATTAATGTCCAAAACTTTTTATGCTGGCACAACAGGTAAGGTTATGAACCCTTTGACCTGTACTCTTTGTTGCTTGTCTTGCTATTGTTCCTCGGTATTGAGGAGTCTTTTTTCAAGTCCTTTGTTGTAGGAAGACAGATCCTCTCTCCAGATGGTTATTAAAAATGTTTCCCTTATTACTAAGGCTCTGTCTTCTTCTTCAAGGATCCATTGTTTAAAATATTGGTTTACCAATTCAAAAAAGGTGAAATTCTTTTGAACTAGGTCGCAATAATATGTTGTGGATGTCCTCACTACCTTTCGGTATGCTTGGGCCACTACCTCCGAATTATAATGCTTTATCTCGCTTAGTTCTTTGTTAGATCAAATTAGAAAGCTTCTGATAGACTTATTCTTTACTTGTCTCATCAAAAATAGATCTTCTTATTGTGAATATATTACGCTAAAAACCCTACCGTGAGTTCCTCGAAGAAAGAGATAGAGTTCATTTTCAATTGAACCAGCTCTGATAGGTTCTCTAAGGCTGGAAGGAAAAGTTATGTACTTTAAGGTGTCATTGTTGTAGTGCATTATCATCTTCATGTTAAAGTGGAAGATGTGTTCCTCGAGGTCTCTTGTTCCATCATAAAGGGAAAAACTAAGTAGTGTGAATTTTGTTAGCCTCTTTCCTTTCCTTATTTCCTCTATAAACAGGTCTTGATTTACTTTCCTTGTTAAAGAAATAATGTCTTTTATACTTCCAATTTTAGAGCTCCTTTTATAGAGTTCATTATACCCTTCTATCACAAAAAGAAAACCTTGGAAACATAAGGAATAATAAATAGAACCTCTAGGATTTTTGAAAATTCTCTCTAAAGCATTTCAATATTCATTGTTAAGATTATGAGTATACTACTAAGTCTTCCCATGACACATGATATATCAGGCCTACTTTTATTGGATATATATAATAAAGATCTTATCATTTGAGAACACCTCAATTGAGATAAAGGTTCTCATTGATTTTTTTTAAACTTTATACCAGAATCATAAGGTGTAGAGATAGATCTACTATCAAAGTATCCATATTTTCTTAACATTTTATCAATAGAATTTTGTTGATCCAATATAACATCTTTTGAAATCTTCTTAATTCTCATGCCTATAATCATATGAGTTTCTTCCAAATCTTTCATATTAAAATTCCTAAATAAGTAAGCTTTTACATCATTTATTATCTTCAAGTCTAATCCAAATATTAAAATATCATCTACATATAAACTAATATGATACGGGCTCCATCATTTTCTTTTCAATATTGTTAAACTTAATTATCCTAAAGTCATAATTTAAAATCACATTATCAAATTTCTCATACCGTTGCTTTAAAGTTTACTTAAAAATATAAATAGATTTTACTAAATTAAAAAATTTATGTTCTTAACCTTTCATTATAAAACCTTAAGTTGTTTCATATATATTTTTTTTCTCTAAATCTCCATTTAAGAAAGTTGTCTATACATCAATTTTGTAAATGATTAGATTATAAATTGATGCTAAGGCAATCAATATCCTAATTATTGTAATACTAGTAATAGGTGAATATGTGCTAAAGTAATCTATTCCTTTTTTTTAAGCAAAACTTTTAGTTACTCTCCTCATTTTATACATATCTATAGTACCATCAAGTTTAAACTTTTTTTCTAAATACCCACTTGTAATCTATTGCATTATTTCTAGGAGGAAGATCCATTAAAACCTAAGTATTATTTTGAACAATAGAACCAGAATAATTATTAATGGATTTTTTTTCTAAAAATGTGCATCTATAGAAACCATAGCTTCTTTGTAAGACGTAGGATCTCTTTCCACTAGAAAAGTCTTGTCCAAAATTCTTAGCTATTCTAGATCTTTTACTTCTTCTAATTTCAACTTGTGATTCATCAGTAGTCACACTACTAGATAGTTGATCACTAGTTAAAGTTTGATTATAACTTATAGGCTTCTTGACTTTGTTTATGAAAGAAAAAATATCTTCAAAAAAAGTTGCTTTTCTAGATTTTATTATTGAGTTATTAGAAATTCCACTAACTTTAGAATTTAAAACTAAGAATCTATTAGCACTACTTTTTTAGGCAAAGCCTATAAAAATAGTATCTATAGTTTTAAGGCCTATCTTATTTCTCTTGGGATTGGGAATGCCAACTTTTTCTAGGAACCTTACACTATAAGAATATTAAGATTACAAGCTCTACCATTCCAAACCTAATACAGAGTCTTTTTTTAATCTTTTAGTATTACCTTAATTTTGTATAAAACATATAGATAGCATTGCTTCCCTCTACAAGTTCTAAGGTAAACTAGAACTTAACAACATCAAATTTCCTGTATCCATTAAAGTTTTATTTTTTCTTTCAGCAACACCACTGGATTATGGTGATATAGAGGGGTTACCTCATGTATAATTCCATTCTCTTCACAAAAAGTATTAAAAGCACTAAATGTATGTTCTCCTCCTCTATCAGATCAAAGTTTCTTAATCTTTTTCTCTAATTGATTCTCTACCTCGTTCTTATACACGTTGAATTTATCAAAAACTTTATCTTTTGTCTTAATCAAAAATACATAATAATATTTTGAACAATCATGAATAAAAGTCACAAAATATTTATTACCACCTCTAATGCATGTTCTATTGGAATCACAAACATCATTATATAAGTTCTAAAAGTTGAGTATTCCTTTCTACAAACTTAAAAGGCTTTCTAGATTATTTAGCTTGCACACAAATTTCACACTTATTTTTAATATCAATTTATGTCTTAAATACTAAACCAAGATCCACTATTCTTTTAATCTTCTTTAAGTTCACATGATCAAGTTTCCCATACCACATATTAGTAGTTTTAACACTAAGAACTTCAAAAATTTTATTGAAACTTGAAACATTTTTCAACTTAAATAAACCATCACAAATATATTTCTTTTAGCCACAAATACATTGCTTTTGGAAATTATTACTCTATTAACTTTTACACAATTTTGTATCTCCACTAATAAAATTTATCCTTACTCTAGGTACGTGTCTCTCATCCTTACGAGTTAAAATCTTTCCAAAGGTTATCTTTAATTCAATATCACTAACACCAAGTATTTGTGCAGTAGAAATATTGCCTAAATTTGCACTTTCTCTAGTAAAGTGCTAATAATTTTTAAAATATCCTTATTCAAAACAAACATGTACATTTACACTCGAATATAACCACCATTCATTATTTTCAAAAGAAAAGTTAACACTTACATTATTAAGATTATACTTAATAATGGGTTCACCCAAAATGTTCTTGTCTTTTATTTTATGAACTTGGTTCTTTTGTCATTTTCTAAAATATTTAAGTTTAGACTTATGAATATTAGTCGTGTTAAAGTAAAAATTCTTAGTTATATGTTTGGTCCTTCCACAAACATAAGCATGGCCTATCCTCCTTGCCTTTAGAATTCTTAGGATTGTTATGGTGAGAATTTTAGTTGATCTTAGTGAGACGATAACTAATGCATTTCTTATTATTCCTTGAGCTTTCTACTAGGTTTACCTTAGTAGTCTCATTTTCACTTACATTATTGAATCTATTTTTCTCTTCAATTCTAAGTGAATTAATCACTTGTACCATGGTAGCTTCTCATTGTCTATGCTTAAGAGACTCTATAAAAAATAACTAGTGGGTAACTTATCTATTAAATGAGATATCTTATGATGTTTATTAAGTTTGGTGTCATTTTTCTCAACCTTTCTCAAAAGTTCTTGAAAGTTAAGAATTTGGTCAATCATGTGTTTTGAGTCTTTTATCTTATAATTATTAAAACTAGACACAACAAATTTATCTATACTAATATCCTTTACCTTATAAACAGCTTATTGTGAACTCTTCATTACTAAAGAATTATAAAAACAAAGGAATATGCAATCTAAATATATAACACAATTTGTTAAAATAAAATAACTAGAAAAAATATACAAAATTATATGCAATATAGTAAATATTAATTCAAATTGAAAAAACTATAAAGTACCAACTAATTATAATAAATTTATTAAATAAACATTAACACCTAAGGGAGCAATTTTTTATTATAAAATTACTCTTTTTAAAAAAAATGCAAATAATTTAATAGTTTTAAAATTATTATTAAAACACAAACTAAAAATAAAGAAAACATATTTGTTCTTTTAAAAGAACTTTATGTTACATAAAATTATAAAAATATAATTTTATCTTTGGGCAATAAAGAATTCAAATGAAACACAAACTATTTCTAACAAATTAAATAGTATTGGTTAAAATAATTTAAAATTGGAGAATAATTTTTTATCTATAAAAATAATCTATGTTTATAACTCTCAAAATTTGTAAGAAATGTTTTCATAAATTTAATTATTATAAAATGTAATGAATTTGAGAAAACTAAACTCAATACAAGAAATTAACTCTTAAAAAAGTATCTACATTTTATTTCTAATTGCATAATAAGAGGTAAATAAAATTAACAAAGCAAAGTAACTAACAAATTGCTAATAACAAATATCTCAATTCAAACAAAATAATAAATATATCAATTTACAAAATCAAGACAAATAATAATAAGCCATAATCTTACGTACAAATATTAAGACGCTCTTTGGCTTTATAATGTTGGTCACATGTATAAATTATATTTTATCCCTTACGCATATCATAAAATCATGTGGAATAGAAAATTTAACTATACAAATAAAATAGTAAGACTAATACAATTTTAAACAAGAAATAAAATTTGGCCTGTGCAATAGAGAGACTCACATGTAGCACTGTACTAAAGTCAAAGAGATTTTCCTGTGCAGGTAAATATGGTTTTTCTCAACTCTAAGAAACAACTCAAATAATCTTAGCCACTATTGTTTATGAGCACAATCCCAAAAAAAAGAAGAAAAAAAATCAAGTCTTATAATGTCGAAGTTGTAGGAAAATAGTGTATGTAAAATTTTAGAATATGAGTTTAAGATGTATGCATAAATTTAGAGCAGGGAAAGACCCCTTTATATAGTAGTAAGGCTTAAGGTTTTAATTTCAATATTAATTTTGCATTATTATAATGTCAAATATTTTTGTAACTCTAATATTAATGTGTAATTTACATTTGAAATTTGTAAGTCTTAGAATTAATTTTGAATAACATGAATTTGAATTTTAAAATTTGTAACTCTAAGAGTTTTATTATCTGTATTAAGTTTTATAACTCCTTAAGTAATTTAATTTCAATATAAAGTTTTAAAACCTTTTTATATCTAGTAATCCCCCACAAAAGTTTGAAAACCTTTTATGCGTATTAAGTTATATACAATAATTATATATTGCAACAATCTATTATACGATTGATATATGTGCCTTTTGAGTTTGAACCTATATTTAGTGTAAATAACATATATTTGATAAATTTAAATGAACTATATCTTGTACTCGATTCCCTTGACTAAAATTTAACTATTACACATATAATAATGACAAAGACTTAATTTTGTGAGTTAGCATTATTAATAGCAAGCTATAGACATCAATAATTTTTATTTTAAAATTTGAAAAATATTTTTTTAAAAATTAAGAAAAAATGTGCCTTACTGATGGGGCACGACCCAATGGGCTAGCGTGTCATGTCAACCTAGATACCATAACTCACTTGAGCCGGACATTTGTGGACTGTGCTAACGTAGTATGACCCACTTGCTATGTCTAGGAAGAATTATTTAATCATCATAAATGTCATAATTGAATTTCGTTAAAGGAAGACTTACTTTGCTCGTGATTGTGAAAAGAAATTATACTTCCTTTTTATTAAATTTTAAAAAACGTTTATATATATATATATTAGGGAGCAAATGGAATATTTGAAATTAAAAAAACCTGTGACAAGCAAAAAGAAAATTTTTGTTGCAAACCGAGCACACTCGTCATTTATCAAGTGGTTAGATAGTAAAGTGAGAATTCAAATTATAGTATTTTCAGTAAATGAAAAATAGTTGCTAACTCATTTTAACTTGTGAAATTGAAACTATAGGTATCCAAAATGTCTAAAATAGTAGGCTAATTGATAGTGAGGTGTTAGACAAATAAACCTCACTTTTAGTTCATGTCATATTGAAGATATAAGTTATTTTTATTTTGTATCAAGAGATCGGGACAACAATGGTGATACAGAAAACACTTGGGTTTGTGTTATTGCTAAGGGTAGGTACCCAATTCCTAATAAAAGGATTTACTCATACGACTTTATAATGCAAATACATTTTTAAAGTTTGATACGAAATCTGCATTATGGAAAATTCAAATAAATATGATATAATATAATATTATAACAAATTAGAACAAAAGATCATAACAAATTTGAACTAAAGATCATTGATTCATTGATAGGAAAATCATTTAGCTACAATAAACTTTAAGCTTGAACACGATACTAAAAAAAAACAATTACAAGTTTTGAAGCAAAGCAATAAACCTTTTTAAAGCAAACTACAAAGATCAAATACTTTAAAAATAAGATAAATTATTTTGGGAACAAGCAAGCTTTTTTGTCCTCCAAAGGAGGTCCTAGTCTTTTTATATTATTCTAACTGTTAAGATGTCAAGACTGTAGCTAATTCGGTCATTAATTAACTCTTCTTAGCAAAAAATTCTTGATTCAATGGTGAAGCTTGATTATTTTGAGGTGAATATTTTTTTTAGTCTATTGAATAATTAATTCTTCACTAATATGAGATATATTGTAGCCATTCCATTAATTTACTTGAATTGTTTATGTTAATGTTAAAACAAAACTTCTTTAACAAACAAAATAATCTTAGCACTTTATCCAAGGAATGTAGAACTAAGAGTAAAATTTGAGTTCATAGGTATATGGACTTGATAAATCATTTGTTTGAAGGATTTAAAAACATCTTGAATCTGTTGAGGGTATATTTCTTGAATTGGTTCAAAACAATTCGAACCAGAGTCACAACTAATTAGAAAAGTATTTTTTAGAGGAATAATGAAAATTTATAAACCATGAGTGATTATATGAATGGAGGTATAAAACATTATACCAAGCATTTGTGTAATTAAAATAATTATAGGATTGAACAATGAGAGGTGGAATGAAAGATTCCTATTTTGATAAGGTTTTACATGCTATACTTGAAGGGTTAAAACTTTAATTATTTTGAGTTTTAAATGAGTAATCTGATTAGATTTTTGGTCTCTGTTGTGGGTTAGTTCAATTGAGTTGTGTCAATCAAAATTATTTCATACCATTCTCAGGATTTTGATGAAAACTAGGGGATGAAATGAAAACCATAGCTGATAGGAAGAATTGAATCTATTATTTGGTCTAATGTTTGATTTTTGAAGATTTCATCTTCAATTGGTAGTATATCCAAAAAGGATTTTTCTTTCTTGATATATCAATGCGATGATTCTGAAGTAGATGATAAAGCTTTTTCCAAGGACTTAATAGTTGAATGGGTGGTTTTCCAGGAGGCTGGTCAAGTTGTTGAATGGACTTAGCAAAGGTTTTTTTTTTTTATAAAAAGAACTAGGCAAAGGTTTTGATGGTTTGAAATTGAGATTTTTGAGTGGCTTGAAAATTTTCCTTTTCTTAAGCATTTGTAATAGTAATAGATTTTTTAGTTTGAGTAGGCTTTTGAAAATTCTCTCTTGTTAGTCAGATTGGAATACTCATTTTGTCCTTTCTCTTTATAAAAATTCTCTTATAAAAAAATAAAGTAAAGAATTTTGATCTCTTTCTATAAATTCGTTTGAAAATCGAAAGTTGACAAAATGGCTTGCCAGCTTGCAAAATTTGTTTTGAAGCTAAATTTTAAACATCTTTTTGTAAGATTTTTTTAGCGAACTTGCAATCCATACATATTAAAAGTTCTTTATTGATAATGTTATCAATAAAATAATTTTTGAACACATAAAATAATTGATAAAATTTTCTTTTTAACAACTGAATAAGTTTTTTGTGGAACAAGCCGGGTGCTCGAATGATAACTTAACAATAATTTTTTATTATTTGACTTTTCTTTGAGTATGTACTTATAACCTTTATATTTAATGTATCTGTTTTAAGTACGAGTGATGTATAAGGAGATGGTATAGAAAGATAAGGTATTGACCGAACATGGGACTTACCTTTTTTACAATATAGAATGATTGAGATTATGGATGATTATTATTAAAAAGTTAATGATTCAATAATTTTAGTTTAAGAATTGAAATGAATATTAAAGTGGAGAGTCATAAGAAGTTTAGAATGTGTGGGACACGTATAGAGAAGTCTAAGATATGTGGGACACAAAGGGAGAAGTGAAACGGGACTTGAAGACTCGAAGGAAACGAAGAAATCGCGAGAGAGTTTCTAGCGTTGCGGCGCTTAACACAGAAGACCAGCGCCGTGGCGATGGGCACGAGAAGGGCCAGCACCGCAGCACCTAGGGATGAGCGCCGCGGCGCCCAGACGCGTCAGGATGTCCGTTTTGGTTAGGGATTTCGAGTTTTGTGAAGTTTTGAACTTCCAAAACAAGTGGACTCTTACTCCAATAAGGAATAGGGTTAGTAAGTACGAAATACACCCTATATAAACACTTATAAACCCTTGTTTAAGATTAAGCATCTAAGGTTTCAAGATGTAACCATAAGAGAGAATAGAAGAGTTAGGTAGGCACTAAGTGCGTGGTGTACTAGAGTGTAACATTTGGGGAGTGTTTTTTCTTTAGGTTCTTTGAGTGAATAAAAGAGAAACATCATAGATCCTTTTGACTTAGATGTTCAGGCTATTCTTGTGTTCCTTGTAAAAATCTCTTATGAGAAGATACTAAGAGGTCTTAGGGAGTCATGGTGATCAAGGGTAGATACTTAGAGGTCTCTATAAGAGATACTAAGGGGTCTTGTAGGATTATTGATGATGTAAGAAGATACTTAGTGATCTATTTTAATAATAAGAAGCTGGATCATGGATTCTTCGTGAACGTAGGCAATTTTGAGTCGAACCACGTATATCTTGTATCTTATTTATTGGTTTGTTTTTTTTATCTTTATTGGTGTGTTAATCTTATGTGTTCTTTTTTATGGTATCAAGTTATGATTTTCTGTTGCGCATAGAATAAAAAGGGGTATCAAAGTTGTGGCTTAATTGATACCATAGAGATATCAAATTGAAGTGCATAACGTGATATTCGCAACAAATACTTTTTCTAATTCTTTGAAATAATTGTGCACACATTTTTTTTTATTTTTGGAATGAAGTCATATATATAATTAAGACAATCTATTGTTGAAGTTAATTTTTATCTGCAATTTTATTTAGAATTTATTAACAAAATCTAAATATCTCTGAATTGGCTTAATTATCCCTTGATATATTTCATGTCCAAAAATTTGACTTTAGTTTGAAGTAGTTTTAAATTTGATGTTGATAGAATTGATCCATTTTTTTTAATTGTACTAAAAACTTTATTTAAATATTTGAAATGTTCTGTGATATTTGACAAAAATATTAAGACATCGTCCATTGCACTATGAAATAAGGATTAAAAATTTCATTCATTATATTTTGATATTAAGGTGCATTTTTTAGTCCAAAAGAAATTCATTCCATTCTATTGCTCAAAGGAAACATTGAAAGTAGTCTTATATCTATCTTTTTCATCTATTTGAATTTGCAAGAATCCAAATTTCATATCAAACTTTGAAAATAATTTTACATTATAAAGTTGTTTAAGTAAATCTCTTTTATTAGGAATTGGATACCTAATCCATTTGAAGTACTTTATTTAATGGTTTGTAATTTGTGACTAGCCTAGGTGCTCATCGTTCTATTTTAGCTTGATTTTGAACATAAAAAGCTAAACATAACTGAGAGGATTTTGATTTTCTTATGAGATTTTTATCTAATAAAATTTGAATTTCTTTTTTACAATATTCTAGCAATTCATGGTTCATTTGAATTAGCCTAGCCTTTGTTGGGATTAGTTTTTCATTAAAATCTTTAATATATGGAAGGCTTATTGAATGTTTATTGCAATTCCAAAAGGCATTTAGGAAATCTGAGCAAACTCCTTTGAGGAACTATTCTTCTAATGTTTTAATTTTTGTTTTCTTGAATTTCTATAGATTTTAATTGTTGTAGACAACTGATTTCTTTTGCCATGAATTGAATGTGTTTTTTTGGAATTGAATTGATGTTTGGGGTATATAGTTGAAGCTTTTAATTCATTAATTTCTCTTCTTTTGGTGAGACTATAAATTTGAGTTTTATTGTTTTGTCTAGAATTTGTGTCATTATACTGGTCGAGTCTACTGTGAAAGGATAAATTTGAGTTCAAAATGGAGTTCCTAATATGATAATATGAGTAATATTTTTTAACTAAGATAAATGTATTTTTAAAGCATGGTCCATCTTGACATATATGAGCATTTGATAGTTTATATTTATGTTTAATCTAATTCCTGATGCTCCATATAATTTTTTTAGAGTTTTTTTTATAGTATTTTGTAGGGATTAAACCTTCTTGAATTTAATTCTAATCGGCTCCTGAGTCTATTAAACGTATTGTTTGAATTTTAAAGTATTGTCAATGGCTAAAGTTATGAAACAAAACCATTCTTGAAATTTTATTTTTGTTATCGAATTTATAAAGTTGTTACCTTGTGTTTGAGGTGTAGAAGTTTGAGGAGTATGTTGATATATAGCTTGAAGATTTACATATCTATTATTAAGTATTATGTTTTCTGATTGAAGTTGTTTTATCTGAACTTTAATATTTCTTATTCTTCTTGGAAATCTCGAATTGTCACTATTTTTGGAGTTTTTTTTTTAAATTTATTAAAAATATTTTGAATGATATAAAGTTCTAAATCTTTTGTGATTTTATGGTTTTCAGCTAAAATTATGTCCTTTAATTTTAATAAACATTCTTTCTTTATTTGTTCATCTTGAGTTTTATCTATTATTACTAATAAGAATGTTTTTTAATAATTGGATATTGTGTTTATTTGATTTAATGAGCACAAGCAATTTTTTATGCAGTTACTTGAACTATCTGAGACATCTAAGTAGTTATGTGAAGTTTCTTGGATTTCAAATATTTGATCTTCTAATTTTGATTCTGAACATGATGTTTCTTGATTTAAACAGTTCAGTATTTGAATTTTTACCTATTGCTAATTCATTTAGCCTTTTTGAGACTTTCATTGATTCTTGTAGTGTCATTTTTCCCCACATTTGAAGCAAGTGGGTGCTTTGATTTTTCTTGTTTTTTTAATTTGTGACAGAGTTTTTGATATTTTTCTTAATTCTTTTTATAATAATTTTTTATAAGATTTGGATTTGTATGTTTTCTTGAATTTTTTGTTTTGAGGGTGTAATAATTTTTTCATAACCATATTGAGTACAAAAATCCTAATTCCTTTCTTGATTGTTGAAATCTTGATTTCAATTTTAATTTTAATTTCAAATCATTACATAATTCTAACCTTTTATTGATAACATAGTTATTTCACCATAAGCATTTGATCATAAGGAATATAGCAATTATTGAGTTATCTAATTTTTGTTCTAACCTTTTTAGCAAATAATTTTGGAAGCCAAGAAATGAATCTTTCTTTCCAAAATGATTGATTACAATCATTTCTAAAAAATATTCTTGTTACGAATAAATCCTTGTACCATCTAAAGTTTTGAAGTGTTGGACATAT
Source organism: Ailanthus altissimus (assembly GCA_946807835.1). Classification (NCBI taxonomy): domain Eukaryota; kingdom Viridiplantae; phylum Streptophyta; class Magnoliopsida; order Sapindales; family Simaroubaceae; genus Ailanthus; species Ailanthus altissimus. Next base: position 7,986,605 of record OX327690.1, on the reverse strand, counting down.
GAGATTTATGAAATTTTCTCCTGATCTTTTTTGAAATTAAATTAGGTATCATATGAAATGTTTAGTTATTGCATAAATTAATGTATTTATTGAATCTGGTTGCCTTGTTAAATGACTTGTATTTTCTATTTTGATTGTGTTTTGAATTGTTTGCCCATTATTTTTAGTGAGATAATGATCTCACCAATCTTTCAATTGACCAGTGAAATGGATATTAATATGTTTGTGATTTGAGAGTTTGTGACTTTTTGAATTTTTTAGGCAATGGCCACCATTAGTATTTCATGGAGTAAATTAAGTATTTGATATTCACTCGTTTCATTTATATTCCATTCATAAATTGAAGAACCACCATATTTGGAATTTATGTATTGGTTTCTTTTTTCAAATTGAATATCCATGGGTGTGGGTCTAGGATAGTAATTTTTAATTTTTGGAGTTTGAAATTTTGAATGTAATTTGTTGATTGATAGGTTTTTAAATTGATTTTCTAAATTATCCAAGTCTTAATTTTTTGTTATACCTAGATTATTATCTAAAACATTGATTTGACTTGTAGAAATTTTATCAAATATAATTTTTAGCTTTTCTAATTTTTTTGATATTTGATCTAAAATTTTATTAGAATTAGTATTTTTAAATTTTGGAAGTTTATCTACAGAGATTTCTATAAGTTTGAATAATTGTTATGTTTTATCTAAAATGTAACTCGTTGTATTTAATAATTTTGGGTTAGAGACTTGATTTTTTTATTTTATTTAATTGTTCTGCTATGCTATGCAATATTTGGTTTTTATAATTATTTTTATGTAACAATGATCTTTGATATTTGTTAGCAGTTGGATATTCTTTGAAGGGTGAGGCTATTACTTAACTACCAAAGTGTGGAAATTTGACTTCTGCTGAGGGCGAATGATTACTTTGGGAGATTTATTTAGATGTGCTAGAATGTCATTCTTTTACATATCTTTAGACTACAACTAAAATTGAATATTGATTAGGTAAGATCTGTATTAATTCATTATTGAATAACCATGTAAAAAAATGGAATATTTTGCTTACCTGGTATATAAATGAATAATAAATTTCTCTTATCGAATTCTTTGTTCTTCATTAAATATATTAAAAAAACCATTGTACATTTTGTTTGTTTAATTCTGAATTAAATTTAATATTCAATAATTCTTTATCTATTACAAATTATGTTTTAATCATATTTAATTCAAAGTGAAGTTAATTAATCTGACTTTCATTAAGAATCTCACTTCTAGTGAGCGATGTTAGATTATTTTAATAAATTGGTTGTAGTATATTAGAATTGAAATTGACACTTTTTAATTTTACCAAATTCTTCTAATTGTATATAATAATAGAGATTAAAGAAATTTAAACAAAAATATTTTATATTGAGTTTTATCCCTTTATCAGAAGAGAATTTTATTTAAATGAATTAGTCAAAAAATTCTATTATTTTAAATAATTGAGATATGTTTTGAAAAATAAAAAGATTGAGGCTCAGTTAAGTATTAAATTTTTGCTTTAGATAACTCACCCCAGGAATAGTTCTTGGAATGATACAATTTGACTAACTTAAAGCTCCTAGATTAAGAGTTGTTGACATTACCTTATTGTATATTTTATAAAAAATAACTACTCCTTGAATATTTTCACTCTTGAAATTCATATTAGAGATTTTAACATTAAGTGTTAAAGTTTCTATTGAGTTGTTGGATGATATACTAAAATTTAGAAAGCAATTGAAGTAAATTAGTCTTTTTGTTAGATTTGACTCTACTAAGACTAGTAATGATCTTGAAAATATTTTATGTCTAACATCACCAAGGCAAATTAAGGCTGAAGTGTCTAGTCATAATCTTTGTGGTGGTTTAATTATTATTTGGACTAAATCTATATTAAGAATTTTTTTTTTTTTATGGACTTTTATGATTTCTTAACTAAATAATTGTATTGATCGGGTATTCTTTTGAAAAGGAATCGTCTATTCTACTGTTTTGATTGAATAGTATAATTTAAACTTAAATGTGTTTTTACGATATATTTTATCTTTTGAAACTTTTAAAATTGACCATAGATGTTGTTCCATATCTTTAATATTTATTACCTCACTATTTAATATATTTGATTCATTCAATGTTGAAGATTCTAAATTGTTATATCTTTTTTTTATCTTATTCGTCTAAATAGAGTGCTCATTATTGTTCTCGAATTTATTCATATTTGTTTTAAAATAATATTTTAATAATCTACAAGACTGCCCTCTGGAACTATCCTAATACCTAAATAAATAAATGGACTGAATAATCGGTTTAATAGGGCTGACCAACATATTAATACTTTTTAGTGTTAATTAAAAAAATATTATTAAAACAATTATTATTAAAATATTAAAATATTTAATGAACAATATTTAAATGACAGTTGTTCACATTTATAATTACGTGACTTGTTTATCCACAAATGTGAATCAGAGTGGCGCCTTTACAGAATCATCTCTAAAATATATGGTTGTGGTTTTTCGTATAAATGCTATGAATGCTAATTAGAATATATTAAACTTGTGGTTTTTCGTATAAATGCTATGAATGCTAATTAGAATATATTAAACTTGTGATTGTAGCTTTGTTACTATTTAAAATTTTAAAAAATTGTACCTTGCCCATAAACATGACTCAATAGGCTTGCGTGTCATGTCAACTTAAGTACAGTAGCTCATTTTAGTCAAATTTTCGTTGACCGTGTTGACATGGTATGATCCACTCACAATGTTTAGAAAGAATCATTTAACCATCATTAATGACATAATTGAATTTTGTTAAAGAAAGACTCACTTTGTTCATAATTGTGAAAAGAAATTATACTTCTTCTTTATTAAATTTTGAAAAACGTTTATCCATAAATATTATGCACATGGAATATTTGAAGTTAAAAAAAACCTGTGACAAGGAAAAAGAAATTTTGGTTGCAAACAGAACACACTCGTCATTCAGAAAGTGGTTAGATAATAATAATAAGAGAATTCATGTTAAAGTATTTTCAGTAAATGAAAAATAGCAGCTAACTCATTTCCACTTGTGAAATTGAAACTACAGAAATCCCAAATGTCTAAAATAGTATGCTATAAGCGAGGTGCTTGACAAATAAACCTCACTTTTAGTTCATGTCATATCAAAGATATAAATTATTTTTATTTTGCAGCAAGAGATCGGGACAACAATGATAATACACAAACAAGACGCCTGGGTTTGTGTTAATGCTAAGGGTGTCCATCAGTTCAGATATGATGTTTTTTTGTCAGAATCCAATATAACCCAGTCATAAAATAAAATTTTCATTTTTGATATGATTCGATCCAATTTGGATTGAAATTCAATTCAATGAAAACAATCAAATAAAATCTAATTAATACAATAGTTATAAAAATCATAAAATATAAACATTGGACATAATCACATGACTAAATAATCAATTTCACTAAAACAATGTATAATTATATTTCTTTATTCAAAATAGTAAAAAACTTCCTTTCACGGACGCTAAGCACTGACGTAGGAACATAGCTTTATCAACAAAGGGTGGACATTGGGTGGGGAGGGAAGGAAGAGGGCTTGGCGCGTTTCTTAACACGATTGTCTATTCCTTAAGACATAGAGATCCGCATAGGACATATCCTGGTGAGCTCGAGGCGTTTCGCTCAAGAGGTTAATGAATTCTGACTTCTAACAACGATCAATCATGTGGGTGGGGTGAGACGTATGTGCATCTAATTCGAGCTTGATTAGAATTATTAGGAAGTGCACTTATTTTCTTGTATTAAGGCGTGGAAGTATATATTGCGACACAACTAAAGCAGAGGACCTCCAGTTGTGATAGAAGCAAAATGAGGAATTAGTTCGTCACGGTTTGGTATACCTAGTCCAAGCCAAGTAATAAACCTAAACACCAATAAAGTAAGGGTTTATGGATCAGTTTATCGCTTTATCATTCTTGTTAAAAATACTATGTTTCCCCGCTTCTTCTTTTTGTAAGCCTACTTTTTGCTTTCTTCGTCTAATCTAGTCTATCTTGCTTTTCTTTATTTGCCTTGTTTTAGAATTTGCTCATCTATTAGTTGAGCCTTTATCCTAAAAGTGATTTTCTCAAGAGATTTAGAAAACTAGGGAATTGTGAAGGAGGTTGTCACAAAAGTGAGGACGGTATTTCATTTGCTAGGGCTTTTCACTACATATTCAATGGGAATAAGGAAAATTTTTTCATTTAGCACGATGCAACCTGTATAGGGAGCGGAGTGTTGTTCATGTCACAACTACTATGTTGGTTTCTGCTTCGATATTTTCATTGATTGTAGCTAATCTGATTCAATTGTGACAATAGCCGATAGCAAGCAGCTTGTATTCGTATAATAAAATAAGAAGAATGTGGTGTTTCTTGCTTTCAAGAAAGTAAGCATAGCGATACAAAATGTGAGAGTAATTCGTCATTAAAGAAATAGATATTTTAAGAAGTTATAATAGAGTGATCGCAATAGCAAACTTAGTTCAAGTGAACCTTCTTTTCTTAAAGGCTTAGGCAAAAGAAGAAATTTATACTCGCCCAGACAGAATAGCTCCCGAAAGGAGAAGGATATTGAGTAGACGATTGATGTAATTAATCCTCTACTATATCTTTCGGAGCAAGCATTCCTATCTCTGTCACAACTTATTAGGAAACTATGTGTCTAGATCATAGAGAATTGTCTTTGGTCTCCCAAACTAATTTGTGGCAACCTTCGCCAAACGATCGATAACGCTAGTCGTTACTCCCATTGAGGCTAGGAAGTAAGCCCCTACAACCCATTCTTTTTTCCCTGGATTATATCTAATGTAATATTAAATAGCTATTTTTTCAAGAATTTTAGTCCAATTGTTTTGATAAACTTTAATTATGGCTAGTCTAACAATAATTCTTTAATATATTTCTTGCTTAAAACATCGTTAATCCTATTTATAAAGGTGAGGCTTGATGGATAGTTGTTGAATCATGCCACATAATTCTAGCAAAAATAAAAGTTACAAAACAAATCATATAACGAGTGTAGACGAAGCTCGAATAACAGAGCAACTAATGCTTTCTTGTCCCATTGTTCTTAGTTTTTTCTCTTTCTTTCTTTTCTCTTATTTTTTAGTTTTTTTTTTATCTTTCTTCTTTTATTTTTCTTTGCAACCGTGTATACAGCAATGTCTATAACGACGACCAGTAGACGATAGCCTGACAGATCAATTGACGAGAGCATATCTCCGGCTCTAGCCAAGGCTCGTCGCCTTGCAGCTCTGCCAAGTACTTGCTGCCATTTTGCTGACCCATTCACTCACCGCCACCGCCCTTCTCTTTTTCACCTAGTTCTAATAGCCGCTGCCCTTGTAACTCTTGGTGTTGTGTGCGTATGCAGTGCTTTGGGTGATTGTATACATAATTAAATAATATAATAATAGCATATCACATATGCAACATAACGAAATTAATACACATTAAAATAATCTCATTACACTAATGAGATTAAAAAACTTATGCTCAAAACGTACTTTAAACAATTCTAGTTGAGACATAGTGAGCTTCCTTAAATTAGAATAATAACTTTCTATTTTGAAAATATTTGAAATAACTCTTGTTTTTTATTTCTTTCTTTCTCTCGAGTATAAATTACTTTGCTTATATTGCTTTTAATTTCTCGGTTAACATTTAATCTTTTAAAAGCATTTACAATTGACTATCTTTCTTGCGCTATAAATCTTAACCATTTATAGTGTTTGTTACCATTGCCAATAACCAATTAAAATAAATGTTTAAAGCGTGACACAATCATTTATCATACTAATAACAACTTTAGATATGCTTAGTCATAATAATATTTTGCTGGCAAAACATAAAAACAATTAGTGGCTTGAATTGATAAACTACACGCCACCTCTATTGCACTTAAACATTATGTCAATAATTGCAATTTGAATTGATTCATTTGCTTAAACTTTTCTTTGGCTAATAAAAAAGCAAGAAGTTTACATTTGCTTTGATTTCGTCCAATGAAAACAAAAAATGGCCAATTCATTTTATTCATCAAATAAAACAATTCATTAGATTAAGTATAATAACAGAATAATAATTTAATAAAACAACAATATTTTTATTTATTTATCTACCAATCTCCAATTTAATACTTATACATATTATTGGCACAAGTTGAAGCATATATTAGATGAATAAAAGTGTCTAGTCTTTTTTGGTATAATCTTAAGTTTAACACTTAAACTTTAGCTATTTTTCAAGAGATCTTGAAATAAATAAATCTTTTTTAAAAACTTCGTGAATCGAACAATTCAATCTAGTGTGCTACCCACATGTTTAACACGTACACTTCATATAGTAAAACTCCCTAGATTCACACCCATTTTATCTTATAGAACATTTTCGTAAGTTCATAACCAATGCCTACACACATATTATGAATAGTACAAAGTGGTGAATTGAACCATATAAGTTAAGGTTAATCCATATTTATACAATCTCTCCGTTATTGATATCCTGGAAGAGTGATGATATAGATCAACACCGTTAAGTTCCTTATTGCTAAACTATAAATGTATCTCTTTGATTCGTATTCTGATAAACAATATTTGCAAACTCCTTTGCAATATTATTTATACCATAGGAAATACTTTTCTGAGTTTAATTCTTATGACCATAAGACTTTCTATAACACAACTTTAGAGCATCTGGATATTTGACTCAACTATATGAACTGATGGATCCAATGTCTACACACACCGAACTCCATAAGCAAATCTAGCAACACCCAACAGTCAGACCATAAAAGGTCTCTGACATGTGTGAAACTTATGTATGGTAGATCACTCACAAGCCCACTGTAGTGCTCAAGTTAAAGGACTACGAATACTACTCAACTTGAGACCCTCCACTAATGGATTTATAAGATATCTATTGAAGGTCTTCATTGAGTCTTGTTCAGTATCCAATCCTTACTAAATACTTGTATATTTGTACGAGCTTCGACTAAGCTCATGATCTGATAAGATTAATCATGTGGATAATCCAGATATAGATATACACTAATCTATATTAATCGGTTCTATTCGATAGACACTACATCGATGGAAATAGATCAAGAATATATAATTTGAAAACATACTTACACAATGATATTTTCTAGTAATGCTTGCAATGTTTTTGTAACTATGTCATTTATTAGTATATTCCTAGGTTTTTGTCCTATTTCAGATAAAGTTCAAACTCTTTAGACCTGATCTGAACTCCTTTAGATCAGTGTATCCTGTTATTTGTAAGTCATTTTCTCTGTATATGAAAAACTTGTCATTTGTACCCTTAAGGTATTTAAGGACATATTTGACTACCAATTTGGCTGTCACCTGGATCAGACTGGTACCAGCTTGTAACACTTACATCCATACTAATATCAGGTCTCGTACACATCATAACATATATCAAGCTTCCAACAGCTAATGCATAAGGAATATTAGAAATTCTAACCATTTCATCTTCCCTTTGAGGACACATCTTCCTCAAAAGATGAATGCCATGTCTAAAAGGTAAATTAACTGTCTTACAGTTACTAAAATTGTACCTTTCCAGGACACTATCAATGTACGAAGATTAGGAGAGTCCTATCAGTCTCCTAGATCTATCTCTATAAAGCTTTATACTCAGTATATAGGAAGCCTCTCCCAAATCTTTCATGTAGAAATTCTTACTAAGGTAACTTTTTACTGATTGTAACATACCGATATCATTCCCAATGATCATTATGTCATCCACATAAAGAAGTAAGAAGATAACCATGCTCTCATTGACTTTTTATATATATATATATATGCCTCATCTTCGTTTTTGATAAAACTAGACCATTTGATTACCTCATTAAAACAAAGATTCTAGCTTCGGGAAGCTATAAATAGACTTCTTAAGTTTGCATACAAGACTAGAAGGAAGGCTGAATGTAAACCATTCTGGCTATTCCATGAATATCTCTTCCTTGAGATAACTATTTAGGAACGCCGTCTTTATATCCATCTGCCAAATTTCAAAGTCATAGTATGCAACAATTGCCAATAATAACCTTATTGACTTAAGCATCGCAACTGGTGCAAAGGTTTTCTCAAAATTGATCTCTGATTGTTGAGTATAACCTTTTACTACTAGACGGGCTTTGAAGATCTCTACCTTTCCATCGGGCCATATTTTTTCTTATAAACCTATTTATAATTGATAGAAACTATTCCTTTAAGAAGCTCAACCAAGTCCCAGACTTGATTTTGATGCATAGAGTCAAATTTAGATTTCATGGTATCTTGCTATTTTCTCGAATCAATATCTAATATTGCCTCTCTGTAGGTTAGATGATCATTTTCTTCCACTAAGAAAACCTTAGAGGTACCTTCAAATATCATTCCATACCTTTCAGGTTGCCTCGATATCCTTTGTGACCTATGTAAAGGGTGTGTAATAGCTAATTTGCTCGATTGAGCCTATGGTTCCATCTGTGGTTCATTCTAATTGACTTCATTAAGATTAATCTTTCTACAATCCCCACGATCCATGAGAAACTTTTTCTTTAGGAAAGTAACATTTCAAGCAGTAAATACATTTCGTTCATCGAGATCATAGATTTGGTATCCCATTGAGTTGATAGGATAACCAATAAACCGATACTTGTACCCCTGGGTACAAGTTTATCCTGTTGTATAACTTTTATATAAATAGACAGCTCTAAATCTTAAAATATTTAAGACTCGGATTCCTTCCAGTCCATATCTAATAGGGAATAGAGGAAATGGCTTTAGATAAAACGTTGTTCAATATATCAGCAGCAGTTTGTAGACCATAGCCCTAAAGATATTCAGGAAGATCGGTAAATCTCATCATTAATTATACTATATCTAATAAAGTCCGATTCCTCCTCTCCGAAATACTATTGTGCTGTAGAGTAGCTAGATGACTGTACTAAGCGAGAATTCCATTCTCTTTAAATATTCAGAAATTTACTGCCTATGCATTCTCTGCTTGGATCTGATCGAGGGCATTTATCATACATACCAGTTTGTTTCTCTACTCCAAGTCTAAATTCCTTGTCATTTTCAAAGGTTTTAGACTTGAATCTCACAAGAAACACATAACTATATTGTGATAAATTATCGATGAAGGTTACAAAGTATTGAAATTCACCCATAACAGCGTGATTCATTGGACCATATACATCACTATGTATCAGTTCCAATAAACCAGCGGCACAGTGTCCAACACCAGTAAAAGGAGATTTGATCATTTTTCTTTGAAAACACAATTCACAAACTAGATAAGGTTCTATGATGAAGTATTCGACCACCCTTAACCAGACGGGATAGGCTTAATGCCTAAATGACCTAATCTCATATGCCACAATTCTGTTTTGTTTAAAGTTTCCGAACTACTTGCTGTGTTTACTTGTATATTCATGATATTTTGTGTTATATTCAATACATAATGACTATTAATTAACTGACAATCAGCTATCAAAATATTGTGCATATTATATAAATATAAGAAATTATTCTATATATACATATGATAATCATCACTGTTAAGTACAAGAAGGGATGCTAATTGTCTTAAAAATACAAGGTATAAAAAGACAATTATAAATACTATTTCTAACACGAAAGATGTAAATCAAAATGAGAGATGTAAATCAAAATGTCCCATAGTCTCGACTTGAAGGAAATCTCTATTTCCAACACGAAGCTGAATCTTGCCCAGCTGTAACAGTCTAACTTCTCTCAGACCCTGCAATATATTGCAGATGTGAGAAGGAGAAGCAGTATCTAATACCTAGTAAAAATTAGCATCATATGCTAAATAAATGTCAATAATTACTAAATATATACCTGAGGGAGTCTTCTTTACTAAGGCAAAGTATTTGTGGCACTTTCTCTTCCAGTGTCCTTCCTCACCACAGTGAAGACACTTTTCTTTTCTTCTATGGTTTGAATATGAGTCTCCTTTGAGGACTAATCCTAGGTGCTTGCCTCACCTTCTTTTTTTTCTCTCTCATTTAGGCTTCCTAGAAGGCTTAGGAGCAGAAGATGAAGCACCCTGAATAAAGAAGGACAATCTCACCTTGTTCATGCCCTTTTTTGCTATTTTCAACATATTATAAAGTTCAGAATAAGACGGGGTTGTTTCTTGCATATTAAAATTCATTATGAACTGTCTGAATAACCCCAGAAGCGATTAGAAAATCAATCTATTCTCCAGATATTTGTTCAATGTTATGTCCATCGTCTCAAACCTCTTAATTATAGAAATCATATTGAAGACATGGGGACTGACTGGATTGCTATTAGAAAATCTACACTGAAAAAGTGATTTAGCAACCCTATTTGCCTCAACTTGTGGACGATCCCCAAATAGCTTATTTAGATGTAGCATAATGCTAAAAGCACCACGTATATGAGTATGCTCTATCTGTAAACCTATAGACATAGAGGCAATGACGTAAGATTTAACTTTTAAATCATCATCCAATCATTTCTGATAAGTCACTTTCTCCTCTAGGGTAGCTTTAATAGAAATTCTTGTAGGCATACACTGACCTATCATATATCCAACTTTTTTAAAATCGAGAATAATTCTCAAACTCATCAACTAAGATTTATAGTTTTCTGCATCTTTAAGTTGGTTCGCATCTCATATACTTGTCAATAGATTAGATGAGGTTATATTATTTTCACAAGAAAAAATAAGAGATGTTAGCGAAAAATAAATATTTCAATCACTAATTTTCATTTTAGATTAAGGATATAATCAAATTATACATTTTTAAATCTAAAACACCATCTCACTGCTTTACATAATCTCCTAAATCTCTTAAAAGGAAAAATGACAAATTTAAACTCTTTAAATTATATAGTAAGAAGTAAATCCCTTTGGCAATTTACTCCTGCCTCATGCTTTAACAATATTAGCCATTGTAAAATTCAAAAGGTAAACAACTCTTGTCTATTGTATCATATGCAACTCTAATCATTATCCTAAATACACCTTATCCTAACACTTTAGCAATATTGGATAGTGTATTTCAGATTAGCTTGTCAATGATCAAATATATGTTACTGATACTACTTTTACGCTTTAGTAATATTAGATAATACATTCGCATATATTTGTCTCATCTTATATTTAACCAGCATAGTCAAAATCACACCGACCAAATCCCTCAAGCTTTAGCAATATTTAGAAAGACCAATATGACCTGACTAATACCGAATTGATAAAATGGATCAACGTGTAACATTAATTCATAATGGTATACTATTTAAATTTGATTAAGAGAGATTAGAAAATTCTATCCCCATCTCATAAGGTCGTGATTCTTAATCACTCATTTATTTTGTGCAAACATAACTAACCCCCACCAGTAGGGCTCTCACTATGGTTACCAACACAAACAAATGACCCATAATTTTATATTGTATTTATAACAATTATGAATAGTAAAAAATAAATTATTATTTTTAAACTCTTTAAAAACAAATATTTGAAGTAACTAGAATAATTAAGGTTTTCATAGGTTCCAAGAACTATAACATTGAAGGCCCAGCCTCTGATGTCGCAGAACCAACCTAAATGCACTGCGATGCTAGAGCCTTTACTCTAGCGCTACGGTACTCAGCCTATAGTGCTGCGGCATCCTTTTCAGCTACGTCCCGATTATGAATTTTTTTCAACACTTGAAACACATGATCAATAGCACCAAAAAATTAAATTATGTCACATACACTCTAAATCTAAGCGCAAACACAGTGCTCTAATACCAAATATTGTTGGTGTTGTATACATGTGTCGTGCTTTGGGTGATTGTAAGCATAATTAAATAATAATATATCATATATACAATATAGTGAAATTAATACACATTAAAATAATCTCATTACACTAATGAGATTAGGGGACTCACCTTCAAAGCGTGCTTTAAACAATTCTAGTTTGGAACGTAGTGGGCTTCCTCAAGGTAGAATAGTAGTTTTCTATTTCGAAATATTTGAAACAACTCTTGATTCTTATTTCTTTCTTTCTCTCGAGTATAAATTACTTTACTTATATTGCTTTTGGTTTCTCGGTTAACATTTAACCTTTTAAAAGCATTTCAAATTAACTACACTCACTGTGCTATAAATCTAGGCCAATTTATAATGTTTGTTACCACTACTAATAACCAATTAAAAATAATTGTTTAAAGCGTGGTACAACCATTTATCATACCAGCAGCAGCTTTAGATATTGCTTAGTCACAATAAATTTTTGCTGGTAAAACATAAAAATAATTAGTGGCTTGAATTGATAAACTACACGCCACCTCTTATATGCACTTAACGTTATGTCAACAATTGTAATTTGAATTGTTTTATTTGCTTAGACTTTTCTTTGGCCAATAAAAAAGAAACTAGTTTACATTTGCTTTCATTTTGTCCAATGAAAAAGTAACAAGTGGCCAATTCATTTAATTCATCAAATAAAACAATCCATTTGATTAAGTATAATAGCTGAATAATAATTTAATAAAACAAAAATTGTTTCATTCATTTATCTACCAATCCTCAATTTAGTACCCATACATATTATTAGCATAATTTGAAGCATACACTAAATAGATAAAAGTATCAAGTCTTACTTGGCACAATCTTAGGTTTAACACTTAAATTTTAGCTACTCCCGAGAGATCTTGGAATAAATAAATATTTTTCAAAAACTTCCTGAATCAAACAATTCAATCCAGTGTGTTACCCATGTACTCAATGCGTACACTTTATATAGTAAGACTCCCCAGGTTCACATTCATTTTATTTCACGAAACATTTTTGTAAGTCCATAACCGATGCCCACATACACGTCATGAATAATAAAAAATGATAAATGGAACCATACAAGTTGAGGTTAATCCATATTCATACAATCCCTCCATCATTGATATCTTGAAAGAGTCAAGTCCCTTATTGCTCAACCATAAACTTATCTCTTTGATTCGTATTTCGATAAACAATATCAATAAACTCCTTTGCGATATTATTTATACCACAGAAAACTCTTTCTTAGGTTTAATGATTATGGCCATAAGACTTCCTGGAACACAACCTTAGAGCATATGAATATTTGACGCATCCATATAAGCTGACAGATCCCATGTCTATATATATCGAACTACATAAGTATCAAATCATACGCAGCGACACCTAGTGGTCAGACCATAAAAGGTCTCTGACATGTATAGAACCTAAGTATGGTAGATCACTCATAAGCCCACCATAGTGCTCAGGTCAAAAGACCACGAATATTACTCAACTCAAGAAGATCCTTCACTGATGAATTTATGGGATATCTATTTGAGGTCTTCATTGAGTCTTATTCAGTATCCAGTACTCACTGAATACCTATATATTTATACGAGCTTCGACTAAGCTCATAGTTTGCTAAGATTAACCTTCTAGACAATCTAGATATAAACATACACTGAATTATTTTTTTGATTCCACTTGATAGACCCTACGTTTGTAGAAATAGATCAAGAACATATAATTCGAGAATATACTTATACAATGATATTTCTTAGTAACGCTTGCAAATTAGTTTTGCAACTATGTCATTATTAGTATATTCACAGGTCTTTGTCCTATTTCAGACAAGGTTCGAACTCTTTAGACTTGATCTGAACTCCTTCAGATCAATATAATGTCTGAAATATTACAAGCATCTTACCTAATAAAAATAATTAGTGATTTAATGAAATATTTATTTATTACATAAATATGAAATTATAATAGTCATATAAAATTGGGATGACACATGAGCACATATAATATTACAAGCATTTCTGTTTTTGAGCATTTCGCTCTTCACAGTTGTCGCTTGGCCTCTTCTTGGTGTTCAGCAACTTTAGGTGGCCCACTCATTTGCCATTCTATCATCTGGGAAAGAATACTCTATGACCTATTCAAGTTGGGAAAGAATACTCTATGACCTATTCGAATTGTATTATTTTAAGTTATTCTATACTTTGATATTTGTGGTTTGGGTGATGTAGAAATGCTTTACTATTATTGGTAGGAGTAGAGTTGATGTAATATTTTAGCAATATATTGTGCTCTTACTTTGGTTTGAGGATAATTTATACCTCTTTGTGACAAATTTGTCCCTCTTACAAGAGCATAGATTTTTTCCCTCTTATGAGAAGGCAGAAGGTAGATATTATCCCTCTGATCGTTAGGATGATCTTCTAATAATGTTTACTGGGTAGTATAATTCTCTTATAGAGAGATAATAGGTTCGGGTGTACTATATTGTATTAATCTTGTGCAGAATCCTGGTAATCTATCTTATTCTTATATTAGCAGTCTTAGGATGTAATAATCGTGATCTTATTCAATGATATTATATTTATTGATGATTTTAGAAAAAAATAAATAAAGCATACCACATGTTATATTACATTAAATAAAGTAAGTTAGGACTGCTCTGCAATGAACGAACTGAACATAAGGCCAATAAGAGCAGCCCACACACTCTTTCATTCTTACTTGACTCCACTTTTATTAGTTTTGTTCTTTACTCTCTTTAGCTTTTTTCTAACTTTACGAGTGGTTGCTGCCAAGAAAACACTACTCAACAGCTTTCTCCATATCAATTGTAAAAAAAAATTTATAATTATAAAAGCTTTATAAAATTATTAGGAAGACAAAATAAGGCTACGTGAATAGAGCTAATGAAAGATTAAAAGATATATTAAAGAGAACTTAACTATAAGGCTAAGTAGAGTTGAGTGAGTATGATTTATGTCTTATTATTGATGGCTTAAAGAAGTTAACATGTGAAAAAAAAAATTCGATTATTGTTTTTGAAATATAACTATTATGAGAATGATATGTGGAACCTTTTTTTTTCATCAATAATGTTAGTTAGAAAAAATAAAGGAGCAAAAAAATAAAGAGAAACAAAAAATTATAAAGGCTACATCTTTACTATATTGTGTTGTATTACAAACACTACAAAATAAACCTTTATATAGGTTTTAGATTAACATAAACAAGGAAACATAAATACATATAAGAAAATTAAATATAACATATTAATTATAAAATATATATGGTAAGAATTAATTGTCTAGATTTCTTTATATCTTTAATATTCTCCCTCAAACTCAAGATGGTAGAAGCTTGAGTTTAAAAGAAACATTCTTCATTGTAATGGTTCACATTGAGATACAATCATTGTCGACGAATGAAAACTATTATCAGAGAGGGGCAACCATTGTTGGTAAGAGATAACCATTATGGAAGAAAGACAATGTTGTTAGAGAATGACAATGTTGTCGAAGTGATAAGCGCATTGAAAATATCAACTACTGCGATTGCAAACGCGTTAATAGAGGGAAAAGAAATCAACCGTTGTGAGTACAAGTGCATTGAGAATATCAACAATTGCGATTACAAACGCGTTGCTAAAGAGATAAGAAATCAACCGTTGTGAGTGCAAATGCGTTAAGCGATTCCATATTAGAAAAAATAAAGAAAGAAATAGAAACTAACTCTTAGAAATAATCAAAAGGCTTTGAGAAGAATCGTAATCTAACTCTGATACCATGTTAGAAAAGATAAAGAAGCGAAAAAATAAAACTATAAATATATCCGATCCCTAATAGTAGTATAGGTGTCTAGATTTCGGTATAAAGCGATAAAGACATCGTAGGGTTACCCGATTCTAACCCTATTAGAAATATTTTTTTATGATGCACGTGAGAGGTATTAGACCTAAATTGGTAATTTCACACTCGGTCGGAGCATCAGACGGTCATAGAATATTTTTGGAATTTTTCTCTATTAGCTTGGAGAAAGAAAATTTTTATTTAACACATGAATTTCCATAAAAGTGTTAGGCATGGAACAAGCCTTTGTTAAGAAACACAATCCATGTCTTAGAAAATGGACCAATTAGAGACAAATTCATGGATTGCCAATTTGGAGGTCTAGTTAGTTCCTTTAACTATTCTAAGTAAATAGTTAGAAAGGAACCAATTAAATACTTCAATTTTGAACCAATAGCAATTTAGAAAATTTGAGTTAGTTGAGGGGAAAATTGGATTGTGAGAAGAACACTATATAAGGATGCAGTGTGTAGAATTTTGGCTAAGTTAAAAGAAAAATATGTTAAGAGCAAAAGAGGAAAATTTGGCCATGATAAGGGGGGTGCTGCTACAGCAAAATCCAAGGCTTGTTCATGGTTTTTCATGCATGATCAAGATAAAATAAAGTTAAATACAAGTTTCTATGGTCATTTGAAGCTTCCATTAGTGAAAATCCAAAGAAAAGAGGTAAGAAAAGCATTATTTGGTAATGGTGTTGTGTGAAATTTTCACGATTACTTCTATTAATGTCTTTATATAAATTCTTAAATTAGATTGAGTTGAAATCAAGTGTGAAGCATAAAAGATGACACCAAACTAAAGAAATTAGTAAGGTAAGAATTAGAGTTTGGTGTGCTTTTAATGTTAAAACTTCAATTGAATGTTATTAGGGCATTAGAATTAAATTGGCATGATTTGGATGCTATTAGAACAAGAAATTGAGAAAAGAAATGTGTTGGGTGGAGAATGGTACATTCAGCCACTTAGAGAATTTTAGGGTTTGAGTTGTGTTTTGATTAAATTGTTGTGTATAAATGTTTTCTTGTATCAATTGGATGTATATGGTTGATAAAAAATCAAAAATGAAGAAAATGAGACATAATTGTCCATTTTGGTAAGGTGAAAGACAATTATGTCCAACCAAAATTATAACGTGTTAAACAAAGTTTTAAGGATTCGGATGGTGAATTAAACAAGATTGAATGACTTTGTAAATGAAAAATGAGAAGTGGAGTCCACTCGGGCTTTGTAAGCCAATTAGGGCGTTTACTAGTTTAAGTGTAATTTTAGCATTGGTAAAGGTTATAAATGTCATTTGTGGCATATAGGTGAAGAAAACCGAGAGCAGTAAAAGAAAGAAAATTTTCGAAGAAACAATGAGCTTAAAGCATTTGGTGAGCAAAAATCGGTATTATGTATCTTTTGTTTAATATATATTTAGCATATTTGAATTTTATGTTTTATATGATCTTAAATACTTAAATATGATTTATGGGTTTTATGTACTATTATAATTATAAATATCTATGTTAAGTTGAAAAGCAGTTTTAAAGTTATTAAATTAATTTTTAAAGATCATTGGTACCCTCAGATTTACAGTTGTGGTGATAGTTTAAGACCCAGTCAGTTTATCCTATACGCATGGGCAAGTATTTGGGGGTGTGTCACTAACTCCAAAAAATTGGGTTGTCGAGTCATATGAGTCACTTTATGTATACGGGGTATTGTCTCACTATATATAGGCGATGTAGGTTTCTGCCGCATAGCCGGTGAGATGTCTTTAGATGTCATAATGGGTGTTGCTAGTTTAGACGCTATGTGACCTACTCACGTGTACGGTGCTAATTTAGTTGTTACGTGAGCATAGAACTTTAGGGTTACCATGTGGCACAGTTTAAAAAGAAAATAGCCAACCGAGAGTTTTAGCAATTTTTTTTTAGTTATCGAGCACATATCAGTGTTTTATATATTATATATTCATATTAGTTACTATGTTTTACAGATTTTGGAAATTATTTACAAGAATTATTAATAAAAATCGCTCGGTAGGATTTTATCAGCATATGATGTTTAAAAATAGTTTTACAGCTTTATAATAGCTTGAGAAGCATATTTTAGGTAGTTTTACAATATTTACTAATGCAAAATTTTATTTTTACTAAAAATCTTAAATGCACTTACTGAGCTCCTTTAGCTCACTCGATTTGTGTTTTATATTTTCTAAATCCCTTTTCAGGTGCAAGCCTCGGTGCGTAGGTTGTTGGTTCTCATACTGCGGTTTAGTAAACCAAGTCAGACGAACATTTTGTAAATGTAAATGTGTTGAGTAACATATTTTTTATTTTTTGCATAGTAGATATAGAATTTGTGCATATTGTAAATATGTTTTGAACAAACAAGAAATAATTTCAGTATTATGGTGATAGTATTCTTTTTTCATTAGCATGTTAATTTTATGATTGGATTGAAACTATTTGGGTTGAGTTTGGATTTGATTTTGGAAAAGACTGGAGGTCTTATATAGAAGTTTAGAAAGCCATTTGAATTAGAAGTGTGATTTTCCTTGCAAGTTTTTGTATTTGAATTTTTAGAAAAACAGAGGAAACTTTGTATGTTTTTTTTTAAAATTGGGTAAATTATCTTTATGAATATTTCAGAATTTTTATCAGCGATAGCAAGAATTAAAAAGGGGTTTGCCTCACGAAATTTCTCAGCTTTGATAGTTAGATTCTAAGAAACTTCTGTTGGGGTGCCCAATAGGGCCGCTGGGATCTACAATAGAGAGTCTCGGGGCAGATCTTGTCAATAAAAATTACATCTTTACTATATTGTATTATATTAAAAATACTATAGAATAAGCATTTCTATAAGTTTTATGTTAACATAAATAAGGAAACATAAATACATATAAGAAAATCAAATATAACGTATTAATTATAAAATATATGTTGTAGGAATTCATTATCTTGATTTCTTTATATCTTTAAGAAATACGTTGGATCGATTTGTGCCCTCAGAGGTGTGATATGGTGGTTGTTAGGTCTTTGTGCCATGTTGCCACCTAGGTTTGACCTTGAAGGAGGTAATGAGGTAAAAAACTCTTTATGATTGCACACCCTTTGTCTTTTTTATAAAAAAAAAAGAGAAAAAAAATTGTATCTATTTGTATTAGATTTAAAGACATAAATCCATTAATTAATCTGATGTGATTGGATTTTACATATTAGAATATGTGTAAAAGTTGATTAAAAATCATCAGAATATGATTTGGAGCGTTAGCCAAGTACATTGGGTGCACGAGGATCAAAACATGAAAGAAGCTACCTAGGCATGGGCACCGTAGTGCACCAGACAACACCTGAGTGCTATGGTGCCTTACATTGCGGTGTCAGGCGCGGTGATCTAGCATCATAGCGCCCAGTGCAGGAAAAAGACTTTCCCGTTTTGTTGAGTTTCCTACTTGATACAAGTCTCCCTAAAATGACTCCCACACATTTTGGGTTAACCTAGGTCATTGTACAACCTATATAAAGGCTCTCAATTGGCTTGTAAACACATCTTTGTAATCTTTATGATATCTTAGTGATCAACATAAGTATTTTTGTGATTCTTAGTGAGAGAAACCCCCTGTTTACAAAAGAGAGTGAGTTCTTTTTTACAAAAGGCATACTTTGTGAGTGTCTTGATATTCAATAATAAAAGAGTATGATCTTGATCCACCATAAATGTAGGGCAAGTTATCGAACAAGGTAATTCTGTGTGTTGTTCTTCTACCTTTCTCTCTTTAGATTTCTTAATTGCTTATTTTTGCATTATATTACTTGGATATTTTCTTGTTTGATTGCTTCTACTTCAATAAAATGGTATCAAAGTTTGGTTTTAGGCAAACATGGCCACACCCAAGTATAAGATAGAGAAATTCAATGGGACGAATGACTTCAATCTATGAATATAAAGGTTAAAGTATTGTTCATAAGCCAACAATTAGGTTCGGTATTAGAGGAGACTGCAACTCCATCTAGTGAATAGGAGAAAATGGTGAAGTCATTTAAGGCTGAAGTAGAAATAAGGGACATTTAAGAAAGAGTTCACAGTACAATTATTTTGTCATTGAGCGATGAAGTATTGAGAAAAGTAGTAGGGGAGACGACGACAATTAGTCTTTGAAGAAGCTTGACTCTATTTATATGCAAAAATCATTAGCCAATAGATTGCATATAAAGAAGAAGTTATAACAGTTGTCTATGTCATTGGGGACGCCGATGAAAGTGTAGGGGATCTACTGTGTACATGTGTATACATATGGTAGTGTATTAATTGAAAAATACGTATCTAATACATATTTTAACGTAGCAGAATTATAAAATATATAATTAACATATTAATCAAATTAATATATAAATGATAAAATTGAGAAATTACCAGTACGTGTAATGCTTTACATGTATTATTTCAGAGTCCGCCTAGAGTTATCCTCGTTCTCAGTTCTAGTTATCAACTTTAGTGGGCTTGATAATCTAAAACAATAGCTCATGTACCCAACGTAGGATTAACTCTTAATCTAAATAGCCAGTTCTTAACTTGCTCTATCTTTCTCACGGTGAAGACTGAGAAGAATTTGAAGCAACAATTGCTTCCTTTTCTATTAGAGCATAAACGAAAAAATGAAAGGAAAAAATAACACTCTGTTTCTTTCTTTTCTTTTCCTTTTTGTTTCAATTCATTTCACCTCACAATTTCCATTTACAATTCACACATATATACCTCTTAGCAATTAAAAAAATAATATCATAATATAATATTAATAAAAGAAGCATTATTGACAAAAATAAATAATATAAAAATAAAATAATAATATTATATATATAATGCATGACAACTATCATGCATTATATATTATATTATTATTAGTATAATATTATAAAATAATATATTTTATAAGAGATATTTGATTATTTAACATTTAAATAATCAAAGTGTGAAATAGCCATTTTACCCTTCATAAATAGTTACCAAATATACCCCTTAGTAGATCCCACAAAATCTCACATTTAGGTAAACTCAACCGAGGGTCCACAATGCATCATGTGTTACTTTACAATTAGTAAATAACAATTATTGACTAATTGTTGTATTTAACACTTAAATACTGACACACACGTATTTCTGTGGTTACGTTGGATATTACCGGATTATGCAATTTAATCTAGTACTCTGCCCTAGTGAACAACAAGTACACTTCATATTGCGGGACTCCCTAGGTCCACGCTCGATTCATCAAATAGAACTATTCCATAAGTCTGTGAGTCATGCCCCACGCACACGTCATGAATATTACAAATCAAAGCGTTGAACCATACAAGTTGATGTTACAATACATACGTATAGTCATTCCATCATATATATCTTAGATGTGCGGGGATATAGATCTACATAGTCAAATCCCTATATACTCATCTATAAACCTATCTCCAAAATGGTATCTCAATTGAATAATATGAGCAAAACTCTTTGCCATATTGTTTAACCCATGAAAACACCTTTCTAGGTTAACACCTTACGGCCATAAGACTTTCCTGAGATACTATCTTGGAGCATCTAGATATATCACTCCCTATGAAAGTTGATAAATCTCATATCTGCACGCACCGAACTCTATGAGCATCGAACCATTACCCAGCGACACCCAACGGTCAGACCATGAAAAATCTCTAACATGCGTGAAACCAAAGCATAATGGATCACTCACAAGCCCGCCCTGGTGCTCAGGTTAAAGGACTACGTATACTACTCAACTCGAGAGAACCTTCTATTGACGGCAACATAAGATGTCTATTGGGGTCCTTATGAGTTTGTCCAGTACTCAGTCCTAACTAAATATCCGTATGCCTATACAATCTCCAAGATCCTGGTTAGCTAGGAATAACCAATTGTACCCTACAGATATAGACATACACTGATCTATATAATTAATAAAATCTACTAATAGACTTGCGTTAGTAGAAATAGATCAAGAACTATTTATTTGAGAACATGCTTGCATAATGACATATCCTAGCAACCTATTGCAACTATATCATTATTAGCATATTCCGAGGTCTTTGTCCTATTACAGATAATGCTCTAACTCTTGAAATATTTGCTAACTCTTAGCACCAATCTAAACTCGTTTAGACCGTATCCGAACTCCTTTAGATAAAACAAAGTCTGTAGTGTAACAAGCATTAAACCATATAATTAAAAAGTAATTAGCGATATAACAAAATATACTCTGTATAGATATCAAATATTCATACAAAATTGGGATGACACGTAGGCATAACCCTAACAGAAAGATCATATAGATGTCTTCAACAAGATCATTCTTGATCTTGAGTCTATTAACATCAAGATAGAAGATAAAGATAGGGTGATTATCCTGCTATGTTCACTTCCCAAGAGTTATGGGAGTTTTATTGATACACTTCTTTACAACAAAGAGAGTTTAATGATGAGTAATGTGAAATTATCATTAAACTCAAAGCTATTATGAAAGTAGATCGAGGGCAATGCAGAAAGCTTATTTGTAAAAGGAAGGCCCTAATATAGAGATGAAAGGAAAATGGGCTTAAGATCGAAGTCTAGGACTGCTAAGAAGTGCTATTGCTACAAGAAAGATGGGTACTCATAAAGGACTGTTTAGAGAAGAAAGTACAAGATAAGAAAAAGTGGATGCTGCGCTTGCCTATAATGATAGCTACTACAACGCAGAGACTCTAGTCGCTACTAATTGTAAGAATATTGAGCAATATATTTTTTATTCTGGTTGTACATTTCACATGTGCCCATAGAAGTCTTGGTTTATAAATTTCTAACCCATTAGTGGTGGTAAGATGCTAATGGGTAATAACATTGCTTGTCAAATGATGGGAATTTATAGTATTAAATTTAGATTACATAATGGGCAAGTGAAAGAGTTAACAGAAGTTAGATATGTTCCTGACCTCAAGAGGAACTTGATATTACTAGAAACTTTAGACTATAATAAGTGTTCCATCAGGATCAATAGATGGGTTTTGAGAGTATTGAAGGGTTCCATGATGGTAATGAGATGAGAGAAACACAAATATATTTATGTGCTTAAGGGTGAAGTTGTAAGTGGTTTAACATTATTCTCTGTAGATAATGAGAATATACAAACTAAGCTGTGGCATCTTAGACTAGCATACCTAGGTGAGAGAAACCTGAAGGAGTTATTTAGTCAAAAGGCATTTGGTGAAGATAGGTTCCAGCCATTAGAGTTTTGTGAACATTGTGTGCTTGGGAAAGCACATAGGGTAAAGTTTAGTACTGACAAACAAAATACTAAAAGGACTTTTGACTATATACAGTCGGATCTTTGAGGATCAGCTCAGATAGCTACCTATGGTAGTAATAGGTATTTTCTCAGTTTGATTGATAAGTATTCGAGAAAGCTGTGGGTCTATATATTAAAGAGTAAGGATCAAATGTCTGATACGTTTAAGACTTGGAAGGCTCTTGTTAAGAATCAGACAGGTAAAAGGGTGAAAAGGCTACTAACTAACAATGACCTTTAATTTTACAATAGAGCGTTTGATAGCTTTTGTGCCAAGTATGGGATTGCAAGGTATAGAATGGAGAGATTAACACCACAGCAGAATAGCATAACTGAGAAGATGAATAGGACCTTACTTGAAAGGGTTAGATGCATGCTTACCAATTCAAAGATGTCCAAGGTATTTTGGGAAGAAGCTGTAGTGACTGTAGCTTATTTTATCAATAAAAGTCATTCCTTAGCAATTAACTTCAAGAAACCAGAAGAGAATGGTTTGGCAACCCTTATAAGTATGACCACCTCAGAATTTTTGGTTGCACCGCCTTTGTACATGTTAAAGAGGGGAAGTTGAAACCTAGAGCTATTAAAGGGGTATTCATAGAATATCCCGAATGAGTGAAAGGATACAAGGTATGGCGTAAAGAGTTGACACCACTAATGAGTATCATAATCTATGATGTGACGTTCGATAAGACGACAATGTTGAAAGCCTCCTAAAAAAATGAGAAAGAAAATCCTGTGACTAAGGAAGACTCAGCATTCGAGTCAATAGAAGTTAAAGTAGAGTTTGGGAGTAGATCTGATATACCCCTAAATCAGCATTTTAATAAAGAGATCTTTGAAGATGAACCAAGAACCCCGATGAGTTCCTCTAAACCCTCCCAGAGAAAGACAAAGACTCTTGAGATGGAACTTAAAGAGTACCAGCTAGCTAGAGACAGGCTAAAGAGAATGATTAACCCACATATTAGGTATGCACAAGCAGACTTAGTTGCTTACGCTTTAAGTTTTACTTATACTTTTGAATTTAATGAGCTTAGAACATATGGTGAGGCTATGAAAAGTGAAAACAAGAAAGAATGGTAGCATACTATAGAAGAATAGATTAATTCTCTTAGGAAGAATAATACTTGAAAATTGGTGGAGAGACCTAAAAGAAATTAGTTGGGTGCAAATGGGTGTATAAAATGAGGGATGAGATGTTGGGGATAGAGCCTACAATATTTAAAGCTAGGTTAGTTATCAAAGGTTTTAATTAAAGAGAGGGAGTTGACTTTCATGAGATATTCTCTCCAGTTGTCAAACATATGTCTATTAGGATTCTATTAACCATGTGTGCAAATTTTAATTTACATTTAGAGTAGATGGATGTAAAGACAGGTTTTCAGCATGAAGAGCTTGAAGAGACGATTTACATACTATAGCCGTTAGGGTTTACAGAGCCCGAAAAAGAAGATCATGCTTGTATACTAAAGAAATCATTATATGGGTTAAAGCAATCACCTAGATAATGGTATAGGACATTTGATGAGTTTATGATGGTTTATGGCTTTAGTACTAGCAAGTATGACGGATGCGTGTACTTTAAGAGCTTGAGTTGTGGGATGATATATTTAATTCTATACATCGATGATATGTTGATCGCGTATAAGAACATGGAAGAGATGCAAAAACTTAATAAGCAATTGAGTGGCGAGTTTGAGATAAAAGATTTGGAAGCAACAAAAAGTATATTGGGTATAGACATTGTAAGAGAAAGAAGAGATGTTATCTTTTTGTCTCAAAAGTGATAAATACTTAAGATCTTAGAAAAGTTTGGTATGTCCAATTCAAAATCCATCTTTACTCATTTGGCCATGTATTTCAAACTTTCAGCAGTATAGTCACCGACATCCAAAGAAAAAAAATTGCAGATGAGTAAAATACTATATGCAAGCATTGTAGGGAGCATCATGTATGCAATAGTTTACACAAGACCAAACATAGCACAGGCTGTGAGCGTAGTGAGTAGTGAATCTGAGTAAGGATCACTGGCTTACAATAAAGTGGATTTTGAGATTTCTCAAGGGGACGTCGAATCACGAGTTAATGTATAAAAAGGATAAGGATAATAGCATAATGGTAAGAGGATGTATAGACTCAAATTATACAGGTGAGCTAGACAAGAGAAGATCGTTGACGAGTTATATATTCACAATGTTTAGGTGTAGTGTATGTTGGAGATCTATTCTACAACATGTGGTTGCACTATCTACCATAGAGGCAGAGTACATAGCTGTAGGAGAAACTATTAAAAAGGTCTTGTGGTTGAAAGGAATATTTACAGAGGTAATTACTACTGAAGATGTGAACAATGGTATGTATTGTGATAGCTATAGTGCCACACACCTAAACAAACATTAAGTGTTTTATGAGAGGTCTAAAAATATTGGTAAGTGAATCTGAGTAAAGATCACTGGCTTACAATGAAGTGAATTTTGAGATTTCTCAAGGGGACGTTGAATCACGAGTTAATGTATAAAAAGGATAAGGATAATAGCATAATGGTAAGAGGATGTATAGACTTAAATTATACAGGTGAGCTAGACAAGAGAAGATCGTTGACGAGTTATATATTCACAATGTTTAGGTGTAATGTATGTTGGAGATCTATTCTACAACATATGGTTGCACTATCTACCATAGAGGCAGAGTACATAGCTGTAGGAGAAACTATTAAAAAGGTCTTGTGGTTGAAAGGCATATTTACAAAGGTAATTACTACTGAAGATGTGAACAATGGTATGTATTGTGATAGCCATAGTGCCACATACCTAAACAAACATCAAGTGTTTTATGAGAGGTCTAAAAATATTAATGTGCAGCTCCATTACATTCAAGAAATTGTCCAAAGTAGTAAATTTAGCCTAACAAAGATAGAATTGTCTGAAAATCCTACTAACATGTTGACTAAGCCACTGTCCTCGATTACGTTTGTTTACGCTCAAAATATAACGCGGCTATCGCAGTATAGATTGAGGTGTCGATCCCACGAGAAAGCTCTTGGCAAAATAGGTTAGTGAAGTAAAATATTAAAGCAGTAGCAAAGGGTTAATTGATTTAAACGGATGAGATAGAATTGTCTATGAATTGAGGAAAATGTCTTATGATGATTTAAGCAAGGCTTTGAGAATCACAATTATGCTTTATAAATCTACTCTATACTTTGATTCGATATTTATAACTCAACTGAAAGTTTCACATCCCAAACAATCAATCGGAAGGTATGTAATATATAGCACATTTGATAACACATGTATTTGATTTAGTTAAACTCTTTGCAAGCATTAACACACATCATGTTATTTATACAAGTTATCTAAGATCGACAATATATCATTTTGACAATATTGCAGTAAAAGATTAACTTGAATATCAAACATTTATTGCCCTTACATGTTATCCAAGATCGACAATATATCAAATTGACAATACTGCAGTAAAAGATTAACATATAAAACAATATAACCAGTAACAATTATAAATCAACATGAATCACATAAGAAAAGCATGACTGAACATATATGAGACATGAGAATTATAACTTCTGGATTATAGAAAATAAAATAGATAAGAGTTTAATCAAAACCAAACTTACAACATTTATAGCTCTTCACACCGAATCAAAGCATGGAAGTAGATTTACTACACATAAAAGTTCATCTCTTAGCCTTGCTAGGAACTCTAGCTTAAATTACAATACATGTTAATGAGAATAAAAGAAGAGAGAAATTATCTATTAAAAATGTCCTAAAGGTCTCCTTATATAGGCAATGAATGGACATATGTTATGGATGACATCAATCTTCAATAATTTTAAGCCAATAACTCGTGTATCCACTTACAGCACATTTTTTATAATGTAAATGATCAATTCAACTTCTATAGCCGACATGAAAGTTGTAGAATTTTGACTCTTCTTTCCATAGGCACTGATTTCATGCAAATTGGATGAGTATCCAATGAGATATGAGCAAACTTCCAAAGATACATCAGAATTCGGCCAACAACCATTTTACCCATTTGCAATGCGATTTGGTCCATGATAACGGCTGATTTGGACTTTACCATAAACATACGAGTTGTTTATAGTAAAGTCAGCAATTCACAGCTTCAAGAATTATACCAATTGAGTACGTATTTTGTGAGATACGGTCCAAATACATGAATTGGGTCAAGCTGGGTAAGAGTTGTAGTCCGATTCTGTTGTATCTCAATATTTGGCCCATAACATGTTGGATTTGGCTTTTCCACTATTCTTCAAATTTGTGTAAGATTGAGTCATGTTGCACCAAGTTTAAGAATTTCTTCATTTCGATTTCTACATTGAGAGTTATGTCCAGTTTACCTAAACTTGTCCAAATAACATTCATTAATCACAATTTAAGGAGAACATTTTATTTCAAGCTAAAAATACAGAAAACACTAAAATTAGTGACATTAAATGGTGATTGAATCTCTTAACAACATGCATTTTCATGTGTTCATCATAGCCCCCAACCAGCTTATTGCTAGTCTCTAGCAATTCAAGCGTAAATAGAATATGCAAAACTACCTAAGCATTTCAATCAAAACGTTAGTTCGAGATCACTGTTGCTATCATGGTTTTTTCAATTACAACTTCCATAATTTGTGTGTGTGTGAACTAAGCCATAACCATCTAACCACAAACCACAATAGATATAGCCTTGAGAATTTCTCCAAGTAAAAGCCTCAACTCCATATCCTCACAGGTGTATGACTGTTTAAAAGGTTAGGACTTCTCTTATGGAGTTGGAAAACAGTTAAGCACTCAAGAAAAAGTCAATTTTAAGGACAGACATATAAACTAACATTGATCCGAAGATAGGAAAATTATTTGTTTAAAAATCAATTATTCATATCATACGCCAACTTTAGAACTTTAATTGGCTTGTGAGAATAATACAATTATAACTTGGTGAGAAAACTGTTTTACAAGGTATTTGTCTTCTAAAATTGAATGAAGACTTTATTAAATTGAATTGCTTCTTTTTTTTTTTTTGGTATTTTTGTGTGTTTTTTTTTATTTTTATTTATTTTTTTATTTTTAATTTTTGAAGAATACAAGGAAGCATTATAAAGGTTTCTCACCAAATTATATTATGCACAAATGTAACCAACTTATCCCTTAATTCAAATAATATCATTCTAAACAAAAATTAACTAATTCAAAGGATCAATGAAGGTTCATAAGCTGTTTTCTCAACCTTTCCACTTACTCACAAAAGATATGCGAGATTAGAAAAATATATACTTAAACATGGGAATTCTCTTGGCTATATAAATTGAATCATCCATCTTACCACAAGGCTTAGCATTGTGCTCAAAAATATTTTGGAAGTCATTCTTTAGTAACCTAGATAGAAACAGTGACTCAACCTAAACAATTCTGAAATCATACTTAGGCAGAAAAAACAAATTCCTTTATACAAGAATTACCAAGACTACAAGCAGTAAACGACAATGCATAAAATATAAAACAAAATAACAAAAAGTTAGTTAAAATGCATTTCAAAAGTTAGTACTAAAACTCCTTACTCTGCCATTCTAATTTGACCTAGAATGCGTCTCAAGAGTTCAAGAATGAACTCTTTACTCTGCCATTTAAATCAAATGTCGGACCACAATTTTTTTTTTTGGGCAAAATGCAACGTATGTCTACTATCCTCCCCCCAAACCAGATGAAACATTGTCCTCAATGTTTAAATAGAAAGAGATAAAGTATAGGAGACATTACCTGAAACGCCAGTTATTTGAAAGAAACAAACCTGAGAGAAACTTAAGCAAACATAAACTAAAATGATGATGTAAATAAATAAATAAAACAAAGAAAAATAATACATTATTTAACCAAAAGATTTGAATTTAAGACATCTATATGAGTAGCCCTACTATAATAAAGTTTGAAATTAAAACACATGTATTTACAAGTAGTTGTGATTGTGGCTCACATCTTCCTCTGGTTTTACGTCCAGTAACGGCTTAAACGCCCTCTATGGGTCGGGGATAGGCTTCCCATCCAATTTTCTTATAAATTGGCAAACAGGGTCTTTTAGAGTCAGATTCCCGAGACTATACCGTTGATGTTCATTTTTGAATTTGTTCCATAAATCGAGAAGTTCACGTTGCACGAGCCCACAGGGATGCGTCTCAAGAGTCAATAGGATATCATCCAAAGACTCCTTACTCAGTCCATCCTTAATGAACTGAATTTTGTCTTCTCGATTTCTAGATACGAATCCTAAAGAACAACAACTCCGATTACAATTCCATCGAGCACATTTATGACAGACTTGTAACCTTTTTGCTCGTCGCCTTTTGGCATAAGAGCTTCTTCCAAGACCAGGCATATGAGAAACAAAATCATTTTCAAACTCACCAGACAACCGAACCTTGGCTTCAATTAACCAACGAAGGTCCACAGGGATATTATCCAACATCAATAGCCTTAGTCTTTCACACCGTGCTTTGTAAATCTTAAGTAGAGCATTTTGAGGAAATGAAGGAAAACGTTTTTTAAGGTTGGCAAGAATGCGATCCATTTTGAAAGAAAGAAAAGAGATGAATGCACAGTTTGAGGGACAGTTTTTAGGGAACTGAGAAACCGACTTTAATAGTCACGGAGTACCGTATCCGCCACTTGACCGGGAAATAAAATCACACTGAAGAAAAAATAAAAAGAAGAAAATAAAGTAAAATAAAATGTGCAAGAAAATAAAAGCAAAAATAGAAAGTCAAAAGATAAAATATAAACAAAATATAAAATATGGTACAGATAGATTGAACCTGATCAATCACGATAGACAGGATCCACAAGAGGGATCTCGCCTAGGTACATAGAGTCGTTTACCTTTTCCACGTAGCTTTTTAGCCGCTGTCCATTCACTTTGAAAGTCCGTCCATCAGTGGGGTCTTCTATTTCAACAGCACCATTAGGAAAAACATGTCTTACCATAAATGGACCAGTCCATCGAGATCTCAACTTTCCAGGGTGTAAATGCAATCGAGAATCATAAAGATAGACCCGTTGATTTGGCTCAAAGTGTTTCCTTGAGATCTGTTTATCATGAGCTACTTTCATTTTAGCTTTGTAAATTTTGGAGTTGTCATATGCGTCATTTCGTAGCTCTTCTATTTCTGACAATTGTAACTTTCTCTAGAGACCTGCAGTATTCAAATCAAAGTTAAGGGCTTTGACAGCCCAATAAGCTTTATGTTCTAGCTCAACAGGTAAATGACAAGCTTTCCCATAAACAAGCCGGTATGGGGACATTCCTAAGATGGTTTTGTATGCAGTACGATATACCC
The DNA here is from genome assembly GCA_946807835.1 of Ailanthus altissimus. Lineage (NCBI taxonomy): Eukaryota > Viridiplantae > Streptophyta > Magnoliopsida > Sapindales > Simaroubaceae > Ailanthus > Ailanthus altissimus. Next base: position 7,956,162 of record OX327690.1, on the reverse strand, counting down.
ATAATGCATCAGAAAGGTGTAGGGACCAATCTTTGCGATTCGGGTTAACCGTCTTTTCCAAAATCTGTTTAACCTCTCTATTTGCTAGCTCGGCTTGTCCATTTGTCTGTGGATGGTATGCAGTGGAAACTTTATGAAGAACACCATACCTGCGCATCAAAGCTTCAAAAGAAAGATTACAAAAATGTGTTCCTTGGTCACTAATGATGACACGTGGCGTACCGTACCTAGATAACACATTTTCTTTTAAGAATTTTACCACAGTTGTATTATCATTAGTACGACAAGCTACAGCCTCCACCCATTTTGATACATAGTCAACAGCTAAAAGGATGTAAAGATAGCCAAAAGATGAAGGAAATGGACCCATAAAATCAATACCCCAACAGTCAAATATCTCGATAACAAGAATAGGGTTAAGAGGCATCATATTTCTTCGAGATAAAGCACCTAACTTTTGACATCTTTCACAGGAACGACAAAAATTATTAGTGTCTTTGAACAAAGTGGGCCAATAAAGACCACACTGTAAAATTTTCACAGCTGTCTTCTTCATAGAAAAATGGCCACCGCAAGCAGCACTATGGCAAAAATTTAAGACACTAGAAACTTCATTTTCAGGAATGCAACGTCTCATGATTTGGTCAGGACAGTATTTGAAAAGATATGGATCATCCCAATAAAAGTTACGTACCTCAACCAAGAACTTACGCTTATCTTGTGCACTCCAGTCAGATGGAAGTTCACCACAAACCAAATAATTTACGATATGTGCATACCAAGGTATTTGGCTTATAGCAAAAAGATGTTCATCCGAAAAATCATCTCGAATGGGTGGCAAATCAGTAGAGTCAGTGAACTCAAGGCGGGATAGATGATCAGCAACAACATTTTCAACGCCTTTCTTATCTTTGATGGTTATATCAAATTCTTGCAAAAGAAGAATCCACCTAATTAAACGGGCTTTAGCATCCTTCTTAGAAAGAAGGTACTTAAGGGCTGCGTGGTCAGTAAAAATAACAATAGGTGAACCAATCAAATAAGAACGAAATTTATCTAAGGCAAAAACAACAGCTAATAGTTCTTTTTCAGTAGTAGTGTAATTCATTTGAGCATCATTCAAAGTCCTACTAGCATAATAAACAACAAAGGGTTTTCCCTCCCTCCGTTGCCCAAGAACTGCTCCTACAGCATAATTACTTGCATCACACATAATTTCAAATGGGAGGTTCCAATCCGGTGATTGCATGATAGGAGCGGTGGTGAGTTTGGCAATGAGTGTTCGAAATGCCTCCTCACACTCTTGTGTCCAAGTAAATTCTGCATCTTTTAGCAAAAGGTTACACAATGGTCTAGATATGGCAGAAAAATTTTGTATAAACCTTCTGTAAAAGCCAGCGTGTCCAAGAAAGGATCGGACATCTTTTACCGTTTTAGGTGTAGGTAATTTAGAGATTAATTCAATTTTTACCTTGTCAACCTCTATCCCTCTTTCAGATACAATGTGCCCTAAAACGATTCCTGAAGATACCATGTAATGACATTTTTCCCAATTTAGCATAAGTCCTTTTTCTTCACACCTACTCAAAACAGATTTCAAGTTAAGTAGGCATAAATCAAAAGAATTACCAAAAACAGTCAAATCATCCATAAAGACTTCCATGCATTTTTCAACCATATCAGAGAAAATACTCAACATGCAACGCTGGAAAGTAGCTGGTGCATTACATAATCCAAATGGCATTCTACGAAAAGCATAAGTACCAAAAGGGCATGTAAAAGTAGTTTTTTCTTGATCTTCTATAGCTATCTCAATCTGGTAATACCCTGAATACCCATCAAGAAAGCAATAAAAAGGATGTCCAGCTACACGTTCTAAAATTTGGTCGATAAAAGGCAATGGAAAATAGTCTTTCCTAGTGGCTGTGTTTAACTTTCTATAATCAATACACATTCTCCAACCACTTACTACCCTAGTTGGAACAGGTATCCCATTCTCATTTTCAACAACAGTAACCCCAGATTTCTTAGGAACTACTTGAGTTGGACTTACCCATTGACTATCAGAAATTGGGTAGATTATACCCGCATCTAATAGTTTCAAGACCTCTTTCTTCACTACTTCTTTCATTGTTGGGTTAAGTCTTCTTTGTGGGTCTCTACGAGGTTGGGAACCTTCCTCTAAATGAATCCTATGGGAGCATATCAATGGAGAAATACCTTTAATATCAGCTATGGTCCAACCTAATGCAGACTTATGTTCTTTTAACAATTTTATCAATTTTTTCTCTTGTTCAGCACTAAGTTCAGAAGAAATGATGATAGGAAAGGTATCACCTGGTCCCAAGAATGCGTGTTTCAAACCTTTGGGCAGTGGAGAAAGCTCAACTTGTGGTGTCTTGAGGTTTGATGGTTTCGGTCTCTCCCTCTCTCGTGGCAATTCTTCAAAGTGTGGCTGCCAAAATCCAGTCCGTTTATCCTTGAATTTCTGAATTTTTCCCAACCGGTCGAAGAGCTTGGGAAAAGGCACTGGGATTGAAAACTTACTTTCAGGCTCTTTTTCCATTGTGGCCTCTTTTTCAAGGGGGGCATCTTTACTACTCGTAGATGTGTTAATTTCAGGAGTAGGCTCACTTACAATCTTACTACTTCGAGTAGTAATGGCATTGACTTCTTTGAGATTTTGAACATCAGAAGTAGAAGCTTGTGCCATGAATTGTCCTTTCGGATTGGATTGAGGTTGAGATGGAAACTTACCTCGCTCTTGTACAGTTAAGGCACTGGTCAACTTTGTGATTTGACTCTTGATTTCTTTGTTTTCGTCCACCACCTGTGCAAGAATTGTTTCAAATTTTTGATTAGTCTTACTTTGTGCCTCCATAAATGCTTGTAATGTATCCTCTAAAGAACTCCTAGTTGGTCGTGCATTATATTGAGGTGCAACATAAGACTTGGGTGCTTGTTGTTCTTGTTTCCATTGGTTGTTGGCTTTTTGGTCAGATTTCCAACTGAAATTTGGGTGGTTTCTCCAGCTAGGATTATATGTTTCAGAGTAGGGTGAATAAGGCTTCTTGTACATCCCTAGGGCATTACATTGTTCCTTATATATCCCTCTCATCTCACTATACGTGGGGCAATCCTGAGCTAAGTGTTCCGCTTCTCCACAGACAAAACAGACATCATGTGACTCAACTCTAGCAACCGTGTGGGTGACCCTTCTATCTTTGGATTTCAAGGCCTCTAACTCCCTAGTTAAGACCTCTAATTGGGCTTTGAGGTTATCCTCTTCCCTAAGATGGAAAACTCCATTGGGTCGTGACCTATTTGTGCTTTCAGCAATGCTAGGTCCAGTCCATGTATGGGCTTTTTCGGCTAAGTCATTAAGGAATTCTATGGCTTCCTCGGGATCTTTGTGAAGGAACTCCCCATTACACATCATCTCAACAAATTGGCGCTCTCTAATTGTGAGTCCCTCATAGAAATAACTAACCAAGCGCCAATTTTCATACCCATGGTGTGGGCACAGATTTAGCAACTCTTTAAACCTTTCCCATGCTTGATATAAGGTTTCACTGTCTTTTTGGGAGAATGAAGAAATTTGTCTTTTCAGGCCATTAGTTTTGTGTTGTGGGAAGTATTTATTGAAAAATGCTTGGGTCATTTCTGCCCAAGTTCCTATAGACCTCGGCCTCAAAGAGTATAGCCAACTCTTTGCTTTATCTTTCAAAGAAAAAGGGAAAAATTTAAGCCTAACAGTGTCTATGGCTTCAGGTTGGCTATGGAAGGTGGCAATTACCTCTTCAAATTCCCTAACATGTACATAAGGATTTTCACTATCTAGACCATGAAAAGTGGGAAGAAGTTGCATCATTCCAGGTTTAAAATCCGAATGTGGTGTGTTAGGTGGAAATATAATGCATTATGGTGTGGCTGTGCGAGTAGGATGCAAGTAATCTTTTAGAGTTCTAACGGGGTTTTCTTCGTGTTGGCTCATTGTGTTAGAATTACAAGATGAACTAGAAGGTGAATTCTCTTCACTTACAAATTGTGGGAGTGGTTCTAGTTCTAGTTCTAGTTCTCTCACAAATCTTCCTCGTTTGTCTCTAGGTCGATGCATACATCCTAATTTTTTTTTTTTTAAGGAAAGAAATGCTTAAGGAAAATTAAGAAGTGGAATAAACACAACAAGAAATATAAATAAGTTAGGTGGTAAGACGAACCATGAAATATAAATACAATAACTAAACAAAAGACTATAAAATACGAAAAAAGTACAATAAATAAATAATAAAAAGAAAATACAATAAGTAAATAAATAAAAGGTTAGGCGGTAGAACCGGCCATAAAAAGAAAATACAACATATTAACTAAAGAAAATAAATTGCAATAAATACGTAAAAGAAAATGAAAATAAAGTACAATAAAAAAAAGTGCAATAAATAAATAGAGTACAATAAGAAATAAAGAAACTAAGTTAGGCGGTAGAACCAGCCACAAAATAAAAAGAAAATACAACAAATTAACTAAAAAAAAGTACAATAAATAAATTAAAAAAAGTGAACGAAGTTAGGCGGTAAAACCAGCCATTAAAAAAAAAAGTGCAATAAATAAACTAAAGAAAATAAAGTGCGATAAATAGATAACAGAAAATAAACTAATTAGGCGGTAAAACCAGCCATTAAGATAATATAACATATAACAAATTAACTAAAGAAAATAAAATAAATTAGGTGGTAGAACCAACCATGAATAATAAATAAATTACAACAAAGGAAATAAAACTAAGATTTTGCAAAGAAAAGAAAATATACAAAGTTACCACTTTAGTATTTATAATCGCAACCGACTTTCGCTTAGTGTGCTTCCCCGGCAACGGCGCCAAATTTTTGTTTACGCTCAAAATATAACGCGGCTATCGCAGTATAGATTGAGGTGTCGATCCCATGAGGAAGCTCTTGGCAAAATAGGTTAGTGAAGTAAAATATTAAAGCAGTAGCAAAGGGTTAATTGATTTAAACGGATGAGATAGAATTGTCTATGAATTGAGGAAAATGTCTTATGATGATTTAAGCAAGGCTTTGAGAATCACAATTATGCTTTATAAATCTACTCTATACTTTGATTCGATATTTATAACTCAACTGAAAGTTTCACATCCCAAACAATCAATCGGAAGGTATGTAATATATAGCACATTTGATAACACATGTATTTGATTTAGTTAAACTCTTTGCAAGCATTAACACACATCATGTTATTTATACAAGTTATCTAAGATCGACAATATATCATTTTGACAATATTGCAGTAAAATATTAACTTGAATATCAAACATTTATTGCCCTTACATGTTATCCAAGATCGACAATATATCAAATTGACAATACTGCAGTAAAAGATTAACATATAAAACAATATAACCAGTAACAATTATAAATCAACATGAATCACATAAGAAAAGCATGACTGAACATATATGAGACATGAGAATTATAACTTCTGGATTATAGAAAATAAAATAGATAAGAGTTTAATCAAAACCAAACTTACAACATTTATAGCTCTTCACACCGAATCAAAGCATGGAAGTAGATTTACTACACATAAAAGTTCATCTCTTAGCCTTGCTAGGAACTCTAGCCTAAATTACAATACATGTTAATGAGAATAAAAGAAGAGAGAAATTATCTATTAAAAACGTCCTAAGGGTCTCCTTATATAGGCAATGAATGGACTTATGTCATGGATGACATCAATCTTCAATAATTTTAAGCCAATAACTCGTGTATCCACTTGCAGCATATTTTTGATAATGTAAATGATCAATTCAACTTCTGCAGCCGACATGAAAGTTGTATAATTTTGACTCTTCTTTCCATAGGCACTGATTTCATGCAAATTGGATGAGTATCCAATGAGATATGAGCAAACTTCCAAAGATACATCAGAATTCGGCCAACAACCATTTTACCCATTTGCAATGCGATTTGGTCCATGATAACGGCTGATTTGGACTTTACCATAAACATACGAGTTGTTGATAGTAAAGTCAGCAATTCACAGCTTTAAGAATTATACCAATTGAGTACGTATTTTGTGAGATACGGTCTAAATACGTGAATTGGGTCAAGCTGGGTAAGAGTTATAGTCCGATTCTGTTGTATCTCAATTTTTGGCCCATAACATGTTGGATTTGGCTTTTCCACTATTCTTCAAATTTGTGTAAGATTGAGTCATGTTGCACCAAGTTTAAGAATTTCTTCATTTCGATTTCTACATTGAGAGTTATGTCCAGTTTACCTAAACCTGTCCAAATAACATTCATTAATCACAATTTAAGGAGAACACTTTATTTCAAGCTAAAAATACAGAAAACACTAAAATTAGTGACATTAAATGGTGATTGAATCTCTTAACAACATGCATTTTCATGTGTTCATCAACGTTCATTTTATGTAGGAACTTAACCAGAGTTACTACTATATGAGGGTGATTGAAGATACGGATATAAAAGATCGAGATACTTTGTTAATGATTTGACTCAAGAAAGGGATTTGTGAAAAAGTTGATTAAAAATTATTGGGATATAATTTAGAGAGCAAGCCAAGTATGTTGAGTGCAAGAGGATCGAAAACAGATGTAAAATGAGGTGAAAACACGGAAGTAGCTACCTAAGTATGGGCATCGCGACTCCTCAAATAGTACCTGAGCATCGCGATGCGGAGCGGGGTGGTCTAGCGTCGCGGCTCAAGAGAGTAGGCACTAAGGTACCCAGTGCGGAAAAAAGACTTTCTTATTTGTTGAGTTTCCTACTTGCTACAAGTCTCTCTAAAATGACTCCCACACATTTAGGGTTAACCTGGGTGGTCCTAAAGCCTATATAAAAGCTTTCAATTGGCTTGTAAATATATCTTTGTGATCTTTGTGATATTTTAGTGATCAACATAAGTGTATTTGTGATCATAACATTCTTTGTGATTCTTAGTTAGAAAAACCCATTGTTTACAAGAGAGAGTGAGTTCTTCCTTATAAAAGACATACTTTGTGAGTGCCTTGAGATTCAATAATAAGATAGTGTAATCTTTATTAGCCATGGACGTAGGCAATTTTTTGAATCACGTAAATTCTATATATTGTTCTTTTACCTTTCTGTCTCCAGATTTCTTAATTGCTTATTTTTGCATTATATTACTTGGATATTTGCTTGTTTGATTGCTTTTACTTCAACAGGATCCAATATAATTCGATCAAATAGTGAAACCAATAAAAATTGGATCATTTGGTTTGATTGGTTTAGATTGGTTCTTCAACACCTTTATTTGTTGCAACAAGCACCAAAGTTTTAAGTTCAATGGATAAAAATCCTAATAATGAGCAATAAACATTTTATTGGGCAATAGCTGAGATATAGTAGCTTGATAATTTCATATGAAGAAGGTTGTTTCTAAGTACAATTAGTTAATAGTATGAGTAGTGTCAGGGTTGGTGATTTAGGGTTAGCAATAGTTGATCTTAACTGGATAGAATGAATCTAATAGTTTTATATTAACTTCTCTTGTGAACCAAGTTTTCATATGAAATACTAAGCAGATGCAAATAAGTTAGTGGTATGTTAAGTAACTGAACAAGCCAATAAGTATGGAGCGAATGATAAGTATGATGAGATGGTGCTACATGCATTTTTATCCGAGAAAATGTGGCTGTGGTGAGACCATCAAACAAAAAACCAGTATCTGATGATCTTTGGTTTAATGGTACTTATATGGATAGTGATGTTGAAGAAAAAAAGTATTTCAAATACATTATAAAAACCTTATATATGTATATATACATATATATTGTTAAATGTGCTGGTGTTTTAATAAATTCAACAATTACTTAAGCTTTTGTTTGATTTATTATTGTATTATGATAAACTTATTTGTCGAAGTTTTCAAGATATGACTAAAAAAAAGAGATTATGGTCTCAAAAATTAGTGGAAGACCTATTAAGCATATCTGTCAGTAGACTCTTTAGCTTGTATTCTTGTTGAACCTTTGATCCTATAGCAACATAAAACTCAGTTGAAGCTTTTAGTGTAGGTAACTCTCAAATAGTAGAGGGAGAAAGAGAAATCTACATTGATGAAGCTTTTCTATAAATGATGTTATGAGATTAATAGCCCTGGGAATTATTGAAGGAGACTTAAGGAGCAATGAGATGAAGAGTTTATGGCAAAATTTAGCTTTACCTAAATAGTTATTGGAGTATTATTAACTGTATTAAAGTGCTAGATTCTCTAAAACTAGTATGCTTTACTCTCATCCTACATGGATGGTCATTTGTCTGAGTCTATTTAAGCAACCAGTGCCTTTTCTTCTTCTGAAGGGATTGTATTGAAGTAAAAAAAATAGTAGTCTCGCATTTTAGTGTTGATATGACCACATCGAGTAAGACCCATTGGCCATATCGTAATCCCTAAGAAAGATAGATTTAGGGTGCCCAGTGGCTGAACCATTTCTAAATCTAATCTAAAGGCTTTATATTTGGTTTCCCTAGTGTATACCTTTGTTTTCCCATCCAATTTTGTCCCTCCTCTTTGCTAAGGTGATAAAAAGTTTATCTTTCTCTTTCCCAATTTAGGCAACCTTACTTTTAAGAGAGTTTCTTTTCCTAGGTTTTGGATAATTTCTTATTTGTAGCTTGTAGTTGAATAGTTAAGCTTTCTGAATGTAATTTTTCTCTTGCAAAGTTTTCTCTTTCTTTTTTTGATGCCTTTTTAGTGAGTTAAAGCACTTTCTTTTCATCTATACTCTCATTTGTAAGCTCTTGGACCTTGTCCTTTAGACCCTTCAATTCCTCCTTTAAACCCTTAGAACTTTTTTCACATTCTTCTGCTCTATCTCTTGTTTTAGTAGCTAATTCTTTTGCTACCTTCCAACTTTGAATACTCTCCTCCAATTGGTTTTCTTTTTGAATAATCACTCTATTCTTCTCTTCCATCTGCTATTTTAGCTCTTCAATATCATTCTTCAATCTTTTTTAGATCTCTATCTAGCCCTTTAAATCAATCAATTCCCTTATATGTTATATTTTATATTCACTCAGCTTCCCAAAGTTCTACATCATCTGAAAAACACCAAAGATTATATTAGTGTTTACAAAATTTTCCTCTAAAATAAACTTTACAATAGAAGATCAGGATCTATTACCTCTACCATAGGCATGACTACCATTATCATGCCTCTGTTAATAGAAGTTAGCTTGACAATAGTCTTTTTGTTAGCCTTAGTCATCAACCATTCACCATTCCCAGGCATCTATCAAGATCCTTTCTCAAAATATCATTCTTGTTTACTAGGGTGTGATTCGGAGGCCTTATGAACATAGGTTGAAACATGTTGGTAAATTGAGCCCTACTGCCTTGACCCTTCTCAAAATTCCTTGGGATATGAACTATTCTTTCTACTGAGGCTCTGAAATTATTAGGAAGATTGTTGCTAATGTGTATAAGTTTTAGCTTGTAATTGTTGTTGTTGGAATTTAATAGTGTATTTTAAATACATGTGTAAAATCAAGCATTAGAGTAGAGAGAAATAGCCGAGAAAAGAAAATAGGGACAAAGAGGAAGTGTTCAAGTCCTAAAAGACTTAGGCACTACAGCACTGGGCTTGGTGCCGCAATGGTCCAGCTATAAGGCTAAGCTTCTCGGCGCTCCAGTCACTAGAAGGAGCATTGTGACGCCCAGTCAGGCTATGCTCAACAATAGCCATTAAGCACTGCAGCATTAAGGATGAGCACCATAACACCCAGAATTGGATTTGGTGACTCTCTAAAAAGTCACCTACTCTTTTTATATGATGTAACATTTTAAAGAAGTGTTTTGTTTATCTAAAGAGACACATACAACTTTATAAATATTACAAGCACATTTGAAACAAGGAATTAACTTCTCTTATCAACATTTTCTATGTTTAAAACACTTGTGTTCCAAGCAGAGTATTTAAAGTGCACCTAATACTTTCTCATAAGTTATTGAATCTTGAAACTATCCTACTAACAAATCCATTTGTATATTTGATTATAATCAAAGTGGGGGTAGAAATAGTTTAAGGACAGTGCATAGTATGCCTTAACTTCAAACGTTACTTATTTATATCCATGTGTATTTCCCATATATAGAACATTTGACTATTAATATTAAACTATTTTTTATCACGTACACATAGATACTATAAGCGAATCTTTGTTAATAGTTGTAGCAAAGTATTTTTCAGAGGCTATGAAGATCCCACCATTGATGGAAAACATTTCAAGAGATGGAAAGATTGGGTGTATGATACCCTTGATGTAATGGGTCTAGCCAAATTTCTTACCATTCCTCATCTTGAGGCTATTGCAAACAACTACAAAGAGGAGTTCCCTAAATGGAATAAGGCAAATAAGGTATGCTGTAACATAATTCTTCACACATTATCTAATGAATTATATGATGTTTACTCCACATATAAGGATGCACATGAGTTATGGGCTCAACTTAAGAAAAAGTATATTATAGAAGATGCTAGTGCCCAAAAGTATGTGGTAGCAAATTTTTTAGACTTTAAAATGTCTAAGAAAAAAAGGTCATTACACAAATATATGATTATCATCTTTTACTAAATGGTCTAAAAAAATAAAAATATTATTCTTCCTGAACCTTTTATTGTAAGTTGTTTAATAAAAAAGTTGTCTGAATCCTAGAAGGATTATAAGAAAAGTAACAAATATAAAATGAAGAATTTAACTTTGGAAGATTCAATTGTATACATTAAAATTGAAGAAAAGAATTGTCAAAGGGAGAACATAGAAAAGACCAAAGAATTAGTTTCTAAAATCAATTTAGTAGAATGTGATAATCAAGATAATAAACATCAGGATTCCACAAGTAACAATCACTTTAAGAAACTAGTTAATTTACTTCTGGGTTCCAAGTCTATTGGTTGTAAATGGATCTTCAAAAAAAAAAATGAATGTTGTAAGACTATTGAGAAGTATAAGGCAAGATTGATTGCCAAAGAGTTCACTCAAAAGAAAAACTTAGATGATTTGATATTTATGCTCCAGTTACTAGAATTACATCTATTAGAATTTTGATTACATTAGCTGCAATAAATAATTTGTTCATACACTAAATGGATGTAAAGATTACATTTTTAAATGGTTATTTAAAAGTGGAGATTTATATGGAACAACTGGAAGGTTGTATTGGTATTGGTACAGAGCATAAAGTATATAAGTTAGTAAAGTCTTTGTATGGCTTGAAGCAAGTACCAAAACAGTGGCATAAAATGTTTAACAATGCTCTTGTATCAAATGGTTTTATGATAAATGATTCTGACAAATGTGTGTATTATAAAATCTTTGATATTAACAGATATGTGATTATATGTTTATATGTGGATTATATGCTTATATTCAGTGCTAATATAGAAGTAATAGTTGAGATTAAGAATTTTCTATCAATTTAATTGATATGAAAAATTTTAAAAAAACTGATGTTATACTTGGGGTAAAGATATGAGAACATCTAATGGTCTCACTTTTTCACAAGAGCACTATGTAGAGAAGTTTCTTGAGAAGTTTGGATACACGGTATACAAATTATAGCAACACCTTATAATGCTAGTGTTAAACTTCAAAAGCATGTAGAACATAGTGATAATTAGAACTGTTATGCTTAACTCATTGGTAGTCTCATGTATTTGATGAATACTACTAGACCTGATATAGCATATGCTATAGAGAGATTGAGCAGATATACTCAAAATTCAAAAAAAAAAAGCATTGTAGTCTCTTAGATAGAGTTACAAAATATTTAATAAACACTATAATTTATACACTTTCATTTGTATTTGATATAAATTTTTTTTAAAAAGCTAATGTTATACTTGGGGTAAAGATTATGAGAACATCTAATGGTCTCACTTTATCATAAGAGCATTATGTAGAGAGGACTTACCATTGACAGCTTCATGTGAAGTCTATTGGGGTCCTCGTTGAGCCTGTTTAGTATTCAGTCCTTACTGAATTTTTGTATGCTATACGAACTTTTGATAAGCCTATGGTCAGCTAAGAACAACCATCTAAACTATTTAGGTATAGTATACATTGGTCTATTAGAAAGAGTTTCACCGATAGACCCGCATTAGTGAATAAGACTAGAAACATATAATTTGAGAGTAGATTTGTATATTAACATTACTTAGCACCTATTGCAACTCCTTATAACTATGTTATTACTGATGTATTCTCAAGTCTATAAAGTCCCGTTACAGATAAGGTCCTAACTCTTAGATATGGTTGACTTTTATAACCTACTAACTCTTAATAGTGCTAACTTTTAGCAATTATAATTCTCAGCGTTGCTAACCCTTAGCGCTGCTCTAAACTCCTTTAGGCCAAATCTAAACTCCTTCAGATCATACAATGTTTGTAGCATAACAAGCATTGTACCATTTAGTTAATGAAATTAACAATTTAATAAAAATGTATTGTATAAATATTATAAAATAAAATATTCATACAATAATGGGATGACATGTAAACACAAAGTTAATAAAAACATATTGTATAGAATTTTTTACAAAGCAGCAACTAATAATCAAAAGGAGTTTAAAATAAAATATTCATACAATAGTGCTAACTTTTAGCAATTATAATTCTCAAATGTTGTAAACTCCTTTTGACTATCAGTTGCTGCTTTTTAAAACATTCTTCCATCCAATCATCAAATGTACCTTTAGATATATTAGCAGGACTAAAAACCCCTTAGCATTAGATACCATGCCTATTGATGCTTGGGTATTTAATAGAATAACCTTTAGAAACCCACCACTGCTAAGCTATATAGATGCCAAAATTTGAGACATATTTGTATTCTCATCAGGGATGTGGACCATATTAGGTTCTAAAATAATATAATATGCTCAATAACCTTAAAAGAAGACTAACTAGGGATGGACGGAAAGGACTTCTTACGTGTAACAAAGATAAAAGAATATCAAAAAGTATTTAGATTAAATGTAGAAATTAAAATGAAAGTATAAACAAACATATCACCGCCATTACTAACTTAAACAATTTGAAAATTGATTTTTGAGAATTTAGAATCTTCTAAACCATAATCAAAATTATGATGTAAGAAATTGAAATGAGATTGAATGGCTTAGAGTCTTTTATCATTATATTTGTGTGTATTTCTATTATGCATTCTCCTATAAAAAAATGTGTTCAATTTATAATAGGCATTTTCTTATAAAAAAAACTTTATTACATTCTTTAAATGATAATCACATTAAGTGATTATCCCTTATCCCTTAAATGATGAAGAAAATGAGCCACTTTTTGTCAATAATATTTCTTAAATGATTGAGTTTGAAAAAGAGTCTAACACAAAACTCCTAATGTTGTCATAAATAGCTACTTTAAAGATTCATTGTTTGGTTTTTTTGGTTGCCTCATTTATTTAGGTTAATTATCTACAAGGTGTATGACTATCTCTATTAGACAAGACAAAATATGGCTCTGGGTTGGTTGAGAACTAGAAGCTTCCCTTGTCTTCTACCTCTTTACTAATTCATTTACAAGTAATTAATCATCAGAGGGAATCTCATTAGTAGTTCTATTCTAACAAACAAGTTTAGGGTCAATATATCACTTGATCACTAAAATCAAACAATTTAAACAATTCATCATCATCTAGGAAAACAACAATAACATTATCCTTCTAACTTTGCTTAAGAATGAATGTTTCCTAAGCATTAGAAATAGGAGCATTAATAAGCACCTCCATTGAATCTACCACAAACTCCACTAATACAACCAGCTAAGTAGTTACTATAACTCTAAGAATACTCATAATATCAAGGTCTGCTACAGTAGTTTAATGCTCCCTAATCCTTAACCATCAGCATAATCATTACCTTGTTCATATAGCTTATTAATCATTGAGGTTTTGTGAGCAAGTTTATCTGCATCTTTATTTTAAGCCTTTGAAACTTGATCTAACTTGCTAGATCAGTAACTTTTATCTTTATTTTTTAGCTTTCTTACTATAAACATTAAGTACAATCCTTACTATAAACATTGAGCACATAAATCTTACTGAAAGTTTTTTTTATCTAGGAATGGCTCTAGAGAGATTTTTCTCTCAAAATCTATCTCTCTTACTAAGTTGTCAAATTCAAACTATTCCTATCCCTATCAATTGAGAACCTGCTTGCAAATTGTTACCATTCCCTATGAATAATAACCTGGTTATTTGGTTTTTCCAATGTTAACCAATGTCATTTAAGTCGGTAAAAATATATTATTCCCCTTAGGTTAAAGGTAGTAATACTCACCATTCATTTTATTGACGAAAGTGTAGAGTTGCCGTGGAAATTTGGTTATTCAAAATTGTATTTGAATATTATTTTGAGTTGAAAATTAATGAAGAGCCGATATATGATTAAGAACACATTGGATGGATGAAAAAATGGAATGAAACAGAAAGCCAAAAGTAAGGGAGAATTCAGAACATGCGAATGGCACTTTTCTAGGTCTACGCACTACAGCAATGGTTGCTTAGTGCCGTAGCACTAATAAGGCGTAATTGTATAAACTATTTTATCTTCATAACTTGATATTTGTTCAATTTATCTCAATAATTGGGCTATTTATGCATATTAATGTTATTTTATAGGTTTAAGCATTGTCGGAGCAAAAATATCGGAAAACAGACGCAAATGGGAGCATTAGAGATAAAAATACAAATGGAGGCACTGTGCTACAGTGCCACTGTTTGCTACAGTGCAGCGCCGCGGCGCCAATTGCAGAAAGTGAGCGCCACGGCATTGAATCTCAACGCCGCGGCGCCGGGACCTGGACAGCAAATGTTGACAGATTCCTGAAAATCAGGAAACCCAAAAGCAACCCTAAGTGCGCCCTAATTCAGTGCTCTTACCTATTTATTTGCTCAAAACTTACATTTTGGAGGAGACTACAGCTGGGACAGCAGCTGGAAACACAAAGAAACACCTAACTTCTAAGTTTGGAGAAATCAAAGAGGAAGGAAGCAAGCTTCAACAACAAAGACATTTGACAGGGACGTCTTCTTTGCTTTGATTCTTTACTTGTTGTAAGATGTTTAGTTTACATGTATTGATGGAATTAGCTTCAAGATTGTGTAGTTTAATGATGAGCTAATTTCATTCATCTAGGATTACATCCTTGAACTCATTATGTGATTGATTTTAGTTCTCTCTTTTATGGTATTAATTCAGCTTTTGATATAGTCATTGTACTTGTGCTTAATGCTATTTGATTACTTGGCCAGTAGTTAAATTGATCTAGAAATGCTTAAATAAACTTGACAAAGGCATTTAGGTATTTAGTCTTAAGCATAATGATGCATGATCATAATGTAGTACACTTGAGTTTCATATGAGATAGACATATACTCATAAGGCATGTATGGCTCATAAAACTTGTGCTTAATGAATTTTGTTCAATTTATTTATCATAGACATATAGATATTTGATTGGATAGAATATATTTGCTTGACCTGCAAAAGAGGCTTGTGATGTGTTGAGTGTTTTGGTCAATATATCAAGTTGAGAACCAATAAACATCAAAGAGATTCTGCTGAATTTATGTGCATAATGGGGGATAGTTTGTAATCCTAGGATTTCTCATATTAAATTTAACTTGTTCATAATTTAGTTTATCACTTAGCATAATTAAGTTGTTCTTTTACTTGAGAAGTTTAATATCATACATTAAATCATTTTCTGGATAATAGTAGAAAGACACTATTTCAGTACTTAAACTAGAAAAGACAAATCATTCTCTGTAGGATCGACACTTTTCTCATCATATATTACTTGTTGCGACAACGTGCACTTGCGCTAATTTGTGTTATAGAAAACACACAACAAGTATTTGGCGCCGTTGCCGGGGAATGAAATTTTTTTTATTTTAATACTGATACAAATCTTTTCTCCTGTTAATTCAGATTTCTGTTTTTGTTTGTAGAAATTTCAGGTGTGTATGAGACGTTCCAAGAGCGTTGATCTAGCATACTTTGATCCTGAAATTGAGAGGACACTAAGAAGATTACGACGAGACCAAAACCAAGTGACTAGCATGGAAGAGCAAAACCAGAATGTTTGTGCAGAGCCAAGAGCCTTAAGAGACTATGCAGTTCCTTGGGTGAATGGCATACACTCGAGCATTCGCAGGCCAAATATCAATGCTAACAACTTTGAAATCAAGCTGGGGACTATTCAAATGCTTAAAGAATTAGTGCAGTTCAGCGACTTCCCGAATGATGATCCCAACGAGCATATCACAAATTTCTTAGAAATTTGTGACACATTCAAATACAATGGCGTGTCAGATAATGCCATAAGACTCAGGTTGTTTCAATTCTCCTTGAGGGACAAAGCAAAAAGTTGGTTAATATCATCACCATCCGGTTCAATAACAACATGGGATGATTTGGCACAAAAGTTCTTAGCCAAGTTCTTCCCACCGGCCAAAACTGCAAAGATGCGTAATGATATTACCTCTTTTGTACAACATGAGTCAGAATCATTGTATGAATCATGGGAGAGATTTAAGGATATGCTGAGAAAGTGTCCACATCATGGAGTTCCCAAATGGTTGTTGGTGCAAACATTTTATAATGGATTGGTGGGACATTTAAGAATGATTGTAGATGCAGCAGCTGGAGGGGCGTTAATGAGCAAGTCCACAGATGTGGCATATGACTTGTTAGAAGAAATGGCCTCCAACAGCTACCAATGGCCATCAGAAAGAGTGAATCCAAGAAAAGTTGCTGGTGTGCATGAAATTGATGCACTCACTTCCTTGACAGCACAAGTTAGTTTGTTGGCTAAGAAGATGGATACACTTAGAGTCAATGCAGTAAAAAGCCAACCACCAACTTGTGATTTTTGTGGAGATAATCACCAAAATGGTCTATGCATGGAGACAGCACAATATGTAGGGAGTTACAATCGGCAGCAACATAATCCCAACTCGAAGTTTTACAATCCAGGGTGGAGGAATCATCCAAATTTTTCTTGGAATGATAATAACCAAGGGCAGTCCTCAAAATCTATGAGTCCACCCGGATTTCAAATGCAGCAGCAGCAGCAACAATTTCAGCAAGAAAAAAAACCTGGTGTTGAGGAATTGTTAATTCAATACATAAGGCAAACTGACCAACTTTTGCAAAGCCAATCAGCATCTCTTCGCACCTTAGAAAACCAAGTTGGTCAATTAGCTTCTGCAATGAACAACCGTCCTCAAGGGTCGTTACCGAGTAACACGGAAGTTAATCCAAAAGGTGACAAAGAGCAATGCAAATCAGTAACGTTGAGAAGCAGTAAAGAATTGTGAAACATTGTGGGAAGACCTAAATCATCAGCAAATGCAGAAAGTTCTGCAGATACAGAAAATTCTGCAAAGGGGAATAAAAAGCAAAAAGATAGTGCAGCAAAAGAAAAGGTTATACAGAAAGAGAAGGTGCAGCCTTATAGACCACCACCATTTCCTCAGCGACTACAGAAGCAAAAGAAAGAGAAGCAGTTTACAAAGTTTCTGGAAATTTTTAAGAAACTGCACATTAACATACCATTTGTAGATGCATTAGAGCAAATGCCTAGCTATGTTAAATTCATGAAGGACATTCTTTCAAGGAAAAAGAAGCTGGACGAGTATGAAACTGTAGCGTTGACAGAAGAATGCAGTGCAATATTGCAGAAAAAATTGCCTCCAAAGCTCAAGGATCCAGGAAGTTTTACCATTCCATGCACAATTGGAAACCGGTATTTTGGTAAAGCTTTATGTGATCTAGGGGCTAGCATAAATTTGATGCCTTTGTCTATCTACAACCAGCTAGGATTGGGGGAAGCCAAGCCTACAAATGTTACTTTACAACTTGCAGATCGTTCACTCACATACCCTAAAGGTGTGATTGAAGATGTGTTAGTTAAGGTAGATAAATTTATATTCCCAGCTGACTTCATTGTGTTGGATATGGAAGAGGATCTTGAAATTCCAATCATTTTGGGAAGACCTTTCTTAGCTACCGGTAGAACCTTGATTGATGTCCAAAAAGGAGAACTTACTATGAGAGTGCAAGACGAAGAGGTGACGTTTGATGTGTTCAAAGCCATGGAATTTCCCAAAGAAGTAGATGAATGTTACTGCATCAGCACAATTGACAGAGATATTAAAAGGATATTCAACAGCCATTATAGCCAAGACTCTCTAGAAAATGCAGTCAAGGGTTACCTTAATCTACAGATTTCCAAGGATTATTCCTATTGTTTCCAAATGGACATGGTAATTTCGGATGAAATATAATTACCTCAGAGGCTAAAAGTGATAGAAGCCATTCAACATCAAGGTCATAAAAAGGCATCATGGTACAGATTGATAACCAAGAAGAGGCAAAATACTTTCACAAAGAAAACAGCGAAAATAGGCTATTGGAGTTCAATCTTCCAGTCTAAGATTAAAGTCTTTCTGGGAAGGCTCAAAGCAAAAAGGTCAGAGATGCCACTTCAAGATTTTCTTATGGAGTTGTGGAAGTCGAAGAAAAAGAATGTTAGCACCCGAAGACATCGACTTAAGTTCCATAAGGGAGATGCCTCAGATATGCAGTTTGATCCTCATTGAGTCAAAAAGGATAACGTCTAGCTAGAGACGAAAAACCAGGCGCTGTTTGGGAGGCAACCCAAGGAGATTGGTGGAGGGGTTTTAGTTGGCAAATTAGTGTTCTTAGCAAAATGGCTTTGTCAGCGAAGATGAAGATACAACAGCAACAAATGATGACTAAAGCCCGGACTCTATTTCAGGGAAGTATTTCTATGCTTTTTGTCTTATATTTCTTTTTGTTTTGCCATGAGGACATGTCGGATATTAAGTTTGGGGGATAGGGAAACACTTTCCCATTTGTTCTGTTTTTAGTTCTGTTTATTTATTTGTTTTGTTTTTAATTCTGTTTTTAGTTGTTTGTTTTGCATAATTTTTTTTTGTTTTGTTTGTTTTCTTTCATTTTAGTGTTCAGTTGTGGGTTGGTTGAATGATTAGTAGTCAATAATATGAAATAGAAACATGATTTCAAATGCTATGTTCTTTGGGAAACAATGAATGTTGTGATTGTTTACTTGGTAATCTAGGACAAGTTCAGCTTCACTTTGTGACCACTTGATATTTCGAGCACATAGTTAGAATTATTTAGTTTTATGCTTACTTAGAAGACTTTTATGCACTACAAGAATAAATATGGTCTCAAGAACACTCTAGAACTTGTTTGAGCATCACTCAAGGCGAAATCCTAGGGCATACATAATTAAGGACATGATTTTAGGCCATCTTTGAACTGATTGAGCCTTTCAAGCCAACCTATGTATAATTTTGACCGTAGTCACCCCCGTTGAGCCTAATTATCATTTTTTCTTGCTAACTATATCATTACCTTAGCCTTTACTTTTATTATCCTTCATAGTACCTATCACGCCATAAGTATAGCACTTCTTTTAAAGAGTTGTGTGAACTTTTATAAATGAAGGGGTGAATTAAAGAAGAGCTATGGGTTTGGTTATAAATGTTGGTTGTTCAAATATGAAAAGCTTAAGTTTGGGGGTATAGTGACTTATATGTTAAAAAAAAATTCAAAGAGAAAGGAAAAAGAAAGAAACGAAAAGAAAAATTGAGTTTGCTATACCCCTAACTTAAATTAAATGAAAAAAAAAGAGCAACAAAATAGCTAGAGAATCAAAGAAATAAGTTTGGGGGAAATCAAGTGGAAAACAATGGTTGTGTTTGAGTAACCTCAAGAGGAATGTGTGTTTATGGTGTAAGTTGAGCCAAAATTGATCCATTTTATCATACCCTCACCCTAGCCATGCATTACAAGCTAACTAAAGTCCTATTTGATCCTTGATTATGTGTGTGCCTACATTAGTGGAGAGTGATGCGAAAAACAAGCATATGGAGTGTTAAATAAAAGCAAAAATCTCATAGAGACCATCTCATTATCTTATGTGCATAAACTAATCCGAGCGCATGCTACTAATGATTTTAGCTATTCACACACACACCAAGTAGGTCACTTGTGGGTATAAATAAGTGTTGGATTAACACGTTGAACGGTTAAGATGTTTAGAATTTCCTTGAGAATAGTAGTCATGAGAAATTTTTGAGATAAATTACTAATCGTTTGCCAACCCAATGTTTTATATCTTTTTATTGTTTGTTGTCATTTTTTGTGTTGTCCGTGTGCTCTCTTACTCGAGGACGAGCAAGTATTTAAGTTTGGGGGTATTTGATAAGGCGTAATTGTATAAACTATTTTATCTTCCTAACTTGATATTTGTTCAATTTATCTCAATAATTGGGCTATTTATGCATATTAATGTTATTTTATAGGTTTAAGCATTGTCGGAGCAAAAATATCGGAAAACGGACGCAAATGGGAGCATTAGAGATAAAAATACAAATGGAGGCACTGTGCTACAGTGCTACTGTTGCTACAGTACTACTGTTTGCTACAGTGCAGCGCCGCGGCGCCAATTGTAGAAAGTGAGCGCCGCGGCATTGAATCTCAACGCCGCGGCGCCGGGACCTGGACAGCAAATGTTGACAGGTTCCTAAAAATCAGGAAACCCAAAAGCAACCCTAAGTGCACCCTAATTCCGTGCTCTTACCTATTTATTTGCTCAAAACTTACATTTTGGAGGAGACTCCAACTGGGACAGCAGCTGGAAACACAAAGAAACACCTAACTTCTAAGTTTGGAGAAATCAAAGAGGAAGGAAGCAAGCTTCAACAACAAAGACATTTGACAGGGACGTCTTCTTTACTTTGATTCTTTACTTGTTGTAAGATGTTTAGTTTACATGTATTGATGGAATTAGCTTCAAGATTGTGTAGTTTAATGATGAGCTAATTTCATTCATCTAGGATTACATCCTTGAACTCATTATGTGATTGATTTTAGTTCTCTCTTTTATGGTATTAATTCAGCTTTTGATATAGTCATTGTACTTGTGCTTAATGCTATTTGATTACTTGGCCAGTAGTTAAATTGATCTAGAAATGCTTAAATAAACTTGACAAAGGCATTTAGGTATTTAGTCTTAAGCATAATGATGCATGATCATAATGTAGTACACTTGAGTTTCATATGAGATAGACATATACTCATAAGGCATGTATGGCTCATAAAACTTGTGCTTAATGAATTTTGTTCAATTTATTTATCATAGACATATAGATATTTGATTGGATAGAATATATTTGCTTGACCTGCAAAGAGGCTTGTGATGTGTTGAGTGTTTTGGTCAATATATCAAGTTGAGAACCAATAAACATCAAAGAGATTCTGCTGAATTTATGTGCATAATGGGGGATAGTTTGTAATCCTAGGATTTCTCATATTAAATTTAACTTGTTCATAATTTAGTTTATCACTTAGCATAATTAAGTTGTTCTTTTACTTGAGTAGTTTAATATCATACATTAAATCATTTTCTGGATAATAGTAGAAAGACACTATTTCAGTACTTAAACTAGAAAAGACAAATCATTCTCTGTGGGATCGACACTTTTCTCATCATATATTACTTGTTGCGACAACGTGCACTTGCGCTAATTTGTGTTATAGAAAACACACAACAAGCACTGATCTCAGAACCTTCAGTGTTATGGCATAGCCTTGGTGGCATCGTGGTAGTGGATCAAAGTTGTAGTAGCGTCGCGATGCCAAGTGTCAACAGTTTTTCATTTTTAAGCTGATTTAATTTGTTTGAGTTAGTTTTGGACTCCCTTTTATGTGAACTCCTATTCCAACAAAAAAATAAGGTTTCTAACAATGTTTTAGAGTCTATATAAACTCTTGTAAACTCTTTAGATTGTTAAGTATCAAAGGCATGTAAGAGAGTGCCGAATAGAGAACTCATAGAACATTAGGGTGCTGAATGTACGAGAGAGAGTAGTTGAGTACTGAGTGTGCAAGAGAATACTGACTGACCTTTTGGAGAGCTAATCTATTATTGTATTCCTTATCTCTTGTGAGAGATCTTTATAATCTGTGAATTATTTTTTATCAATTATGAATAAAAAAATTAGGATTTAGTAATCCACCGTGGACGTAAGTATTTTTTGTTGAACCATCTAAATTTCTTATGCCTTATGTATGATTATTGTCTCTATTTTATTTTTTGTGATTTTTTTATTCTTATTTTACTTTTGAGTAAATTTTTTTGCATGTACTTTAAGTTTTAAGGTACAAAACTGCCAATAATGTAGTGTTAAGGCGTGTAAAAACTTAGATAATTACAAAATGTCAAAAAAGGTGAAATAGTTACTAACTCTCATCATTTGATTAACAACTAATAAGGTTGACAGTAGAAGATAGACATTTGGATGGATTTGAATGGTGTCAATTACATAAAGAAAAGAAATTCTAACACTAATTGCAAGATAAGGATGTTCAGGATCTCCAATTGCTTCTTTGAATTGATGATTAATGTTAGGCATCCCAAATTGTATCTAAAAGAATGATGTGTCAAATAAACTTTGGATGGTAAAATAGTATAAATTTCAAAATCATTTATTACACCCAATATTTACTTGACATATCGCTTTTATAGATACAATTTGGGATGCCTAACATTAATTGGAGATTCAATATTCCAGTAATTAATGTTTGTTGGACATCGTCTAATCATTATATCATATAATATATTAAACTTCTTCTTCAACATATATCATATGACTCAAGATCCTCTTAGGTTATATCATTTGGATTCTTAACCATTATTTTTATTTTAAAAGAATGAGTAAAAGAGATGGTTTTTTTAATTTTATTTACGCTAGGGTTAAACGATGAAAGGTTTAATAAAAATAATTTCAAACAAGATGAGGAAGACAACTTGTTAAAAATTAGTGATTCAATAATTATGTATGAGCATGAATTGAGATGGATACCAAATATAAAGTCAACAAGAAGATTAAATGAAGAAGGAGCAAAACGAAAAGTCAGAAGAATGGGGGTCACTGTTCATGTGGCGGGGGGGCATTGTTCATATGGCAAGTATTGTTCACGTAGTACTATTCAAGCGGCATTGTTTATGTGGGCATTGTTCATACGGCAACGTATAGGTATTTCTTATTTTGGCTCAACTGATTTTTTTAAGTGGGATTAGGACTCTTATTTTAACTAAGCTTAGAGTTTCTAGGGGCTTTGAAAGCATTATATAAACCCTTGTAAATCTTTAAAGATAGTCAAGCATCTAAAGTATCATAATATAAACATAAGAGAGAATAGAAGAGCTAGGTAGGGATAAGTGCGGTATGCACTAGGGTGTAACCTTTAAGAGTGCCTTTGTTCTTGAGTGAACAAAATGAGCACCATATATCCTTTTAAGAAAGGCTCGGGCTATTCTAGTATTTTTTGGATAAAATCTCTTATAGGGTGGGAGTTATTAAGTGGTCTTGTAATAATCATAGTAATCTAGATAGATATTTAAAGGTCTGCATTGAGAGATACTAAGAGGTCTGCAATGAGAGATACTAAGAGATTTTGTGTGATCATGGTGATGTAAGAAGATAGTTAGTAATCTAATCAATAAAATAAGCTGAATCATGGATCCTCCGTAGATGCATTCATTTTAGTCGAACCATGTATATCTTATATCTTGTGGTTTGTTTATCTATCTTTATTGGTATGTTAATCTTGTATGTTTTTTTATTATTTGCGAATTAAGTCTTCTACACGCATAAGGGGTTTTCTTTAAAGAGCACACCAAAGGAAATCCTAACAAAAGGGTATCAGCGCAAAGACTAATATACTGGAGAGATTAGTGCTAAGACTAATTTTTCTTCAACAAACTGGTATCAGAGTTGTGACTTAGTTGATACCAAAGTGGTGTCAAATTGGAAAGCGTAGCTTGATACCATAATACAATTGATACTGTAAAATTTAAAAATATTTATAATAAGAAGCCAAACATCAAGGAAGTATCTTCATTTCTTATTAATTACATTTCCTCTTAAGTTCTAATTTACTTTTAAAAAAATCGTTTACTCACCTTAAAACTCTAATAAACTATATTTTTGCCTCAAGAAAGAATTTCATAAATTGCAACAATTCTTGAGTGATAAATATTAAAATTTTGTTTCTAACCTCTTTTCTTTTTGCAAGGTTAAGGTTTTATTATCAAAAGTAGAGAGCTTGTTGCATAATAAGATTTGTTTATGTATAATAACCATAATTTCCCATCACCAATAAGAAAATGACACGTGGCAAAAGCAACATTTTGATGTCAATTAAAAAAAAGTTGTTAACTAATAAAATGGTGACATGTGACATAAGAAAATGACTTAAAGACACATGGCAAAGAGGTTGTATAAAACACGTGAAACAAGCACAAGAGAAATGCACTAAATGAAAGAACACATGAATAAAAGTGTGCTTCTAATAGTGGTTAATTAGGTATAATATTTTCATCTTTCAAGCTTATTATTTGTTTGTTGAAATTAATATTATTTAGTATTTTATGTATCTTATTGTTATTTTATAAGTTTGGAGTCAATTGAGTAAATAGGAATGAAAATAAAATAAAAATAAGCAAAAAACAACAAACTGCTACAGTCGAGTTATAGTAAGAACAATTTTTGGAAGATCAAGAAGACTACAAGATTTAGTTTCAAAAAAAAAAAAAAGACTAGATGATTGAAGACTGCAGACAAATTAGTTTTATCTCTTCAATTTTTATTTTTATGATTTTCATGATGTTATTCTTGATAAGCTCTAAAATTCTTTATTTCATCATTACCTAAGTTTTTTATTTCTAAGATTACACATTTGAACCTAATATGTAGCTAAATTTTATTGACTTTCTTAGTTTATGAGCTTAATATATATATATATATTAATTTATTCTATCTTATGTTTGTTGCTTTCATTATATCTAGTCAATATTTTGAATGATTGAGGAATCATGATGAACTTGACAAAGGGTTCATGTATTTAGCCTATGATAGTTTGATGTATAATCATAGGGTAACAACTATGAGTTATATGTATGATAGACATATACTTAGATGATATGTATAGTATGATTTAGACATGATCTTAATGAATTATATTCTATTATAATTACCATAGACATATACGTAGTTATTAGAATGCATAATATAATCATTCGATCATTGACAGTGGCTTACGATGAGATTAGAGTCTAACCAATCAATGTGTATTAAGAGATTAATTAAAAAGTTAATGAATCCAATAAAATATTATGCGGTACGTTGAAACCTTAGATTGTTATCAATTAGTGAATTAAACTCTTTATGTATTTTTTTTATTTAGATTTAGTTTAATTTGATAGAACTAAATTAATAGTTGAATTTCAGATTTTGATTTTTCTAGATTAAAGTTAAGTATTTATAATTTTAGTTGGTTAAAGAATTAGATTGTATAATCCATATGAAAATGATATTTAGACTTAAAATTCTTTATTATTTGATACGATAGCGTGTACTTGCACTTAATTACGATAGCATCAATCAGCTCCTAACTAAACATTGAGTCACATTAATAGTAATATGCCTTTATCTAAAGATAGACTCGTCTAATTAGCACGTGATATATGATGGGTGCATTTTATACTTTTTTTTCCGATTTAGCATTTGTTAATTCTAATATGAATATTAGGCTTTTTATATGTTTATTATTATTTTATAGACTTAAAGTAAAATGAAGCTAATGGCTTGAAAGTCTAAAAAAAATAAGGCAAAAATATCGAGATTGTCAAAGATCAGTGTTGCATCTTAAAAGCCAAAGCTACAACATTAAAGGGCTAGAAATTAAGCTGAACTCAAAAGCTTAAGGCCATAATGTTAGGATTCAGTGTTGTGGCACTAAGTGCGACAGAAGGTTGAAGTTTCAGCACCCTGAAGTAGCACCGCAATAGTAGAGCATCATCGAGCCATCGTCGTAGGGCTAGAAAGCAAGGCCATAATGTTGGACGCTGAAGTTAGAAACTTAATATGACATGGACTTGGACTTCGCCATAGCTCGAAAAGAAAGCCTATAAATAGAAGAGAAAAAACTAATTCAATGGATTATTAAAAAGAGTATTACAGAGACCAACTTTTTTAAAAGTTTAGAGTAGGCTTTTGGAGAATCGAAGAGAGGGAAATCAAGAGAAAAAGAGATTGAAGATTGAAGGATTTAGAGCATCATAAGTTTTACTTCTTTTTTCTTTTATCTTTCTTAGTTTTGTTATTATCTCTATGATATTGAACCTAATATGCTCCAAAGCTCTTTATTTTATCACAAGTTAATTTACATTTTTAGGATTGTAATTTGATCTCAATATGTAGTTTAAATTAATTTATTCTCCTATAGTTTCTAAGTCAATATTAAATTGTTCATTTTATTCTGTGTTTAATGTTTTTAATTACTTTATTAATAATTGAATTGATTAGAAAAACTTTAATAAATTTCATATGAAATAAGAATATACTTATATGATATATATAACAATTTAGAGAAGTTATTCTTAATAAATTTTGCTTTAATCTAATTATTATAAAAATATAAATAATTGATTAGATAAGACATTTTTATTTGATCATCAGAAGAGATTTGTGAATGTATTAGGCTTCTTATTTAATAATTCGTATTGATGAATTAAATTAAAAAAAGTAATTAGATTCAAGTGAAAGATTAAGAAATAATTATAATTTTAAGTTTTTTTAATATTTGGGACCTAGTAATTATTTTCTTTACTCTATATTACTTTTGTTTACTTTATTTATTTAGTTTAAGTTTTAATTATTTGATTTATCAATAATTTAATATACATAATAAATTTAATAATAATTTTTTATAAAAAAATAGTATTCTATTTATTATTATATTATTTATTTATAATAATGTATACTTGTATTTCTATAATATATATATATATATAAGCAGCTCTTCTTTAGAGTCTCAAGAGTCACTAAAAATACATTTAGGGTCTTTAGTATTTCCAAAAATATGTATCTTTTAGACTCTCGAATAAATTTTAAGAAACAATCAAATCATATGACTCGCATGTGGCTTAACTATAAAAAGAGTTATTATTATAAATATTTTTTATGTAAAGTTTAATTATAAAAATATTTACGAATTTTAAATTTTATAAAAAATATTTAAATATTCTATTTTTTTTTATCAATATCTAGCTATTAAAAAATCTTTAAGGGAGAATCTTTTTCCGTCACACAAAACACTTATAAAAAAACCGTGACTTGCTCTATGTAATTTTTATGAATGTTTAGGAGAATAATAAAATCAATTCATTTTCTTTCAAACTAGACACTTTATTTTATCAATTCTTACATTTTTGGTGCAGCTGATTAAGATTCGAGTAAAAACTCTTAACCAGCACACACTAGATAAAAACCAAAAAAAAATACATTGATCGTGAAATTCATAAATGCAAAAAGTATGTATTTTATATGATAAGTATTTAACAAGAAATTAAAAAGATGAATTTTATATGATAGGGATGTAATATAGTAAATAGGTACTTATATTTTTTAGAAAGAAATTAATTATATTATTTAGAATTTTTATATTCAATCAAAAATTATTTTTTTAATTTTTAATTAAGCCAAAATTAACTTAAAATTCTTATTAAATTAGAAAAAAAAACATTATATGACTAGGCAAATTAAATTAATATTAAAAAAATATTAATATGAATTTTATTATAATTGTGTTAAAAAATATATTAATTGTAAAATTTATCAACACAATAAATGTGTATTATATATAATTGATATTTGATAAAAACAAAATATAGATGAGTTTTTTTTATGAATAGAGATGTAATATATTAAATAAATAAATATATTTTTTAAAAATAAATTAATTATATCATTTAAATTTAAGTAATTAATTAATAAAAGAATGTGAAGATAAATACTAATAAGGAAAAGAAAATATTCGAAAATGACCCCTATTTAATGCATTATTCTTTTTTAGCTATAAAGACAAACATCAGGATACTTTTATCTCTAAAGCATATGTAGTCCAAATTAAAATAATTCACTCAAAAAAAATTCAAAGCCCCCAAAAAAGCATACATTTTTCTTCAAAAATCTGATAAAGTGGATGACAAATTCTTGATGATCGACGTCAAATACTTAATAAATTTCTTAAATTAAAGATATATTATACAATAATCTTAGAAAATGAAATATTTTTGCTATATATGTGTTTAAAATGAGTACTTTAATTAAAATGAGTAAAATAGTACAAAATGATGTCAACTTGGTACAAAATAAGTGAAAAAATGATTCGCGTGGAGCTCATTAAATTAAAATAAAACATATGATATTAAATTAAAATAATTATATCAATAAATTTATAACATAATGTGAACAACAATTAAAAAAAACTTACAAAAATATGTATTTGTAATTGTGCACTCCTATGAATACGCTTGCACATACTTGCACTGACATTGATGGACCAACTTTAGATACAAAAACCCCACATAATATGTATAAGTAATGATATTACTAATTCATAATTAAAAAAAAATGTTTTTACAAAATCATCAAGCTAATCATTTAAGAGTTTATTAAACAAATTCTAATAAGCATTGTGACCAAGTAAGTTAACATTGCTAATCTAAGTCTAAAGCTCTACACGCACGACCAAGTCTATTGCCCATCGTGGATCTAGATTAACTTAAGAATCATCACGCATATCCTTTACTTGTAATTCTATTTTTTTTTTATGATCTTCTTTTGAATAGGATTGGTATAAGGGGTGTGTTAAACCTACGCATCCTTATACCAGCGCCCAAACATACTCATCCTTATGTAGTAGCATTAGGTATAAATTACACATTTACAGGGCTCTCTTGATCATACTACATGCTTCGCTGCATGTCCAAATATATGTCCAGCTGCCACTGATGCTTCAGCCATTAGAGTATAAGTTCGAACGTTATTGATCATGCTTTCTCTCTCCTGAAACAAAATAACACCAATAAATATACTGAGTTATAAAGAATATATAAAATTAAATTTATGTATAAAATGTATCATTGTCTATCCTATGTCCTCGAACATGCTAGATGACTAAAGATAATGGATCATAAGTCTCATCTAATGCAAGAGCTCTGCTTTGTCATTATTAATCCTGGTTATTAGTTCTGCTTCAAACCTGCTATTTGGTCTATCAGATTATTAATCTTCTTCTCAAGAACATTATATTGTGATGACATGCCCGACTAAAACTATATATAAGTAACTATAATCAATATTTACAATATAATACTCACCAAAATCATATAGATAATGAATAAATGAAAAAAATATTAAAATTGTATCTTTGCTTGAGCTTTGGAGAGGTAGCCACGTTGAACATCTATATCATCCCTGAGATTGGTGAATTGGACGTTCGATTTTATAATGTAGTCTAATTTGAGATCCCCTAGAAATATTCCTGATGTGAGACACAACTTTGTTGTTGTGGGACACTCTTTATCCTTCTTATGTTGTCTCAATATCAACTTCTTATGTGTCTCCAAAACCTGTACAAATTACAGAATTATAACCATTAATAAAAAAATTATATATATATATATATGTGTGTGTGTGTGTCAAAGTAGTTATTTAGTGTAAGAACATACCAAATCTTCATCATTTTTAAATAGAATCTGTCAACATCTTTAAACAATGAAATAACCCTATTATACTAATTCAGGAGGCGTAGAAAATAGTCACCATCGAGACGTGCACACACATCGATCCACAAACCGAAATCGTCTTATAAATCCAAACTTGAGATAATAAAAAATAATAATTTCACATTAGCAAACAATAAGTCAAATACTTTCTTCACATTTTTAATATAATAATGAATTGATAAAATTACTTACCAAAAATACTAAAGCAAAACCATATACGTTATATGCCTTCTTCTTTTGACCACCTTTTATTTTAATCTTTTTTTTTTAAAATTCACTGTTGTGCTTACGGTGTCATAGAATATGGACCATACAAATATGCCTTGGGTATTGATTGAAATCTCCTAAGTTGTCTACAAGCCTAAATATAAAATATTGGATCTCTCTATGATTATCCCGTAGCACTAACTCACGATGAAAAAAATAAAACAGACACAATTTTATTACATCTATGTCATCTTCTTTACTCAAATCTACTATGTTGAACCATAAATTTAAATCCTTTTAGTTCAAAGTCCTTCCATTTTTAAAATATTTATCTCACAATCTTTTTCTAAATTTTTTGTTCAACTCTCTGATTGAGGAGTAATCTCTCATCCCCAATAATATAATCAAATAAAAATTCAAATAGAAGAATCTAATGCATTTGTTACATATTAAAAATCACAATTCTTCATATAAATTTTTAGTATGAACTTGTTTTAGCAATACCTTAAGCATTGATATACCTGAAAATAAGATATCTCGCACATCTAAAAAAATGACCCCAATATATCTTAATAAATCCACTTGTCCAGGCGTCAACTTATGTTTAAAGGCATTTATAGCCCACAACTTTGAATAAGAAGCCACCGATGCTTGGTAGATTCATTTTTTAGAATTATAAATATTTTAGACACGATTTGCTTTTTGAAAAAAATTAAATTTATTAGTGCATAAGTAGATAATTAAATAAATTAAACAAATTAATAACAACTATAAAAGTAATAGAAAATTAAATAAAGTATTAAATATTAAATTAAATAATTAAAATTAAACAAAAAAATTATTAGATAACAAATAAATATAAATTATTAATTTATTAATGAAACATTTAAATAACAAAATATTTAAAAAACTAATTAAAAAATTAAATATATTAATTAACAATTAATAATTAAATATATTAATAACTATTTATTATTAAATAAATTTAACCAACTAAATAAATAACAACAACTAAAATTAATATCAAATTAACAAAAGAACTAATTAAACAATTAAATATTAATTTAAAAATAATTAAATTAAAATTAAACAAGAAAATAAAT
Source organism: Ailanthus altissimus (assembly GCA_946807835.1). NCBI lineage: Eukaryota > Viridiplantae > Streptophyta > Magnoliopsida > Sapindales > Simaroubaceae > Ailanthus > Ailanthus altissimus. The sequence continues at coordinate 7,925,070 of OX327690.1, read as the reverse complement.
AAATTAGATAAAAATAAATATATTAATAACAAAATATTAATTAATTCATTTAAATAAATTTAATAAAAGATTTAAAAAAAATTTTGAATGCACCACACAGCACGTTTCTGCATGCCTAAATGGGTGGTTTTCACAATTTTTTTACTTATTTTTCACAAAATTTAATAATTTTTCATAATATTTACCTATTTTCGCATTATCACAATATAAAATATTATTTATAAAAAAGTTCATGAACTTACCATATGCTTATCATTTTTTAGTGATAATATGAGAATTGGTTATTGATCTATAATGTTTTGTTTTGGTGATTGGGTGTTTATATATTTGAGGTGATAAAATATACTTTTGGGTGAGAAAGAGAGGAGAATTCAAAAATGAGTAGCGTAAAAGATTCCAAATCTAAAAAAAAGTAATCTTTTAAAATGGGGCCATTTTATAAAATTTCTCATGATGAAAAGGGACAAGAATCTCCTCTTAAACACGCTCTTGTTTTTTGTTTTTTTGTCTCTTGCACAAAAGACAAAACAACAAACATAAGCCGTTTCAATTATCAGCTTCAGCGACCTCCATCTCTAAGAACAACGGCGTGGAAGACAAGAGGTAGAGAGATTGAAATTGAAGGCAGATGTTACTCTTGCAGTCTCATTCGAGGTTCCTTCTTGAGATCTTGTTGAATCGAGTTCGGAAGTACGTTCTCTCTCTTTTTTTTTAGATTCTTATTGGGAAACATGTAGTTCTATCTTTTGATAAATGGGTATTTTGTTTTTATGGTTCTTGAATGAGCTTTTTGCTTGAAATGCTAATGAACTCATTCGGATCGTACTAGAATTAGATTTCATGCTAATTTGGAATCATTTTCCATTATGGATCAGGAGATATGCCATTTATAGCTGAATTTGTCGTTGTTTGGTCGTCTTTAGTCACGGTTTCTTGGTTTTGATATTGATATTTCCAAATATTTTGGTTAATTCTGCAGTCTTGATAAAGCAGTTGAGCTTGATTACCACTGGATTGAATTTGACGATGTTCGTTATCATGTCCAGGTAATTTACTAGCATTATCTAAACAGTGTACATGTTAAATGATTGAGATATTGTAACTTAAAATTTTGACTTAAAACTTAGCAACTCTTTAAAGCCACACACAGTATAGTAGATGGATCATTCGAAGTTATGTGGATTAAGTTTTTAATTTTACATAAGTGAACATGTTATAAGATATGTACAACCTGCAAAATTTATTTGCAGGTAATGATGAAGAATCCACATATTCTGCTATTATCAGTATCATTACCAGTTCCACCTCCTGAAGCAATTTTCCTTGGAGGACTTCCATTTGGAGCTATAGAAGGTATAAAAGCTGCATATGGAGTGGTTGTACAGATCCTAGATCCTCCCAGGGATGGCTTTAATCTGACATTGAAACTCAACTTGTCAAAACTTCCTCCAGATGAAGGTTCAACGAGTTCCTTTTCTAAGGTCATTATGAGCTTGCCATGAATATGCAAAGAATGCTTAGGATTTGTTTTTTAACAGTTTTCTCTTCATTTTTGTTCTCTAGATGGTCTTTATGTATGTATTTTTTAATTAACATTTTTTTTTATTCTTTTTACAAGATTGAGTTTCCTTGTTTTGTATCATCTCATGATTTGCTTGATTCTGCTTTTACATTGTTGTCTTCATATTTTCTGAGGTTTCTATATATTTATTAAGTATATTTAGGTTTCTTATATTCTGATAAACTTCCACTTTATGCCATTCATACTATAAAATTTTGATAAAATGGGAGTTTCAATCGACCAAAAATTGAAAATTTCTAGAGTTCCAAGTCAATCGGTATAACTTTCATGTAGAAGTTTAAATGTTTATAGTCTAGGAAATACAGGGATTGTCCTTGGATTGATGGATATTCTCTTGGCATAGTGAATGATTATAACCGATGTTCAACTAGAATGAAGCTTTAGATATTGAGTTATAACTAATGGTTGTTCCATTGCATTTTTCTAGAATTGTTGGGACATTATTAAGGAAGTTGTTATGAAGGTTTTTTTGGAATTCTTTGATACAGGGTGATTAATAAGATTGCCAATGCAACCTTTATATGTCTGATACCAAAAAGAGAAGAGTCTTTGAAGATTGGTTATTGTAGATCTTTTAGTCTTCTGACCAGTTTGTATAAGTTTATTGCAAAAGTTCTTTCTTTGAGGTTGAGGGAGGTGTTTAATAACATTTTAGCCACTGCCCAGCCTGGTTTAGTTTAAGAAAGGCAGATATTTTATGCAGCTTTGGTGGCAAATGAAATAATGGATGAGTGCAAAAGAAAAAAGAAAGAGGTTTAGTGATAAAGATCGATTTTGAAAAGCTAATCATGATTCCAATTTTTTAGATTTTGTTCTTGAAGCCAAGGGTTTTGGAGGTAAATGGAGAAGATGGATCAAAGGTTGTTTACATTCTATAAACTTCTCTATATTACTTAATGGGAGACCTAGGGGGTTAAGACAAGGAGATACTCTCTCTCCTTTTCTTTTTACCTTATTAGTTGATGGCCTAAGTAGATTAATGGTCAAAGCTAAGGAGGTCAAAATCATTGAGGGCAAAAAAGATCGATGTTTTTCATCTTTAATTTGGGATGATACTTTATTCTTTTCAACAAGAGATGATCAAAAGATAGCTAATCCTTTCAAAGTTGTGAAGATATTTTGTTTCATTTAGGGTCTCAAGATAAATTTGGTCAAAAGCCTAATTGCACGAATTAATTCTTCGGAGAATAGGTTAAAGATATTGGATTTTCATCATGGTATTTCTGTAGGTTGTTGGCCCCTTAAATACTTGGGCCTTCCTTTGGGAGACAATCCAAGAAAGGTAGCCTTTTGGGATTCAATGGATGAAAAAATTGAGAGAAAACTTGGAGGGTGGAAAAGAGCTTTTCTCTCTGGAGGGGGGGAGACTTGCCTTATTAGATCCTTATTTATCCTTGTTACCTCTTTACTTTTATCATTATTCAATGTTTCCTCTTTAATTCTATCACTATTCAAAAGATTCCCTATGTGGTTGCCAAAAGGATAGAAAGATTGATGAGAGGGATTTCATATGGGAAAATTTTGAAGAAGGTAAAGGTTGTCATCTTGTTAGGTGGTGTATCGTTTCTAAGCCTAAAGAATTTGGAGGTTAGGAATTGGGAATTTGTGGATGAAAAATAAGGCTCTCTTAGCTGAGTGACTATTGAGTCCCAATAGAAAACGGTTCTTTATGGATGAGGTAATCAAAATCAAATATGGTCTTCACTCTAATGGATGGGATGTTAAAAAGGTGAGTACCAGTTCTTATAGAAGTCCTTGGAAGGCCATCTCCAAGGAATATCTCAATGTCAACAATCATGTTACTTTTGACGTGGGTAATTGTGAGAATCTCCAGTTTTGGGAAGATAGTTGGATTGGTGATTGTTCCTCGGGGGATTGGTTTCCTAATCTCTATGCTTTAAGCAACTTTAAGAATGTGTTAATAAAATGTAGGTGGTTTTCTCCTTTGATCCTAGTGATTGGAGTTGGAATTTTAGAAGGAATCTAAATGAGAGAGAAGTCCAAGACTACATTGCTTTGGTATCTTTATTTGACGAAGCTACTTTGGCTGAGATGAAAGAAGATGGGAGAGTTTGAAAGCTTGAAGCATCTAGAGTTTTTAGTTGTAAATCTTACTTCTTGAGGTTACAAGAAGATAGCTTCTCCAACTTTTTGAAGCAATTCAATATGTTTTGGAAAGATAAAGTTCCCCCAAAATTACAAGTCTTTACTTAGGCATTAACCCATGGAAGAATCAATACTGGGTATATAACTCGAAGAAGATACCTAAAATGAGTAGTTCTCCTTTGTGGTGCATTATCTACAAAAGATGGTGAGACGATTGACCATCTCTTTCTTTGTTGCAATATTGCATCTTCCCAATGGGCTAAATGAAGCATGGAAGCAAGGATTTATTAATGGAAATTGTTTTTGCTTTTAGAAAAGGTAGAAAGGCCAAGACTTTGTGGACATGTGCAATCCTTGCTCTCTTGTGGGTGATTTGGCAAGAACAAAATAGCCGCATCTTTTAAGATAAAAAGGAAAAAAGATGTTCTTGGGTTATGGGACAAAGTTTGTTTTCTTGCTTCTCTTTGGGTGTCATTCTCTAACGATTTTGAAGACATCTCTTTTATTTGGTCAATCTTCATTGGGAAGGGTGCTGGGTTAATCTACTTTTTTGGGGTTCCTTTCATTATTTGTAAATTTTAGCCTGTTATACTGTTTGTCGTACAGACACATTGATTTTGTTTTGTATAATTGAGATAGCTTTCATTGGGCTATTTTTGTTGTCTTGTGGACGTTTTGTTCCCTTTTGTATCTCCTACCATGTTTTTCTATAAAAGAGATTTTGTTTTGTATCAGAAGAAAAAAAAAAAGGTGTAGTGAAGGAAACAAAGTAATGGGTTTAAGAGGTTGGTTGTATTCCTGTCATGTATATCAAATAGAAGCCAATGCTTAAATTTGAATGCTCAAAAGTCTCTGTGCAAGTTACATATTTGTCTAACCTATTGAAAACCTAACTTATTGTTTTATTGTTAGTCTTTTAATTTTTATTTTCTTCTTCATAAATGACTAATTTAATATAATTAGTGTTATACCTTTCTGGATACATTAAAAAATGTTTATTTAGATCTTATCAAAATATTTAACTTATAAAAATTTCGAACGCGCAATACTTTCAGGGGCATATCTGTCAGTATACTACATAATATTTCTGTTCATAAAAATTTAGATTTTAGACAAGAAAAATAATTTTTTCCTTGGTACATGCCATTTACTAGTCTGAGAATTGGAAGAAGAGCCAAGGAATATATTCTGCTTTGTTTTTTTGCTATGTAGCCCATAACTTGCTGCAACTGACACATAAGAAGAAGCTAGTGAACAAGGTTTGTTAGAAAACGTGTTCCCTTGAAATGTGTGTCTGACTTCCTGGCACATAGCTAGAGGCATTATAGCTCTAAACAATCCTATTGACGTAACAATCCACTTACCATTTTCATTTAGTCATAATTAAGTTATATGCCAATTGTCATGCTCCAAATAGTTGTTGCCTTCATTGTTGCGACTTTGATAAATATTTGTGAGTTGCCATTGAATTAAGAAAATGAAGTTGACTTTGCTTGCATCAGTTTTTCTGTTGTGTGTGAAATTGAAGCAGTTTCATGGTTACAAATTTCAATATATGATGTGAAGGATGGGACATTATTTTTTATCAAATTTATGTTATAAGTTCGTTGACTTTATGCTAGCACCTTTATTAGAAAGTCTCTCTCCCTTTCTTCTCACCCTGGTTTGCCTGTTCTAATAGGAAATATGAATATGGAACAGAGGATTAGAACAAAGACAGAAAGTGTTTTGAAAGAAGGTAGTGAGGAAACCAAAAGGCACAGAAGCTTGATGGGTTGAAGTGTCTTGATGACCAAAAAAGTCCATAACATAAATAAAAAGAGTTGTGCTCTCTAAATAACTTCTATCTTGTTCGAGATATCTATAGTTAAGTCAGTGGGAAATATTAGATTAGCTCTCTTAATATTTTAACTTGATGGTGCCTTGTTGGGTTTGCCTTTTGTAAGTGAAATTCTCAATGACTACTTATGACTGCTAATGCTAGGGCTACATGTGGAAGTTAGAGGGACAAAAGAGGCCCTTAAGCCAACGAAAACCTCTCAATTTTTTTAATAAATAAATAATTTTTAGAGGATTATTGAAGTTCAAAATTATTCCTATGATTTTTATTAAACTACCAAGCTATTTAGGGCACCGTCCCTATGTTCAATGTCTGGTTTTGCCCCCAGTTAGGCCCTTCCAACAGTTGAGTTATACATTAAACACCTCCTACTGAATAAGTTTTTTGACACCATACTATAAAATTTTGATCTTCCTAAAGTAATCAAGTCATGTAACTATTGCAATTTAGTGGAATTCATTATACTAAATATGTTGACTGTCCTTTGGTGTGAATACATATATGGGCTTTTTCATTGTGTAGAAAGGTATTCCCCCTTTGATTGTTTAGGCTTCACCTTTTCTTTTTCTTTTGGTTCCATTGGTCGCTTATGGGCAACATGGGATATGCCTCTGATAACATGTATGTTCTTTTTCATTGTGTAAAAAGCATTGAATTCCCTCTTTGATTGTTTAGACTTCTTTTTTCTTTTTTTTTTTTCCCCTTTTTTCTGTCTTTTGGTTTTATTGGTGGCTTATGGGCAACATGGGATAAGTCTCTGAATGTAATCTTCTCTATCTTACTGTCATTTATGCAATGCCTACTGTCTTTATAAACCAAGCTAGTTGGGCCCCACATTTATGGTTCTTTTTAATGACATTGTTATATAAAATACTTTTTGGGGTATTCGGTATTTACATAATGTAAGATCTTTTTCTACAATATTTGTTAATACCATTTGTAACAGTGTTTAGCTTCTTCTTTTTCCCTCTGCAGAACGAAGACATGCTCTTTTGGTGAAGATTGCATCTGTTAGGGAAGTGGTATTAGGTGCCCCATTAAGAGTAGTACTAAAAAGTCTTGCTTCAAGAACTGTTGCTCCTGATATAGAGCAGCTTCTTGCCCTTGTGCATCGACCAAAAGAATCCTTTTTTCTTACTCCTGAGGTATGTATATTTTTAACTTGCATGTTAGAACTTCTAAAAACTTCATTCTAGGAAAAATCATTATCCAATAGATATAGATTGGACTTCCCCTCCCTCCCTCACTCCATAATTGTTTAGCACAAAGTTATTTACTATTTGAACCTTTTTCCATCTATAAATATGGATTTGCCTTTTTCAAATTGAGCTAGTATGTTAATTCAGAGATGTGTTATTTGGGTACTTGTTCACATAACTTTTCATCTATTTACTTGTGAAGAACTAGATGAGGTCTGTATGATTTAAGGAGTAAATAGCCTAATTGTTAATGCAGGCAGAAAAGGTGACGGTGGTATTTCCAATGCGATTTAATGATTCCATAGATACTGTTCTTGCAACTTCCTTCCTCCAGGTACAGTTGGTAGATCATCTTCCTGTACTAGCTTCAAGTCTCATAAGTTTCCATTATGGGTTCAATATAGGGGAGGCAATTAGTGTTGGTGGGTTACGTTTGTTTGGTGTTGAGGTGGTCAACCAAACACCACCCGTTTAACTAATCGTACAAAACACAAATGTGACCCACTTATAAGATGGGTAAATGACTTAATTCATGTAACCCATGTAGACATTCATTCAGTCCACTTAATCCATTTACCCAAATTCTGCCTTGTTAACCTCTGAACACAAATCCAACATAGTTAACCTGTGCAAGCAAATTCTCTGCGTCAGATCCCAAATTGCCTCTTCTATTTTATGTCAAAAAATTGATGAGGATCAAGGTTTTTTCTTCCCTCTCTGGCCTTGAAGAGTTTTTAGATTATAAAACATATCTAGTTCTGCCAGTGTTTGGCAGTTCTCTTGTCAAGCAAAGGTGTTATTTCCTTGTAGCTCTTGGGTGATTTCTTGTTTTTCACTTTCAAGATTTGGTTATTATTCAGGAATTTGTGGAAGCAAGGCGTACAGCCAGACTTAATAATGCACCTCTTTGTTCGTGGTCTCCTTCCCCTCCTCTCGAACTTAAGGAGGTTCCTTCTGAAGCATTATCTGCCAATGCTGGATTTGTCACTTTCGGTAATATCAGAACTAGTACCCTTTATGCTTTTTCTCTTGCTATAACATCCAAATGTTTTTATCAATGCAGTCATTTTTCCACGACATGTGGAAGGAAAAAAGTTGGACCGTACAGTTTGGAATTTATCAACATTTCATGCATACGTTAGTTATCATGTTAAGGTGGATTTCCTTCTCTCAAATTGTTCAATGTTCATGTATTATTTTATCACTAAAATTGTGCTAACAGCCTAATTATAATATTCATGGCAAAAAAAAAAATTGTTATAGTTTGTTACACTAAAATACTGAATATAAAATTATTAAACAAGTGATTGGTGACTTAATATGCTTAAAACATTGTCACGTCATAAAAGTACCAAACAAGTCTCAAAACACTGACATTCTGGACCATTTGATGTATTGTGTCATGTTGGACACCCGTTATAGTCCAAAATGTTTGTTTTGCATCATCTAAAGTCATGCTTCTAAATGCTTCTAAATGTGTATGAGCAGCAGTCTTCATGTATCATGCCTAGTTGAGTGCTTAATGACATTTTGTGAAACATATGTGTATTTGGGGTGAAGCCTAATTTATTCTTCCTATTCTGTTGTGAAAATGGCTTGTTTAGAACTTATATAAGCTTCAAGTGCTAGGCACTTTCAAATGAGCTCTTGGTCTAATTGAAAGGTTGGTTGAGTTCTTTTTCATTGCATTCCTGGCTCATTAAAATATCTTGTGGAAGAACTATAGAACGGTGAGAGTATTGGTTTCCAGAAAACTTTGAATTCTGTGATGTCTGTTTTGAAGTAGAGATGGTATATCTTATAAGAAAGGAAACAAAAAAGAGAAAAAATAAATGTGAAGATGTATGCATTAATTATTCAAGCTCTTCTTGGAGTTGCAATTGTTTTTTCTTGATTAGCTTTTACAATTTAGTTTTTTAATGAAGTTATTCTTAGATTGTTGGATGAATCATACGATGGTTTGCTGATCTTTTGTCAACCTGCTGGGTCATGATGTTTTGATTGCTGATTAATATCATTTCGAGTATTCAGTTTATCTTTATAAACAATTACTTGAATTGTGCATAATTTGACTTGTTTGGTTTCAATTTTATTCTGTTAATAATTTCCTCAGTGCTCAAAGGGTTTCATGCATACACGGATGCGGCGTCGTGTAGAATCTCTAATTCAGGTAGTATTTCCATTTTCTCACTCTGCTCACTCTACCATGCTTTTTGGGATATATTATGGTAGATTAGTATATATCATTCCTCTAATAAGATTAATATGATTTTTGCGTATTTGGTTGACGGAAAAATATATGTATACACACTATTTGTTAAACAAATTTTAGTCTTTAATTCTACCATGTTAATGACAGTTTGTCAATTGGTGGATCAATTAAACTTAGTATGCAATATTTCATATATGTTGAAGTGGATGCGTTTTGATTATATAGACTTGTATTTGGGGATTCAACTTTTTCCAATCAAAAGAAATATCATCAATGAAATTAAAAGGAAGACTATCTAGTATTTCTAGCTGTGCTTGAGTGCAAGAAATTTAAGCAAGGTCTGATAAAATGATGATTGACACAATAATTTATTATTATTATTATATAAGAACTTAAGTTGTATTTTGCAAGTCACACATAAGCCTTTTCTTTTCACCTGGTCCAAATTGTTAGTTATACATGGGATGTTGTGTTAAGGCTTACTCGCATCATATTCAACCTGATTTGCTATTATTTTTGGTCCAAATGGTCTCTACTGCATGGGAGGTTTATTGCAACTCTGAAAAGCTAGTTTGGATGGAGATGGACTTCAGTGGGGTGACAATGATCTGCCCAAGCCTCCTTGATAAAAAGATTATTTGGTCCCAGTTGTGATAATTCAACTCAAAAATTATTTTACCTTCACCTGAATTAGTAATTTATTATCTACAGCATTCATTTAGTTTTTAAAATTTTTAAAAATGATGGATACTAAATATTTATCTTGTTGAGTGGACTCTATTGGTGGTTGAGCTGTATTAGTCATGTTGCATAGGAGTTTGCATTCTCAAAATCTGCTGATATTACATGGACTGACTACTTTCAAACCCAGCTATTCACTGCCCTAGTTGCCTTGTTTAGAGTTTTTGGACATCTAATTCTTGAAAAACAACTTTGTTATGATGCTTTGAAAAAGGCAATTGCTATGGTACTTCAAATGTTTTTTTTTAAAAAAAAGAAGGAAATTGATAACAGGTTTATTTCTGCTCTCATTTTCTCCTGTTGTCATTCCTCTTCCTTTCATTCGAGTTGCTTATGCTCTGATAGACCTAACATTGCAGAAATTGAACTGATGCATACATACTTCATCCTTCCTATGCATGCATGCTTGTCGGTTTATCCTATAGTTTAGAAGATAACTGAATGAGATGGTGTATTGGTGACCTGAGCAAATCTGGTGGGGTCCAAGTGTATCATTTAGACTTGGAGATCATTTTGAGACAGTTTATTTTATTCATGGTTTGATCGTGTAGAGCACTCTATATCACCCAGATATTTTTTGCACAACTTCTTTCACTTTTCTGGGTTTATTTCTTCTAAGTCCATGTTCTATATCACCCAGATATATTTTATTAAGCTGTCTTGTTTGAGATAGTCATTTTACCTGCATGCTTTCTTAAGAACTTGAGGCTTACAAGGAATATTCATATATTGTTCTATATAGTCCTTGGATCGTGCCAGACCTGGTTCAGAGAAATTGAAGAAAACTATAAATAACAGATCTTTCAAACGACTGGTATGTTTTGAGAATGCTTATTTTTATGCTTTACTAAATTACAATGATGATTTGTGGGCTGTATATCTCATTAATGAAAATGTTGGGTTATAGAGCCTCAAGGACCTCAGGGACGGTCGGTCTAATTCAAGTTCGTGGAGGCAGGGTCAGTAAGCTTATCGTTAGAGACTGGAAAACTTTGGGTTGATAACTTGATTGCACATATCCAGGAATGTTGCTTCAGGTGCTTGTATTTTATTCATTACTAGGAGGGGGGAAGGGCTGCAGTTGCTTACATTAAGATGCTAATGTATGCAATTTTCATCGTAATTGTCCCGTTTATAAACAACAAATCCCATTTTGTTAGGTCATTTGTTGGGGTTTCTATTAGAAATCTTGTCTTTACAAGCTCGAAACATTTATTTAATTGGCCTTTTGCCCAGTTTTTTTCTCTTTGAAATGGCCATGGAAATGTAGCCACGCGGATGGAATCACTTAGTGAGTTTGGCATCTACATGGCTCATTGTCAAGCTTATAATAAACTTTGGTCTCTGAATTGAAGAATAAAAGCTCCCAAGTTTAATGTATAATGAAGAGTGGAAAACATTTGTGTTCATTTTACAGATTTTAGTTAACTTATTATATTTGTGTAATGGATACAAATCAATTCCAAGAAATACAAGTTTGCTTATATTTGGGTTAATATTTGTAGACCTGGATCCTGCTATGAGCAGAGGGCATAAATAGGTCGGTGGGTGCACTTGAATCCGTAATTGCTTTGGCTCACTTATTACAAAAGTCACCAATGACTTATGAGTTATACTGATTGTTATTATAATTTTGTGTTTATATTTGTTTTAGCTAAAATAGAGCATCAATAATCTGTTCTAGTGGTAAGTATAAATGTTCTATTTTCATGAATGAACAGACGAATTTAAGTGGGTCTTCGTGGTTTAACTCGAAAGATCCTGCCAAAGTCAAACCACGTGACTCTCTCAGCGGAAGGGTTATACTTGTACTATATAGGCCTAGTATTTAATGACATTCCTTTTGACTAAGGCATTTTATTTTTCAACTTAACGTAAGTCAGATCTTTCGCAAAAAGATGGTAAATAGGCTGTGTCGTCCATGCCGTGCCGCATTGGCACAGACCTATCATAAACTTGTGCCCGGCACAATTTATTATAGACTTGTGTCATGTCTTATATGTTTTTAAACAATTTTTTTTTTTAATATTTTGTGTGCGATTACGTCTCTTAAAAATTATTAAACTCATAAAATATTATGTGGATTAAAGGTTTTTAAAAGATTTATTTGATTAGGATAGAGATATAAGTCAAACTTATGATTTATACGATAAATTTATTCATATTAAGATAAGTTTTATTTTTATTTAGATGAGATGATATTTATGAATATTTTTTCACATATTTATTGATCTTTTATATACATCGTTAGATTATTTTAATTTTAGCCATCAATTGTATAAGACTACTAGTATAAATGGGGTTACTCTCATTTATGTAAATCATATAATAGTTTGTAAATCTCTTCAGTCATAATATAAAAAGTATTTTTTCAAACACTTGATGTGTTTGTCTTTTATTCTCTTCTTTGTAGGAGTTTTTTTAAACTGCTTAGTACGCAAAGTGCTAAGTTTACACGATTCTTAAGAAGATTCGTGACATTTGACACAGCACAGCACGACCTGTGAGCCGTGCCTATTTCTTTTTTTTTTTAATTTTAAATATATAATGTTTAATAATTTTTTAATATCTATAATTATTCTTTTACAAAAATGTTAAACTTTATAAATATTTCAAAATTTTAATTGTAATCATAATTAAATTAATTATTGTAATAACAATTAAGATTATACTTTATTTATTAATATTGGATTAAAAATTTGATAAATTATATTCATAATTCATAAATTCTCTATTGAACATTTGAAATTGTAATTTCATTAAAAATAAAAATTTATTGATATTATTATAAATTTGAAATTATTAAATACAAATACAAAAATAAAGGATAAAAATACATCACTATAATTATAATACATTCAATTAGGTTGGCACTTATTTAATTATCTATCACTTGTAAATTAAACCCTTGTTATATTATTATAGTTATGTTATATTATTATAGTTACAATACGAATTTCTATTTTTAAATTATAATGTTCAAATCTCAAAGTTAAAAGTTTTAAAAATCTTTAACCATTTTTTCTTGCCAATTTTATTTTTGGTCATATGCATTTTCTCAATCTTTTACACACACTAAAGCATCCAAAGTATCTGATGCCAATCTTGAACATTTATCATCTAATATTCTGCCCCCTGTACTAAAAGTAGATTCTGATACTACAATGGACACCAGAGGTGTTAATAGATCTCAAGTTATGATGGATATCACAGTATAAACTCTTTCGTTTAATTTTCACCATAACAAAATATTAAATTCTATTTGTTGTTGTGTACTCAACATTGAAGAGTAGTCAGTATTTATATATTTTTTCAATTCATAAGCAACAGAAATATCAAAACTAGAACCTACATTTCTTTTACCTTTTAACAAAATAGTACAAACAATTTGATCATAAACAGGCTGATCATGTATTTTTTTTTTTTACATATAGTTGATCCAAATTTATTTTCATAATAAATAAATAATTGTGTGATAAAATTATAAATTTTGTTAAAATCATAACAAAGTCCAAAGTTTAAATTTTTTAAGATATCAAAAATTAAAACTTTTACATTAGACAAAGTAATTTTAGGATTCATTATGGTGGCACAAATAAATTAGGATTTTCTTTTTAATATTTTTAGAATTTAATCTCTATAATAGTGCAAATATCAGAAAACATAGAATTATCTTTATATTTAACAAAATCATCACTAATATTATATTTATGAGTCAAAATAATAAAAGATGAAGGTTGATATACACATGAACATGCTAACGTAACATTATTAAATACTTTCAAAAAATGTATATATTAAAATACAATTTTTCAATCATCATTAGTTAGTATAGTGTCTTTTATTTTATCATTATAATAATATGTAATATGTTTACTAAAACCTACCCAGAATTTCACTATCATATATGTGGCATTCCAACGAGTTTTCACGTCAAGTTTAAACTTTCTACTATCTAATCTAAAATTATTTAATACAATTTTAAATTTTTTTCATCTAGCAAATGATGAAGTAATAAATTTTATTGCATCTATAATTTTTTAATTTGAGAATTAATTATAATTAAACCATATAGAATAATTAAATTAAGAATATAACAAAAATACTTCAAATAAAAAAATTGAATCATGCGTGAGTATAATTGAATTGAAAATAAATCTATAGCAGCAATATTTGTATTTGCATTATCAAAAATAACACTAATAAGTTTGTTAACAATATTAAAGTCCTTAAAAATATTCATTAAAGCACTAAAAATAATATGCGTTGTGTATGGATGTTCCAATTAATGAAAAGTAATAACTATTTTTTGTAAAAACTATGCCTGATCAATATAAAATAGTGTAACATAAAAATACCCCAAATCATTGTCACTTGTTCAATAATAAAAATTAACAGTAAACACTTTTTGAAATTGTGAGATTTCATCTATTAATTTTTCTTTACTACCCAAAGTACAGTCAAAACATCATTTTTAATAGTATTTCTAGGAACATGAGTTCAGTTGGGTTAAACATACATTTTCATAAAATTTTCAAATCTTTTATTTTCACCTAATGCAATCTAGAATGCATGCGCTACTGATTATACTAAAATCCAAAAAGATTTTCTCTAAAAGCACTTTGAGTAAGTTGAGTTTGAGTTGCCTTCTTTGGGCCATGTTTCTTATAACATGCCTCGGTATTTCAATTTAACTACTTGGTGCCGTGAGTTGATGGCATCTAAAGCATTACCATAAAATTTACAAATTATTTTTTCTTCAAAGTTTTTAGACGCATCTATATGATTTTCCAATGTAAAATAATTTCAAACTTCTGATATTCACCCTTTTTTTATTTTTTAATACTTTTAATATTTTAAATTATGAAAGTAGATTGACTATTAGAAACTTATATTAATGAGAATAGAATATCTTCATATTTATTTAGAGCATTGACATTGAATCTTGCCATTATAAAAAATAAATAAATAATTTGAGAGAATATAAATTTTAAAGGGAGTTGAAATAATTTAGAAGAGAATTGAAAGAGATGTGAGTTAAGTTTAGAGAAGATTGAAAGAGTATAGAGAGGAGAGGAGAGGAGAAGAGATTGAGTGTGAGTGACAAAGAGGCTTATAATCATTGATTTGTCACAGGCTGTTGATTAGCAACCTTTGTTAATTTTTTTTTAAATTTAATTTTCTTAAAAAGAAAAAGAAAATAACCCATAGGCACAACCTAATGGGCTAATCGTGCCATGCCAGTAGGCCGTGCTGGCCTCGGCCCAAACATGATAAGCCCACGTAGGCTCAATTTTCATAGGTCGTGCCGGCTTGACATGACTTATTTACCACCTCTACCTTCGCATTAATTTAAAAAGTGCACACCAACATTATATTATTGGACTAAGTGCATGTTTGGTTAGACATTTTTACTGGTTAAAAGAGTTTTTTAATGTCAAAAGTTATTTTTAATTTTTTTAATGACATTTAATTGTAATTGGAGAAAAGTTTTTATAGATTAAAAAAACTATTTTACCTCTACTTATACAAGTTCAAATTTTGAGTTTTTAGAAATAGAATTTATTGAGTTTTTTTTAAAAATATTTGTGTATTGACATATATGCCATATTAATACTTTTTTAATTCCATAGCATACCCTTAATAAAAATAAATTCCATTGAATTGATATATTTTAACATTTTATTAAAAGTCACTATATCTTCATATCTTTACAACCATCGTATCTTTACAAGGTTTTACTAAAATTTTCTTTTTATCATAGGTATGTAATATTTTATTTTATTTTTAATTTTTATATTAAACACAATAATTTATTTAATTTTTTGATTGTTATATATTAATTTTACTTGATTTCTTATAAATTTATTTATTTTTAATGTTTAGAGTTCTAATTATTTTGGTCATTATTTCGGTCATTATTTCACAATGATTGTAAAACTAAATTTTAGTATGAATCATTTTTGTGTTATCTACAAAAATATATTAGTAAATTTTAAAAATTAAATTATAAATTTTATTTTATATAAAAAAAGATTAAACCATGTATATTTTTAATATAAGTTTATTAAGTGTGCATTTTAATAATTTAATAATAAATAATTATTTTTAACAATGTGTAAGTAAAAGATCTACTACGTCAAAATTTTTTAATTGACAATTAAATAATTAATAATTTTTTTTAAAAATATTTATTTTTAAAACTCTATTTTCAAAGATTCTATTTAAAGAGTTCAACCAAACGAGCCTTAAGTCTAACTTACAAATTTGCATTGGCTTAAACTTTTTTACCATTCAAAAATAAAAAAAACTCTTTTACAAAATCTTTCAAATAAAATACACTATTGGGAAAATTTTGGAATTTGGACCAAATTTTGGGTTAATTAACCTTTTTAGTCATAAAAGAAATGTCTATTCTTTTTTAAGCCAAACTTTTTTGAATAACTGCTCTTTTATTATCTTTTTTCTATATTCAAAATTGTCACCACACTTCAAAAATAGTAATTTGAGAGAATAAAATTAAACACTCAAAATCGACAACAATGAGAGAGATTGGATCGATAATTTACACTGAAAATTATGGCTAATACGTGATAAGTTTTTTTTGAATTTAATATGTAGTGTAATAATGAGTAAATGTGAAATTGTTGTGCTATTTATGAAAAACAAAAAAGCATAATGTGAGAAAAATAGTGATTGTTGGCTACGTAGGCTGAAAGGGTTCTTTGGTCCGACTTTTTAATTGTAATTAATTAATTAATATTTATTTAGTTAGTGCATTTAATTTATGTAATTATTATATTTAATTAATTTGTTTAATAACTATAGTATATCTAATTAATTAATTAATATTATTTAATTAATTAGTTTAGTAATTTATATTTGTTTAGTTAGTGCATTTGGTTTATGTAATTATTGTATTTAATTAATTAATTTAATAAAATAGTATATTCAATTAATTAATTAATTAATTTGTTTAATTGTATTTAATTATTTAATCTATTAATTTATATTTGTTTAGTTAGTTCATTTAATTTATGTAATTATTGTATTTAATTTATTTATTTAGTATATTTAATTAATTAATTTGTTTACTTGTATTAATTAATTAGTTTAGTTAGTGTATTTAATTTATTTATTCTGTTTTAATTTCTTATTGTATTGGTTTTAATTTGTTTTGTAAATTTTTTTTATAGGAAGCATGATGTGTCCAAATTTTTTATAATTTTGATTGATGAATACCTTTAAGAGTTAGTAACATCTTACTTAAAGACGTGAACCTTAGACCTTATATGACATAAGTTGACGCCTATTTAGATGAGACTATTTAGGGTAACATTTATGAACAAAATTTTAGATTCAAAGAATATTTATTTTTCAAATATTTTGATGCATGAAGTTTTATTAAAGCAAGTTCGAACTAAAAATCTATTTGAAGAAATATGGTTTTTATGGTCGAATAAGTGCATTTGATTCTTCTGTAAGGAGTTTTTATTGATAATGGGGCTAAAGATAGGATATTATCCGCCATTTCAAGAGTTGACAAAAAAACTTAGTAATTAATTGTGGGAGAAATATTTTAGTGGTAAAAAAAGTTGCAATATAAGTAGTTAGATAATTGGTTCAATAGATTAGATTTGGATGAAAAAGATCACGAAGATGTAGTAAAATTATTTTTATTTTATTTTGTTCATCGTGTTTTAATGACACGTGATGATTATAGAGGCATTCAAAACTTTGTATAGAGCATAATTAATGATATGAATGAATTTAATAAGTACTCATAGAACAACAACATATGGAAGATAATGTACAACTCACTTAGCACGATGGTGGCGAAAAAGTTAGAGAAAGTCTGAATAGCTTCTGTTAAGTATAATAATCCAAAGAAACATAATATGTATGAATTTTTTATATAGTTTTTAGGTGTGTAATTTTATCGATTCATTATTATTGTTTGAAAGAAAAGGTGTTCAATTCATCTTTTGTAGAGGTTAATTTATTATTTTTATTATCTCAGATATAGATTTATGAGACAATAATGGTCTATGGTGAGAGATTTAAACGTCGAATTAGTAATCGTTTCTCACACATTCTAAAATGGCACACCAAGGAGATTCTACTATACAAAGAAGTTGAAGATTGAGTTTTCAAAGACAATCTTATATATTTTTACTTTATATTACCACATTCACATATAAAGGTTACAAATTTGTCAATGGCTATCAATTCTCTAATACACACACACACACACACACACACACACACACATATATATATATATATATATAGAGAGAGAGAGAGAGAGAGAAATGATCTAATGAGATATGATGAGCTCCTAGACACATGATAGGATTTTGTAACACATTATAAACTGTGCAAAAGTTATAAAAAATTGTTAATTCCTACTTTGAATACAACAATAAGACGATATTCGTATAGGCATACAACTCTTTACTAGATAGTAACATATGACAGTGTTGCTCACTATATGGTGAGCTACATAGTCCACTAGATTATTTTTTTTTTCTCTCTCTCTCTCTCTCTATATATATATATAATATAGATTTTAGAGATATATCAAAGTTAACATTGAAAGAACATGAAAAGGAGGTGGATGTTATTATGTTGATGAATAATTCAAGTATCTATAAAGAAGCTATGCATGGAACTTTAAATTAGACGATGTTGTAGGGAATTTCCATTCTACTAACCTCGAGATGACATATATATTGAGTGTGGTCATGATGAAGAAGACCCTTAAGCATTTGGAGAAATAGTATACTACTGGATGCTTTTTTCTTTTATTGATTTTGATGAGTTTATTAAATTATAGTTTGATTTTGATTATTTATGTATAGTGAACAAAACACGTTCTTAAATTATGATGTTCTTTCGAAGAAGGTTGGACAAAATAGAGATGATGCAAATGATGGAATGGAATAAAAAAAATATTATGAATCAAATAATACTGATCATATCCTATGTGTTGTGTTTTAAGTTGGAGAAGGTCTAATTGATGACATTCAAACTCCAATAATAGATATGGGAATGTCAGCCAAACATTTAGTATCAACTGAACAATCCCGCAAGTGAATAAATATCACCTGATGATGCGAAATGTATAAATATGTTTGGAACCAATACAAGATTGTTTGAGTAAAACACACCCCTTTATTAATCGCATACCAAGAAAGATAAGGAAAAGGAAGATAAAACTCCAAGTCAATTCTCAATGTGATGAGGCAAAAGTGGACGTAGATCTATTAAGACTGATAGACTCGGTTGTCTAAGCGAAGTTGAAGACTTGGGTTTACAATGGTTAAGAACGTGCTAATTTACTTAGGATTGATGATGGCCAGTCATGGTTTTGTGAACTCTTGTCAGATTGGCTAGATGATTTTGTAAGAACATATGTATTCTTGAATTTTAAAAATTTTCTATTTTTTTACACATTAATTTTTTTGTTTTGCAAAATATTTATGATTATTTGAAGTTTATTCATCAACATCAACATAAATATCAACAAGCATTGCCATAAAAATACACATCTATATATACATTTTTTTATTCAAAATTGTTTTGTCATTTATTTGACATTGTGTTACAATTACTAACTCTTATATTAACTAGTTGCATTTTTCTTAAAAGTCCTGTCATTATGTCTATAATCAATTTGCCAACAGTTTATTTGCCATTACATAAGTGTTGGGGCCAATTAAAACTATGGGGTACATGCATGTGGTTTGTGTCCATTATTATATATACATGCATCTTATACATAATATACACATCGGAAGACGGAAATATAGTTTTCTAAAAAATTAACACAATAAATTTTGCCTCATTACAGTAATAAAATCAAATAGATTGAGAATTCACCTCGCAAGCTTTTGAAATAGATTATGCTGGAGTTCCACATAAAATGGATCTGTTGGTAATTCTAGCAATCAACAGTGGTGGACTTGATTGGCTAGAATAGTAACTTTAATTTCAGAATTGGTTTAACACTTAAACTATTTAAATTAACTCTTAATCTAATGCTTAACATTTAAGCAATGAGTTTATTTTTGATTTATTTAACATTTGAATTCATCAAAAATAAACTCTAATGCAACAATAGTGGCCTACTATTAAGAGAAGAAGATGAATAGTAAAAGAACAACTTTTGCTATCTTGTTTTTAACACTTAAAAACAAAAACACAAAAACAACTTCTCATCTCATTTGCCCATCATATGATTGGCCACACCATTTGCACTCCAACAACCATTTTGTTTCAATTTTTCACATATTTAAAACAAGCCAAATTAACTTTTTAATTTGACTTAGCCATAGTTAATATTTAACTTAGGTTTAGTTTAACCTAACTCAAGTTAACTTTTAACCCAAGTAAGGTTAATTTACTTGTCAAACAAGTAATTAATTAAATATTCAACTAATTAACCTAATTCAAGTTAACTTTTAACTCTAGTTAGGTTAGTTTACTTTTTTAACAAATAAATAATAAAATATTTAATTAATCTAACTCAAGTTAACATTTAACTATAGTTAGATTAACTTATGTTTTCAACAAGTAAATAATTAAATAATTAATTAACCTAATCTTAGTTAACCATTAACCTAAGTTACGTTAAGCAATATTTAATTATTAAATAAATAAATATCTTGAATATTAATAATTAAATATATAAAATTACTCTTAAGCCCTTACTAGGTTACCAAGTTAACCTAAAGTGGGCCCCACCTAACCACGCACTTGAGTAAACTTAACCAAAGGCTCACTATTCAACACTTGTTATTATTTAATTGGTTAACAATAATTATTAACTAATTAATGTACTTAACTCTTAAGAATTAATATGTGTACATCCCCAGGTTTTTTGAAACAATTGTTTGGTTTTGTTGAATTTTACTGGATTGAACTATTCAACCCAATACGCTGCCCAATGCACAAAAAATACACTTTATATTATAGGACTCTTTAGGTCCACACCCAATTCATCAAATGAAACTATTCCATGAGTCCATGATCGATGCCTCACGCACAAGTCATGGATATTATAAATCAGATTGTTAGAATATACAAGTTGAGGTCATAGCGCATACGTATAGTCCTTTCGTTAATTATATCCTGGATGTACGGGTATATAGATTAGTACTGTCAAATTCCCAAATCATATCCATGAACTTGTCTTCATATTTGTATTTTTGTAAAATAATACTCGCAAACTCCTTTACGATATTGTTTAACCCTATGAAAAACTCTTTCTATGGGTATCTGCTTTTGGCCAAAAGACTTTCTGAAACATAATTCTTAGAATATCAAGATATACAATTCACCCATATAAGTTGACGGATCCTATTTCTACGCATACCAGACTCCATGAGCATTGGACCATATCCAGCAACACCTAGTGGTCAGACCATGAAAGGTCTTTGACATTCGTGGAACTAAAGCATGATGGATCACTTATAAGACCACTGTGATACTAAGGTTAAAAGACTACGAATACTACTTAACTCGAGAAAATCATTCATTGACAGCTTTATGAGATGTCTATTAAAGGTCCTCGTGAGTCTATTCAATATTCAGTCATGATTGAATACCTATATGCCTATACAAGCTATAAGCTCATGGTCAGCAAAAAATAACCATCTGTACCTTACAGACATCGATAGACACTAGTCTATGTAAAATGGTTTCATCAATAGACTTACATCGATGAAAATATATCAAGAACATAGTGTTTCAGAATATACTTACATAATGACATTTTCTAGCACATATTGCAACTCTTGGTAATTATGTCAGCAATAGTATACCCTCAGGTCTTTATCCCGTTATAGACAAAGTTCTAACTCCTTAGATATTGCTGACTCTTAGCCTTGGTCTAAACTTTTTTAAACTAGATCTAGACTCCTTAAGATAATACATTGTCCGTAATGTTACAAGCAATGTACCATATGTGTTTTAATATTAACAATTTTATTTGAAATATTTATTGTATAAATATTAATCAATTAATATTTATACAATATTGGAATGGCATTTAAGCAACATCTCTAACAAACTTCCACTTGCTCTAGTGTCATTCGTATGGGTATCTCATATAAATATACTCCACATATTTCTTAAACACCCAGGAGTTTAGACTTGAGTGAGTTTAGTACGTTATCGATATAATGTATCCTAGGTACTTTTACATTTTTAGTAGCCAAGATCTTTCTAATTATGTAGTTTTTAGGGTCCACATGATTAGAATTCTAGTGTGCCTTTTAGATTCTTGGCCTGAGCAATTATGCCGTTATTATTGTATTATAGTAGGATAGGATCCACTGTGCTTAAATCTATTCTATATTCAGTAACTAGTTTAAATATCCATAATGCTTTTCTTTGCAGGCTTCACAAGCCACAACATATTATACCTCAAAGGCAGAATTAGCTATGGACTTCTAAATTATACATTTTTAACTAGTTTCGGTACCGATGAGGAGATACATATAACTAGATGTAGACTTTCTACCACCCAAATCAAACGAGAAGTTTAAATATGTGCATCCCTTCACTAGTAAGAAAATTTCTCCAATGATTTAGAAACTTATCCTCTATACCTCTAAGGTATAGAGGATATGTTTCATAGCCATTTAATAGTCGTTACCTGGATCAAACCGATACTAGCCCGTTAATACAATATTCCAATATCTTATAATTAAGCACAAGTATACGCTATCGTAACAAGTAATAAAGGGACTTAATAAGTCGGATGTCGAACCTACAGGGATAATTTCTTCTTTCTAACCAAATACTAAGATTATATATTTCTAATAATTATTCAAAAAAATAAAAAAAAATCTAAGAATGAATGTAGAAAATATAAAAGCAATAACATAATGCAAAGAGAATTAGGTGATAGCAATATAGAGAAAACCTAGGATTAATACTATCTCTTAATATGTTTTTTAATGATTAATCTCTAATTTTTAACACTCTTAGTCTTTGTTATTGATCAAGACACGAATGTATTCACAAGCCTCTTCCAAGGTCATGCAAGTATACCTTAATTTACCAAATACCTATATTCCTATGGTACTTGTAATAAATTAAGATTAAGTCTTGTTGATCATACATGCCAATTAGGTATAGTCCTATCCTAAATTGAAACTTGCATATGCAACATTGAATGTTACTCTACAATCATGCATCAAATTACCTAGGTTTAAATATTATGATTTCTCTTCCGAGTTTATCGACAATATTACCAACTCATTCACCATATATTGGCCAGATATATTGAAGCATTAAGATCAAGTAATTTGAATATCAAAGAACTAAGTTTATTAAATATTCAAAAGATATGACAATTAAGCACATATATTGAGTTCAAGTATTAACCCTAAAAAATAAATTTAGTTGATGGCTACAAGAGAACAGCAGTAAAAATAATAATAAATCATGATACAATCAATAGCAAACCGATATAGACGTCAAATTTATCTTGATTGCGCTGCCTAAGATACTCTTGATGCCAAAGAATGCCTTGAATCTCTCTCTAAAGTTGCTTCAATTAAACTCCTATTACTCTCCAAGACTCGTGCTCTGTATTCTTGGTGTTCTTGAATGTGTCTTGGGTGATTTTTAATGTTTAGGGTCGAGGGGCTTTTTATAGGGATTGATATGAGCTTGAAAATCTCAATTCTCATCGGATTAGAACTCGCACTACCGCTGGGGTGCTGCTTGTATAAGGCTGTATCGCTGGAGCAGTGGAATGATGGCATTGGAGCGTTGTCCTATCGCTGACGCGATAAAGATATAGCGCTGAGGCGCTGGCCTGTCGCTGGCGCGATGAAGGACTGGCGCTGGAGCGCCAGTTGCGACTTCAACAGGTCGTCTTTTTTTATTTTCTTATTTTGATCACTGTTCCAGCGCTGGGGCAAAAATCCTTGTGGCACTGGGGTGAAATTCTTTAAATTTCGTTCAAGTCCCTATAAATAATAATAATACATATAAATAGCCATCTATTCTCATAAAACCATAAAATATCAAAATAAAAATATGAGAAAATATATGACAAATTTGTCCTTATCACCCGTAACACTTATAGCCATCCAAATTTAGATCTCGTACATAACATAGCATGCATAAGGCTACTTTCAGCTAATGCATATGATAGGTTAGACACTCTAACCCTTTCATCCTTTTTGCGTGGACACTTCTTCTTAGAAAGATAAATGCCATGTCTAAAAGGTACATTAACTATCTTATAGTCAATAAAGTTATACCTTTCAGGAATTAGTCTATGTACAAAGATTGGGAGAGTCCTATCAGCCTCCTAACTCTATCTCCATAAAACTTTAAACCTAGTATGCATGAAGCCTCTTCTAATTCTTTTATGAAGAAGTTCTTACTCAGATAACTCTTAACTAATTGACTTGTAACAAACCAACATCGTTTCTGATATTAAGTATGTCTTCCACGGAGAGAACTAAAAAGATAATCATACTCTTATTGCACTTTCTAAACACACACGCTTTCTTTTTGTTCCTGATGAAACCAAACGTTTTGATTTCATCATCAAAAGAAGATTTCAGCTTCAGAAAAACTGCTTAATCCATAAATGGACTTCTTTAGTTTCCACACTAGAGAAGTTAGGCTGGATACAAAACCTTTAGGCTGTTCCATGTATATCTCTTACTCGAGATATATATTCTGGAACATCGTCTTTACATCTATCTGCTAGACCTCCAAATCTTAATATGTTGCAATAGTTGAAAAAATTCGAATTAACTTTAGCATGGTTACTGATGAAAAATATTTCCTCATAATCGACCCTAGATCTCTGAGTGTAATATTTTATCACCAGTTGGGCCTTGAAGGTCTCTACTTTTATGTTAGGCTCACGCTTCTACTGCGTAAATGCCTTCACAACAAATAAGAACAATTCCTATTGGAAGCACAACAAAGTCCCAGAGTTGATTGTTAAGCAGAAAGTCAATTTTGAATTTCATGGCCACTTGTCATTTTCCTGAATTGATGTCAAAAATCGCATCTCTATAAGTCAAATGATCATTTTCTTCAACAAAGAAAATACTAAGGGCACCTTTAAGTACCAAGCATACCTAAATAGTGCCTTTATCCTTTCTAACCTGTGGGGTAAGTGTGTAAAGAAATTTCACTTATTTGAACTTAAAATTTTACCATCGATTTATATTCATTCTAATTGACTTTATCAAGTTTAATCCGTCTACAACCCCTATGATTCATGAGAAACGGTTTCTCCTGGGAGGTGAAATTGCGAGCAATGAATACGTTTCGTTCCTCTGGATTATAGAACTATTATCTTATAGAATGCTTGAGATACCTAATGAATTGATACTTATACAATTTGGGTGAAAGTTTATCCTGTTAAATAACTCTTATACAATTAGAATAACCCCTAAGCCCTAACATACTTAAGACTCGGTTCTCTTTTAGTCTATATCTCATACAGAGTATAGGAATGAGTTTCGATGGAAGTATATTCAATAAGTGAGCGACAGATTCTTAAGCATAATCTCGTAGATATTCTAAATGATTAGTGAAGCTCAACATCAACTCAGACCGTATCTAATAAAGTCTAGTTCATTCTTTCTAAAATACCTTTGTGTCGAGGAATATCTAGAGAACTATATTGAACGAGAATCACATTCTTCTTTAAATAGTCTGTGAATATACTGCTTATGTATAAAGTGCCTCGATCTAATAGAAGGAATTCAATATACATAAATGTTTATTTTTCTAATTTTTAGTTAGAAGCTTTTGAACACTTTAAAAGTTTTTGACTTGTGTTTCTCAGAAACACATGTCCGTATCGGGACAAATTACTATAAAGACAATAAAGTATCAAAATCCACCCATAGTAATATGATTTATTAGACTAAATACATCAGTATGTACTAGTTCCAATAAATCAGTGGCCCGATATCCAACACATACACAAGGATTTGGTCACTTTCCATTGAATTCAAAATTTATAAACTAGCCAAGGTTTTATAGTCGGATCAAGTATCTAACTATCCTTAACCAAATAAGATAATTGTTTCATGACTACATGACCTAATCTTATGTGCCATAATTTTTTATTATTCAAAGTTTCTAAACTACTATTTTTTCTGTTCACCTAGACCTTTTCTATTGTATTTAAGATATAACAGCCATTCATTTACTGACATTTAGTTAGCAAAATATTATCATTATCATATAAACATAAGGAACTATTTCTGATGTATTTATGATAACCCTCTTTGTCTACTACAAGGAGTAATATGATTCACCTAATAATGCTTGGCATAAAATAACAATTATACAACATAATACTTTTGCTAGAATGGAGAAGTGACCTAATAGGTCCTAACAGCTACCACGTCTAGAAAATCTTTATTTTTTACACGAAGCTGTACTTCTCATTTCATAACTTTATAACATTCCTCAAATCATGCAATAGCTTGCAGATATAAAAAGGATAAGCGGTATCTCACACCCATGTGCTTCAAGCAACATTTGTTAATAAAATGTCAATTTTAGTAAACAGATATCTAAGAGGTCTATCTATTCTAAATCAAGGTGCCTTGAACAGTAATTATTACTATTTCAAATTTTATCACAGTAGAAACACTTTTTATTGTCACTATTCTCTATTTGTGGTTTGGGTATATCCAAAATTTTCTTAATCTAGAACTATTCTATTCTAAATATTTCTTGGTACCCTATAATTCATGTGTATTAATTAAGTGTACTAACGGATTGCTTATACTTATCTTATCTCTATAAGATAAGTAACTTATCTTTATAAGACAAATAAGGAGATGTGTAGTAGTACATTTCTAATCGTTAATTAATAACACTTTAAATCATAAGTATAACTATTATACATTTTTAATCTAAAGGTGCCCTCCCTCTACTTTATATACATTTTTAACCTCTTTTAACTATACAGTGAGAAGTAGACCACATTGGCATTTTACCTCAGCTACACATTGTAGCGATATAGGCCTTTGTAAACCTTAAAAGTGTATTCCAATTTAACTTGTCAATAGTAAAATATATGTTATCGATACTACTTGCATACTGTAGCGATCTAGGGAAATACTTTCGCATATATTTGCTTCATCTTATGTTTAACCGGTATAGTTCAAGTCACACCGACTAAATTCCTCACACTATAGAGATATTAAGAAAAGACCGACGTGACCCGTTTAACATCGTATTGACAAGATCGACTAATGTAAAACACTATCTCATAATTTAATACAGTTTAATATGATTAAGAGAGATTTTTAAACACTGGGTTTCATCTCATGAGAAGATGATTCTCAATCAGTCATTTAATTCTGTGCAAACACAATTAACCCCTATTAGTAAAGCTCCCATTGTGGTTACCAGCACAGGAAAAAAATAATCTCGGTTTATAATGCAGAGCCCCTAGTGCCGCGGCAACATCCTAGTGCTGTCTTTCTCGATTTAGCATTTTCAACACTTGAAATGCATCATCATAGCTCCAAGACTTTATCAATAACACATCTAACACTTTAAAACACCCAATCAACACCACACAATGCTTTTATACCATTTGTTGGGGCCAATTAAAACCACAGGAAGCATGTATGTGGTGTGTGTCAATTATTACACATACATGCATCTCATATATAAATATACAGCCGAAGACAGAAATCTAATTTCTTTAAATAATGAACACAATAAATTTGACCTTATTACAGTAATGAAATCAAATAGATTGAGAATTCACCTCGCAAGCTTTTGGAATGAATTATGCTACAGTTCCACATAAAATGGACTAATTGGTAATTCTAGCAATCAATGGTAGTGGGCTTGATTGGCTAGAATAACAACTTGAATTCCAGCACTGGTTTAATACTTAAACCATTCAGATTAACTCTTAATCTAATGCTTAACACTTAAGCAATGAATTTGTTTTTGATTTATTCAATAATTGAATTCATCAAAGACAAGCTTTAATGTAACAATAGTGGTCTACTATTTACAAAAATATAAATCTGGAGATAAGTTCAAGGTTGACCATATAAAGATTTGACGTTGATCATCTATATCCTGCTCTTCCAAGGATATAGGTAACGGTGGGATTATAGGTTATGGTTAACCTCAACTTGTATGGTTCAACACGCTATTCTGTAATATCCATAATGTGTGTGTGAGGCATCGTTCACGGACTTACGAAAGTGTTTGTAAGACAAATAAGTGTAAACCTAGAGAGTCTCATAATATAAAGTGTACTTGTTGAGCGTTAGGGTAATGGGACAAATCGTACAGATCGATCTGAGAAGGTTTTAAAAGGTAGTATACATTTTAGGACCTATTTGAAAAGTGGGACCATAGTTTGAAAATATTGCAAATAGGTAACTATTGTACGGAAAAGCAGACTGCATACATGGCATCCATACATAGCTATTTGTGTGACAAATCACAACATTCTTGGAGTTACAAGTGACATATGTCACCCATACAAAGCGTTTGTATGGATGAGTGACATTTGTCACTCATGCATGGCATTACATGGTAACAAATGCCTTAATGATAGATATTTGGCCATTTAAAGAGTCTTTGACTTCTTATAACAAAGGAAATAGTTTTCATTTAGTTGTAGAATTAATTTGTGAAATAAAAAATTTATGCAAAATCTGAGAGAGAAAAATGCAACTTTCAAAATCTTGCATTTAGGTCCCTAAAACACATTTTTATACATTTGATGCTTAAACCAATTCAAGAGTTGAGTTGTTTATTGATTACTGTACACAATTAACATCAAAGGCTACCATTCTAGCTACTATAATCTCACCAAATGTTGGAGTCTAGAATTATTTAAGGGAGGACTTTATTGTGATTGGTCAACAATCTTCACCGAATCGCCTACAAGGGTATCTACACGATTGTTATTTTTGATTCCGTTCTAGTGTATATGTGTTGATTATTTTGTTTTATTTTGCTGCGTAATACATGTTGGACATGCATTTTGAAAATTTTAATATGTACACAATCATATGCATGCATTCTTTAATGCACTAACACTAAGAGCGTTAACTCTTGGCTAATCTTAAGTAACCTCTTGAGTGCTGCACCCCTATAGAGACTACCTTAAAGAGTGTTGACCTGCTTGGCTGATCCTAGGTAACCTCCTAAGTGTTGCACTTCTGTAGGGACTACCTCTAAGAGCATTAACCCTGCTCAGTTGATCCCAGGTAACCCATTGAGTGTCGCAACCCTACAAAGACTACCTCAAGAAGCGTTGACCTGTTTGGCTAATCCTAGGTAACTGTTTACACTCAAAATGTAATGTAACAGTCGCATTATAGATTAAAGTGTCGATCCCACGAGAAAGTTTTTGGCAAAATAGGCTAGTGAAGTAAAAATATTAAAATAATAACAAAGAAAAAATTAACTAATTGATTTATATGGATGAGATAGAATTGTATATAAATTAAAGAAAAAGTTTTATGATGATGTTAGCAAGGCTTTGAGAATCACAATTATACTTCGTAAATCTATTCTATACTTTGATTCAATGTTTATAGCTCAATTGAAAGTTTCACATCCTAAACAATCAATTGGAAGATATATGAAATATAACATATTTGATAATATATGTATTTGATATGACTAAACTATTTGCAAACATTAATATAAACCATGTTCATTTATACAAGTTATCTAAGATAATATATCATTTTGAAAATATTGTAGTAAAAGATCAACTTGAATATAAAATAATTATTGTCTTTACATGTTATCTAAAATCAACAATATGTCGATTGATAATATTACAGTAAAAGATTAACATGTAAAATAATGTAGCCAATAACAATGATAATTCAACAAGAATAACATAAAGAAAACTTGATTGAAAATATATGAAACATGAGAATTATAACCTCTTGATTATACAAAAATAATAGATAAGAGTTTAAACACAAGCAAACTTATAAATATTTGTAACTCTTGACAAAGAATCAAAGTATAGAAGTAAATTTATTACACATAAAAGTTCATCTCTAGCCTTACTAAGAACTCTAGCCTTGCTTACAATGTATGGTAAAGAGAAATTATATGAGAGAATTGTAAAGCATTGAAAAACATCCCTTAGCCTCCTAAGAGTGTCCTTATATAGGCAATGAATGAAAACATGCTTAGTGTGACTTCAATCTTCAATAATTTAGGCCAACCACTTGTTCACCTAATTGCAGCACTATTTTTATAATGGAAATAATTGATGTCGCCTTTTTAGTCGATATGAAAGTTGTATCATTTTGTCTCTTCTTTTCATAGCCACTAGGTTCATGCAATTTAGATGAGTATCTAATGAGATATGGGTAAAATACCAAAGATATGTCAGATTTCGACCAACAACCTTTTTACCAGTTTGTAATACAATTTGTTACATGATAATGACTGATTTATACTTTACCATCAACATAAGTATTGTTGATAATTGGAGTCAATAAATCACAGCTTCAAGAATTATATCAATTTAGTACGTATTTTATAAAATACGGTCCAAATACGTGAGGTGGGTTAAGTTGAACAGAAGTTATAACCCAAGTCTATTGTATCCCAATTGTTGGCCTATAACATGTTGGATTTGGGTTCTCAACTATTTTTCAAGTTTGTGTAAGATTTAGTCATGTTACTCTAGGTTCAAGAATTTCTTCATTTTGATTTCTAGAGAGTTATGTCCATTTTACCTAAACCTGTGCAAATAACATTCATTAATTACAATTTAAGGAGAACACTTTATTTCAAGCCTAAAAATAAAAAAATGCTAAAATTAGTGACATTAAATGGTTACTAAATCTCTTAATAAATATGCATTTTAATGTGTTCATCATAGTCTCTAGCAATTCAAGTGTAAATAGAATATGCAAAACTATTTTAGCATTTCAAACAAAAAGTTAGTTCAAAATCACTATTGCTATTATGATTTTTTTAATTATAAATTCTAAAATTGTGTGTAAACTAAACCGTAACCTTTTTACGCGAACCACAACAAATATAACTTTGAGAATTTCTCCAAGTAAAAGCCTCAACTCGATATCCTTACAAGTATATGATTGTTTAAAAGGTTATGATTTCTCTCATAGAGTTGGAAAATAGTTAAACACTCAAGAAAAAGTCAATTTTAAGAACAGACATACAAACTAACATTGATCCAAAGAGAGAAAAATCAATTGCTTAAAATCAATCATTCTTAATATACATTAGCGTTAGGACTTCAATTGTCTTGTGAGAATAATACAAATATAACTTGGTGAGAAAACTGACTTACAAAATATTTGTCTTCTAAAATTGAATGAGGACTTTATTAAACTGAATTGATTCTTCTCTTTGTTTTTTTTGGTATTTTGCTTTTTTTTTTTAAATTTTATTTTTGAATAATACAAGGAAGTATTACAAAATAGAAAAAATAGTTTCTCATCAAAATATATTATACATAATTTAAAAATTCACTTTAGATCGTCATTCAGCTATGGAACTAACTTATTCATTAATTCGAATAATATAAATCTAAACAAAAATTAACCAATTCAAAAGATCAATGAAGGTTCATAACCTGTTTTCTCAACCTTTCAACTTACCCACAAAAGATATGTAAGATTAAAAACATATATACTTAAACATGAAAATTCTCTTGGCTATATAAATTGAATCATCTATCTTACCACAAAACTTAGTATTATGCTAAAAATATATTTTAAAAGTCATTCTTTAGTAACCTAAATAGAAACAGTGACTCAACCCAAACAATTTTGAAATTATACCTAAGTAGAAAAATAAATTTCTTCATACAAGAATTACCAAGACTACATGCCAACAATGCATTAAATATAAAAAAAATAACAACAAGTTAGTTAAAATGCATTTCAAAATTTAGAATAAAAAAACTCCTTACTTTACCATTCTTAATCTAATTTGACCTAGAATGCGTCTCAAAAGTTAAAAAATGAACTCTTTACTCTACCATTTTAATCAAATAGATATGTCAAACCTCATAATTTTTTTTGGAAAGAAAAATACAACTTATGTCTACTATCCTCCCCCATAAACTAGATGAAACATTGTCTACAACATTTAAATAGAAAGAGATAAAGTATAGGAGACATTACCTAAAACTCTAGTTATTCAAAAGAAACAAACCTGAGAGACATTTAAGCAAATATAAACTAAAATGAGGATGCTAATAAATAAATAAAACAAAGAAAAATTTACAAATGAAGTGTCAAATCTACTTTTCACTTGTTATGGCTCATTGACAAATTGATCTGAGTTATTGCTAGGTCAGGTTTGTAGGTAACTGCCTATAATTTTTCAATCAATTCATCTGCATTTGTAGTAGAAATGAGGATCTGTTGCGCCAAATGTGAAATAAAATTCTATTCCATAGCTTGATCAAGAAAACAGAGTAAGCAATCAAAATAGTTATTAACATTCAACAAACCTATGGGTTTTCGGTGGATATTCAGCTTGGTCAAGAGGCAATTTAAAACATTTCTTCCAAGGTACCAAAACCACCTAACAAAGTAATAAAAGCGTATGTATAGTAAAGAATTCTAGTTATATATTCATGCATGGATGAGACTCCTAATTCTTCCCCTATTATTTTTCTAGTTAGATTTCCTACGACTAAAGCTGTAGGAATAATACCTAAAACATGACTTCATTTTAAATGTGCAGCTGTTGACACACACCCCATTAACCTAAGGTTATCCCCTCCATAAATCAAATAGATTTTTCCTAAATTGTTTGTTGTCTCTACAAACACATTATTTTTCCCAGAACTAGAACCACAAAATACACATATATTTCAGAATCGTTGAATTGAGGTTTCCTCCATATTTACACTCACCTTTATCTCGATATATGAAAATAAAGAAAATGAGGTGTTGTATTTATAGAGTACCAAATAATAACATTGATTTTGGTAACCCGGTAGTTTTTCAAAAGAGATTTGAAATTAAAACACAAAAATTTAAAGATAATGACTCACATGCATTATATAACTAAAAGATTTAAATTTAAGACATCTATATGAGTAGCCCTACTATTCACAAAATAAAAAAAAAGTTTGAAATTAAAATGCACACATATGTATAGGTAATTGTGATTGTGGCTCACATCGTCCTCTGATTTTACACTTAGTGATGGCTTAAACGCCCTCTATAGGTCGGGGATAAACTTTCCATCCAATTTTTTTATAAATTGGCAAACAGGGTCTTTTAGAATCAGATTCCTGAGACTATATCGTTGATGTTCATTTTTGAATTTATTCTATAAATCGAGAAGTTCACGTTGCATGAGCCCACAAGGATGTGTCTCAAGAATCAATAGGATATCATTCAAAGACTCCTTACTCAGTCCATCTTTAATGAACTGAATTTTATCTTCTTGATTTTTAGATGAAAATTCTAAAGAACGACAACTTTGGTTACAATTCCATCGAGCACATTTATGATAGACTTATAACTTTTTGCTCTTCGACTTTTGGCATAAGAGCTTCTTCCAAGACCAAGCATAAAAGAAACAAAATCATTTGTAGACTCACCAGATAATCAAACATTGGCTTCGATTATCCAATGAATATCCATAGGGATATTTCTCAATATCAATAGCCTTAGTCTTTCATACCATACTTTGTAAATCTTAAGTATAGCATTTTGAGACAATGAAGGAAAGCATTTTTTAAGGTTGGCAAGAATGTTATCCATTTTAAAAGAAAGTGAAAATGAAAAGAGATGAATGCACGGTTTGAGAGACAGTTTTTAGGGAACTGAGAAATCGACTTTAATAGTTACGGAGTACCGTATCCGCTACTTAACCGGGAAACAAAATCACACTAGAGAAAAAAAAAGAAGAAAAAAAAATAAAAGAAAAAATGAAAAGTTAAAAGATAAAATATGGTACAGATAGATTGAACCTGATCAAACATGATAGATAGGATCCACAAAAGGGATCTCGTATAAGTATATAGAGTGATCTACCTTTTCTACACAGCTTTCCAACCGCTGTCCATTCACTTTGAAAATTTATCCATTAGTGGGGTCCCTGATTTTGATAGCATATTAGGAAAAATGTGACTTACCACAAATAGACAAGTCTATCGATATCTCAACTTTTCAGTGTGTTAATACAATAGAGAATTATAAAGATAAACCCGTTGATTTGGCTAGAAGTGTTTCCTTGAGATCTGTTTATTATGAGCTACTTCATTTTAGCTTTGTAAAATCCTAGAGTTTTCATATGCATCATTTCGTAGCTCTTTTATTTTTGACAATTGTAACTTTCTTTGAAGACCTGCAACACTAAAATCAAAGTAAAGGGCTTTGATACCCCAGTAAGCTTTATACTATAGCTCAACAGGTAAATGAAAAGCTTTGCCATAGATAAACTAGTATAGAGACATTCATAATATGATTTTGTATACAGTGCGATATACCCATAATGCATCAGAAAGGCGTAGAGACCAATCTTTGCGATTCGGGTTTACCGTCTTTTTTAAAATCTATTTAACCTCTCTATTTGCTAGCTCGGTATGTCCATTTGTCTGTGGATGGTATATAATGCAAACTTTATGAAGAACATCATACCTGAGTATCAAAGCTTTTAAAAAAATGTTTACAAAAATGTGTTCCTTGGTCATTAATGATGACGTGTGGTATACCATACCTAGATGACAAATTTTCTTTTAAGAATTTTACCACAATTGTGTTATCATTAGAACGACAAACTATAGCCTCTACTTATTTTGATACATAGTCAACAGCTAGAAGGATGTAAAGGTAGCCAAAAGACAAGGGAAATGAACCCATAAAATCGATACCCCAACAATCAAATATTTCAATAACAATAATAAGGTTAAGAGGCATCATATGTCTTTAAGATACAATATCTAAATTTTGACATCTTTCACAGGAACGACAAAAATTATTGGTTTCTTTAAACAAAATGAGCCAGTAAAGACCATACTGTAAAATTTTTGCAGCTGTCTTTACATAAAAAAATGACCGCCACAAGCAGTATTATGGCCAAAATTTAAGACACTAGAAACTTCACTTTCAGGAATGTAACGTCTCATAATTTGGTTAGGGCAGTATTTAAAAATATATGGATTATCCTAATAAAAATTATGTACCTCAACACCCTTATTTTGTGAACTTTAGTTAGATGGAAGTTCACCATAGAACAAATAATTTACGATATATGCATACCAAGGTATTTAGCTTATAATAAAAAGATCTTCATAAGGAAAATCATCTTGAATGGGTAGAACATAAATGAAGTCAGTGAAGTCAAGGCGAGATAAATGATCAGCAACAATATTTTCAACCCCCTTCTTGTCTCTAATGGTTAGATCAAATTTCTGTAAAAGAAGAATCCACCTAATTAAATACGCTTTAGCATCTTTCTTAAAAAGAAGGTACTTAAGAGCTGCGTGATCAGTAAAAAGAATAATAGGTGAACCAATCAAATAAGAACATAATTTGTCTAAGGCAAAAACAATAGTTAATAGTTTGTTTCCAGTAGTAGTGTAATTCATTTGAGTATCATTTAAAGTTCTACTAGTATAATAAACAACAATGGGTTTTCCCTCCCTTCATTGCCCATAACTACTCCTACAGCATAATTACTTGCATCACATAATCTCAAATGGGAGGTTCCAATTTGATGATTACATAATAAGAGCGGTGGTGAGTTTAGCAATGAGTGTTCAGAATGCCTTCTCACGCTTTTGTGTCCATGTGAATTCAGCATCTTTTAACAGAAGGTTACACAATGGTCTAAATATGGCAAAAATTTTTTGTATAAACCTTTTGTAAGAGCCAGTGTGTTCAAGAAAAGATAGGACATTTTTTACTGTTTTAGGTGTAGGTAATTTAGAGATTAATTCAATTTTGGCCTTGTTAACCTCTATCCATTTTTAGATACAATATGACCCAAAATGATCCCTGAAGATACCTTGAAGTGACATTTTTTCCAGTTTAGCACAAGTTCTTTTTCTTCACACATACTCAAAACATCTTTTAAGTTAAGTAAACATGAATAAAAAGAATCACCAAAAATAGTCAAATCATCCATAAAAACTTTCATGCATTTTTCAGCCATATTAGAGAAAATACTTAGCATACAACGTTGAAAAGTAACTGCTGCATTACATAATCCAAATGGCATTCTACGAAAAGTATAAGTACCAAAAAGGCATGTAAAAGTGGTTTTTTTCTTGATCTTTTATAGCTATCTCAATCTGGTAATATCCTAAATACCCATCAAGAAAGCAATGAAAGGGGTGTCCAGCTACACGTTCTAAAATTTTGTCAATAAAAGGCAATGAAAAATAGTCTTTTCTAGTGGCTGTGTTTAACTTTCTATAATCAATGCATATTTGTAAACCGCTTACAACCTTAGTTAGAACAAGTACCACATTCTCATTTTCTACAATAGTAACCCCTAGATTGTTTAGGAACTACTTGAGTTGGACTTACCCAATGACTATTAGAAATTAAGTAGATTATATTGGCATCTAATAGTTTTAAGACTTCTTTTTTTACTACTTCATTTTTGGGTTAAGTCTTCTTTGTGGATCCCTACGGGGTTGGGCACCTTCCTCTAAATAAATTCTATAGGAGCATATCAATGGAGAAATACCTTTAATATCAGTTATGGTCTAACCTAGTGCAAACTTATATTCTTTTAACAATTTATCAATTTTTTCTCTTGTTTAGCACTTAGTTCAGAAGAAATGATGATAGGAAAAGTATCACCTGGTCCCAAGCATGCATGTTTAAACCTTTGGGTAGTGGAGAAATCTCAACTTGTGGTGTCTCGAGGTTTGATGGTTTCGATTTCTCCCTTTCTTGTGACAAAATTTTAAAGCATGGTTGCCAAAATTGAGTCCCTTTATCCTATGAGTCAAAAATACTAAACACATCAGTTATTTCATCAGGATAACATAATTCTTCAAAATTAAAATCATTGAGGTTTTTTAAAGAATCAGAGCCATGATTTTTAAAAGCTTTCTCCGCTATAAATATTCTATCATATATAAATGATAACATTCATCTTCTTCTCGTAGTTGCTTGCCAATATGAAAAATGTTCACCTCAAAAGTCATAGTCCTAAAGAATTTCATGAGATCATTTCTAAAATTAATAAGAACGTTAGCAGTGGCAAGAAAAGGTCTCTCTAAAATAAGAGGGATTTTAGACTATTTGTTAACCACAGAATGAGTATCTAAAACAAAAAAATCAATAGGGTAGTAAATGTTGCTACTACATTTGGCCAATTAAATTACAATTAGTGGCCAATTTTTATAAGCATGACAATTCTTTTATTTGGCCACTTCATACTTGTAAGCATAAGCTTAATGGCAAGACGCTTATGTGCTGTCTGAATTAAAGACAAGATAATGGCCAAAACGCTTTATGAATTGACATATTTGCTGCCACCACATGCTTAGCTTAAGCATGACAATTCAAAATGGTTAAAGTGGCTGGTTAAAGTGGCCAAATTTTACTTTATCAATTGATATATTTTTTACCACCTCATGCTTACCTGAAGCATGACAATTCACAATGGTTAAATTGGGTGAGTTTTGCTTTATCAATTAATATATTTCCTCCATCACATGCTTAACCAGTAAGCATGATAAAGAAATTTTATTTAATCGAATGGCCATTAGCTTTCAAATTGCTGCCAGTGCATGCTTCATTAAACATGACAAAATTTGGGCTTAATAAATTGAGTTTTACCGAATTCAATTTCAATTGGTGGCAAATTAATTGCCATTCACATGCCACATGTCATGCCATTACAAATTAATGGCATGACATATGACAACTAATTAAATGAATGAAGTAGCAAGTCCCACTTGCTAACATCTTGGACTTAATACTTAAATCCTATCGACTTTTCGAGGGACCCTAAAATAATTCTTGCTTTCTAAAATTTTTTCGAATCGAACTATTCGACTTGGTACGCTACCCAGTGCTCAATGAGTACACTTTATATTGTAAGACTCTTTGGGTTCACACTTGTTTGTCCTACGAAACTCTTCCGCAAGTCTTTAAATGATGCCCAACACACATTACAAAATGGTATATTAAACCATACAAGTTGAGGTTAATACATATTCATATAATTCTTTCATCATTTATATCCTAAAAGAGTAGAGACATAGATCATCGCCGTTAAATATCTATATGCTTAACCGTGAACTCATCTTTAGATTTATATTTTCATAAACAATATCCCTAAATACTTTTGTGATATTGTTTATCCCACGGGGTACTCTTTCCCGAGTTTATTGCTTATGGCCATAAAGTTTTCTGAAATACAATTTTAGAGCATCAGGATATACAACTCGCCTAAATTGACGGCTTTATGGGATGTCTATTGAAGGTCTTCATTGAGTCTGTATAGTACATAATTCTTGTTGAATACTCGTATGCCTATGCGAGCTTTCACTAAACTCATGGTATGCTAAGATTAACTATTTGGACCATTCGGATATAGACATACACTAATCTATATATGATAAAGTCTCAACCGATAGACCTACATAATGTTTGAGAACATATTTATACAATGACATTTCTTAGTACTATTTGTAACCCTTTGTAACTAAGTCATCGCTAATATACCCTCGGGTCTTTGTTCCATTTCAGATAAGGCTCTAACTCTTTAGATTTCACTGACTCTTATAATCTCTTCATTCTTAACAGTGCTAACTTTTAGAAATTATAACTCTTAGTATTGCTAACTCTTAGCACTGATCTAAACTTTTTTAGGCCAGATCTGAATTTTTTTAGATCATATAATGTCTAAAATATTATAAGCAACTTATCATATATATTTAATATTAATCATTTTATTCAAAATATTTATTGTATGACAAATATTAAACAATTAATATTCATATAATATTAGAATGGAATGTAAGCATCATTTCAAATAGTTATACCCTAAAGTTTAGCTTAGAGGAGTCTAATAACAAGGCTGAGTACGAGTCTATAATCCTAGGAATGAAGATGGCTAAGGCCCTAGGAGCTTAGTAGCTAGTGGTCAAAAGTGACTCATTGCTTGTCATTAGCCAACTTAACAACGGGTACCAAGCCAAGGAAAAAAAACATATAAGCCTACCTAAAAAAGGCTTAAGAGCTACTAGGTATATTCGAAGGGATTTATATAGAACAGATCTCGAGAGAAGATAATTACAAAGCTAACCTACTAGCTAAACTAGTCTTCATTGGCACTGTAAAGCTGCCCAAAATTGTACTAGTAAAGATAATACTTAAGTCTAGTGTCTGAGTTATAGAAACTATAGAGATTTGTTTAATTGACAGTGAACCTTGCTGGATGGATCCCATTATTCAATACTTAAAGGAAAGAGCTACTCTAGAGG
The DNA here is from genome assembly GCA_946807835.1 of Ailanthus altissimus. Taxonomy (NCBI): domain Eukaryota; kingdom Viridiplantae; phylum Streptophyta; class Magnoliopsida; order Sapindales; family Simaroubaceae; genus Ailanthus; species Ailanthus altissimus. The sequence goes on along the minus strand of OX327690.1, from coordinate 7,885,929 downwards.
ATAAAGTTCAAGCTAGGAAGCTAAGGTACCAAGCAGCAGGATATTGCCTGATTTCTGAGGTGCTCTATAAAAGATGAGTCTCCCTGCCATACTTGCGGTGCCTACGTCCTCAAGAGGGAGAGTACGTACTTAGGGAGCTATATGAAGGGATATGTGAAAACCATGGAAAAGGTAGAGCCTTAGCCTATAAAGCACTAAGGTAAGGATATTTTTAGCTCCACATAAAGTAAAACGCGAAAGATTTAGTCAAGAAATGTGACAAATGCTAGAGGTTTGGGAAGATACCTAAGCATCCTCCTAAAAACCTTATAGTATAAATCATCTCTTGGCCCTTTGCCATCTAAGAGGTAGACCTCATTAACCCTATGATAGTTAGAAGGGGGGAGCTAAGTTCGCTATTGTGGTTGTGGGTTACACATCTAAATAGGCAAAGGCTAAACCACTAACCTCAATAACAGAGAAAAAGACTACTGAATACATATGGGGAGCTATAATTTATCATTTTGGCTTATCATATACTATAGTAACTAATAATGGGACTTAGTTCAACAATGAGAGGGTTAGACAATTCTACAAGAATCTAAAGATCATAAACTAATTTACTTTGCTAGCTCACTCTTAATCCAATGAATAAGTAGAAACTGTGAACATGATCATCAAGACTATCTTAAAAAAGAAGCTCAAAAGTAGTAAAAGAGCTTGGGTAGACAAGCTACTTAGTGTGTTATGGGCCTACAGGACTACACGTAACACTGCCATAAGAAGGACTCATTTTGCTCTATCCTTCAAGTTTAAGGCAGTCATACTTGTTGAGGCCGGAGAGCCCACACACAAGATTGCCAACTTCAATAAAGTTGTGAATGCTATCTTTATAACTGATAATGTAAACCTCTTAGAGGAATGACAGACTCAGTAGCCATCAAAGTAGTAGCTTACCAGCAGCAGATAGCTAAGCTATATGACATAAAGGTCAAGTATAAGCAGTTCAAAGAAGGTGACCTGGTACTTCATCGTGTGAACCTGAACACTAAGAAACCCTCAGATAGAGTTCTATGCCTTAACTTGAAGGGCTCGTATCGTATGGAAAGGGTGATTAAGCCAGGCATCTATACGTTGACTTACTTGGATGGAAGTCAAGTGAGGCACTCATAGAATGCAGCTCAACTTCGCAAGTACTACTAGTGAGTGATAGACATTTTTGTTCTCCATTTCAATCTTCTTTTACAAGTTATCTCCTACCCTTGCTAGGAGCTCAGATGTACCTCCAACAAGTTTAACTTTTGTGTTGATTCCCAAAAGTCCTAATGGATAGAGTGGGGGACCTGTTCTCTGCCTACTCAGTATATAGCAAGATAATAGGGTTGTATCAACTGTGCTCTAGTTGTTCTTCAGTGAAATGAAATGTGTTCTTCAATTATACTCTTATATATCCAATGATTATTTAGGCCATTTTGTGCCCTCGTACACCTACAAGCCATCCTAATCTCACAGTGTAAATTGGGTGAGGGCTATTTGAGAGAAGTGTTATCTCCATCTGCTTTGTGTATGTATACCAAAAGTAGAATCTTATGGATTGTGCCTATATATAGGCCTTATAGATCCCTTCAGTAAGGTTACATTAAGACCTAGAGCTTCATGTGTAGAAGGAATGCTCTAGAATATGAATGAATGGTTCTTCAATATTCTCCATAAAAAGTATGGTGTACTCTTCTCTTCATACCCTTTGTGTGTAGCCATATGCCAAAAAGGATATGTGGTCTCCTTACACCCTATTGGTTGTGTTTGAAGGTGAACGGTTAGGAATAGAGCCTAATTTGAAATGGCCGTGCAAAGTTCCCTTCAGTATTACTGAGCTGAGAACTAAAGTAAGGCGCTTATCAAGTGTTTATAGTGATAATGGTCAAGGAGACCTGAAGCACAATGGAAGCACGTAAGCTCTAAAGGTACGAGTACGTAACGCCATTTTATCTCCATACATTATGCTTCCCTCCTCATTATTTTGCTTTCAATAAGCATATTTATTAAGGTCTTTTAACGGCACTTGTGGATAGTGTCCAAGGCTACTCAATCAAGTAATGGTAGTGATCCTTACTAGATTTAGGTTATTATGTGATATTTAAAAAAGGCCATAGTTTGAAACAATAAAAGACTTATTTTACCAAAAGGATAGTTGTTCTCCTACATGCTATGCTAGCAAAATACACTTGTAGAGAAATAACACCAAATGTATGACAACATGCTTGAGAAATAATGTATATCGAGAGTTGTGTGTACTCATATGCCAACTACTATGACCCAATAAAATAGCTAAGGCCTTAAATACCTCAAATACTGAGAACTACTCAGTAGTCCAAACTTATGAGTGTACCTCCTATAAAAGTTCACCAAATGGCAACCAAGGCCCAAAACAAACCCACAAGATAATAGCGAAGTTTCAGAATATATCAATACAATCATCCAAAATAGTTCAGCAATAAAATAAACTAGTTCATGAAAGCAAAGTAAAGAGCATCAAGGAAAGTTGTATCGTAGGCAGTAGTAGAGCAGACTCAGTAGATGACAGACATTGAAGTTATTGAGAGAAGTAGGTCATCACCCTCATCATTATCCTTACCTCCCTTAGCTTAGTGAATAGTGGAGTCTTGAGAAGCATTGACATTGAGGAGGTTATGGCTCGATCCCTCCTTAGTAGCTCTAGGTTTTAGAGCAGTAGCATGACTAGCTAGGGCCTTGACTGTGTTGTCCTCTTTCACTATAGCCGATGCTAAAGCTGTTGGTGCCTCAAGCTCTAAAAAGCTAAAATTTAGGTTAAGGTAGGCATTGGAACCTCTATGATGAGCATGACTCAGCATCTTTTACACTGCCTTTTTGAGCCTCTTCTCTAGTAGGTCCATGGCATTGTTCAACTTAGTATTGGTCTTAATCTGCTCAGTTTTGGCTAGTATCGGAGCTTTTTTCTCCCTTTTGCTCTAAGACATCTTCTTCATTTATAGCAACAAGCTTCTTATGACCCTCAGGATCCCTAAGTCCTTAGCATCTCTTAGAGTTCCCTTTAGTGCCTCCTTGTATTCCTCCAAAATAAAAGCAGCTCGCAGTAAAGAGAGATGCCAACAACAGTAAATAATGAATCATAAAAAAGTAAAAGACATGAACCAGTAGAATGAAATAGCTAGAACTACTTCAAGAGACAGACTCAGTGCTTTAGACAGGACACTCAGTGAATCTTGATGGGATATGAATGAATTTAGCTAAATAGGCAAGGCCGTATGAGCATGCTGTATGAGAGACAGTAAGTGCTAAACCTTTTTCTTCAGTTCACAACCTAGATCCTTATAGTAGAAAGAGATAACAGAAGCTTAGATAGGTTTGGGAACCTTTCTCTTCTCAGTACTAGAAGGCTCAACACTTATGAACTACAAGGTAATGAAAGCAGCTGAGCTTTCCTCAGTGAAGGTACCAAAGTCACGAGGCTTATGAAGGCTTAAGAGGTCCTTCATCACATCTTGTATCTAGTTGTCACTTTTTAGCTTCTTCACTGACTCAAGGCAAATCACAGAAGAGGAGTAAGAGAGGTTTTCACAAGTACCAAAAAAAGATCAGCCACAATAAAAAAAATGAACTATTACAATAGCACGACCTTGCTAATCTTAGGATATAGTTCAAAAACCAAAGATGATGTTCGTCCAATACACTAGAACTATCGCAGTAAATGTAGCAAAAGTTTCAATAGTGAGATTAGTGTGATTAGTGTGCTCTTGAGTAGTTAAGCTTGAGGTCTTTAGCCTCAAATGAGATGAAATCTCATTGACTACGATGATTGCACTAGATAATATAGAATACTAAAAAGGAATAGAGAGAAGAAGAACCACCAGTTGGACATGTTGCATGTCACTTACAAAATTTAGTTCTTATTGCCTTCTCACCTCAACATTAAGAACTAGGGGGCTGATATTAGGTATGGAAAATAGTGACATTTAGCCCAACATTAGATAGCCCATGCCAGCACTTAGACCTAAAGTCTCATAAGTATCCGACCTAGAGAAACCTGCCTCAGTGGGACTAAGCCCAGATGAAGATATTTAGGCCTCTATAACTTAGCCCATAAAACTTATGAAGTAGGACCCAAGCCATGCCACATGTATCCACTCAACCGTGATGACAAACGACACATTACCCAAACTCATGCATCTGCCACATTAGTATCAGCCCACTAGCAGTGTATACGTTAACACTACTCAAACTTCGCTATGTCACTTAAGGGACCCGCGAGAGGAGTATCTAACTGCCATCTCACCAAAGCCATCTGACCTAGAGATAAGGGTAGGTGAGAGGATATTTAAGGCCCAATGAACATATGCTATGTAAGCCTAAACCAGAGTACTTTATATCAGCACATTACTCACCAAGGGAGTACATGACTACCACTTTAGTTAACTGTTAGATGTATACGATAAGATTGGATAAGAAAATTTCCAAGGATCTAATCACCAAGTGCCACATCAATAAGACTCAGTGTCTTGGCCATAGCTGATGCCATTGACACTGTTAACAGAGCCTATCTGTGGCTGATGAATAGTTTAGCACTGTTCACACCAAGTACACGGGGGACAGAGTTAAAAACCCCTTAGTGCTCTTCAGAGCTCCTCAGTCCTCACTAACTCAATGATGACAGGTTTAAAAGTAACCAACCAGATTATACCTAGTACTCCAGACGTTAAAAAAAGCTAAATGACTTATGTGTCCCTATAAGTAAACATCTTCGAAATGCCCCTCATGACAAGGACTGTTCACCATTAGTAGCTCACTGCGTGTCACCCTTGAGGGAAGTTCTCTAGCTGGCATACTCCAAGCTCAAGTTAAGTCTCCAGAATGCAAAAGTAAAAAGAGAACTAGTATTTTCAAAATTCACATTGTCTCTAGAAAACCAAATTCTCCACCTTCTCTCTAGACTCTTTTCACCTTCTCTGGGATAAGTTAACCCTAGAGAACACTTTCTATAGGAGTTTTGCCTGGCTTGAGCATTGTAGGACTGTCGCTAGCCACCGCGCCAATGCTTGTTCTCTGACCTCCATTATGTTGTGTTCCTCAGGTCCCCTCAATTATTTCCACCACAACTTGCAGTTTAGCAACTTCTCATCACCATCTCAGATGTCCACCACCAGCACAGCCATAATCTTGACCCTTGGCAACTAGAGGCCTAAGAACTCACATTTTCCTAACTTCTTTCACACCTCAAACTCGAGTTGGGGATTGGCCTTCTCCTTAGGCTAATAATCATCCTTCAACACTTTCTAAATTTTTAAAATATTTTTTAAAAAATGAAATTCGAGGTTTAGTCATAAAAACAACATCAAAATGAAAAAATCATTACAAATTATGTTGATATTCTTAGTACTAATATGGTGTATAGGTAACTCTTACTTTTTTTTAATTTATTAAACACTATAGCTTTTAATATTTTTGTAAATGATGTTACACATAATACAATTGTTTTGGATGATTAATTACTTGTGTTTAGGAATTTTTTAGCACGTTATTTCATACAAATATTTAAGTTTATTTAAAAGAAAAAAAATTAATAAAGTTCAATAAAAAGTTAAGGTTGATGAGATAAATAAAGGGATCAAATAACACCACTCCTTTCTAACTTTATGAAATTTCATTTTAAGAAAAAATTTATTATGAATTATTTAAAAAAAACAAAGCAAAACAATAGGAAGTCTAATTTACTCAATATATAGTAGAGGTGAGGTATCAGGCAATTTGGGGTAGGTTAAGACTAACCCAAAATTAAACTAAAAATTGATTAAACCAAAAAGGGGTGAATTAAGATCAAACCCAAAAGGATTGAAGTACGTATTACCTTCCCTCTATGAGTAAAATTTAAACTAGAATAGGGATAAACTAAAAACAAGATTAGTGGTAAAAGGATTAAAGTACTTAATACCTTCCTTCCAGTAATGTAATTAAAAAAAAAAAGAATCAAGAATAAGAGTTCTAGAAATAGAAAAAGTTCAAAAGGAAGAAGGTTCCTAATAGGGAGATAGGGGTGTACATACACTAGTATAATTAGTCTCTAACTTTTGTACTTTGCTCCAATTTATGTATATTTGGTAATTTAATTGTGTTTTTGGTCATAAATAGGTGCATGAGAACAAATGTGACGAATAGAAACAAACGAGAGACGAATCGAATAAGAAACAAGCGAGATGCGCTTAATTTACGATGCTGCAGAAACCTAAGGCTGGGCGCCGTAGTGTCCAGACCAAAACCTTGGGCGCCATGGCACTTACTGGCTGGTATTGTGGCATCCAGTCAACAGCCCACCAAAATCAAGATTCAGGTTTTGGCGCTGCGGTGCTAACGCAACATATGAAAAATTTCCCCTTTTTAGTCCTATTTCGGCTTGGATTCAAATGCCCTCGCTCCTAGGGTTTCTCATACCTATAAAAGAACTATTTTAAGAGCTAAAAGACAAATTTTAGAAAGGCAAAAATGCAGAGAAACAATTCACTCACAAATTTGAGAGATTAAACCCATGAAATCAAGATTTAAGTTCAAGATTGAAGTTTCAAGCCAACGAAGACATATAGATGATTGTTAGAATGTGTAATATAGTCACTCAACCATCGACAACAGCTTGTGAGGAGATTAGTGTCTAAGCCAACAATTGGTATTAAAGGATTAACTATGAAGTTTATAAATCCAATGAAATATTAGGGGATGAGTCTATACCCTAGATTATTATCAATTTGTGAGTTTAAGCCTTTATTTATTTGTTATCTACATTAAGTTTTAGGCTAATTACTTAATTTTTAGATTATTATTTTCTGGATAAAAGTAAAGTAGGTATAATTTTAGTAATAGGTTGATAGAAATAAATCACATAGTCCTTATGGTATCGATACTTGGACTTTAATTCTTATATTACTTGATGGATAACATGTGCTTACGGTAATCTTATATAGCACCAATCACGTTTTTGGCGTCATTGCTAGGTACTATTTCTTTCTATTCTTAGATCAATACTAATACCAAACTACTTACTTTTTATTCAGATTTTATTTTTCTATTTTTGTTTCAATTTAATTTTCTTTGTACTTTGATTTTCTTTTTATTTTTCTTTTACAGTTCATACTATAGAGAAAAATAACGATAACACCAATAATCCTATCTTTGAACCCATGATACTGCAGAGCTCTTTAAAGGATTATGCTATTCCTATTACGGATGGTATTTAGTCAAGTATTCGGTGACCAACCATTAATGAAAACAACTTTGAGATCAAGTCGAGTACTATTTAAATGTTGCAAGGGTTTGTATAGTTTAGTAGAGCTTCCAACGATGATCCTAATATGTACATTATGAATTTTCTTAAGATTTATAATACATTCAAATATAACAAAGTCTCCGACAATGCCATCAGATTGAGACTATTCCTTTTTTCCTTAAAAGACAGAGCCAAGAATTGGTTGATGTCATTGTTGTAAGGCTCCATATCAACGTGGGATGATTAGCGCAGAAGTTTTTCCTATCAGAAAAGACAGCAAAGATAAGGAATGACATCATCTCATTCAATCAGATTGATGGTAAGTCGTTGTATGGGGCATAGAAGTGCTTCAAGGTCATGTTGAGGAAGTGACCTTACCATGGTGTCCCTAAATAGCTATTAGTCCAAATGCTCTATAATGGATTAGTAGGCCATTTGAGGACCATTGTAGATGTCATTGCTAGAGGAGCGTTAATGAATAAATCTACAGACGAGACTTATGATCTATCGAAAAAGATGGCATCGAACAATTACAAATGGCGAGCAGACATGGTTACACCAAGAAGAATTATCGGTGTGTATGAGATTGACACATTCAATGTATTGGTAGCACAAACCAATATATTATCTATGAAGTTTGATGCATTGAACATTGTCAAACATCAACAAGTAACTTGTGATTTTTGTGGTGATAACCACATGAATGAGCAGTGTATAGAAGCAGTAAATTATGTGGGTAATTTTAATCAATAGCAACCTAACCCACAATCTAACTTCTATAATCCGAGGTGGAGAGATCATCCAAACTTCTCTTAGTGTAACAACTAGGAGGAGCCATCTAGACTAATGAATTCCCTAAGATTTCAGCCACTGCAAGAAAAGAAGCTAGCATTGGAAGACATGCTCATACACTATATGAAATCTAATAACGCCATCCTACAAAACTATTCGGCCACTTTGAAGAACCTAGAGGTTCAAATAGGATAACTTGCTACATCTCTCAACAAATGACCTTAAAGCACTCTACTAAACAATACCGAGATAAATCCACAAGGGACTGTAGAGCAATACTAAACCGTTAACTTGCAGCGTGGTTAGAGTTTACATGAAAACACATCACCACACCACTTCCAAGGATGAAGAAGAAGGAGAAGGTTGAACGACAAGATGAAATGCAACTATATAGACTACCTATTCCTTTCTCTCAAAGCTTGCAGAGGTGTAAATCAAGTGTTGAAATAAAAAAATCAACAACATATCAGTTTAGAGCCAAGTGTAGAAACTTAGAAAAATGTAGAAAATTAAGCAAATGATGGTGTAGAAATTGTTATACTAGTGCAAAACAATTTTAAAGTGCAGAAAAGTTCAAATGTAGTAAAAACAAATACCAGTAATAACATACATAATCAACAATTCACACCTACTCCACATTCCTACAGAGATTGCAAAATAAGAGATTAGATAAGCAATTCTCTAAATTTATAGATGTTTTTAAGAAATTACATATTAATCTCCCAATTGTAGATGTGTTGGAATAAATGCCTAGTTACATCAAGTTCATGAACAGTACCTTTCAAAGAAGACAAGACTAGAGGATTATTCATAAAACCTTAGCATTGATAAAGAAATGTAGCGTTATTATTCAGAAAATGCTACCTCTTAAGCTTAAAGATCCTAAAAGATTTACCATATCGTGCCCATTGGCAATTATAATCTTAGTAAAGGTTTATGCGTTCTAGGAGCTAGTATCAATCTCATACCCTTCTTCATCTACAATAAGTTATGTTTGAGAGAAGAAAAATTGATCAATATCGCGCTTTAACTTACTGATCGCTCTCTCAACTACTTGAAAGGAATTATTGAGGACGTGCTAGTAAGGTGGATAAATTCATCTTCCCTGCATATTTTATCATCCTAGATATAGAAGAAGACAAATAGATCTTTATCATCCTTGGAAGACACTTTATAGCCACGAGACATATGGTCATTGATGTTCAAAAGAGGGAGATGATTATAAGGGTACAAGATGACACTGAGACATTTAAAGTCTTCAAGGAAATTAAGTTGCCATCTAAAAATGAAGACTATGGTAGCATTAATGAGATGCACCTAAACGCCAAGGAACTCAAAGACATGGAGATGATGAATCCTCCAATAAAAAAGAAGGTATTAAGGATAGAAAGAGAAAAAAATAAGAAGAATAAATAGTAGTGCAATAAAGAGGATCGAAAAGAAAGGCACAAAAAATCGCTTCACTGGTTTAGGATTCTAATCTTTTTGGAGAAACATGAGGAGAAAGAGGAACAAGTTGTTGCCCAATGTCTAATTACAAGAATATGGAAGCCAAAAGAAAGGAAGCTCAGTAAGCTCACATACAAGGATGCTTCTACTATTTACTTTGATCTATCATAAGAGTAAAAAGAGCCCTGCCAAGTTAACGGCGTTAAAATCAGCGCTTTTTTAGAGACAACCCAAGTAATTTTTATTATTATTTTTGTTTAGTTTTAGTTTAGTTATATTAGTTTATTTTCTTTGAAGGAATAAAACAACAAGAGAAACATGTTAGGAAGTGGCACAAGTAATTGCAAGTGTTAGGAGCAAAGAAACACAACAATCTAATCAATAGGCAACAACAATGCATTGCTTCAACTTTAGTTACTATAAGAGTTTTTCTTGCTTCTAAGATTATGATTCGACATTGAGAACAGTGTCTAATTTGAGTTTAGAGGTGAGAAACACATAACCTGCATTTATCTAATCAACTGAAGCTTGTTTTCAGTATGTTTTTATTTAGAATTAATAAGTTGTGATCATTTGTCTTTATTTTTCTCAATAACAAGTAAAGTCTTAAGTGTGAGGGGTATGTGGTAGAGATGTACATGCACTAGTATACTTAGTCCCCAACTTTCATATTTTGCTTCAATTTATGGATATTTGGCTATTTAATTATGCTTTCAATTATAAATAGGTGCAGGAGAGAAAATGTGATGAATAAGAACAAACGGGAGGTAAATTGGATGAGAAACAAATGAGATGCACTCAATTTATGCCACCACAAGAACCTAGGGTTGGGCGTTGTAGCACCCAAGGCTGAGTTCTGCAGTGCCCAATGCTGAGTGCTGTAGCACCTAGACCAGAACCTTGGGCACTGTGGCAACCGGCCGACAACCCACCAGAATCAAGTTTCAGGTCTTGGCACCAACATGACATATACAAATCCCTAATTCCCTTCCCCAATTTTATCCCTATTTCGACTTGGATTCAAATGTCCTTGCCCTTAGGGTTTTTTATACCTATAAAAGTATTCTTTTAAGAGCCAAAAGATAGATTTTAAAGATGAAAAAATGTAGAGAAATAATTCACACATAAAATTAAGAGATCAAAGCCAAGAAATTAATGTTCAAGTTCAAGATTAAATATTCAAGTCAAAGAAGAGAGATAAGCACATCAAGGCATCTTTTTGAATAGTGTTTCTTATATTTCCTTATTATATGTTCTTGTTCTTGCTCTTCTTCATGGATTGGTTTGATACTCTTGGTTATGTGATGAGCTAAATTTATTTATCTAGGGTTAAACTATTGAATCTAGTATGTAGTTGGATTTTATGGATTCTTAGTTATAGATCTTAGTACATATAATTAATTCATTCATTCTATCTTGATCTTAATGCTTTTATTATACCTGATCAATATCTTGAATGTTTGAGGAACCATGATGAACTTCAAAAAGGAATTTGTGTGTTTAGCCTGGGATAGTTTGATGCATGATCATAGGGTAACAACTATAAGTTTCATCTAGGATAGACATATACCTAAGTGCCATACATGGTTTAATTTAGACTTGATCTTAATGAATTACATTCTAATTTGATTACCATAAACATATAGGTGATCGTTAGAATGTGTAACACAGTCACTCGACCATCGATAGAGGCTTATGATGAGATTTGTGTCTAAGTCAACAATTTGTATTAAGGAATTAACTAAGAAGTTAATAAATCTAATGAAATACTTGGGGATGAGTCTATACCCTAGATTATTATCAATTTGTGAGTTTAACCCTTTATTTATTTGTTATCTATGCTAAGTTTTAGGTTAATTACTTAATTTTTAGATTATTGTTTTCTAGATAAAAGTAAAGTAGGTATAATTTTAGTAATGGGTTGATAGAAATAAATCATATAGTCCCTGTGGTATCGATACTTGGACTTTAATTCCTATATTACTTGATAGATAGCGTACGCTTACGCTAAGCTTATATAGCACAAATCATAGGGTATAATTATATCTAATAATTCATCTTTCTAAACTTAACATTTGCTCAATTATCTTAATAATTTGAATATTTATACATGTTAATGTTGTTTTATAAGTTTAAAGACTATCAGCACAAAAATATTAGAAACTGAATGTGAACAAAGCTATTTAGAATGAAAATCCGAGATAGAACCAAAATGCTCAAAATATAAACAGTGCTTTATAAACAGTAATCATGAACAATACTTTGGATATTGTTCATCGAGAAACCCAAGTTCTAGCGCTGTCATGCTACTGATCCAGTACTAAAGCGTTGGGTTAAAGTATAGCAAAAGTTTACTCTTTTAAAAGAAAATTAGAGCCTAATTTTTGCACCATAAGCTTATAAAACACCAATTATTGAGCCATAACAAAGAGCACAGTAAAGAACACGAAAATAAATACATCATTTTATACTTTGAAGTAATAATCAACAAGAAGAAGAACAAATTCTGCATATTAAAGAAAGAACAACAACTGTTACATCAAGGAATTTTTTCTTTTCTGTTGATTTTAAAATGTACAATGATGTTGTTATATGCTCTAAACTTATTTTTGTATTCATGAACTAAGTTTTATTGTTAGGATTACAATTTGAACTCAATGTGTAGTTTGGATTGATTATTTTCTATTATTCATCATGTTAGTATTGAATTGTTCAATCTATTTTGTACATAATTCTTCTAATTACATGACAATAAATTAGATTAATTTGGGAACTTTATTAAACTTAGAGAAATGAGTTTTGTGTTGGCCATGCATAGATTGATGTATAATCTTTGCATAATAGCTTTGAGTTTTATATGAGGCAGGAATATACTCGTATGGACTGCTAATTCAAATTTTGAAAGCCTCAGTATAATTCAGTGGACTGCTAAATGATGATCCAAATGAGCATATCCAAAATTTTCAAGAAATTTGTGATTTATAAATATACAAATAGAGTCTCAAATGATGCAATGCTGCTTTGCTTGTTCTCTTTTTCACTTTGGGACAGAGCAAAGAGTTGGGTTGAGGTCACTGCCATCAAAGTCTATAACAACGTGGGATGATTTAGCGCAAAACATGTTTTAGCTAAATTCTTCCCACCAACCAAGACAAGGAGGATGAGGAGTGCTATAACTTCATTTATGCAAAAAGATGCTGAATCATTATATAAAGCATGGGAAAGGTTTCAAGAATTGCTAAGAAAGTATCCATACAATGGCATCCCTAAATGACTGCTTATATAAACATTTTCAATGGGATAGATAGGCATTTAAAGATGATAATTGATGCTGCAGTATAGGGTACAATTATGAATAAGTATGTTAATGATGCGTATGACTTGCTAGAAGATATCCTTCAATAATTATCAATGGACAACTAAAGTTGTTGCCCTAGGGGAATCTACTAAAAAAGTTGCACAGATCACTTGTGATTTCTGTGGTGACAACCATCCAAATGGACAATGTATAGAAACTGCACATTATCCTAGAATTTCTTACCAATAGCAATATAACCCCAGTTTTGATGCCTATTATCTAGATTAGGAGAATCATGAATCTTGAAATAACAACCAAAAGGAAACTCCAATACAAATGAATCCTCTTGTAATCCTAATAAAAACTCAAAAACAACTTAAGAAGGAATCCTTCTTAGAAGATATGTTTTAACACATAAGGAGGATAAATGAGTTGTTACATAGCCAATATAATTCTTTGCAGAAGTTAAAGAAGCAAGTGGAACAAATTGTAGATATTGTCTATAATCATCATCAAGATGCATTGCTTAGCAACACTGAAATCTGTCTAATGGAAAATGTTGAACATTACAAGGCAATCATTATAGAGAGTGGGATAGAGCAACCTGCACAAGTGAAATAGTCAAATCAATGGAGATTCATCACATGGATAATGTGCAAATAGAAGTAGAAGAAAAGGCATAATAAGAAGAAGAAGAATTATAAAACATAATTTGCTATACCATTGTACTTTACAATTTCCATTGTCCAAGAAGTTTGAAGTGATGAATCATAGTAAGTATATTTCTAGGGATTTTTCCTATTGTTTCAAGATCGATATGATGATTTTGGATGAAGCATAAGCACTTCCCAAACTACAAGTAATGGAAGCTATCAAGGATCATGCTCATAAAGAGGCATCGCTATATAAATTAAATTCCAAAAAGTGGCGAAACAAGCTTGTCATAGAGAAACTAATAGATATTGGCCAATGAGGTTTACTCGTCGGTCTAAGATTGAAGTCTTTCTGGTAAGGCTTAAAGCAAGGTGGTCAAATTTGCTCCTTAAAAATTTTTCTTATAGATCCATGGAAGTCGAAGGAAAAGAATGCTAATACTTTGAGGCATTGATTGAAGTTCCATAAGTGAGATGCCTTAAACATGTAGTTTAATTCACCATGAGTCAAGAAAGACGTTAACTCGATGACATTAAATTAAGCACTTTTAAGAGGCAACCCAAATGATTTTTATTTATTGATTGTGTGTTAAAAAAATTTCCAGCACCGCAACGCCCATTTCTGGTGCCACGACACACAAGACAGTAAAGCCAATGCCACAACACTGGCTCGGGCAAACACAAAAAAGGGCTTTGCCTCTATTTTCTCCTATTTCAAAACCCTAAACCCTCTTCACCCTAACTCTTCAATTCACCAAATTCAACCTTCTCAATTCAAATTAACCATAAAGAAACCATCAAAACATATCAAAAACACATGTTCATTCCATATTAACTCTAATTTTCACCAAAATTTTTAAGGATTTCATTATCCAAGGTACACATTTTTGTGTCTTTACACTTAATTATTGATGAAATACTTATTATAGTAGTATGTGAACTAAAATGTGGAGTAATAGTTATGTAGTAAATTGTTGGTTATAGATAGTATTTACAAATTGATGGGAAAGTGTTTGAATATATTTGCAAATAGTTGTTTAAGGGAAATTACTATTATTGTTATTACATAAATTACAAAATTCAGAGATTTGAACTTGGTGGAAGGGTTACTGTTGCATGGAAATATAAATATAATAAAATGAAGAACAGCCCATGCTACTTCATCAAGCTCCGACAGCAGTTGATGACAATGATTTGAGGGATGATGCAGATGTTATGGAGGGCGCAAGTGAGGCCTCAACACATCATTTAGGGAAATATTTTAATTTTCTAATTTTATTGATGCCATGAGGACATGTATGAATTAAGTTTGGAAGAGGAAAACACTTTCACATTTTTAAATGGCTTTATTTATTTATCTGTAGTTTTTTATTTACTTATTTATCTGTAATTATTTTTAGTTTGCATGTTATTATTTTTTTTTATGTGTATGTGTATTTTTTTTAATGATGTGTGTTATGTTTTGAGTTGAAGATAATTATTAGGCCATAATAAAAGTAAGTGCAAAAACTATAATTCTTAGGAATCAAAAGATGTTATGTTTGTTCATATGTTTGATCTAAATTGTAAGTTTTATCTTATTTGTGATTACTTGAAACACATAGAGTATATAGTAGGATTGTTAAGTTAGTAGCTGATCTAGAGGAAGTTTATGCACAACAAGAAGAAAAAATGTCTCAAACACACTCTAAAACTTGTTTGATTATTACTTGAGGCGAAATCCTAAGACATACATGATTAAAAAGGTGATTTTAGGCCATGTTTGGATCGTTTGAGCTTTTCAAGCCTACCGATATATATTTTTATCTCTAGTTACATATTTTGAGCCTAATGACTACTTTTCTTTGTTAACTATAATAATACCCTAAAACTGATACATATTCCATCATTATCGTCTCTCACACTATAAGCATAGAGGTTATGGTCATTGTTTGTTCAAAAAAGTTAAAAAATTTTAAGTTTAGGGGCATAGTGATTTGAAATGTTATTTAGAAAAATACAGAAAAGCAAGAAAAAGAAAAAGAAAAATGTATATGCTCTTATAAAAAAATATATTGATAATAAAGAGCAAACAAGAAAGTTTCAAATCAAGTTTAAGGGAATTCATTAGGAAAAAGTTTGATAATTTAGAAAAAAGAATGTATGTTTATAGTGTAATTTGAGCTGTAAATCCATTTTATCTTGCTTTTACCCTAGTCATACATTACAAGCTTATTAAAATCCTATTTGATTATTAATCATATTTGTTCCTACATTAGTGGAGAGTGATATGAAAAACAAGTCTATAGAGTGTAAGCTGAATAAAAAAAAATTCATAAAGACTATATCTCTTCTTGTAGGCATAAATCATTCCGAGTACATTTAACTATCAATAATGACTACGCGCGCGCACACACACACAGACATACACACTGAGTAATCACTTATATGGTAAAATGAGCATGAAGGTTAGGCATAAGAGATGCTGATGGTGTTTTAAGGTTCTTCAAAGTTATAGACATAATGCAATCTTTAAGACTATCTAGTAATCATTAATTACCATCAATTTGTTTCTTAATTTAATTTAATTTATTTTTCTCTTGACTTTACGCAAGGATAAGCAAACTCTTAAGTTTGGGGATATTTGATTGGGTGTAATTATATCTAATATTTTATCTTTCTAAACTTAACATTTGCTCAATTTATCTTAATAATTTGGCTATTTATATATGTTAATGTTATTTTACAAGTTTAAGGACTATCAGCACAAAAATATTGAAAAACGAACGTGAATAAAGCTATTGGGGATGAAAATCCGAGATAGGACCAAAATGCTCAAAACATAAACAGTACTTTATAAACAGTAGCCATGAACAGTACTAATAAATACTAGTTTAGGTATTATTCATTGAAAAACCTAAGTCCTAGTGCCTGCGGTGCTACTATTCCAGTACTAGGGCATTGGAACTCAAAGCTTCAGCACTATGGCACCTAAAATATGGTGTTGTGGCACTGGGCAGCAAAAGTTGACTTTTTTTAAAGGCAAAATAGAGCCTATTTTTGGTACCCTAAGCCTATGAAACACCAACTATTGAGCCAAACAAAGAGGGCAGTAGAGAATACGAAAAT
Organism: Ailanthus altissimus; assembly: GCA_946807835.1. NCBI lineage: Eukaryota > Viridiplantae > Streptophyta > Magnoliopsida > Sapindales > Simaroubaceae > Ailanthus > Ailanthus altissimus. The sequence goes on along the minus strand of OX327690.1, from coordinate 7,869,359 downwards.
AAATACATCATTTTAGAATTTAAAGTAAGAATCAATAAGAAGAAGAAGAAATTCTGCAAATTGAAGGAAGAACAACCACTGTTACATTAGGGAAGTTTTTCTCTTATCTTCAATTTTGTATGTTCTGTTGATTCTAAAATATATAATGATGTTGTTATATGCTTTAAACTTATGTTTGTATTCATGAACTAAGTTTTATTGTTAGGATTACAATTTGAATTCAATATGTAGTTCGGATTGATTATTTTTCTTTATTCATCATGTTAGTATTGAATTGTTCAATCTATTTTGTGCTTGTTTCTAATTACATGACAATAAACTAGATTAATTTAGGAACATTAATGAACTTGAAAAATAAAATTTTGTGTTGGGCATGAATAGATTAATGTATGATCTTTGCATAATAGCCTTGCGTTTCATATGAGGTATGAATATACTCATATGACATATATAATCACTTAAAGAATCTTATTTCAATTTAATTATCATAGAAATATTGATAGATTGAATGAAATATATTCACTTGTTTATTAAAAGAGACTTGTGAAGATATTGAAGTTCTTGGTTAACAATGTATAATAATAGTTTTAAGAGGAATAATTAAATTCAAGTAAAGTATTGTGAGATATTTGTAATCCTATGCATTTGAGTATTGGTGTTGTCATGTTTGTTCTCTTTGATCAGTTTTTGTAATTATTCATTTTGTTTAGTTAATTTAGATACCAATATCTTGAATTATAAATAGTTTGAATAAGAGTATAAAAATACAATTTTAGTATTTAATAAAAAATAATAACAAGTCATTGTGAGATTGATACTTTATTCATTATATATTACTTGTTGCGATGATGTATATTTGCATTTAAAGTATATACATACATCACACACAACAGTTCGTACCGTCTTTCTCTCGTCCCTTAAAAATATATAAAAATCAAAATTTTAAAGTTTCAAAAAAAAAAGATTTTAAAAAAAGTTCCTACCATTTTCCTCTCACCCTTTAAAAGAAAAAGAATCAAATTCAAAATTCTAAAAATAAAAGATGGTAAAAGAAAGGTTCCCAACACCTTCCTCTTGCTCTTAAGAGAAGAGAAAGAACTAGAGTAAAATTTTTAAAAAAAGAAAAAGGCTCAAAAAAAAAGAAAAGCTTTTATCACTTTCCTTTTAACATTAGAGTTTCAAAGACAAAAAAAGGTTTGAGAAAGATTCCCAATATCTTTTTTATGATTAAAAAATATAAATTTTATAATAAAATTTTTGTGATAAAAATATACTCAAATCATAAATTTATGATAAATTTTATTAAATTTTTTTTATTAATAATTTGTGATAAAATTTTTTTTATTATAAATTAATGATAAATTTTTTTGCAACTTTATAATAGATTCTACTAAAAAATAAAAAGTGAAATATTAATGATTGATTTTGATTTTTTATTTTATAGAAAAATTATTAAATTTGATGTATCACTTTTTTTTAAAAGAAATTATTAAATGATTATTAAATCTGATGTGACGCTTAATTTTTTTTTAAAAATTATTAAAACGATGTGGTTTTGGAGTTAGTGTTTTAGAGTTACTCTTACCGTAAAACACGAGAATGGCCTTTCAGTGGCGGCGCCATCACCAGCACCGCCTCGGTGTCCTTGTTCCGATCGTCTCATCAGCGTCACATAGCATATTCCGAATTACAGCTCCAGATAGACGATTGCATCAGATTGACCGGCGCTGATGATGTTATTGCTTCAGTTCAACATGATCACCAATTGACGATTGTGTCAGCTCAAAGTGTGGTAGGGACGAGGAAGCTTAGTCTAGTCATAATTCATAACCCCACTTATTAAGTGATCTTCACTGTGAGCGAGAGCGAGAGAGGAAGATGGTGATCATCGGTGGTAAACACGTGCCCGCTTTCGAGCTACACATTCGACACCAAAAAGCCGAAGATGGAGAAGGATACTCTGTCGTTGATCGTCTTGCTCGCATGAAAGTCAAGTATGATTCCTCTTTTTTCTACTTTTTATTTATGGCTTTCAATTTATTTTTATTTTTTGATTTAATTTTTTCGTTCGCATTAGATACCAAAAACCCTAGATAAACCTCAATATCAGATAAATGTTACCGAAAATAGTTTTATTTTTTTAAAAAAAAAAATTGATTCGTGTTTCGTTTGAAGTAATCTCAGTTAACACCGTGTAGCCATGTTTATGTCGTTAACTGTTTAGTGAAGAATCTAAAATTTGAAAACCCTAGCTGAAACTTTGTTCAAAGTTCAATTAGACAATTTAATTGAATTGATTTGGTAAAGTTGGCCTGAAGATTAAAAATCTTTGTTTCAATAGGAAAAAATAAGCACGTTATAAGGAAGATCTTGGCTTTGAAAATTTATGCGCGTAAAATTTTCTATTGGTTTTTTCCGGTGCTTGTAGTGCTAGAGTGGGAAAATTGCTTCGGAATTGTGTGTTACAGCTATATGAAAGAAAGCAAAGCATATGGACAAGCGTTGAAGCAATTTTACTGGTATGTTTGTTTGAGTTACATTTAATATTTTTACCTTATATGAACAGGCTCGTACCAATATGTCCTTGAGTTCTAAAGAGTTAAATTTAATATCTTTATATTCAACTTTTCTTCAAAAGAGTAGTTAATTTTTCTTTAGTCTAGTTTTTTTTATTAAAAAAAATAATTGAATCTATTGAAAGCAAAGAAATAAGGATACAACTTGAGGGCTTTTGATCAACAGATCAAGGAATTACGGGACATAGAGATAGATTTTTGCACTGACAAATGCCTAACCTCATCTGACCCCTGATAATAGGGGGAAGACTAACCCCAATGGGAGAGAAACCCTTTCGAAGAAGGGGAATAAAATTACCCCAATACTAGGGAGCAAAAAAGAAAGAAAAAACTCTCACGTAGGAGCGGTAAATATATATACTGCTACAGCCAACACAAAATATCTATGCATTAATGATAGTTTCAAACGCAGTCAACAAAGTTCCAAAATACCACAACACCAATTAGACCCCTTCCTGCGCACGTGGCTGGAGGATGGTTTCCGGCAAGGCTCCCACAGGTCGGGACAGTGGTTGCTCACCCCATTGAGGAGGTATGTGGCCGCTGAATCTGAGAACAAAACTGCTGTAGGATTTGGGCAACGTTTTTCAGTGAGAAAGGTGGCAAAGAACCAGCCGCAGACTTCCTTGATGATGGGTGTGCGGCGGAGCATGACATGAAGATGGACAGCCGCCGAAGCCACCACTGATCAGAACAGCCAACATAGCCACATCCGCCGAACTGCCCGAGGACAGCCCGAATCCAATCGAACTCCGAGAAAGTCAGACTGGAGTTGCAAGGGAATAGCTGGCAAGATTTTTATGACCGAGAACTGGAAATTCTTTAGTCTAGTTGAAGTTTGTATTGTGCATTCTTTTTTTCGGCTTATAAGTGTAATTACAGTTTTGTCTATGCCACTAATAAATTATTTGATTTTTCTGTCAAATGTAAGATGATAAACTCAATGTAGATACCAATTAACTGCAAATCTCTCTTTGCCTCTCTCTATAAGTATCTACAGATTTTTTATCCTAGCATACATGTTGTCATGGCACCATTTATTTTTTCACTTAAAGTGGTTCATTGCCTGTTGGTAATAGGAAATTTGTTGATCTCTAGAAATATTTTTTAAACACATCTTGAGTCATCTAGAGATGCTAATAAGGTTTTGCTGCTTATTTTTTGTGCCAAAAGCTTAATTTTTTATGTTAGATTTTGCACCAAGAAGTGAAAAGAGAGATGGTGCACGTTAAATTCATAATAATACATCTTCGCCAGATTTTCTGAATTCTAATTGCTGAATCATTCAGCTCTGACTTAATTAGACAGATCAGACCAATTAGAGCTGAAACAAGAAGACTAATAAATAAGACAAATGGGTCGTTCACAAGTTGTCTCTACACGTTTGGAACCTTTGAGTTTGGGATTCATGAGCGTAAATCAACATTTGCAATATATTATTCTATCATGCAGGTACAGGAACACAATCATCCTCTTATACTTCTTCTGCAAATTGGAAACACGTTCTGCAAACTTGAGAATCAATGGTTTGATTATGCTCTCTTTTTTGCTGCTGACTTCTTAACGCAGATCGGTGAATGTATAGCTATCTAGTGGAGGCCAAAACTTTAAAACCAAAATGTATCCATACTGCCCTTCCTACATCACAAAACCCAAGGTAATTTATATGTTGAAAAGACTAAATTATAAGTTTTCCATCTAGCTGGCTTCTAGAGTGATTCTTGATCTATATTTTTCTTGATGCGGGTAGTATCATGGGCTTACTTGTCCCATTTCTTATCTCTCTCCATTTTTGGTAACGCAGGAGTGTAAAAGCTTTTCCTTGTTCACTTGTCTGAGAGAGAATACTTTGCAGTGCCCAAAAATTTGAAACTCCTTGCTGTACCGTTGTTTGAACTCTGATAACGTCCAGGTATGGAGTATCTGTGGCCATTTATTTTTTGCAAACTTATTTACATCTTGGAATTTTACTTGAGTTTATAGTATTAAGATTTTTGAGTGTTCTACTTTTTAACAATCAGATTTTCCATGAATGTATTAAAGAAAGATATTCCTTTCAAATTGAAATTTCTTTCAAGTCTGGTAGAGAAGCAGTGGATGTACTATATATATTGAACTATCATAGGCAAATCTTTACTCTGTTTGGAATGACTTTAATATAGGCCTGGTGCATGAACTTGACGTCATTTTCTTGTTCTTTCTGTCATGTCTCGAAACTTTCTTGTCTTTAAATGGCACAAATATCATATTTTCCCTACTTCTCAGAGTATTGTGAAAAAGGTAATATTGATTTTGTGGCAGTGTTTTTCTGATACTAATGGGTGATGGCCCTTATCTTATGGTAGAGATATGAACCAGTCATTTCAACGATTCCCCAACAGCTTTCTAGATTCCGCCACTATTTTTTTTTTTTTGGAACTTTTTTGAAATTTTAGGGCCGTGATGAACTCTCTACAAATTTATGGTAGGTTTATATTTTTAATTATCAACATTTTATATCTAGTTCTAAATTTATTTCTGAAATTTGTACTTCAAAAAATAAATGATATATTAAATTTTTTTTAAAAATACAGCTTTGGAAGTATATACAATTTGGTGCTATTGCAATTAGTAATTGTTAGACTACATTGATGTTATTAAGGAAGTGTATAACTTGTTGATGAATGTTTGTATTATTTTTTTTAATATAAATTAGGCTGGAGTTATTATACAGCCGAAGTAAGAATACTACTGAAAATGTTATTGTTAATGAAAATTGAGAGAATGAGAGAGTGCCACATCAGGATTGGCAATTGGTAAAGTCGATTTTGATTACTGCCTTGAATTCCCGTGTGCATTTAACAAAAATAAATAGGGGTGGGATCACATGCAAAGTAATTTGGTTACAATTTATCTTATAGTGTAACTAAAAATTGATTTAAGTAATATTGTGTATAAATTAATTAGAGAGTTGGTATTAAAAAAAAAACCAAAAATCTGGTGTGTATGCGTTCCCTTCAATAAAGTGTCTTGTGTCAATCAATGTCAACAATTTATAATTAATATTTGAATAATGTAACCATTTTAATGACCAAAAAAAAAAGACAAAATGTCAATAATTTATAATTAATATTTAAATAATGTAACCATTTTAATGACAAAAAAAAAAGACCAACAACTTACAATGGTATCTAGCATAAGCCCCCTCAAGGTTTGTTAAATAATAAGTATGTCCACTAATACAAAAAAACTTATTAAAGATCACACTTTTTTAATATGTATTTTTTTTTATCTAATACATACGTCTTGCAGATTAAATGAAGAGTGTATGATGAAAACATGATCATATTATAGAATAACATTAATATAGTAAAAAAATAAATTTTTTATTTATTTTTATTTAGAATATTACAAGAATAATATCTTGACATGTAGTTTATAACATATATTGATGATGAATAGTTAATTTGGTGATGAATTAAAAAAATGCAAATAAGTGCAAACGTCTTTTTATGAGAATTAGTTTAATTAGAAAAACTCCCTTTGGTGGACCAATAGGTTTGGAATTCAAACCCACTCACACAATTTGTTAAAGTAAATGAATTAGTCAATCAAACATAAATTTAGTTCGTTTAAAGAACTAATTACATGAAACGAAATAATTACACGTGTAATAAACATGTCATATTAAATTCTTTTATATAAATATACATGATTTAATTTGTTTACATGATAAACACGATTCAATTCGTTTAAATGATTGAATTCTTATAGATAATTATCATTAACATGTATTATTTAAATTATTAAATATGTTAATGAATTTTAATAAATTCTTACTCTAAATATTTCCTAAACGAATTTGTGTCTTAAACTAATTTGATTAAATAAATTGGTAAATCGAAATCGAAATATTCAAACACAAATTTGATATGATTATTAAATGGGTGACATGAATATGACCCATTTAATGATTGTGTCCTTTTTCTCAATCCAAATTCGGTTAATTCCTAAACGAATTCTTGTTTTAAATGAATTGGCTTAATTCAATTATTTAAATAGTAATATATCATAAACAAATTGGTGAATTAGAATACTAAAACGTGAATATCACAAGATTATTAAATGGGTGACTCCACTTTAAGATGTCTAATAATCTATCTTTTTTTTTTTAATTCAAATAAAAGAAAACTAAAAAAAGAGTAGTAGAAAAATACTATAAAAAGAACACTGTGAGAGGAAGATCATGAGAGGCATTCTTAGAGAGGAACCTTATAAGAGAAACTATATGAGATGGATTCTATAAAATGAACTCAATGAGAAAATGTGAAAAGACTATAAGTGAAACTCTGAGGGGACACTATGAGAGGAACTCTGTGAATTGGAACACAATGAGAGGAACTCTATGGGTAAAACATCATGAGAGAAACTTTATAAAAGAAACATTTTGAGAGGAACTCTATAAGAGGTATATGATGAAAAGAACTCTTTGAGTTGTACTTTTTGAGAGGAATACCATAATAGGAATATTATAAGAGGAATAATATAAGAGGAACACTATAAGAGAAGCACTATGAGAGAAGCTCTATGAGAGGAACACTATAAGATGAGCTCTATCAGAGAAACACTATGAGAGGACAATATAAAAAGAACACTATGAAAAGAACTTGATGAGAGAAACTCTTTAAAAGAAACTCTATGAGAGAAACTGTATGAGAGGAATTCTTGAAGAGAACCTATATGCAAGGAACTCTATGAAAAGAACACGATGAATGTAACTCTATGAGAGGAACATTATGAGTGGAGCTCTATAAGAGGAACACTATAAGAGGAGCATTATAAGTGAACTTTATTATAGGAACTCTTTAAGAGTAAGTTTATGAGAGGAACATTATGAGATGAACACTATGAGAGAAGCTTTATGAGAGAAACATTGTGAGAGGAATTCTATAATAGTAACACTAATAGTACTTTGAGAGATTTTCTATGAGAGGAACACTATGAGAGGTGCTCTATAAGAGGAACACTTTGATATTAACACTATAAGATTAGATATTTCAGAGGAATACTGTGAAAGAAGCTCTATAATAGCAACCCTATAAGAGAAATTTTATAAGAGGAACTATATACAAGAAACTCTATGAGAATAACTCTATCAAATGAATACATTGAACGTAACTTTATAAGTCGTAGTTTATGAGAGGAACATTACAAGAGCAAAAATATAAGAGGAACTCTATGAGAGGAACATTGTAAGACGAACACATTGAGAGGAGCACTATAAGATGAGGTCTATGAGAGGAACGCTATAAGAGGAACATTATAAGAGGAGCTATATAAGAGAAACTTTGTTAAAGAAACTTTTTAACAGTGGCTCTATGAGAGGAACACTATGAGAGGAGCTTGATTGATGCTATACTAGTTAAGCGCAAGCGTACACTATCGCATCAAGTAATATAGGATTTTAAGTCCAGATATCGATCCCATAGGGACTATGCAATCTAATTCTATAAATCAAGTATTTAATTTTATTCAAAAAATCACAATTTAAAAGTTAATTAACTAATCTAACTTTATCAATTAAACTAAACAAAATCAAATTATAGAATTCATAAATAAAGATAATCTAGGGCTTTGACTTGTCTCTTAGTATTTTATTGGATTTATTAACCTCTTAGTTAATCTATTAATACCGATCTAGGGTTTTGACTCCTTGATGTGCTTCTCGCTCTTCTTTGACTTGAAGTTTGAATTCTTGATCTTGGTTCTTTAATCTTTGATTTTTATTGTGAATTCTTTCTCTAAGTTTTTCCCTATCTAAAGTCTCTGATTTGGCTCTTAAAAGAGTATTGTTATGGGTATGAGAAACCCTAAGGGCGAGGGCCTTCGAATCCAAGTTAAAATAAGAGAGTTGAGAGGGGATTTTATACGTCGCACAAGCCCCGTGACGTAGAATTAGGGTTATGGTGCCAAGACCTGGAAATGAGACTTCAAAAAGCCTCATTGGGCCTTGCACTGTTGGTTTGTGGGTGCTACGGTTTCCAGCTACTAACCTGGGCACTAAAGCGCCCAACCATGGGCGCTGCGGCTTCAGGCCTAATCAAGCGCTCTCGTGAGCATAACTTCTTTTTTTTTTTTACGTTTGATTCGCCTACTATTTATTCCTATAAATCAGATTTCCATCACACATATATTTAGTATCAAAAACATAATTAAATAGCTAAAAATTCATGATTTAGAGCAAAATACGAAAGTTGGGTACAAATTATACTAGTGCTTTTACGCCCCCATCAAATACCCCAAAACTTAAGACTTTACTTGTCATCGAGTAAAACAAAGAAAAATATTCACAACTTATTCATGACTCAAAAATAAAAACTAAAACTTAAATATAATCTCTGGTTGATTAAATGATCATTGTTATAGTCTCACAAGTTGTTCAATGGCACAAGTCTTTTAGAAATTAATAAACAACTTTTAACAATTCTCACACCATTCATCAAGTACTTCATTCTCCCTTATAAATGATCACTTGTGCATGTGTGTGATAAGCAAGTAATTAGCCAAATGAAATATAGATTTACTCAATACTTTAAGAAAGTACATAAATATGATGTCTCAGAATATTTCAATCTATTACACTACCATAAGCTTGCTGTTTATACTACTCTAAACTAATATAGAAATACATATTCAATCTATTTAGGACTTTAATTAGCTTGTAACATAAGGCTAAGGTCAAGGTGGGATATAAAGATATATATGAAATTCAAATCCCACTATTAACACTTGACTTTACTCGGAATTTTTTGATCTTTTCTCCTTGATTTATCTCCTCCCCCAAACTTATTATATTCCCATTTTTTTAATCATTCTTTTGCGAAGAATTTCTTCTTTTGCGAAGAATTTCTTCTTTTTCTCAAGTTAGGGGGATTATGCATTTAAACACTTTTTTTTCTCTCTATTTTTTTTATGTACCCTCAAACTTAGATTGATATGCACCTTAAAAAATTATTACTTTTCATTGCATTATCCTTTTTACACATACAACCCTTTTTTAAAGTATATTTTTAAGTAAACTTAAGGTTTATGGTGCTACTGATAGATTTTAAGATAAACAAGTAAAAAGTCTTGCGGCTTGTAATATGGTTAAACAAGAAAAATGGGTAATTAGGCTCAAACGGAGTGACTAGGGTAACTATATATAAGATAGGCTAGAAAAGGCCCAGTCAATCTAAAGATAGCCTAATGTAATTTATCTATTCATGTGATTCTTAGGATTTCGCCTCAAGTAGTAATCAAGCAAATTCTAAAGTACTGGTCTTCGAGATTATGGTGTACTACTTAAGCAAAGAGTATCTCTAAGCAAAAAATTTAACTAATACATATACAAACTTATTTCAATGTACTTAAGGATAAGTGATCAAAAATAAGCTTGAAATCTGTTCAACAATCATGATATAAAGAAGTATCTCAAGCATTTATATTTTCCTATAGACTTGTAAAAATAAATTCAGTCAATATTCTAATTCTTATCACGAACTAATGATTATAATCTCAACCAAAATTTAACAACTAAAAAAAATATTTATCCTATAAGACAACCAATTAAAGCATGCAACAAAATAAACACAGGTTTTGTGTTTTTTACCCCCAAACTTAAATTAGACATTGTCATCAATGTCTAAAAATAAATTTAAAAGTAAGAAAAACTCCCTTGGTAACTGAAGTTAAAGTAATGCAACGTTGTGTTCTAATGAATGTGACTGCGGTTTTCTTTACTTTCAATGCTTGCAATTGCTCATACTGCTTCCTTAAATGCTTGACTTGCTAATTTATTCATAGAAAGAAAAGAAACTAACATAACTAAAACTAAACAAAAATAAAAATTACTTGAGTTGCCTCCTAATAAGCACTTGATTTAATGCCATCAGCTTGATGTGATTCTTTTCTATTCTTATGGAGGATCAAAGTCAATAGTGATTCTTTTCTATTCTTGATGTGATTCTTTTCTATTCTTATGGAAGATCAAAGTCAATAGTGGAAGCATTCTTGTATGTGAGCTTGCTAGGCTTCTTTTTTTTCGGCTTTCATATCTTTTTTATTAGATCTTAGGTAGCAACTTGTTCCTCTTTCTCCCCGTGCTTCTTTAGAAAGACTTGAATCTTAGACTGGTGAAGTGTCTCTTTTGTGCCTCTCTCTTCAATCCTATCATCGTACTGCTTCTTCTTTTTTTTCTTCTTTATTCTCTTTCTATGCCTTAACGCCTTCTTTTTTATATGAGGATTCAACATCTCCATATCTTTAAGCTCTTTGGCATTTGATGGCTCCACATTAATGCTGTAACAGTAAAGTAATATAGTATGCATAGGCTGATTTTGCTCTTTGTTACTGGGATTTTCTACTGTGTTATCACTTTTCTATACCTTAGAATGTTGTTGTACTTTAATATCAGTTTCTGTATGATCCATTGCTGAAAAGTCTACACTTTTATGAGATTCTGTAGTATTTTATAGACTGGTATGTTGCTGATTTTCTATTTCAACACTTGTTTGACACCTTTGTAGCTTTTGAAGAAAAGTAATAGGTGGTCTATATGATTGTACATTTTCTTGTTAGTTAACCCTTTCCATTTCCTTCATCTTTAAAAGTGGTGTTGGTAGTGTGTTATGTTGTAAAACTTTACCATTTTGCAAGTTGATGGTTTGATATTGCTTTACACTTCTTCTTAGATTTGTCTCAGTGTTGCTTGGTAGAATGCTTTATTAATGGCTGCAACAAGTTATGCTATTTGTACCTCCAAATTCTTCAATGATGCTGAATGATTCTGTAGGATGGCATTGTTGGACTTCATGTATTGCATCAATATGTTTTCATATGTCAACTTATTCTCTTGTAGTGGCGAAAATCTTGGGGGATTCATTGATCTAGATGGCTTCTCTTAGCTGTAATGCCCAAAAAATGTTTGGATGATCTCTCCACCCCAGATTATAGAATTTTGATTGTGAGTTAGGTTGTCGACGATTAACATTACCCATATAATTCACACGGCAATAATATCAACCAACTTTTGGCTCTGTCCTTTAAGGAGAAAATGAATAGTCTCAATCTGATGGCATCGTCGAAGACTCTATTATACATAAAGGTATCATAAAAAAATTATGATATACATGTTAGGATTGTCATTGAGGGCTTCGCTGAACTGTACAATCTCTTTGAACATTTGAATAATATTCGACTTGATCTTAAAGTTGTTGGCAATGACAGTTGGTCACTGAATACTAGATTGCACACCATTAGTAGTTGGGATAGCATATTCTCTCAATGCCCTGTATAGTATCATGGGCTCAAGGATAGTATTGTTGTTATTGTTGTTTTCCTTTATAGTATAATCTGTTAAAGCAAAATAAAAGGAAAATAAAAATAAAAATCTGAATTAAAAATAAGTAGTTTAGTATTAGTATTGATTTAAGAATTGAAAGAAAGAGTCCCCGGCAACGGCGTCAAAAATTTGATTGTGCTAGCTAGTTAAGCGTAAGCGCACACTATTGTATCAAGTAATATAGGATTTTAAATCCATATATCGATCTTATAAGGACTAATGATCTAATTCTATAAATCAAGTACTAAAATTGTACCTACTTAACTTTTAAACAAAAAATTACAATTTAAAATTTAATTAACTAATCCAACTCTATCAATTAAGCTAAATAAAAGCAAATGATAGAATTCACAAATAAAGATAATCTAGGGTTTTGACTCGTCCCCTAGTATTTTATTAGATTTATTAATCTCTTAGTTAGTCTCTTAATACCAATTGCTGGCTTAGATACTAATCTCATCACAAGTCTCTGTCGATGGCTGAGTGACTATATTACGCATTCTAACAATCACCTATATATCTATGGTAATCAAATTAGAATGTAATTCTTAAGATCAAGTCTAAATAATACCATACATGCTATCTAGGTATATGACTATCCTAGATGGAACTCATAGTTGTTACCTTATGATCATGCATCAAACTATCCTAAGCTAAACTCATAAATTCCTTTGTCAAGTTTATCATGGTTGTTTAATCATTCAAAATATTGATTAAGTATAATAAAAACATTAAACTCAGATAGAATGAATCAGTTTACTGTATTAAGATACTAAAAATAACAAAATCTAAATTCATACCAAGTTCACATAGTCTAACCCTATATGAATAATTTAGCTCAAAACTAAACTAAAAGTATCCAACCAATTCATAAAGATTAGTAAGAATAAGAACATAATTATAAAGATAGAGTAGAAAAACTAATCAAATTAACTCCTTGATGTGCTTTTCGCTCTTCTTTGACTTAAAGCTTGAATTCTTAATCTTAGTTGTTTAATCTTTGGCTTTGGCTTTGATCTTTAATTTTGTGTTGTGAATTCTTTCTTTAAGTTTTTACCTCTCTAAAGTCTTTGATTTGGCTCTTAAAAGTGTGTTTTTATAGGTATGAGAAACCCTAGGGGTGAGGGCATTCGAATGCAAGTCAAAATAAGAGAATTGAAAGGGAATTTTATATGTTGTACAGGCGCTATAGCGCTGAGGAATTGGGGCTGTGGCACCAAGACCTAGAAACACAACTTCGGAAAGCCTCACAGGATGTTGCTATGGGAGCCACAATACCCAGCTACTGACCTGGGCACTGCAACTCCTAGCCATGGGCACCGCGGCTTTAGGCCTAATTTGGCGCTCTTGTATTTTGAGCACAACTTCTTTGTTTTATGTCCGATTCGACTCCCGTTTGTTTTATATGTCAAATGTTCTATTACACATCTATTTATGATCAAAAACACAATTAAATAGCCAAAAATACATGATTTGGAGCAAAATACAAAAGTTGGATACAAATCATACTAGTGTTTTTATGCTCCTATCAGAGCTCTATGAGAGGAACAATATGAGAGAAGCTCTATGTGAGAAACACTATGAAAGGAACACTTTAAGAGGAATAATTTAAGAAGAACACTAAAAGATGAGCTTTACAGGAGGAATACTATGAGAGAAACATTATAAGAGTGGGTTTTTAAAAGGAACATTGTGAAAGGAGTTTTATGAGAGGAACACTATAAAAGCAATACTGTGAGGGGAGCTCTTTGAGATAGTACTATTAGAGAAGCTCTTTGAGAGGAACCCTGCAAAAATAACTTAACACTATAAAAGCAACACTGTGAGGGGAGCTCTTTGAGAGAGCACTATCAGAGAAGCTTTTTGAGAGGAACCCTGTAAAAGAAACTTTATGAGAGAAATTCTTTAAGAGAAACTCTGTAAGAGGAACTCTGTAAAAGGAACTCTATGAGAGAAACTCTATAGTGGAAATGTATAAAAATAATTTTATAAGATGAATTATATGAGAAGAACACTATAAGAAGAACTCTATGAGAGGAACTCTATAAATGGAACTATATAAGATAAACTCTATAAGAAGAACTCTATGATAGGAACACGATGAAATGAGCTTTATGATTTGTCTTCTATGAGAAGAACACTATAAGAGGAACACTATTAAAGTAACACTTTGAAAGGAACTCCTTGATATGAACACTATAAGAAAAGCTCTATCAAATAAGCTCTATGAGAGGAACACTATGAGAGAAGCTCTATGAGTGACCCTATGAGAGGAACCCTTTGAGAGAAACTCTATAAGAGGAACATTGTGAGAGAAACTCTATAAAAAGAACTCAATGAGAGGAATAGTATGAGAGAAACTATATGAGAGAAATTTTATAAAAGAAAATATATGAGAGGAATATTATGAGAAGAATTCTGAGAGAAACTGTATAAGATGAACTCTATGAGAGGAAGAGATAAGAATATGAGAGGAACTTTACAAAAGGTATACTATAATAGGAACTTTATGAGTGAAACACTATAAGAAGAATTCTATGAGATGAACTCTATAAGTGGAACACTACATGATGAACACTATAAAATAATTTCTATGAAAGGAACTTTATAAAAAGAACTTTATGATAAAAACTCTATAGAGGGAACACGATGAAAGTAACATTTTAAGTTATACTCTATGAGAGAAACATCATAAGAGGAACATCATGAGAGGAACACTATGAGAGCAATAATATGAGAGAAACACTATGAGAGAAACTCTATGAGAGGAACACTGCAAGAGGAACACTATGTAAAAAACTCAATGAAAGGAACACTTTTGTAGAGCACTATAAGAGTAGCTCTATAAAAAGAACACTATGTAAGAAACATAATGAGAAGACCCTTTAAGGAACACTATAAAAGGAACTCTATGAGTGAAACACTTTTAGAGAAACTTTATAAGAGAAACTCTATGAAAGAAACTTTATGAGAGAAACTGTATGAGAGAAATTCTATAAGTGAACCTATATGTGAGGAACTCTATGAGAAAATCTCTATGAAAGAAACTTTATGAGAGAAACTGTATGAGAGAAATTCTATAAGTGAACCTATATGTGAGGAACTGTATGAGTGATACTTTGTAAGAGAAACATTATAAGAGGAACACTAGGAGAGGAACGTGATAAAAGATCTCTATAAGAGGAATACTAAAAGAGAACACTGTGAGAAGAGTCATATAAGAAGAACACTTTGAGATAAGCATTATGAGAGGAGCTTTGTTAGAGGAATTCTATGAGAGAAATACTATAAAAGAAACACTATGAGAGGAATAATATGAGTGAAGCTCTATAAAGGAGCTTTTTGAGAGGAACCATATGAAAAAAACTCTATGAGAGAAACTCTATAAAATGAACCTTATAAGGGTAACACTATGAAAGGAATAATATGAGATGAGTTATTTGAGGAGAACACTGTGAAAGAACTTCTATAAGAGGAACTCTTTGAGAGAAACTCAATATGAGGAACCCTATGAGAAGAACTGTATGAGAGAAATTCTATAAGAGGAACTATAAGCAAGGAACTTTATGAGAAAAACTTTATAAAAGGAACACAATGAAAGAAAATCTATGAGTGGAACACTACAGGAGAAGTTCTATGAAATGAACACTATGAGAGAAACTCTATAAAGGGAAACATATGAAAGAAACTCTATGCTAAGAACTTTTTGAGAGGAACATTATAAGAGAAATTATATAAATGGATTACTATGAGAAGAACTCTATAAGACGAACTCTATGAGATGAAGAGAGAAGACTGTGAGAAAAACTCTATAAGAGGAACATTGTGAGAGGAACTCTATATCTATAAGTGGAACACCATAAGAGAAATTTTATAAAATGAACATTATGACAGAAACTCCATAAGAGGAACTATATGAGATAATAAGAAGAACTCTATAAGATGAACACAGTGAAAGGAACTCTATGAGAAGAACACTATAAAAGAAACTATATGAGAGAAACACTGTAGGGAACTCTATGAGAGGAACATTGTAAGAGAAATACTATAAGAGGAGCCGAGCCCTATGAGAGCAACACTATGATGAGAGCTCAGTAAGAGGAATACTATGAAATGAGCTCTATAAGAATAGTCATATGAAATGAACTTTGTTAGAGGAACTATTTGAGAGTAACTCTATGAGAGGAACACTTTGAGAAGAACACTTATAGTGTTTCTCTTATAGAGCTTCTCTCATAGCATTCCTCTCATAAAGTTACTCTTAAGGTGTTCCTCTAACAAGGTTCGTCTTACAGTGCTCATTCTCATAGAGCTCCTCTTATAGTGTTCCTCATATAGTGTTCCTCTCATATAGCTCTTTTTATAGTGTTCATCTCATAGTGTTCCTCTCATAAGGCTTCTCTTGTAGTATCCCTCTTATACAGTTTCTCTCATAGTTTTTCTCTTATAATATTTCTTTTATAGAGTACCACATAGGTTTTCTTTCATCGTATTCCTCTTATATTGTTCTTTTCATAAAGTTTCTCGAATATAGTTCCTTATATAGAATTTCTCTCATAAAGTTCTTTTCATAAGGTTCCTCAAAAAGAGTTTCTCTCAAAGAGTTCCTTTCGCAGAATTTCTTTGACACTATTCCTCTCAATAACCTTATCTCATAGTGTTCCTCTTATTGAGCTCCTCATAATGAAGAACCATAAGATTGAATTACCTAGGATGCCTGTGTCTATAAAAAATCGCAGAGCCATCCATTAATTGTAATGAAACTCTGTGCAAAGTTTTTTAGGGTTGAGTGCATGAAAGAGTACTGTATAAACCATTGGAGAGCTTTGTCTAATATTGTATTTCTTATAATTTCTTAAGAGATCTTTATGAAGTTCAATGGTTTATTAGTAATCACTATTAATAAAAAGAATCTAGGATCCCATAATCTATTATAGATATAAGCAAGTTGTCAAACCACGTATATTGTTGTGTTTTTGTGTGTAATTAGTTATTTATCTCTATTATAAGTGTGATCGTTTTTATTCTTGTTTACTTGTTAGCAAATTCTTTTATATGTGCTCGATTTTTAGGGTGTTAAATACCAACAAATGGTATTAGAGCATGTAAAAATTCTAATAAATGGTATTAGAGTCAAAGTTATACCGACTCATAAGTATAAAGTTGAGAAATTCAATAGGAAGAATGATTTCAATCTGTGGAAGGTGAAGGTAATGTTTACTAGAGAGTTGAAGGTTAAATTTAGCCATTGAAGAGATTCAAGTAACCACCAGTGAAGAAAATAAGCTTGGGATACGTAAATATAAATATGATCATGAAACCATTTAGAAGAGAGCCCACAGTACCATTGTTCTATCATTGAGTGATGAAGTTCTAAAAGATGCTACTAAGAAAAGACTGTAATTGGTCTATGAAAAAAGCTTGATGATTTGTACATGAAGAAGTCCCTAACAAATCATTTGCACATCGAGAAGGAGTTGTATCAATTGTCAAAACTAAAGAAGCTTTGATTAAAAACCACATTGATAACTTCAATAAGATTATCATCGATCTTGAAACGATTGACATCAAGATTAAAGATGAAAATAAAGCCATTATCTTGTTAAGTTCTCTACTAGATATGTATAAGCACTTTATGGATATACTTATGTATGGCGGAGAAACTTTAATAATGACTAATGTTAAAGTCTCATTAAGCTCAAAAACATTAGGAAAAAAATCAAAGCTTATAAATATTGCAATTATTTATACTACAAGAGGGAAGATTGAGAATAGAGATAGGAAGAACAATTAGTTGAAGGAAAAATTTAGGAAGTGTTTTGATTGTAAGAAATAACAGCACTTCGTAAGGAATTTTCCATAGAAAAAGGACATGAAGAATGAAAAGAAAAAAGAATGTGATACTGTAATAGTCTAAGGGGAGGACTATAATGTTGCAGAAGGAACTCGGTATCTCTAAGTGTTTTAGATCAAGTGGGATATTCATTTAAGGCGGAAAGAAGAAATACTGAAGGTGTTTAAATGTTCTATAATGTTAATAAAGGGTGGGAAGCAGAACGAGTAGTATGTGCTTGATAGGAATGTTGTGTGTGGCTCAACTTGTGTGTTGAAGGGATGTGGACCAAGAGATAGCTTTGGAGAATAACTCATTTGAGTGAAAGAAGTCGAAAGAGAATATATGATAAGAATGTTATAGGCAAGGATAAGTTTCAACCACTACACTATTGTGGTCATAAGTTAAAATTATCATAGGAGATCACAACAAAGCTATCCTAGATATAAGATACAATTCTTGCTCATACTAGACATACAAACACCTTTCCTACTAGCATATACTTAATACGAAACAAATTAAGACAATATTCTTTTATTAGTAGGAAACTAATTAGGATAGATTCCTTTGTAGAAAATAAATTAGGATAAGTAGAAAAAATTGAATTACAAAAATAAATTCCTAATAAAAACATGGTGCATTTGCAAAATTGATCTACATGATTTATTTGTATAGGGCGATTAATTAGGCTCTACATATTAAAAAAATATATCATGCACAATTCTTTTAATAAAACGCGAATTGTTAGTTCTTTAATAATGTATGATGTAATTTATCTTGATTTTTTTTAAATTATATTTAGTAATTTGACTTAATTAGAGTCTTATAAATCTTTATGTATAATTAAAATTTAGTTTGTACGATATATAATTTTTAGGATCGTTTTAGAATTTATATAAATCCTTACTTTTAACATAATTAAGATAAGTCTATTGATTGAGAGAAAAATATTTTGATTCTCTAGATCTTTAAAGTCGTATTTTATTATGAAAATCTAAACTACAAAAAATTCATCACCTTAGAGGAACTTCTTTGGTATTCTTAGTTTTAAACATAGAAAATATCTTTTAGGTATTTTTATGACCTCTTATTGTTTTACTCGAGAAGAAGATTGGCGGTGTTGAAGGAATTTCAATTGCAACAATCAATCAAAACGTGTGGTCCTCGCTGAACAAGTTCAACAAGTTATTCTTCATAGCATTAAAAATTCTCAAAGGGGGAATCTTTATTTTTGCTTAAGTCCGATTAATATTTGTAATTATATATAACTTGTTGGATTGTTCAATAAATTATTTTTATTGAAAGAACTACGTATGGTTATGTGAATGTAAGCATTGCTGAGCCAAGTAAAAAATTAATTGTCATTTTATTTTACATGTAAATTTGATATTTTAATATTAATTAAATTATGAAAATTTGAAAAACAGATTCAATATACACGTACGTGTGAGTATAAATATATATATTATTTTTGTCAAAATTTATTTATTTAATTATTGTTCAAAATTTCCTTTAGCATCTACTGGATTTTTAATACATATTGACAAAGGAAAATAATATTTAATAAATTGTACTTATGGTTTGTTGCAATCTTAGCATCTATAATATACATATAACGTGTAGAAATAAAAATTGTCAAATAAAACAAAATAATCATGCAATTCTACGTGAACAATATGAATGAGTTTTTTTTTATAAAAAAAATAAGGGAGTGTGCTGAAGTACAAAGAATTTTTATTCCTTTCCTACCGCATGATCGAATTTGGATCTGCAACATAACACAAAAATTTAACAATTGTCAGATTTCATCTTTTGAGGGAGAACAATATGAATGAGTTTACTATGCTCAACTGTGTCATGCATGCTAGCCTCTTTATACATATATATTGATTAACTTCAATTATTATATATTCGTGCATTAATATTTAAAGAATTAATTAATAAAGTGGCATGTTTGCAATTCAAGTAATTAGAAAGATGAACTAATAACCTTTTTTAAGATATTAGAAGAAGCTAAACTAATCTATTAACTACTCATTTTTCTTATTAATTTTGTAACCGTCGTCCATCAGTAAAAAAAAAAAGGTTTTAAATATTAAAAAAAAATTATACCATCAAAGTTTTTTCATATCATAGTTTTTGACAAAGTGAGTGCAATGTTGGTATATTATGTAATGATAAGATATATATTTTTTATCACACAAATAGTTTCAATAATTAGAGAGTTTTTTGAAATTCTCAAATCACTTTCTTGAACAGGTTAAATAAAATAATATTAAATGTTCTCATCGTGTTTCAAGAAGATAAAGATATCATTTTAAATTTTTTTTCCTGTTATCTATATTTTTATCTGTTTTAACTACTAATAGTTACTCAATTTAATTAGCTAATTACTGTTAATTTCAAATAATAAGAGAATGATCCATCAAACTTTTATTGAAATCTCATAATAATTATACTTACATTGATGTGATTAACATTATTTGAATGAATATGAAACGGAAAATATATATTTAAAAAAAAGTCGTCTCATTATTATAACCATATCTCATCAATGCAATGTCAAATTTATTGAATACAGTTATTCTAAATATTATTTATGACATACATAGGTGTAAGTGATTTAAAAATTAGAGTGTATGTAAGTTTGTGTCTATCATTCAAAATAACATATGTATCACATACATATATGCGTAGCAGATGAGCAGAATACTAATTTTTTGATAAACACAAATAAACTTCACATATTATCTCATAAATATAAACTATAGCAAGATTGAGAATTAATTACCTTATCAAGTCTTTAATTTTTCAGCCGAACTGAAGTATCTGCCTTGAAACAACTCACTTACAATTCTAGTTCCTCGATACGGTGGGCTTGAGAAAGTTAGAATATCAATTTTTTTCAACAAATGATTTAACTCTTGAATCCTTATTTCTACCTTATAGTTTAGATGGCTAAAATGGAAGAGAAAAATAGAAGAAGTATGTTTTTGTGCTCTCAACACTTGAGAGAAATTTCTAACACTTAGCTAAATTCACTTTTCTCTCTTTGAATTCCTTAACCGTATCTTCCAATTCCTAATCAATTGAGTAACATATTGCTATTTCATTTGTTTATCATTTTTATTCTATTTTCTCATATAATGACATCCATTATTATAGTCAATGTTTGCCATTAGTATTTTATTTATTATTGTTTACAATAAACTAATTGAAAACAAAACAAAATAAAAAATTATTTAAATAAACTTGGCATAAATCTAGGCCAAATGAGAAATAGTTTCTCATTATTAAAAAATATGTTAAGGCCTAACGTTTACAAGTGCCATCAATTTATTCTTATTATATCATTTAATTAGTATTAAATAAATAATTTAATTATATTAAATCATAATAGAAACACATGCCAATTTAAATAAAAAAATGAATTATTTGATTTCAATTTAAATAATGATATCATATATTATTATTATTATTATTTTATTCAATAAAAATTTTAATGAATAAAATAATGATATTATTTATCCAACAAATACGGTCATTTTGGTAATTTTTAAGTCAAATAATAATTGTCCCACAATGTGCCATGTGTCAACATCTCATTGGTCAACAACTAATTGTTAACTAATTGATGTACTTAACTCTTAAGTCTTGACACGTGCACAATCAGAGGAAGACCGAAGTAAATGTTTGGTTTGTTGGAATTTTTTTGTATCGAACTATTCAATTCGATACGCTACCCCAGTGCACAACGAGTACACTTTATATTACGGACTCTCTAGGTCTACTCCTGATTTGTCAAATAGAATTATTCTGTGAGTTCGAGATCGATGCCCTACGCACACATCACGAATATTACAAATCAGTGCAGTAGACCATACAAGTTAAGGTCAGAGCGTATATATATAATCTTTCTGCCAATCATATCCTAGAAGAGCAGGGATATAAATCACTACCGTCAAATTCATATGTGCTTATTTATGAACTTATCTCCAAACACGTATCTTAACAAACAATATATGTAAATACTTTTACAATATTGTTTAACCCTGTAGGAAACTCTTTTCTTGGGTTTGTTGCTTATAGTCATAAGACTTTCTAAGATACAGTCACTAAGCATCTGAATATATAACTCATTCATATGAGCTGACGGATTCCATATCTATATACACTAGACTCCATAAGCATCAGACCATACCCAGCGACATCCAGCAGTCACACTGTGAAAAGTTTTAACATGCGTAGAATCAAAGTATGATGGATCACTCACAAGCCCACCATGGTACTCAAGTCAAAGGATCACGTATACTACTCAACTCGAGAGGACATTCCATTGACAGCTTTATGGGATGTCTATTGGGGTCTTCGTAGAGTCTATTCAGTATTTAGTCCTTACTGAACACCTGTATGCTATACGAACTTCTAGTAAGCCCATGGTCAGTTAAGAACAACCATCTAGACCGTCTAAGTATAGTATACACTGGTCTATGTAAAAGAATTCCATTGATAGACCTGCATAAGTGAATTAAGACTAGGAACATATAATTTGAGAATAGACTTACATAATAATATTTCTTAGCACCTATTGCAACTCTTGCAATTAAGGTATTACTAATGTATTCTCAGGTTTTTGGATTCCCCTTTCCATGCTGATAAAATTCCCCAAGGATCATTTCAGATGTATCCTACTAAAGTTTGGGGCAAAGATGGTATGCTAACTTTTTTCTACCAAACCTTTTAGGATATTATAAGTTAGGATATTTGCAAAGTGTGTTTGGGTTTTCTTAATGATGGTGGTGATCTTGGAATGGTTAATGAAACCCTTATTACTTTGATCCCAAAAGTTGGTGAGTCTAAATTTTGTTCAGATTTCCTACTAATAAGTCTTTCCAATGTTCTTTATAAGATTGTTGTAAAGGTATTGGCTAACAGATTACGATATGTCATGGATAAGGTAATTTTAGATTCTTAGAGTGATTTTAGGATACCTAAACACTGACAATGCTATAATAGAGTTTGAGTACTTACATGCTCTTAAATAGGAATAGATTTTTTTTAGAAATTTCTTGGCATTGAAACTGGATATATCAAAAGTCTATGATCGAGTCCAACGGCCTTTTTTGCTAACTATGATGCGTTGATTGAGTTTTTTGATAGTTGGTGCCAAAGATTTACCAATATATTTCCTCAGTATCCTACTTTGTTCTTCTTAATGGCAAGTCGGGGGGTAAGATTTCTCCATCACAGGGTCTTCGATAGGGTGATCCTTTATCCTCGTACTTGTTCTTTTGGGTTTTTCTACTTCATTAGTTCTACTAAAAGGCAAAGTAATGTATAGGGTTTGAGATGTAGAAGATAAGGTCTAATCCTTTCCTTTTTTTTTTACTGATGATAGCTTGATCCTTACAAAGGCTTCTATGAATAATTGTCACTCAATTAAGGATATTCTGCACACTTATAAGGTGGCATATGGGTAGCAGAAATTTATTTTTTTGTTTTAGTAAATCTGTATTAAGGGAGGTTGTTGCATAGTTACTTAGTGTCTTAGAGTGGTTTAGATACCCTAACATAGCAAATATTTGGGTCTCTATTCTGTGTTAAGTAAGAATAAACAGAATCTTTTTGCTGCTATTAAATAAAAGGTGTGAAGTAAGCTGAAGGGTTAAAAAAGACATTTCTTTTTGGCTAAATAACGCTGACGGTTAATCACTTCATTAAATTCCTTGGTGGTGAAAATTGATAAAGCAAAGAACTGGTTAAGGTCACTACCGCTGGGGGTCTATAACAACGTGGGATCAGTTAGCACAAAAATTCCTAGCCACATTTTTTTCACCGGCTAAAAAAATGAGGATAAGGAGTGTCATAACTTCATTTGCGCAGAATGATGCTGAATCCTTTCAAGAATTGCTAAAAAATTATCCATACTATGGCATCCCAAAGTAGTTACTTGTGCAATTTTTTTACAATGGAGTAAGATATTTAAGGATGATAATTAATGCTACTGCAGGGGGTGTATTTATGAGTAAGACAGTTGATGAGGCTTATGACTTATTAAAGGTGACAACCTTCAATGATTCTCAATGAACAATTGACAATGTTGCTCCAAGTAAGATCATTGAGAAAGTAGCAAAAATCACTTGTGATTTCTGTGGTGGCAACTATTAAAATGGACAATGTATAGAACTTGTACATTATCCTAAAAATTGTTACCAACAGCACCATCGCCCCAGTTTTGATGCCTATTATCCAGAATAAGAGAGTCAAGCATTTGGAATAACAATCAAGATGAAACTGCAATTCAATTGAATCCTTTTGTAATCCCAACTGAAATTCAGTTACAGTAACTTGAGAAGGAATCCTCATTAGATGATATTATCCAACACGTATAGAGGACATATGAATTGTTACATAGTGAATCTACTTCTCTGCATATGTTAAAGAAGCAGGTGAAACAAATTGTAGGTGTTGTCTATGATCATCCTTAAGATGCATTGTTGAGAAATACTGAAATTTTTCCTATGAAAAATGTTGAACATTTCAAGGCAATCATTATGGAATGTGGGATAGAGCAACATGTCACTAGTGAATTGACTAAATTGGAGGAGGCTTATTAAATGGTTGAGATGCAAGTGGAAGTAGAAGAAAGAGCATAAAAAAAAAGAAGAATTACTGCAACAGATTTTTCTGAGCCATTGCATGCAACCATTTCCATTATCCAAGGATCTTAATATGAAGAACCATGATTTGAATATTTCTAAGAATTTTTCCTATTACTTCAAGATTGATATGGTGATTCCAGATGAAGCACAACCACCTCTAAAACTACAAGTAATGGAAGCTATTATGAATCATGTCCATAAAGAAATAACGCTGCCCAATTTAAATACTAAAATGCAGCAAAACAAGCTCATCAATGAGCAACTAATAGATATTGGTCAACGAGTTTCAAACGTTCGATTTATGATTAAAACCTTTTTGGTAAAGCTTAAAACAAGGTTGTCAAGTTGTTCTTTAAAATTTTTCTTATGGAACTATAAAAGTCAAAGAAAATGAATAACATTACTAATAGGCGTTGACTAAAGTTTCATAGGCGAAATAATTTAAATATACAGTATGAACCACCATGAAAAAAAAAAGACGTCACGCTAACAATGTTATATTTTATTTTATTAAATTTGATGTTTATGTTTGTATTAAAAAATGAATAAAAAATTAAACAAACAATAAAAGAATGAAAAAGATAATAAAAAACCAATAAATGGTAGGGAACTTAGCCCCCCCATTCCAGTGAACCAGCACAACAGCGCTAGCATTGGCAACTAGCGCCGTGGTGCTAGCTCGCATGTAGAGGGGGTTTCTTTGCTCTCCATTTTCTTTATTTTTTCTTTTTGACCCCTATTTTTTCCCCAATTTTCTTTTTACCACCCTTTGTTTTTCCTTTTTGCCCCCTATTTTCTCCATTTTTTCTATTTTTTCCATTTCAAAACCCTAACTCTTCTTAACTCTAACTCTTTAATTCACATAAATTCAACATTCGCAATTCAAATTCACCATAAAACAACCACCAAAACACATCAAAAATACATGTTCATTCCTTATTAACTCTAATTTTCACAAAAAAAAATGAAGATTTCATCAAAAATTCAAAGGGCACTCCAAATTTGAGATTAATGGATTCATTGTCCAAGGTACGTATTTTTGTGTCCTTACACTTAATTATGATGAAATACTTATCATGGTAGTGTTTGAACTATGTTGTGGAGTGGTAATAGTAGATTATGTTGTAGAGTGAATTGTTGGTTGATGCTTGTATTTACAAATTAACTGGGAAGTGTTTGAATTTATTTACATGTGAATTACTATGTATTGTGGTTGTTTAAGAGATATTAATATTATTGTCGTGGTGAGATTTAGAAAAATTTGGAGATTTGAATTTAGTTGAAGGGTTGTTGTTACATTGAAGCATAAATAAAATGAGATGATGAACAACCCTTGCTACTTCATCAAGTTTCGACAAAAATTAATGACAACGATTTAAGGAGTGATACGGACATTATAAAGGACATAAGTGAGGCCTTAGCGCATCATTCAAAGAAGTGTTTCAGTTTTTTAATTTTATTGATGTCATGAATTTAGTTTGTGGGAGAGAAACACTTCCAAATTTTCAAATGGCCTTACTTATTTATCTGTATTTTTTTAGATTTATTTATTTATATGTATTTGCAATTGTTTTTAATTTGTATATTGCTATTATTATTATTATTACTATTATTATTATTATTTTGGTGTGTTTTATGTATTTTGTGTTCTTATTTTGGGTTTAAGATGATTATTAGTCCATGATAAAAGTAAGTGCAGAAACTATAACTTTTTGAAATTAATAGATGCTATGTTTGTTCACATTTTTTTTTATCTTGATTCTAAGTTTTATCTTATTTGTGATTACTTGAAACACATTTAGCACATAGTTGGATTGTTTAGTTGCTGACCTATAGAAAGTTTAGGCATAATAAGAACACAAAAGGTCTCAAACACACTATAGAACTTGTTTGATTATTACTTGAGGCGAAATCTTAAGACATACATGATTAAGGAAGTGAATTTAGGTCATGTTTAGATCGTTTGAGCCTTTTGAGCCTAGCGATATATATTTATCCCTAGTAATCCATTTTGAGCCTAATAACCATCTTTCTTTGTTAACTATAATAATGCCAAAAAAATCTTTATGTATCGTTCTATCATTATCACCCCTTACACCATAAACATAATGGTTATGGTTATTGTCATTCATAAAGGTTGAAAAAATTCTAAGTTTTGGGTATAGTGATTTGAAATATTATTTTGTTAAAAAAAAAAGAGAAAAGCAATAGAAGAAAAAAGAAAAAGAAAAATGTATATACTTTTATATAACAAAAACTGATAATAAAGAACAACAAAAAAAGTTTCAAATTAAGTTTGGGGGTGTTCTTTGAAAATGAGATGAAGGGTTTGATGATCAAAAGTATGAATGTATGTTTATGGCGTGACTTGAACCGAAAATAAATTCATATTATCCTACCTTCACCTTATCCATACATTACAAACTTATTAAAGTCCTATTTGATTTTTAATCATGTTTGTTCCTATATTAATAGAGAGTGATATAAAATACAAGCCTATAGAGTGTAAGTTTAAAAGAAAAGTTTCATAGAGACCATATCCCTTCTTGTAGACATAAACCATTCCAGGTGCATTTAACTAACAATAAAGACTATGCACACACACACACACACCAAAGAATCACTTGTAAGGTGAAATGAGCATGATGATTAGGCATATTGAATACTTACAATATTTAAAGATTTTCAAGAGTTATAGAAAATTTAATCTTTGAGAATAACTATTAATCATCTATTAGCCCGTAAATTTGTTTTTGAATTTATTTTATTTATTTTTTATCTATCTTTGCTCAGGGATGAAAAAACTCTTAGGTTTTAGGGTATTTAATAGGGCATAAATATGTAAAATATTTTATCCTCCGAAACCTAATATTTGTTTAATTTATCCCAATAATTTTACTATTTATGCATATTATTATTGTTTTATATGTTTAAGGACTATCGGTGGAAACATACCGTAAACTGGATGCAAACAGAGTTATTTGAGTGGGAATCCGAGAGGAGACTAAAATGCTCAAAATGTGAATAGTGCTATGAGCAGTTGGTATGAACAATGATATAGCTACAGTGACAAGAACAGTACATAAGAGTTGTTGTTCATACGCTATAGTGTAGCCCGAGGCATTGGCTGTAGCATTTTAATAGCTTCAATGCCACGGCATTAAATCTCAAAGCTGCGACACTGGATGCTAGGAACTCTTTTAAGGGCAATATTATCTTATTTTTGTAACCCTAAGCCTATATAAACACCCAATATTGAGCCAAAAATGTATTGGATAATAGAGAATACAAAATTAACACATTATTTAGGAATTTGAAGCAAGAATCAACAAGGAGGAGAAGAAATTCTGCATATTGGAGGAATAACACCACTGTTACATAAGGGGAAATTTTCTCTTTTCAATTTTGTAAGATTATAACATGTATAATGATATTGTTTGATGCTCTGAACTTATGTTTACATTCATGAACTAAGTTTTATTGCTAGGATTATAATATAAACTCAATATTTAGCTTGAATTAATTATTTTTCCTTATTCATCATATTGGTATTGAATTATTCAAATTATTCTATGATTAATGCTTCTAATTACATGACAATGTAATAGATTGATTTAGGAATCTTAATGAACTTGAAAAATAGAATTTTGTATTGGCTATGAATAGATTGATGTATGACCATTATATAAAAGTAAGAGTTTCATATGAGATAGGAAAATACTCATATGGCATATATGACCATTTAGAGAACTTTCTCTTAATGAATCTTGTTCTAATTTGATTATCATAGGAATATTGATAATTGATTAAATGAGTTATACTCATATGACCATCAGAAGAGGCTTATGAGGATATTAGAATTCTTGATTAACAGTTTATATTAATAGTTTAAAGGGGAGTAATTGGATTTAAGTGAAGTATTAAGGGATTATTGTAATCTTAGGCATTTGAATATTGGTGCTGTCATGTTTGTTCTCTTTCCTCAATCTTAGTAATTAGTTTTATTTTTAGTTAATTTAGATATCAACACATTGAAATACCACTAGTTTGAATAAGAGTAGCAGGACCCAATTTTCATATTTAGCAAGTAGTAATAATAATTTATCGTGGGAATGATACTATACTTATTGTATATTACCTGTGATAATATACACTTGTGTTAAAAGTATAGACATAAAAAATACACAATAAGAACTCTCTAAATTATTCATTTTCCTAATTCATTCTTTTTGCAGGTACAACCTAAACAATTGAATTCTGTGGTATAAAAGAGTATACTATAGGTGCACTAATTGCTTCAAAATGGGCTTCGATGGCGAATTGGATATGGTACATCAATATCAATCTATTATGATTAATGGCTACCTTGGCACTTTTCTTTCAAGCTCTCTTTCCCCCATCATTTACCTGAGCACCTACTGATAATTGATTTTTTTCTTCCTATTGGTATTTGAAATCAAGATCTTGTATGTGCTTCTTTTTTAGCAGAAGAATGTGATCTCATTTTCAGTATTCCGTGCTCTCAACCATAGCGGCAACAAAGTAATTCAATTATATAGCACTTTGATAAGCGTGGATAATTGTTTTGTTAAAAGTAGGTACTAGTTATCTCATGTTACTGATCAACCCTCCTCTAATACTGGTGGTAATGGTTCCTGTTAATGGTGAAAGCATGTGTAGAGTTTTCATATTCTGCCAAAGTTCAAGCATTTTGTTTGGCAACTTAGTCATGGTTGGCTTTCAACTTTTACTAATCTCAAGTGACACCATGTCCTAGTTTATTATTCTTGTACTCGGTGTGCTAAGGGACCTATGACCTCCTTACATGCATTATTGTTGTGTGATGCTTTAAAGACATTACATCAATCTTGTTCCTTCATGCATGGTATCTGGGTTTGTTATAATACTTTTATCCCTGATCTTTTCGTGATTGCAAGTAGAGTTTATCTTCTAAGAACTTTGAGGTCCTACTAATTCTCTTTTAAAGATTATGGTACTGCATAAATAAGTACCGCAACAGATGTGAGTAACTTTAAGGAGGGATTTTATTAAGTTGAACATCGATGCCACTTAATCATCAAAATACTTTAAGACTAGATTAGAGGTGGTTTTATGTGATGGATTCAGGGGCTATCTTGGTTGCCTCTTCAACTCCGGTGGTGACAAAATTTTCGGTGGATATATTAGAAGTTTTGGTGTTGCTTAAAGGTCTCCATATGTGGGATTCAAAAAATATGTGGGTTTCCTAAAATTACATTTTTCATGTGCGTGTTTATAACTAAAATTAACATTTTTTAGAATTATTAATTGTAATTAATATTTGTACTTCGTAACCATATGTGGGTTTAAGACATGCAGTATTAAAAAAAATATTGAATTGAATGCATTATATATATATATATATTACTCCAAAAGGTTACTATTTCTTCAATTGCATTAATTCCATGAATTTGCAAACCAAAACGGCCATGATTCAAACATACAGTATATGTATATCTTTCATGATCATCATGCGGCAGGCAATCAGACAATTTTTTATTTATTATTTATTATGCATTCATTTACTTTTTTCTCAATTATGGTGTATGTCAGATAGTTAGTGTCCATAAATTTTAAAAGTCTATTAAGTCAATTTCTAAATGCTTAACAGGACTCAAATGGGCCCAAGTTTTCTTAACTCAACACATAGATCAAATCAAATGAATTAAATGGTCCTAGACCAATTTTTAGGTTTATGCTATTATATAAAGTTTAAAGATTGGGTAATTAGGAAGGGTTAGGTTTGACTCGACCCAACCACTTTAGTCTTGACTTACTCAAATTTCATCATAACTTTAACATGATTTGACTTTGACCATTTTACTTTTTCTCCTTTTTCCTGCAACATAAAATTCAATATTTTAAAATATATTGCATTAAAATAAAATGTCATCAAAATGACCTATTTTATGTAGATTTACTTATCTTGAAATATGTGAATATTATTAAAGAAACTAAATAATTGTGTTTAAATCTATACAAAAAATCAGCTTAAAGAAATATTATTTTTTGGCCAAATAATAAACACTTGTGGAAATAAATATGTAATAAACTTTGGCATTTTTCATCCGTATAATATGTCAATTTAAAGAAAGACATATTATTCGCAAGATTTATTATCAATATTTATTGATCAATTTTTTAGAGTACTGTTTACAAATTATTATTTGTCTAAAGACTAAATTTCAATGTTGTACTTGGTATCTTATAATGGCTTAATTTGTTATATCTTATGCCATGTGTGTATATATATACATGATTAAATAGTATGGTTATTAATGGTGAGTTTTTATTTGCTCTATATTCAGTAAATGTTGCTTTTATATCTATCAACTTAAACAACATTCCATTGCTTAGTGTTATTAACTTCAGAAAATGGAATGAGCATATTATCATTATGCTTTGGTGTATAAATCTAGGTTATTCCATCCAGATGGAAGAAACTCCCACCTGTACCAATGGCAATACTGTTGAACAAATGACACTTTATGAAAAATGAGAGCGTTCTTAACCCACGAGTCTAATAATCATAAAGCACTCTATTCTAGATACAATTAGGGGCACAATGGCAGAGAAAGAAAATGTAAAAAAAGTTCTTAAGCCAAAAGTAGACCGATTTATTGGTAATCAAAAGGTCAAAACAAGCATTATTTAAATGTCTAATCTTTTACAAGAATAAAGGCACTAAAGTTAGAGTTACCTAATGAAATTCTCGTGCTTCTGATCTTGATCTCTCTTTTTGCACAATATAGTCCTTTTAAGATCAGTTACAACACTCAAAAAGAAAATGGACTCTTAATGAGCTCATTACTCAATATGTGCAAAAAGAAGATAAATTGAAACCAAAAAAAAAAAGATAGAGAGTACTTATTTAGCTACTTCTTCCAATGACAATGCCGCCAACAAGAAAAGGAAAAGAGCCGCAGACATTGGAACTTTACAGCTTAAGGTGCAAAAGAAATAGAATAATAAATCACCTGTTACTTTTGTAAGAAAGTTGGACATATGAAGAATGATTGTTCAAAGTATACAAAATGGCTTACCAAAAAGGGTAAACTTCTTAACTTTGTTTATTTAAAAATTAATTTGGCTTCAGTACCAAGTCACACTTGGTGAATAGATAAGGGTACAACTACTTAAATGAGTGTGACTATGCAGGATTGTCTAAGGAGCCAACTGTAAACTGATGCTAAAAGATTCATTTATGTGTGTGATGGGAACAAGGCTTCTATTTAGGCAATTGAATTTTTTAGATTACAATTACAATCTAGTTATTATTTAAATTTGCATGAGAAATTTTATGTACCGTCATTTAGATGGAATTTGATTTTCATTTTTTGTTTGGAAAAATTCGGTTACTTTCATTTTTTGAAAATTGAAAGTTTAGCCTCTTTTAAAATTTAAATATTATTGGTACCAGTACTTTAGTTGATAATTTATATAAATTGAATCTCCATGCCTCACAAACTAATAAAACCTTACATGCAAGCAATTGTGGTATAATGTGTAAATTAATTAATGAGAATTCTTGCATGTTATGGCCTAAGCATTTATGACACATTTCTAAACAAAAAATTCAAAAGGAATTCTAAATTTCCTTGATTTTTCAGATTTAAAAATATTTATTAAATGCATTAACGGAAAACAAGCAAATGTTAGAAAAGTTGATACCATCAGGAGTTCAAACGTCTTGAAATTAATTTATACTGATATATGTGGTCCATTCTCTATGGTTTCTTGGAATGGTCAACAATATTTTATTATTTTTATGGATGATTATTCTCATTATGGGTATTTATACTGGATTCATGAAAAGTCTCAATCATTAAACGTTTTCAAAGCTTTTAAAATAGAAGTTGAAAATTAGCTTGGTAAGAAATTAAAGCTGTTAAATCTAATTGTGGTGGTGAATTTTATGGTAGATGGATCAAGTGAATAATGTCCAAACTCTTTTGTAAGATATTTGCAAGAATATGATATCGTTCCTCAATACACTATGTCAGGGACTCCAAATAAAAATGGTGTAGTTGAGAGATGAAATCGAACCCTAAAGATGTGATTAAAAGTATGATAAATCATTCTTCTTTACTAGAATCTCTTTAGGGTGAAGCCTTAAAGATTGCAGTGTATATCCTTAATTAAGTTTCAAGTAAACCAAAAGCTAAAATCTTATATGAGTTATGGACTAGAAAAAAGCCTAGTATTAGGAATTTACATGTTTGAGGTTGTCCAGTCCAACTGAGGCTATGCCATACAGCCTTAATGAAAGAAAGTTGGACTCAAGAACAATAAGTGGCTACTTTGTTAATTACTTAGAGAGATCGAGGGGTTTTAAGTTTTATAATCCCTCAAGCAGATTCTTTTTCAAGATGGGGAATGTCTAATTCATTAAAGATGTTGAATATAATGGGAATACTAAACTCAGGAACATTGTCTTTAAAAAAAGAATATGTTACTATTTCTAATATTACAATTGATAATAACCATATAATTGTGCTTGTCATTACATAAGATGCAAATACAGATAATCAAGATATTCCTGAAATACCTCCTACTAATATTAAAGAACTTGCTATGCTCATGTGAAGGAGCAACAACAACTATAATTAGAAGTGTAATTAAGGAGATCTAGTAGGGAAATGAGATTAGCAATTTTGGATAATTATGTCGTGTATCTCAAAGAATATGAGTTTGATATAGGACTAGAAGATGATTCAATAACATTTAGTCAAGTCAAAAAAAGTATGAACTCCTAAAAATAAATAGATGCCATGAAAGATGAGATGAAATCAATGCAAGACAATAACATTTAAGATTTTATCAAATTACCTAAAAGAGCGAATTTAATTGGTTGTAAATGAATTTTTAAAACCAAATAGGATTCAAAAGATAATGTTGAAAAATATAAAGTATTTCTAATCGTAAAAGATTTCACTCAATAAGAAGGTATCGATTATAAAGAGACATTTGTTTTTCATCAAAAGACTATCAGAATTATTGTGGCACTTATAGCTTATTATGATTTAGACCTACATCAGATGGACGTAAAGACCGTTTTCTCAATAATGACATTAAAGAAACTGTATACATGTTGCAACCAGAAAACTTTTAATCTAAAGATTTAAAACATTTTGTGTGCAAATTAAAGAAGTCCATTTATAGTTTAAAGCAAGCATCTCATCAATGGTATCAAAAATTTGATCAGGTGATTACCTCTTTTAGTTTTAAGAAAAATATTGTTGATCAATGCATTTATCACAAGTTCAGTAAAAACAAGTTTATTTTTCTTGTCTTATATGTGAATAACATTCTACTGGCAAGTAGCGATATAGACCTGTTGTATGAAACCAAGAGATGTTTTTTTCAAATAATTTTAAAATAAAAGATCTTGGGAATGCACCTTTTATGTTGGGCATACAGATTCACTGAGATCATTCCTGTGGTATACTTGGCTTATCACAAAAGGTAAATACTAATAAGGTGCTTAGTAGATTTGACATGAAGAATTATACGCCAAGAGACACACCCATTACTAAAGGTGATAATTTCAATCTGTTTCAATGCCTAAGAAATAAGATTGAAAAGAAACAAATAGAGAACATTCCTTATGAATCGGTAGTAGGGAGTCTCATGTATGCTCAAGTTTGTACACGTATAGATATTACGTATATAATTAAAATTCTTAGAAGATATCTAAGTAACCCAGAATAGTTCACAGGAAAGCCATTAAAAATGTTATGTGGTATCTACAAAGAAAAAAATATTACGTTCTCATATATCGAAGATCAGATTATTTAGATATCATTAGGTATTCAGACTCTTATTTTCCTGGTTGCCTCGGTAATAGAAGATCCACCTTTGACTATGTCTTCATATTAGTTAAAGAAGTTGTGTCTTGGAAGAGTGTTAAACAGTCATTTAAAGCTTCATCTACCATGGAAGTAAAATTTATTACTTACGATGAGGCATCAAACCAAGTAATATGGCTACAAAAATTTATCACTGAGATGCAAATTGTCAATAACATTAAAAAGCCATTGAAAATAAATTGTGATAATAAATTCGCTGAGTCGTATTCTAAAAACAACATAAGCTCGTCAAAATTGAAGCATATTAACATTAAGTTTCTTATTATTAAAGAGAGAGTTCAAAGTCTTCAGGTGTTTATTAAACATATTAATACAAACTTCATGATTGCGGATCCGCTTACTAAGGGTGTACCACTTAAGGTGTTTCATGAGCATGTAGCTCGTATGGTTATGGTTCATCTTAATGTTATGCTTCTATAGTGGGAATTTATTTCTTGATGTTTAATTATAGTTGACATATTTTCTGATCATACTAAAATATTATTTATTTTATTTATTTATTAAAGACTTTAAAGTAAAGTTATATTCTTTCAGTTGCGGTTGTGTATAAAATTTTGAAAGTTTATCGTTAAACTCTTTTGTGTTATAAAGTAGGACTAGTTGAAAATATGCAGGTTAAGGATTCACATTGCATGAAATTTCTGTGCTACACATCTATGCTTAGTTTATGTCATTGATTGTATTGATGTATGTGATCATTGATGAGTTTAATTACAAAAGAGATAACGAAGATCGTTTTGATCCTATATTAGTATAATTGATGTACCAAATTATTTAGATATATCTTTTATTAAGATAACAAATATTTAGCTCATAAAGTTATTTGATAATATACAATTGTAAAGTGACATATATGACACAAATGGGAGATTGTTGAAAAATTATATTAATTAGGTTACATATATCAATTAATTGTATATTATTGACTATCTATTTTGTTGCCCATTAAAAGTTATTAAATAAAGTTTATTTATTATTGGGCTTTTATGGCATCTTATATGGTATAGGTTTTAATGTGTACAGACTCAATTATTTTATTTTATTTTTATGATGAGTCAAAATAAAATAAAATACTATAAATAATAGGTTGAAGTTCTCAATTTAAACTCTAACGTATTATTTATTCACATTCCATCAATGAGTGAATAATAATTTTCTCTAAAAAAGAAACGGTTTAAACTCTAATTTTTTGTGTCTCTGTAAATTATGTACGTTTTTAATTCTATTCTTCTTGATGACTTAACATAAACTCTTGATGATTCTTTTATTAATTAAAAACTTTTCCATCAATATATACTGGTAAAAAACAATTATCCTATAAAAATAGGGAAAAGACAAAGGGTGCCTTCTCTAGCTAAATTTGTTCCTCAGAACTCGCGAGAACAAGTTTAGCAAAATGGTAAGCAGCCCTGTTGATGTCTCCAGAACAATTAGAAATTTCAGTAATACAAGTTGAATCTGGAGAAGGAAAAATAAAATAAACTAAACTAGGAATTTGATAGCATCATGCCATGATCAAACCTTGATAATTACGGATAGATAATTGAACCCATCCCAATAATTCAAGCGTGAGAATCAATAGCTGCATTCATATTCATTTTATAAGTGTTAAGACTTAGGAGGCGGAGGTGATTATATCTAAACAGGCTTCGACAAAACTCAATAAGTGGGAGGGTTAACAGAGAGGCACGCATCATATGGGCAACTCCTTGCCCAATCAACCACCATGTTATATTGTATTCCTTGCATTCAACTGCAGGCGGTCATGAATCCTTCGATTTCACCGAAACCATATCCGCCAAAACAACACACCTAAATACTAAATCCACCAACTCTAAATTGGCCCTACAATCTCAGAAGAAAATCACCAAACTGAGTTGCCTCTGGAAACAAGAATCCTGCCACTATAGAACAAGCATGCCTGATTTCCTTAACCCCATGACAACCCGATAACAAATGAAATGTAGTCTGTGGACAATGTCCCGTTGCAAACTAGATCACTAGAAAACATATGGCTCACGAGGGTAGCTCGAGAAGTGAGCACACTCATGCCAAGCCTTCCGGACAAATATCTTAATCTTTGGGGATATTTAGATGCCACATAAATTTCCACCCCTTTGTAAAGCCGTTGGTTGAGAAAAAGAAAGGGAATGATGGAGAGCCAATGCCAGCCAATAACCATTCTTAACATGTAATTCCCATTTTAACCAAAATGAAATTTGAGTTGATCAAAAGCTGAAGTAGTTGCAAGCGGCAAGCGGCAAACTAAGAATTAATTTAGCTTACTCTACGAGAAAGGAATTCTAAATTAATAGTCATTCTAAGTCTCAAAAAGATTCTTCAAAAAGACAAACAGTAACATCATTTGCGTCAGCCTTTACGATGGTTAATTTAACCGTCGCAAATGACCCTAAAATATGACACCGTTTAGTTGAAACATCAAAAACAAAAATTCTTCAACCCTAGATTGTCTTCTCCCTTCTCACAATCTCGACCTCCTCTCTGAAATCACAACCACACCCTCTCTTAAATCACAACTAACCTTTGTTCTCTACGTTACACATCTCTTAAGCGAGTCAGCCTTTCTGTTTGAAACCAAAATAATTTCTCCTCTCGACCATTAACTCTATGTTTGGAGCTTAATATCGTATTTCTTAGGTAATTGTTTTTACTTCGCATGAAATTTATTACTTTTTATTTCATATTTTGCTTAAATTTATTTGCGTTAGGCTTGATTTTTGGTTGGGATTAGAATTTGATCTAGAAATAATTTCTTTGATCTGAAAATTTTGCTTAAAATTTATTTGTGTTATGCTTGATAGAAAAAATTTTCTTTGATTTGAAATTTTTCTGTAAATGTTTTCTCTGATTTGACAAATTAGTTATTCAATCATATTAATTACAGTTGGATTTGTCTTTCTTTTATTCATGCTTCGATGATTCTAGGCTTCTGTGCATTATTAGATTCTAAGTAAAGAAATACAAAATGGTGGTTCATGTAGAATCACAGTGAGTGATAAAATGATAAAAAAAAACAGAAAGTGTTTCAAAGGATGGAGGTGGATTTTCAGAAAACATCAATTTAGATTTGAGTTTGCAATTTAAATTTTAAACATTAAGTGAAAATGATCAAGCAAAAAGAAAATAGTAGCTAATGGGTTTGTGTTTGCACTTTACCAATTTGGAATAGAATAAAGTTGAAGGCATGTCTTTCCGTGTACATTCAAATATGTAAACTTAACAATAAAGCCACCGTAGAAAGCATTCATTTCTGCTTTAAAAGAATTGTATTCTATGAAGGGTAATTAAACAACCATAAAAAAATAAAAATAATACTAAAAAAAAGTGAAAGAGTAAGATAAAGTTATGTTCATAAAAAATTATTTGATATAATGTAATCTCTGCTAGATGCCATGTCTTTCTCTAGGTGGTGTGCTCAGTGGACACAAGCAATATACTGATATAATTACTTTGGTTTATTAATTAAATATATACTATTATATGGTGGATTTGGTCTTTAATGATTATGTCTCTCATTGAAACAACATACCATCCCTGGCC
Source organism: Ailanthus altissimus (assembly GCA_946807835.1). Taxonomy (NCBI): domain Eukaryota; kingdom Viridiplantae; phylum Streptophyta; class Magnoliopsida; order Sapindales; family Simaroubaceae; genus Ailanthus; species Ailanthus altissimus. The sequence continues at coordinate 7,831,458 of OX327690.1, read as the reverse complement.
CTTGAAGATGAAATTGGGTGAGATATAGAATTGAGCTTGACTCATTATACGAAATAATTCTCCAAGCAAATCCCTTCGCATTGCAATACTTATTGTGTCAGCTTGCCCTTTCATAAGTGGAGACAAAATAAAGCATCTGTAATAAAGACACTTACTGTTTGCTTTAGATTCAACTCTCTTCCACTGTAGTGTGCGAGGAGGGATTCAAACCCCCGACACTGGTTCATAGCTACGTGCTCTAATCCTCTCAGCTACAGGTCCTGCCCCGTCTCCATTGAATTTATTTTTGGAAGTACCCTTAAAAAAAAGAACCTTTCCTCTCCTCAGCCATTTCAGGTTAAGAAGATGTGAAAGCACCCATCACCTTGCATTTTGATATTACACTGTGAGATTGCCATTCGCATGCAAATACAAATATAAAACTCTGTATTTCAAAACTGTATATTAGTTCTTGATGTATGATATATGAGCTCTACAAATCATTGTCTTTAGACCTGAAACATCTAAATGAGACTGAATCACTCTTCTACAAATTTGACTAAAAATTTACACCACACTCAACATTTTGCTTTCTCAATTTTGGCTTTGTTATTATTTGTTTAGTTATTTGGGTGTTTTAAATTTTATTTTAGCATGTCTTGAATTCATGCCCACTATTGAGAATAGGATTAGATGGGGATCAGAGTTTGGCCATTGTTTACTTGTCCCTCTAATCTAAGTGCTTAGCTTCTTCATTCACCCTTCATCGAAACAGCAAGAAAATCAGAAATCTCATTTAACAACCAATTTCTTGGCAATGCTGTGTTGTAAGTTTTAGGCTTTTGCCGTTTATAATAAATAACTAACACTGAAAAAGGGATGCATCTACCATATTTTCTAAATACTGGGCAAAAAGCTGTCTCCAATCACTAACAGGTTCTGATCAATTCATGTACATGAGACATCAGACACTCATCTTCTTGCTTTTCACTTTGGCCAGATAGTAGCCAATTCAATGAAGACTTTTTTCTGTTGCTTGCAGGTTCTTAGAATAGATCCGATAGATTTGTCTCAATTTGGGGTTAACTCAAGTAAATGGGAGTATCATGCAGTTTTAAAAATAAATTTCTTTACTATTTTTTTTGGGTTTCGTTTTAGTTGCGAATATGCAGCTGACAATTTATGTAAATTTTGATAACGAGGATCATGGTAGTTTTGGCTCAATGGAATTCAATATGTTAAAAATTACTATTAAACCATCAAGATTTAGTTATGATTAGTGTGGTGAAGTATACAAGTTAGAACTGGATCTGTTAATTTCTTTGTACTTCACTTGTATTTTTGTTTATTGCAATATGTTGAGAGTTGGTTAGCTATGGTTTTATAAATCTTTATGATATTAAAAAAAAAATTAAACAAAAACTGGAATGATGAATAAATGCCCTTCATTTTCATAATCAGATGCTTGATGATATTGCTGTAATTTCATTTGATATATAATGAATGTAATTTTTCTTTAATTTCATTCTTTTTTTCTAGTAAGACCCAGCTGTTAGGGGGAAAGCCTTGGGCCAGTCAAAATTTGGTGGAGGTTCATTTCTAACAACTGTTAAGTAAAATATTACTTCTTATACATTCAAAATCTAATTCGGTAATGCTTTTTACCTTATTGAGAGCACTCGTGTTAAGAGAAATTCAGTTGTATCATTTTGATGGATATTTTTTCTCTTCTTTCTACAGACATATTGGAGATCCATATTAAGTATTTAACTTATCTGACTATTTCCTATTAATGGAGCTTTATTGATATAGTTGTTTTCTATATTAAATAATTTTATTAATTTATTATTCTTTATTGATGAGTCATTTCCTTCACCAGTTTTATATGTGAAATACTCATTCCGTCAATAACTAAATATTATTTAGTTTATAAAAATTTTGTGATCTATATTTTATCTATTTGTATCATATATTTAATAAATTACATATTTATAAATATGAGTTCATAAATATGTACTAAAAATAATAAATTAATTAATAGTTATTCAAAAAATATTATTACACATATTTTAAGAATACTAATAACAAAAAATATCTAACAAACATTTGCAGAGTGAGATTTTTTTTAAATAGATGTTTTTACTTTGAATAACCAATCACAATTTTATTTTTAAGCCTTATAATTTAAATCGCATTTTTATAAATAATAAGTATTTCTTGTTTTAATATTCAAAACTCTTACTTTATTAAGATATAAAAGATTAATGTACTTACTATTGCTCACTTTTATATATGTATATATATATATATATTAATCTTATTAATATGTCAAGCATCTCATTTCTTTAAAGACGGAGGTCATTCTTATTAATTTTATTAACCTTATTAATATATCAAGCATCTCATTTCTCTAAAGTATCAATTTTATTAATATTATTACTTTTTTTTATACGGAGAAGGAGGGATTCGAATAAAAAAAATTTATTTTAATAAAATTAGATATATTATTGTGAATATTTTTAACGATCTTTAACGTATTGTCTAATTTCAATAATACTCATTAGTTTAAAAAATAAATAATAGTGTTCAACTGTTAAAGAATATTTCATTATAATTAACAGAATTACATAAAATAATTAAATTACCCTTTTAAATATAAAAAATAATAAAATAATCCTTATAACCTACAGAGCACTATTTTTTTATTAAAAAACTAATTTTTAAATAATATATTAATAATATTTCTTTTATTTTTTAAAATTTTAAATATTAAACCAATAAATAATAATAATAATTAAAAAAAAATTAATCCAGCAGTGAAAATGGCAGCTGGTTCCACTTTTTTGTTTATTTATTTATTCTTTTGTTATTTTATATTATTTAAAAAATTCAATAATTGGCTCCTTTCCATCCACCATTTGGCAGGGCAGGATTTAAATGCGACAAAAATAAGGGCTGTTAGTAGTAGAATCCTTAAATTATTATTATATTGTCCATTTTAATATTAAGTCCTTAAATAAGGGCTTAATGCATCTGTGGCATTTTATTCATATTTGAATGTGAAATAACTTAGCACAATATTATATTGTCCATTATGCTTCAAAGATCATTGTTTCTTTCAACCTTAGATCACTTGAACAGTAACCCATTTTAGAAACATGCAGTTTTATGTCAATAGGAAAACTAAGTAAATTAAATTCTACCCCCACTTGCCTACTGACTGAGCGGCCAATATGCAAGTTGTGAAGAGCCTGATTGATCTTGAAGCACTTCAGCCCACAGGAGATATGTCATCGGTGGGGCATCATGTATTACTTTTCGATATTAAGCCATCTAAAGATGCTTTTTTTAGGACAATAAATTGTTCTGCTTCTAGTTCCTATCACATAATGCATGCAGCAAAGGGACTTTTCTCATTAACATAGAATTAAGTTTTTGTATAGAAGCCAAGAGGAAGATAAATATGCAGGGTATAAGGTAGTTGGCCTCTGTGCATTTTAATGTAGTCCTTTGATCCGGCCAGCTCAGGTGTGCTTCAGAACTTTATTATCCAGTATTGGGTCTGTAAGTAGGCATTTAGATCTTGGCTTTTAATTTCAATGGCACAGCATGCACAATGATTTCTTTTGGTTTTTGTTTTTTGTTTTTTGTTTTTTGTTTTTTGTTTTTTTTTTTGTCTCTTCTTTTTTTTTTTGTGTCTCCTACAAGTTTTGTGATTGTTCTACTCTAAAGGGATAAATTTTTATCCTAATTAGTTTTATTGAAGTTTGATAGCAAGGTATTGTTTGTGCTAATCAGCTTCAATTTGTAAGTATTGGTGCAGTTAACTTCCTTAGTGTTATATTTCTCTAATTTTTTTTCATTGGTTTTGTTGTGATCTTATGAAAAAGGGATAAATGATTGACAATTCTGATAGGTTCAGGAACCGACGATTATCACTAAAAAAAAAAAAGGAAGTATTTGCGTCTAGTCTTGCAATAATTAAAATAGCAGTCACAAATGTTTATAAAAAAAAAGACATTTAGATTGCAATTGCTTTTATTTTAAAAAAAAAATGAAAGATGCTATAGTTATCATATTATTAATGTTTAATGGTTTAATTGTTTTAAATAACTGTAATTAATTTTTGCACATTTTTTTTGTTAGTTTATTATATTGTAATTTTGAGAATTACAATATAGTGTGAAGCTCATGAACTATAGAATTAGGTCCGAAAATGGTTCATAGTACAAATCAAGATTGACTTAATCATTTTTAAAATTTAAAATTGTGATGGAAGATCGATTGAGAAATAAGCCACTCACACTGTAATTGATAAGTTAAGGCATGCAAAAATGTTTTGTACTTAAAAGATAATTTTTATTTCTCAAAGACATTGATCCGGTGCAAACAGATTCTATTATAATTTATCCTGTAACATTCAATGATTTGGGTTTTATAAGAGTATACTCTCAATTATAAAATTCTTAAAAAACTGTTTCACATTATAAATGACAAGTCCTCTTTCATTTGAACACAACTTTCCGTATGTGTCACCTTATTTATGATCGTTTGATTAAAATATAAACTTGATCAATTGTTTAAAACGAACCATTGACTTTTAAAATAAACCAGCTTCATGAATGTTGTTGTATTCATTGTTATAACGTTAAAGGAGTACTCTTTTATTTTTATGTTTTTATCTAAAAAGGTGTCTTTTCAAAATGAAAATAAGCATAATGAGAGTTACGTATTTTAAAATACTGTTATATAATATACAATAAATCACAGCTTTAAGAGGAACCATTCCGCCAGCAGCCAAAAAAAAAAAATGGCATTCTAACCTTACAACTTATGCCGCTTAGAGTTATCCAGTATGCTAGGCAAGCCCAAGTAAAAACCACGACTCATCACTACCTGTACCTCAAAGATTTGTAATAGCTCATTCTTATTTACAGAAGAATTTGAGAGGGCTGAAACATACTACTAAATTGTCATTATTAATAGCTTGACCAGCGGCTTTAAAATAATTAGATAAAGGCTTGTTCTATGTTGCTGCGGCAGTAACATTACAGCGCATAGCTTTTTTTTTTAAATATCATTAAATGTAATATTATTGAATAATTAATAATATTATGTTGTAAGATTTTTTATGTAAAATTACAAAATTACAAAAATGTTATACAAAAATTAGATATGTCTATTATAATTCGCCCAAATTTATAGCCAGATAAACTCTTTAGCAAAGGAACTATTCCAACCGAAATCTCTGCCTCTGTTTAGGACGGGGGAAATCTACCCCATTAAAGTCGGAGATAACCTACTCCTTATGTGGGGGACAAAACTATCTTCTTTAAAATGGATAAAACTAATCTCACGCAAGAGTATATCTACTTCATAAGAAGGATAACTATTTCATGTAGAAAGATTATTATACAACGAACCAAAAAACACTTATGCATAAAGAATATAAATGACTATCAATTTTTTCATACAAACTCCATCAATTACAAATTAATAACACTGTCAAACACCCACCAACACAATATCCACATTAGACTAACTATGACAAACAACATCAGTTACTCTAAGCGAATGGCGATGCGGTAGTTTGACGGCTACCAGATTTACTTCGCATCGAATCAGGCGGAGCACAAGCTGTGGAAGCTGATTTGCTCAGGTATAGTGTCTGAAAGTCTGATGGTGGTTGGTACAACAACAGGTTGGGAAAACTGTTGAGAATAATACAGCACAAATGGAATACTTTTATTAATACAATAAATCCAAAACTTACAATACAAAATTTAAAAACTCTCACGCAAAAGTATATTCCAACCGAAATCTCTACCCTCTGTTTAGGACGGGGGAAATCTACCCCATCAAAGTTAGGGATAGCCTACTCCTCATGTGGGAGACAAAACTAACTTCCTTAAAAGGGATAAAACTAATCTCACGCAAGAGTATATCTACCTCACAATGAAGATAACTACTTCACACAGAAGGATTATTATACAATGAACCAAAAAACCCTTACGCATAAAGGATATAAATGACTATCAATTTTTTCATACAAACTCCATCAATTACAAATTAATAACACTGTCAAACACCCAGCACGAACACAATATCCACATTAGACTAACTATGACAAACAACATCAGTTACTCTAAGTGAATGGCGATGCGGTAGTTTGACAGCTACCAGATTTACTTTGCATCGAATCAGGAGGAGCACAAGCTGTAAAAGCTGATTTGCTCGGGTATAGTGTCTGCAAGTCTGATTGTGGTTGGCACAACAACAGGTTGGGAAGTTGAGAATACTAGAGTACAAATGGAATACTTTTGTTAATACAACAAACCCAAACTTACAATATAAATTTTAGAAACTCTCACTCTTTCTCACTTATAACACAACACTCACACACTCTTTCTTGAGCTTATTATTTGCTCAACTTTCTAACACTCTAAACGCTCAACAATTGATTCAATACTTGATCAACTCTTTATTCTTAACTTGCTTGCTTAGAAAACCAAATGAGGGAGGGGGGCTATTTATACTTAGTTTCAACAAACCAAAATCACACAAATAAAATAATGTAAAAATTTATTAACCACGTAAGTTTATAATACTTATATTCTTAATTACTAACTTTAAAATATCTTACCTAATCTAGAAATTTCAAGAATTGGGCTTGTAAATATTTGAGTTTAATCTTAGGTTTGATGTTGTAATTAACTTCATTTGGTGTTGTAATTTTAACACTCCCCTCAACACCAACTTTTGTTCTTCTAACCACGTTAAGTTGTCTTCGAAATTTTTCGAACTTATCAACACCCAAGCTTTTTGTCAACAATTCAGCCACTTGATTTTCGGTCTTAACATACAGTAGCTCAATTTCTTCTTATAGAACTTTCTCCCAAATAAAGTGATAATGCACCTCCATATGCTTTGTTCTTGCATGAAAAACTAGCTTTTCTGCCAAACAAATTGCTGACCAATTATCACAATATATTAAAATTTTATAATCTCTTGGCTAATATAAATCCTCTATCAACTGCATCAACCATGTACTTTCTTGAGCTGCCATTGCTGCTGCTCTGTACTTAGCTTCAGTAGTTGTCAATGATACAGTCAGTTGCCTTTTACTGCACCAAGAGACTGTTCCTGAACCAATCTTTAAAAAATACCTAGTGGTCGAACGTCATGTGTCATGATCTCCAGCATAGTCAATATCACAATAGCCAACTATTTTACAATCTTGGTCTTTCTTATAGAAGAGACCATAATCAATTGTGCCTCTTACATATCTCAATATCCGTCGAGCTGCTTCTAAGTGAGGTTTCTTAGGATTTTGCATGTATCGACTTATTACTCTAACTGCATAAGAAATGTCTGGTCGAGTCAATGTCAAATAGATGAGACTTCCTACCAATTATCGATACATAGTTTCATCTTCTAAATCCTTTCCTTCATGACAGCACAACTTGGCATTAGATTCTAGCAGTGTTGATATAGGCTTGCACTCTAGCTGTTAGGGTATGTGCTTACGCGCCATCCCAGTTTGTATGAATATTTAGTTTGTAATATTTATACAATGCATATTTTATTAAATCGCTGATAACTTTTATTAAATGGTAATTAAGCTTGTAACATTATAAAAATGATATGATCTGAATGAGTACATATCTGGTTTAAAGAAGTTTAAACCATGGCTAAGAGTTAGCAAAGCTGATAGTTATAAATGCTAAGTGTTAGCAGGTTATAATACCCAGCGGGATCTAAAAAGTTAGAACCTAATCTATAATGTAACAAAGACCTGAGAATTTACTAGTAATGACAAAATTGCAAAGAGTTGCAATAGATACTAAGAAATGTCATTATGGAAGTATCTTCTCAAATAAAGAGTTCCTGATCTACGTTCACCAATGAGGGTCTATCGGTGAAACACATAGATTAGTGTATGTCTATAGCTGTATTGTACAAATGGTTATTCTTAGTTAACCATGAGCTTGGTTGAAGTTCATATAGACATACAGGTATTCAGTTAGGACTGGATACTGAACAGACTCAAGAGGACCCCAATAGATATCCTATGATACCGTCAAAGGAAGGTCCTCGCGAGTTGAGTAGTATTTGTGGTCCTTCGACCTAAGCGCCACGGTGAACCTGTGGGAGATCCATCATACTTTGGTTCCACGTATGTCAGAGACCTTTCATGGTCTGACCGCTACGTGTCGCTGGGTATGGTCCGATGCTCATGGAGTTCGGTGTGCGTAGATATGGGATCCGCCAGCTCACATAGATGGGTTGTATATCCGAACTTCGAGATTGTATCTTGTAAAGTCTTATGGCCGTAAGCAATTAAACCTGGGAAAGGAGTTTCCTCCAGGTTCGAACATTATAGCAAAAGTGTTTGCATAAATTGTTCATAAAGATACGAATCTGAAGATAATAAAGTGATGGATGAAATTATCGGGATTTGACGGTAATGATCTATATCCCGTTCATCCTAGATATAATGACGGAAGGATTATACGAATATGGAGTAACCTCAACATGTATGGTCTGACGCGCTGATTTGTAATATCCGTAACGTGTGCGTGGGGCATCGTTCACGGACTTGTGAAATAGTTTCATTTGACGAATCGGGCGTGGACTTAGGGAGTCCCAATATGAAATGTACTCTTTGAGCACTTGGGCAGCGTACCGTATTAAATAGTTTAATACAGTAAAATCCAGCAATTTACTAAGGTTACGTTAACTAAAGTATATGGTCAGATGGTGGGACCCACTTTAGGTTAACTTGGTAACCGAGTAAGGACATAATTGTAATTTCACTTGATAATTATTTAATCGTTAAATAATTCAAATAAATATTTATTTATTTAATTGTTGAATAAATGAATTAAGTTTAACTAAGGTTAAGAGTTAACCATTTAGTTAAGTTAGATTAACTATACTTAATGGTTAAGTAAAAGTTAACCTAACTATGGTTAAGTTAGTTAACTATGATTAAAATAATTAAATATTCTTTTAATTAACTAGAGTTAAGAGTTAACTATAGTTAGAATATTTTAATGTTAGTTTAACCTAACTAAAGTTAAGAGTTAACTATGATTAGGTTAGATTAAATTCAAATTGAAATTAAGTGAAATTAAGTGTTATGAAATGAAATTAAATTCATTTGTATAAATAAAACAAATGTAAATTAAATTCATAAGGTTTTTGTTAAATTGATTTTGCAAAATTAGGTCAGCCATTTTACAAAGATAGAAAAGAGAAATTGTCTTCTAATTAATGGATTCAAGAGTTGAATTCATTATTTTCTTTTAAGGCTTAAAACTAATTTAGCAAAATAGGTTTTTGATTAATCGATTAAGTGTTAATCAAAAGAAAAAATCAAGAACACAAGTTTAAGTAGTTAAACAAGTGCTGGATCAAAAGCTGTCATTCTAGATAATCAAACCCACCATTGTTGATTACTAGAATTGATCAAAGACAACATTTTGGTGGACTTCAACAATCTCCAACCAAAGGCTTCAAGGGTTATTTCTCAATTTCGTTTCTGATTAATATATTGTGATTGTGTTTACTGCAATACTTTAAGCTTCCGCTGCTTCATTATATATATGAGATATGTATAAATTGTGATTAAACACAAAACCCACATGCAAACACCCATGAATGTACAACTCCCAACAATTGGTATCAGAGCAATTTTGTGGTGTTTTGGGTATTTTTTATAGTTGGCTAAATGTTAGTTAAATTGTATGACAATTTCTGGGGATGTTCGGATGCAATTCAAGTGTTGAATATGTAAAATTGAAAAAACTATCCCCGGAACGCCGCAGCGCTTATGTTCAGTGCGACAGCGTTCATATGAATGCTGGGGCGCTACGTGTATAACGCGCCAGCGATGGTGATCGCAGGGGCGCTGAGTACATAACGCGCCAGCGATGGTTATCGCAGAGGCGCTGAGTACATGGCGCGCCAGCGCTGAAAGCACTGCCTTGCAGCACCCAGCGGTGCTAAAAGAGCGCCGCAGCGCTGAGGCTTTTGAAGCCCTAGTGCCGCAGCGCTGAAAGAGCATCGCCGCGGCGTTCATAAAAAAAAAAAAAAAAAGAGTAATTTTTTTTATTATTTTATGCATGTGGGGGGTTTATGAGTTGTAATAATAAGAGTTATTAATTTACATGATAAACCAGGACAATTATTTTTTTTCATGTTGGTAACCACAAGGGAACCCCACTGATGGGGGTTAGTTGTGTTTGCACATGATTGAATAATTGATTGAGAATAACCTTCTCATGAGATGAGTGCCTGTATTTAAAATCTCTCTTAATCAGATTAAAAAATTATTGTGTTATGTGTTAATATTTTAATGATCCGCCTTGTTAATACGGTATTAGATAGGTCACTATGGTCTTTCCCAATATTGCTTTAGCGTGAGGGATTTGGTCGGTGTGATTTAATCTAATGCCGGTAAAACATGAGATGAGTCAAATATATGCGAACATGTTATCCAATATTGCTTTAGCGTGAGGATAATGTCAGTAACATATATTTGATAATTGGCAAGTTAATCTGAAATACACTTACCCAATATTGCTTTAGCGTGAGGATAAGGTGTATTTAGGATCAGTTGTAAGAGTTGCAAGAGTTGCAATTGACAAGGGTTGTCTACCTATTGGGTTTACAAAGGCCAATATTGCTTTAGCGTGAGGCTGGAGTAAAATGCCAGTGGGGTCCACTTCTCACTGTATAGTTTAAAAATTCTTAAACTATCGTTATCTCGTTAGAGAGATTAAAGGGATTATGTAAAGCAGTGGGAGGGCGTTTTTAAATTAAAAATTGTATAATTGTTATACCCATGATTTAAAACGTTTTTATTAGCGATTTGATTAATTAATAATCCGCTGACACATATCTATTCTATTTTGTCTTGTAAAGATTAATATGGCTTCAAACAACCCTTTGATGCGCATTCTAGATGCCAACCAACTCAAGGGTGCTGATAACTATTCAGAATGGATGACTAATCTCAAAATTGTTCTGAATTCTGAGAGACTTGGGTATATTGTTGATCAGAAAATGCCCTCAGGAGTTTCTGATGATGCCACCCCAGAAGAAAGGGTGACATATCAGAAATGGTTGGATGAAGATTTAAAAGTTAAATCTTACATCCTTGCCTCGATGTCTCATGAGCTGCAGAGAGAGCATCTCCATATGGAAAATGCTAGCAGCATCATGCTCCACCTGAAGGAGCTTTTTGGTGATAAACCTCAGATTGAGATATATCGTGTCGCTAAAGCACTCTTTCAGGCTAGACTTCCTGAGGGTAGTCCAGTGAGTCCTCATGTCCTTAAAATTATCAGATATATTGAGAGGCTTGAGACTATGGAAATTTCTTTAAACAATAGTTTGGGGAATAGTTTGATTCTCCAGTCGCTTCCGGGGTCATTTACGTAATTCATCATGAACTTTAATATGCAAGAATTGACCCCTACATATGCTGAACTTCATAACATGTTGAGGACAGCATATGAGGATATGAATAAAGGAGGCTCATCCCTCCTAATTCAGGGTGCTTCATCTTCTACCCCGAGGGTTTCTTTGAAGTCCAAAGGGAAGAAAAAGAAGATGAGGCAGACACCCCGAATAGGTCCTCAGAAGCGACCGATATCCAAACCTCTAGAGAAAAGCAAGACAAAAGGAAAATGTTTCTTTTGCAGCGATGAGGGGCACTGGAAACGTAACTGCCCTAAATATCTTGCAAGCTTGAAGAAGGCTCCCTCAGGTATTTGCTTTCCTATCATTGACATTTCTTTAGCATTTGATGCTAATGCAGGCTGGGTATTAGATACAGCATGTCCTTCTCACATCTGTAATATGTTACAGGGTCTGAGGGAAGTTAGATTGCTGCAGCCAGGAGAGGTAAAGCTTCGAGCTGGAAATGGTGATTTCCTGCAGGTTGAAGCTGTAGGACATTTGGATTTACTTCTCCCATGTAATAAATATGTTGTATTAAATAATTGTTATTTTGTTCCCAGCATCATCAGACAGATAATATCCCTTCCTGTACTCGACAGTGAAGGGTATCATATGAATATTCGGAACTGTTCCTTATTATTATATGATATGTATGATGTTTTATTAGCTGATTGTCGGTTAGTGAATGGGCATTATATATTAGATACAACAAGCAGTGTCATGAGTATGCAAGCTAGTACTAGTAGAAATTCGGAAACTTTAAATGAAACAAAAATATGGCATATGAGATTAGGTCATATAGGTGTGAGACGCCTAACCCGTCTGGTTAAGGATGGACAGATACCTGATCTGACCATACAGCCTTATCCAGTTTGTGAATCATGCATTCAGGGAAAGTTGACCAAATCTCCATTTGCAGGTGTAGGACACCGTGCCTCAGATTTATTGGAACTTGTACATACAGATGTATGCGGTCCAATGAATCATACTGCTATGGGTGGATTTCGATACTTTGTACTTTTTATCGATGATTTGTCACGATATGGGTATATGTTTCTTTTGAAACATAAGTCAGAAACCTTTGAAAAGTTCAAAGAATTCCGACTTGAAGTAGAGAAACAAACCGGAATGTACATCAAGTGCCTTCGATCAGATCGAGGCGGTGAATACATGAGCGGTGAATTTTCGGATTATTTAAAAGAGAATGGGATTCTAGCTCAATATAGTCCTCCAGGTACTCCGCAACACAATGGTGTATCGGAGAGGAGGAATCGGACTTTATTGGATATGGTCTGATCGATGATGAGCTTTACCGATCTTCTTGAATATCTGTGGGGTCATGCCCTACAAACGTCAACTCACATATTGAACAGAGTTCCATCTAAAGCTGTTCCTTCCACTCCATATCAGATATTGACTGGAAGGAAACCAAGTCTCAAATATTTTAAAATTTGGGGCTGTCCTGCTTATGTAAATGTTGCACAACAGGATAAACTTGCACCCAGGGGGTATAAGTATCGGTTCATCGGGTATCCTAAGAATTCAATGGGATACCAATTTTATGATCCTGAACAACGAAATGTGTTCGTTGCTCGTAATGCCACTTTTCTTGAGAAACAGTTTCTTATGGATTGTGGGGATTGTAAAAAGATTGAACTTGATGAAGTCAATCAAAACACTGATGAACCAATGATGGAAACTCAGGCTCAATCGAGTGAAATACCTTTAACACACCATTCTCGTAGGTCACAAAGGATGTCTAGGCCACCTACTAGGTATGGTCAGATACCTGAAGGTGCGCTTGGAGTTTTCTTAATTGAAGAAAATGATCCTTTGACCTATAGAGAGTCGATGTTGGACATTGACTCGGGAAAATGGCAAGATGCCATGAAATCCGAAATTGACTCTATGCATCAGAATCAAGTCTGGGACTTGGTTCAGCTTCCTGAAGGAATAGTTCCTATCGGTTGTAAATGGATTTATAAACGGAAGCGTGGGCTTGATGGAAAGGTTGAAACCTTTAAAGCCAGACTGGTTGCCAAAGGTTATACTCAGCGATCTGGGATCGACTATGAGGAAACTTTTGCACCAGTAGCGATGCTTAAGTCAATTCGTATATTATTGGCATTTGCAGCATATTATGATTATGAGATATGGCAGATGGATGTGAAGACGGCGTTCCTAAATGGATATCTCGATGAAGAGATATACATGGAACAGCCTGAAGGTTTTGCATCCAGCTTGACCTCTGGTCTAATATGCAAACTGAAGAAGTTCATTTATGGACTTAAGCAGGCATCCCGAAGCTGGAATCTTCGTTTTGATGAAGTAATCAGAGGGTCTGGTTTCATCAAAAATGAAGAGGAAGTTTGTGTGTATAGAAAGGTCAGTGGGAGCATGATAGTTTTCTTAGTTCTCTATGTTGATGACATACTTATCATTGGGAATGATATAGGTATGTTGCAATCAGTCAAGAGCTATCTGAGTAAGAACTTCTCCATGAAGGATTTGGGAGAGGCTTCCTTTATACTAGGTATAAAACTCTATAGAGATAGAGCGAGAAAGCTGATAGGACTCTCCCAATCATCGTATATTGATAGTGTCTTAGAAAGGTACAGTTTCACTAATTGTAAGACAACTAGTGTACCTTTTAGACATGGCATTCATCTTTCGAGGAAAATGTCTCCTCAAACAGAAGATGAAAGAGTTAGAATGTCTAACATGCCATATGCATCAGCTGTAGGAAGCTTGATGTATGCTATGATGTGCACGAGACCTGATATCAGTATGGCTGTAAGTGTTACTAGCCGATACCAGGCTGATCCAGGTGACAGCCATTGGATGGCAGTCAAACATGTCCTGAAATACCTTAAGGGTACGAAGGACAAGTTTCTTGTTTATGGAGATGGTGACTTGCAAGTGAGAGGATACGCAGATTCAGACTTTCAGTCTGACCTAGATGATAGAAAGTCTACATCTGGGTATGTGTTTATTCTCAACGGTGCTGCAGTGAGTTGGAAAAGCACCAAACAGGGATCCACAGCTGATTCTACCACTGAGGCAGAATATATTGCCGCTTCTGAAGCTGCAAAAGAAGTAGTGTGGATACGTAAGTTTGTCGCAGAACTCGGAATAGTTCCAAGTTCGAAAGATCCTATCCCATTATTTTGCGACAATAATGGAGCCATTGCACAAGCAAAAGAGCCAAGAGCACATCAGAGATCTAAACATGTGGAGAGGAAATACCACATAATTAGAGAGATCTTGGCTAGGGGTGATATAATAATTTGTAGAGTAGATTCTATAAATAATGTAGCGGATCCACTTACTAAAGCCTTAACTCCAAAGGTGTTTGAGAAACACGTGGAGGCTATGGGTATAAGATACCAGTATGCATGGCACTAGAGCAAGTGGGAGTTTGTTAGGGTATGTGCTTACGCGCCATCCCAGTTTGTATGAATATTTAGTTTGTAATATTTATACAATGCATATTTTATTAAATCGCTGATAACTTTTATTAAATGGTAATTAAGCTTGTAACACTATAAAAATGATATGATCTGAATGAGTACATATCTTGTTTAAAGAAGTTTAAACAATGGCTAAGAGTTAGCAAAGCTGATAGTTATAAATGCTAAGTGTTAGCAGGTTATAATACCCAGCGGGATCTAAAAAGTTAGAACCTAATCTATAATGTAACAAAGACCTGAGAATTTACTAGTAATGACAAAATTGCAAAGAGTTGCAATAGATACTAAGAAATGTCATTATGGAAGTATCTTCTCAAATAAAGAGTTCCTGATCTACGTTCACCAATGAGGGTCTATCGGTGAAACACATAGATTAGTGTATGTCTATAGCTGTATTGTACAAATGGTTATTCTTAGTTAACCATGAGCTTGGTTGAAGTTCATATAGACATACAGGTATTCAGTTAGGACTGGATACTGAACAGACTCAAGAGGACCCCAATAGATATCCTATGATACCGTCAAAGGAAGGTCCTCGCGAGTTGAGTAGTATTTGTGGTCCTTCGACCTAAGCGCCACGGTGAACTTGTGGGAGATCCATCATACTTTGGTTCCACGTATGTCAGAGACATTTCATGGTCTGACCGCTACGTGTCGCTGGGTATGGTCCGATGCTCATGGAGTTCGGTGTGCGTAGATATGGGATCCGCCAGCTCACATAGATGGGTTGTATATCCGAACTTCGAGATTGTATCTTGTAAAGTCTTATGGCCGTAAGCAATTAAACCTGGGAAAGGAGTTTCCTCCAGGTTCGAACATTATAGCAAAAGTGTTTGCATAAATTGTTCATAAAGATACGAATCTGAAGATAATAAAGTGATGGATGAAATTATCGGGATTTGACGGTAATGATCTATATCCCGTTCATCCTAGATATAATGACGGAAGGATTATACAAATATGGAGTAACCTCAACATGTATGGTCTGACGCGCTGATTTGTAATATCCGTAACGTGTGCGTGGGGCATCATTCACGGACTTGTGAAATAGTTTCATTTGACGAATCGGGCGTGGACTTAGGGAGTCCCAATATGAAATGTACTCTTTGAGCACTTGGGCAGCGTACCGTATTAAATAGTTTAATACAGTAAAATCCAGCAATTTACTAAGGTTACGTTAACTAAAGTATATGGTCAGATGGTGGGACCCACTTTAGGTTAACTTGGTAACCGAGTAAGGACATAATTGTAATTTCACTTGATAATTATTTAATCGTTAAATAATTCAAATAAATATTTATTTATTTAATTGTTGAATAAATGAATTAAGTTTAACTAAGGTTAAGAGTTAACCATTTAGTTAAGTTAGATTAACTATACTTAATGGTTAAGTAAAAGTTAACCTAACTATGGTTAAGTTAGTTAACTATGATTAAAATAATTAAATATTCTTTTAATTAACTAGAGTTAAGAGTTAACTATAGTTAGAATATTTTAATGTTAGTTTAACCTAACTAAAGTTAAGAGTTAACTATGATTAGGTTAGATTAAATTCAAATTGAAATTAAGTGAAATTAAGTGTTATGAAATGAAATTAAATTCATTTGTATAAATAAAACAAATGTAAATTAAATTCATAAGGTTTTTGTTAAATTGATTTTGCAAAATTAGGTCAGCCATTTTACAAAGAGAGAAAAGAGAAATTGTCTTCTAATTAATAGATTCAAGAGTTGAATTCATTATTTTCTTTTAAAGCTTAAAACTAATTTAGCAAAATAGGTTTTTGATTAAATGATTAAGTGTTAATCAAAAGAAAAAATCAAGAACACAAGTTTAAGTAGTTAAACAAGTGCTGGATCAAAAGCTGTCATTCTAGATAATCAAACCCACCATTGTTGATTACTAGAATTGATCAAAGACAACATTTTGGTGGACTTCAACAATCTCCAACCAAAGGCTTCAAGGGTTATTTCTCAATTTCGTTTCTGATTAATATATTGTGATTGTGTTTACTGCAATACTTTAAGCTTCCGCTGCTTCATTATATATATGAGATATGTATAAATTGTGATTAAACACAAAACCCACATGCAAACACCCATGAATGTACAACTCCCAACACTAGCATCCCAAACTTTTGCAACAAATCTTTTGCATATTTTTGTTGTCCTAGAAAAATCCCTTTTACTGTCTGAGTGACTTTAAGCCCAAGGAAATGCTTAAGTTGTCTAAGCTCTTTCATCTGGAAGTGAACTGTCAAATTCTCTCTTGTTTGACGAATCTCTTCTTCATCATTTCCAGTAATATTTAAGTCATCCACATATACTAGTACAATTACAAGTTTCTTTCTATTAGCTTTGACGAACAGGCTAGAATCAGCTGGTGCTACATAGTCACCATCATATGTTAGAATTTCTCCAATTTTATCATACCATGCCCTTGGAGCTTGCTTTAATCCATACAACGCCTTTCTCAATTTACACATATAATCAAGATGAACTTTGCTTTCAAATCCCATTGGTTGAATCATGCAGATCTCCCGATCTAACTCTCTATGTAGAAAAGTATATTTTACGTCCATTTGCAATAATATCCAATTTTTGCTAGCTGCTAGTGCAAGTAGAACTCATACTGTGGTGATCTTGTCTACTAGACTAAACGTTTCATCATAGTCTAGTCCATACTGTTGAGAAAATCCTCAAGCTACCAATCAAGCTTTATACCTTTCCACCTATCTATCAGGACGTCTTTTAATCTTATAAACCCACTTACAAGATATAGGTTTCACATCCTTTGACTTTGGCACTAAATCCCAAGTTTAATTTTGCTCTAACGCTATGATTTCTTCTTCCATAGCTTTAATCCATTTAGAGCTCTGTGATACTTCTTCAAAAGTCTCAGGCTCCTTAACATTTTCCTTTTTCGCCATAGCTGCATTAGCATATTTGGGATTAGGCTTTCGTATTCTTATTGACCTTCGAGGATGAGATTGAGGGGTTGCAGGTTTTGCTCCTTCATATTTGGCCTATGTTGTTGATTGTTGATAGATGCTAGTTTGCCAAGGACTTTGAGTTGTCTCTTGCTTGGTGTTGTTATCACTGCTTCCATTATTAAGGTCTTATTGGCTCGGTCGAATTTTAGCAATTTGCTCATCTATCTTTTGTTGTAGTCGTTCTTATATTTCTTTTGAATCTGGAAGCTCCTCTTTTTGTGGCGACCACCATAAAGATGCTTCATCAAACACCACATTCTTTGACGTGTAGCACTGTCTTCTAGTAGGGTCACAAGATTTCTATCTTTTGCGCTGGTTATCATATGTAACAAAGATACACCTGATTGTCTTTTTGTCAAATTTGTTTCTCAAGTGACTTGGCACAAACACATAGCATATACAACCAAATACTCGAAAATAACTCACAATAGGTTTCATATCCCACAACTTCTCAAAGGGTGATATGAACCCTAACCTTGGTTGAGAAAACCTATTAATTACGTGGGCTGCAGTCTTCATTCCTCGGCCCAAAATCTTCTTGGTACATTTTTTGTATGCAACATACTTTTACAAATTTCTGCAAGATGTCGATTCTTTCTTTCTGTAACACTATTTTGTTGTGGCGTGTTGGCACATGTGAATTGATGTCGTATCTTATTTTCTTGAAGATATTGTGAGAACTAATCAAAGGTATATTCTCCTCTATTATCTATGCGGAGACAATGAATCTTCCTTATGACTTTTCCTTTAGTTGTTTCTCTAAATTCCTTGAACTTTAAAAAAGTATCTGATTTTTTTTTCATAAAGAAAACCCATACATACCTCGAGAAGTCATCAATAAATGTCACCATGTACCGCATGCCACTAATTGATGGCTACTTAACAGGTCCAAATACATCAGAGCAAACCAACTCTAATGGCTCATTAGCTCTAAACTTTGACTCCTCATATGATAGTTGGTGTACCTTACCGTACTAACATCCCACACATACTGTATCCACTCTCATATCAAGTTGAGGTAGACCCTTAAGCATTGTCTTATTCATCATCACTTTTAGTTTATGAAAACATATCTGTCCCAATCGTGAATGCCATAAATCTACACTCTCATTCTTTCGAATCTTGTTTACATAAGCTGACTTTGCTGATAGTACATAAACTGACTCTAGTCATCGTCCTTCCATTGTTAGTGTTTTTATGATTTTTAAATCTTAGTACACCTTAACATCTTGTGGACCGAACAAGACATATTGCCCAGAAGATGTTAACTGTGATACTGACAATAGATTATTTTTCATGCCAGGGACATGATAGACATCTTGAAGTATTACCTTGTTAAAACTGTAACGAGATGTAAGGGTTGTGTTACCGATGTGAGCTATAGGCAATCTTGAGTTGTTAGCTGTCACCATCACGCGACCTCTTTTGTACTTAGTTATACTTGCAGCTTTTCTTCGTCACCAGTCATATGATTCGAACATCCTGAGTCAATGATCCAATCATTTTCAAAGTCAATCCATTCAGGCATTATCACTGAGAGTGATAGGTCTTCTTCCTCTATAGCGACAGACGTTTCAGCATCCCACTCATCTTTACTTTTTATTTCTGAGTTTGATGTGGCAGTATTACCTTCAGCAAACCTTTTCTTGGACCAACAATCTTTTGCCATGTGTCCTATTTTTTCACAATTGTAGTATTTTCCTTCAAACGTTTTCTTTTGGTTAGACTGACTACCATTGCTGCGAGTCCTCCATACTCCCCCTATCTGTGAGCTACCTTTTTGGTGATGACTCTTTATCTTTTCATCATCTCTTTTAGATCATTTACCAGCACGTCGTTTAAATCGACCTTTTCTTTTGTCGATGTAGAGTGCTTCTTCATCGCTTTTTAAAGAGACTTCACTCATTTGTTTGGTAATCGCTTCTTGATCAGTAAATAAATTTTAAAATTCAATAAGAAATAGTTGAGTTAGCCAGCCTTGTACAGAAGTAACAAAACTTCTATACTCAGGCCTCAAACTATAGATGATAATTCTTTTCATCCTAACTTAGAGATAACAGCGACAGGATCGAACTTAGATATTTCACGGCACAAGAACTTTACCTTTGTAAAGTATTGGTTGATCGTCATGTTGTATTGTGCAATTGACAACAGTTCATTCTCTAGAAAGTTGTAGTCGCGTATTATTTTTCTTTGAGAAGAGTGATGCAAAAGTGTCTCATGCTTTATTTGGCATCTTAGCCTTCTTTATGTGCTCTAACATTTCTTCTTCAACTGTAGTCTTAATGGCGAACATAGCTTTACCAGCTTTTACCTTTCACTTCTTTAAAGTGGTTTCGTCTGTTGGCTGCTTCACTTCCTTCCCGCCAACGACCTCCCAAAGATCTTGGCCTTGAAGGTAAGACTCCATCAACGTCGCCCATGTATTATAATTTTAGTTGTTGAGCTTCTTGATTCCTCCAACAATTTAAAGGTCACCCATCATATTGGCAGTACCTCAGTAATACCAAATATGTTTTGTCAATAAACTTACAGAGTCACTGACTACTCACGACACACAAAAGCTTACTCACTCATAATTTCTAAAAACCCTTTCTGAGGTGGAAGATTAGTCAAAGCTGCAACCATAGAGCATACTCAGAATTCTTAAAAATCCTACAACTTGAACAGTCCCAGATAGTCCCGCTCTGATACCAATTGTTGAGAATAATATAGTACAGATGGAATACTTTTATTAATACAACAAACCCAAAACTTACAATACAAATTTTAGAAACTCTCACTCTTTCTCACTTACAACACAACACTCACACACTCTTTGTTGAGCTTATTATTTGCTCAACTCTCTAACACTCTAAACTCTCAACAATTGATCAAATACTTGATCAACTCTTTATTCTTAACTTGCTTGCTTACAAAACCAAATGAGGGAGGGGGGTATTTATGTTGGGATTTGTGCTTACGTGCCATCCCATAATGTATAAACATATAGTAATAGTATTTATACAATTATTATTTCTAATAAAATTGTTAATATTATTTATTATTAAATGGTAAGATGCTTGTAACGTTTCAGACATTGTATAATCTGAAAGAGTTCAGATCTGGTCTAAAAGAGTTTAGACCAGGGCTAAGAGTTAGCAACGCTAATAGTTATAAACACTAAGAGTTATTAATTTTATAAGAATTAGCGAATTCTAAGGAGTTAGAGTCTTGTCTGGAATGGGACAATAACCTAAGAATATATTAGTAATGACATAGCTGCAATGAGTTGCAGATGGTGCTAAGAAATGTCATTATGTAAGTATGTTCTCAAACATAATGTTCCTGATCTAATTTCATCGATGCGGGTCTATCGGTGGAACCCATTAATATAGATTAGTGTATGTCTATATCTGAATGGTCCAGATGGTTAGTCTTAACAAATCATGAGCTTAGTAGGAAGCTCGTATAGAGATGCAGGTATTCAGTAAGGACTGAATATTGAACAGACTCACGAAGACATCCAATAGACATCTCATAAAGCCGTCAATGGAAGGTCTTCCGAGTTGAGTAGTATTTGTGGTCCTTTGACCTGAACGCCATGGTGGGCTTGTGAGTGATCCACCATGCTTTAGTTTCACACATGTTAGAAACCTTTTATGGTCTGACCGCTGGGTGTCGCTGGGTATGGTTCGATGCTCATGGAATCCAGTGTGCGTAGATATGGGATCCGTCAGCTTATATGAGTAGGTTGTATATCCTGATGCTCCGAGATTATATTTCAGAAGTCTTGTGGCCGCAAGCATAAACCTCGAAAAAGATATTCCGAAGGAATAAACAATATCACAAAAGTGTTTGTGGATATTGTTTAATGAAATATAAATCTGGAGATAAGTTAATGGTTGAGCAAATAAGAGATTTGACCGTGATGATCTATATCTCTGCTCTTCAAGGATATAAATGATGGAAGGATTATACGAATATGTAATAACCTCAACTTGCATGGTCTAACATGCTAATTTGTAATATCCGTAACGTGTGTGTGGGATATTGTTCACGGACGTATGGAGGAGCTCTATATAACAAATTAGGTGTGGAGCTAGAGAGTTTCACAATATGAAGTGTACTTGTTGCACACTGGGGTCGCAGATTGGATTGAATAGTTCAATCCAATAAATTTCAGCAAAAGAGAACAATTGTTTAGGGATCCCTTGAATTGTACATTTGTCAAGACTTAATTGTTAAGTACATCACTTAATTAATTAACAAGGGTTGTTAATTAATAGAATATTGAAAAATGAAAAAATTTGTTCCATGATTTAATTTTACCTTTTTACCATTTAATTATGGTAGTAAAAATTAATAAGGTAAAAAGTAATTATTCAAAATTGTTTTGAATAATTAAATTATATATTGTTATTATATTATTAGATAATATTATAATATATATAGATCATGACATTGTATTTTAATACAATGAGGGGCCTAGATGTTGGCCATTTAATTATCCATTATAATTAAAATAATTATATTTGTTAGATAACGATTAATTTAGGTGGCCATTATTCTAGTGTTTGGTTTAATTAATTTTAAGTGGGAGACCAACAATAAAATTGGTGAAGCACTTCTTTTTGTTTAATCAAAGTGTTGAATAAACAAAATGAATTTTTGGTAAAATAAATGAATTGAATTCATTATTGCAAGAAGAAGAATTTGGCCAAGCAAGATGGAGAAAGAGAAAGAGACATTTTTGGTCTCAATTTTCCTTTTAAGGAGTTGAAAGAATATAAGGTGAAGTTATTTTGTAATTTTTCAGATTTCTACATGCTTAGAAAAATTGTAAATTAAAATAGAGAAAAATGATTCTTGTTATGTTAGTAAGGAGTTATTAACAAGAATAAGAGAAAACTTCATCTTCCTCTCCTCTTCCATGGATGGCTAAATAATGTTCATGTTTATAAAACAAAAATTGTATTCAAAAGAGTTTGAATACAAGTGCTGAAAATTCTAAACACTAAGCTACCATTCTAGCTCCTTAATCCCACCAAAAGTTATGGACTAGAATTGTTCAACATATACTTCAAGGTGAGCTCTTCACATGGATTATTGAAGAACTTGAAGAATTTGTAAAGCTACCTTCATTAGGTGAGTATTTTACATTATATTTTTAGTACAATATTGTTCATCATATATATTTTGTATAATTGTTATACTTGTTCATATATATGATACAATTGTTCATCAAGTTTATAAATTGTTTAATTGTTATACTTATACATATATGTGATATATGCTGAAATTGTTAAAAATGGTGTATTTTTGTAACATGATTCCGCTGCGCATATAGTAATTTTTGAAATTACGTATACACTCGGATTATCACACACTCGATAATACACCCAACAATTTATACTTAGTTTCAACAAATGAAAACTACACAAATAAAATAATGTAAAAATTTATTAACCACATAAATTTATAATACTTATCTTTTTAATTATTAACTTTAAAATATCTTACCTAATCTAGAAATTTTAAGAATTGGACTTGTAAATATTTGGGCTTAATCTTGGATTTGATGTTGTAATTAACTTCATTTGGTGTTGTAATTTTAACAAAAGAGATGGAAAGAAAAGCTGGCTAGCGGCTGAGACAGTACCGAGCTGAGCGGAGGGCGTCGTCAAGGGGCGAAGAGGGCGACGCGTTATAGTGGAAATGCCATTCGCTGCCGTTCAGATCTATACAAGCTAGGCCCAAACAAAGGATGATAGAAGATCAGCTGGATAAGTCACCAACAACGGATGAGAAGTTCGATGAACTGAGGAGGCTTGATAACGTCAAAGCGGATCTCGGTGTCACAGTTGCACTAATACTCACCAAAAAGTGGAGGCACGCACTTGTCTGGATCTTATAAAAAAACCAACCTTCATGGAAGATAGGATTTAGCAATTGGGGTGCATCTCAGCGAAGGCCGTTGGTCATATCGAAGAATGATGCCACCACGGGGCAGACAACATATCGGTAGCCAATCATTGAAAATGAGCCAACGGGAGAAAGAAAACTAGAAAAAAAATGAAAAACAAATGTGAAAAGAAGAAGAAAAAGAAAGGATATGCTAAGAATGGAAGAGGGGGAAGTTGTTTCGTTTTTTTTTTTCATTATAGAGCATAGCCAATAGCTATTGAATTTGATTAACATAAAAATTGAGGCAATAAATCACGTGTTAACATACTTAATTAAGTAAAAATTAACATTATCACCCCTTGAATTTTAATGAAATAATACTTTAACCATGAGTATTGTTCTAATAACAATGTTACTCTCTCCGCCAACTCATTAATAATTGATAAATGACTCAACTATTAAAACAGATTACAAAATTTTAAATTCAATGACATTCACTTTTAAGTTAATTCACCATCAGTGGGCTACCAACTAATGACGGCAGTGACAGTGGCAAGTTGCTCATTTTTTAAATTTTTAATAATTCTTTTTATTTATAGTAAATTTATTTTAATAATTTTTCATTAAAAAATTAAAAAGCTAATTGCATGGTTACATGTATCATTGTAATATATTATATTATGAAACATGTTATTTTATATTATTTATTTTATATTTTAATTTAAATTAAAAACAAACTAATTGTATTATGACACATATCATTTTTTTTTATTAAATTAAAGGTTAAAATGATGAAAAAAAACTCACCACAAATTTGATAAAGTGATCTTTTATGAGTAAAAATACGAAATTGCTTTGTTTGGGCTGGTTTTAAGTGATCGTGATGTGGTAGAATGTCATTGGCTTTAGTGATTCTGCACTTGTGAAAGATATGACAGGGGTCTAAACATTAAATCTCAGCCTCTTCATTTTTATGAGTTTGGAAGTAAGGCCCACCAAAAGTTTGTTGAGCTATTAGAGTCCAGAAAGTTAATGTTACGAATGTGCTCAAGTCAACTTGAGCAAAATAAATTTAACAGATAAATCCGCTCACAACATATAAGAAACGTGGGGAGCTGGGCTTGCATAGTAAATAATAATGGAGAAACATTGAATTTATGATATGTTCAAGGATGGTTAAGGATACTATGAAACTTGTATGAGGTATGTAGTGTGCAATGCAAGTTTTAGGTCTAGGCTACAAAAATTCTAGTTCTGTAAAGGTTAGGAGGAACACACTCCTTAAACCTTGTTATTTTGGACTTATGACTTGTTTATGGTAAATCTAGACTTTGAGACAATATAAAGTAATGGGGTGATGAATGAGTTTCTTATGTGAAGAACACAAAAGAAAAAAGAATGTAATGATTTTTGCCATTATTTTGTTTTACAGTTTATAAAACACTAAATAAGATATTAATATATTAAATTTATTTATTAGATTATCCTTAATATTTTTTAAAATTCTAAACATACCTTTTTTATTAAATGGTTACTGGATTGACTGGTTGACCCGTTTATCCATTTAATTAAATAGGTGATGATATTTTCATATTTTTACTTTGGAATTTTTGTTGTAAGCATGAGCTAAATACTTTTGATTTAGGGTTAGACGTTCTTGAACCTGGTATATAATTGAATCTTTTTAACTCTTAGTTATGAACTTATATCCCTTAATTGATTCAATCTATCTATGCTTAATGCTTTTATTATACTTGATCACTATTTTGATTGTTTAGGAACCATAACAACTTTGACAAAAGAATTCATGTGTTTAGCCTAGGGTAGATTGATACATGATCATAGGGTAACATCTATGAGTTTCACCTAGGATAGACATATACCTAGATGGCATGTATGGTTTAATTAGACTTTTTTTAATGAGTTGCAACTTATTCGGATTACCATAGACATATAGATAATTATTAGGGTGTGATATTATCATTCGATTATCGACAAAAGCTTATGATGAAATCAGTGTCTAGCCAATCAATAGATAGTAATGGAATAACTAAGAGGTTAAAGAATTCAATGAACTACTAGGGGATATGTCAAAGCTCTAGATTACTTATCAAATGAGTGAATTTTATCTTAGAGTGCTTGTGATATTTAATTATGTGTATTTTGATAGTAGTAGTATAGTTAGTTAAACTCCATCTCAAAAGTTAGTTTCGATAAAGATAAAATAGAGTAATTTTAGTAATCGATTGAAGAAATAGAAACAATAGTCTCTGTGGGATCGATAATCTAGACTTAGTCCTATATTACTTCGTATGAAAGTGTGCACTTATGCTAGGATATAAAATCATACATCAAGTTTTTGGCGCCGTTGTTGGGGACTAGTTTTATCTATTCTTTAGATCAATATTAATATCAATCTACTTACTTTTAATTCAGATTTTTATTTTTCTTTGATAGTTCATACCATAGAGGGAAACAATGATCATATTAATAATTCTGTGTTTGAGCCCATGATACCACAAAGAGCTTTGAAAGAGTGTGTTATCCTAACTACAAATGGTGTTCAGTCTAGTATTCGGCGACCAACCATCAATGCTAATTACTTTGAGATCAAACCGAATATTATTTAGATGCTGAAAGAAACTGTATAGTTCAACGGAGCTCCCAATGATGATTCTAACATGCATATCATAAATTTCTTGGAAATCTGTGATACCTTCAAATACAACGGAGTCTCCGATGATGCCATCAGATTGAGACTATTCCCTTTCTCCTTAAGGGACAGAGTCAAGAGTTGGTTGATGTCGTTGCCATCTGAATCCATATCAACGTGGAAAGATCTAGCACAAAAGTTTTTAGCCAAGTTTTTTCTACTAGCAAAGATAGTAAAGATGAGGAATAACATCATTTCATTCATTCAAATTGATGGAGAGTCGTTGTATGAGGCATGAGAGCTCTTCAAGGATATATTGAGAAAGTGTCCTCATCATGGAATCTCTAAATGGCTATTAGTCTAAACGTTCTATAATGGATTAGTAGGCCATTTAAGGACTATTGTAGATGTCGCTGCTGGAAGAGCTTTAATGAATAAATCTATAGATGAGGCTTATGATCTATTAGAAGAGATGGCATCCGGCAGAAAGAGTTAGACCCAAGAGAGTGATTGGTATATATTAAATTGATGCATTCAATGCATTGACAGCTCAAATCAATACTTTATCCAAGAAGTTTGATGCATTGAATGTCGCCAAAATTCGGCAAATGATATGCGAATTTTGTGGTAATAACCACATGAATAGACAGTAGGTAGAAGTAGTGAATTATGTGGGTAATTTCAATCGGCAACAACCTAACTCATGATCAAATTCCTACAATTCAGGGTGGAGAGATCATCCTAACTTCTCTTTGTATAACAACCAAGGGGAGTCATCTAGACCAATGAATCTCCCAGGATTCCAACCACCACAAGAGAGGAAGCCGACTTTGGAAGACATGTTTATGCAATATATAAAGTCTAACGATGTGATCCTGCAGAATTATTCAGCATCATTGAAGAATTTGGAGGTACAAATGGGATAATTTGCTGCTGTAATTAATAGAAGACCTCAAAGAACTCTACCAAGTGATACCAAAACAAATTATAGAGGAAGTGTAGAGCAATGCCAATCCATCAACTTACGAAGTGGTAAGATCTTACATAATGACACACTGTCAACACCACTTCTAAAGATGAAGGAAAATGATAGGGTTGATCAACAAAAAAATGTGCAACTATATAGACCATCTATTCCTTTTTCCTCAAAGGCTACAGAGGTGCAATACAAGTGCTAAAACTGAAAAATTGCAACAAGAAAATCCTGAAAGTGTAGAAAAGAAATATGGATAGCATACAGGTGCAAAAAATGTACAAAAATAACCCTTACAGTCATTCACACCTCCTTTACTATTTCCACAAAGGCTGCAAAATAAGAAATTAGATGAGCAATTCTCTAAATTTCTTGATGTTTTAAAAAAATTACATATTAATCTCCCTTTTGCAGATGTGCTTGAACAAATGGCTAGTTTTGTTAAGGTAAATGAAGAGCATCCTTTCTAAAAAGATGAGACTAGATGATTATGAGACCGTAGCATTAATAGAGGAGTGTAGTGTTATTCTTCAGAAGAAAGCTACCTCCTAAGCTCAAAGATCCCGGGAGATTTACTATACCGTGCTCCATTAGTAATCATGATCTTGGTAAAACCTTATGCGATTTAAGAGCAAGCATTAATCTCATGCCCCTTTCCGTCTACAATAAGTTAGGTTTGAGAGAAGCAAAGCCAATCAATATCACACTTTAACTTGTTGATCGCTCTCTTGCCTACCCGAAGGGAATTATTAAAGATGTGCTAGTAAAGGTGGACAAATTCAGCTTTCTCACTGATTTCATTGTTCTAGACATATAAGAAGACAAGGAGATCCCCATCATCCTTGGAAGATCTTTCCTAGCCATGGGATATACAGTCATAGATGTTCAAAAATGGGAGATGACCATAAGGATACAAGATGAAATTGCAACCTTTAAAGTCTTCAAGGAGATCAAATTACCATTTGAGTGTGAAGACTGTGGTAATATTGATGTAATGAACCTAAATGCCAAAGAGTTCAAAGACATTGATATGTTGTATCCTCACATAAAAAAAGAAGGCGTTAAGGTATAGAAAGAGAAGAAAAAAGAAGAAAAAGAAGCAGTACAATGACAAGATCGAAGAGAAGGACACAAAAGCGACACTTCACCGGTCTATTCAAATGCCCGAATCGCCTCTCGTTTGATCCTTTTTTCTTCGTGCACCTATTTAAGATTAAAAATACAAATAAATAGCTAAATATTAATAGATTAAAGCAAAATCCCAAGTTAGAGTACTAAAATACTATTGTCATTATGCCATTATCAAATACCCCCAAACTTAAGAACTTTGCTTATCCTAAGGCAAAATAAGAACACACTAACAATGAGCAAAACAACTATATAAAAACACCTCTTAACATCCTTTGAACCATGAGTTGCATGGGTCGATCAGAAATTTGTAAGTTGTCTCAAAAGGTGAATTATACTTATAAAATCTTTAGACTCAAGAATTATTCATGCTCATTCTACACTTTAATCATCATGCTTATATCTACCTTATCATCATTTACTTATGAGTGTGTGTCAAGCTGTTTAATTGCATATTAATTGTATTTTCGAATATCTTATTTTTCAAAGAAAGATCAAGACCAAAACAATTCTCCCTAAGCTTGTTTTTCATAGCAATCTCCACAAATGCTGAATAAATATATAATAAAGGATCAAATATGACTTTAATTAGCTTGTAATGAGAGGCTTTGGTTAGGGTGTGAAAATATGGAAAATTTTTAAGTTCAAAATCGCACTATAACTATAACCCTTTTTGTCTAAGGATCACTTTTGTTCTTTCTTTCTTCAGTCCACTCTCCTAAACTTATTTTCTTTGAACCCAACTTTTCAACAATTCTATTGTTCTCTATTGTATTTCTAGGATTTTTTTTTTGAATCAAGCTTTTTTTTTTCTTCTAATTGAATTAGAACGATTCCATAGATGCCTCTTCTTTTTACCTAAAACTTTGAATTACTTCATGACCCTTACAACAAGATGTTATGTATCATAGTGCGAAGGGTATTTATGACGGATACAAGTATTAATTGGTTATAGGCTTCTAAAGTGAGCTCAAAAAGGGTGACTAAAGACAAAAATATTCAAGGTTAGCTAGAAATGTCCAATCGATCCAAACATGGCCTATAATCATATCCCTTACTATATATGTCCTAGGATTTCGTCTTGAAAGCTAATCAAACATGTTCTAGATATTAGATGACCTTGATTACTTTTTCTGTGTGAATAAGTATATTCTACCTTACCATTGCTAAACATTAAATAGCTCTAAAGTGCACGGATGTTTAAAGTGAACAAAAATAAGCTGAATATAATTAATCTGATCACAATATAGAATGAACACAATAATAGATAAGTCTAGAAAGTTTACAGCTTTTCTTCAAATCCATTTATCATCATCGACTACAAACTCTTTCGACCCAAACAAATGATACTGAAAGAAAATAAACTACTTCTAAAGAAAACAAATAAAAATAGAAAATAAACTAACAAAGCATGAAGAAAATTAAGAATTAAGAAGTGTTTCCCCTGCCCCACACTTATAATAAGACATGTCCTCATGGCAACAAAAAAATAACAAAATTGGAATACTTTTCTATTTTTATGAAGCTTTAGTTGTTCCCCCCGTCTTCATCTTCACTTGTTGTTTTGTCTTCTGCTTTTACATCATCTCTTAAGTCATTTGCAGCTGAAGGTGCTGGATAGGTTGAAATGTTTGGCAAGTTATGTGTATCCATGCCGTAGTGTGTTAGGGCAATACGCAAATCCTGGTCTTTTTATGCTACATATGATGTAGTCCACTGCTAGTGTATGGTGAAGGCATCTTCTAACCTTGACAGCCTTTGATGCATGGTAAGTTGTGTTGTTGATCTTTGTAGTTGGAATGATCGAAAAGCGGGGTCTTGGGCTGAACCATCAACTATTTAGCAATTTTGCTGTTATCCAAGATGTGTGCTAGGGGAAACACTTCTTCTAATGATGTCCACTCGACTTTAGCTTTAGTGCAGAGAGCTATAATTAGCGAGTAGCGGTAGATGCTTTACTTTAGATGATCGAGGCCGAAAAGGATTGTGTCTCTGATCACCTTGCCAATATTGATTGTCCGCCTTGTTAGAATGGCATACAGAAGAAGAGCTCTCTTTGCTGTTACCGTGCTCATGTGCCTGACTGGCATTAACTTAGCAACTATAAAATAGTGCCACACTTTGAATTCTCTGCACATGTAGCGTGTAGGAAAAGAGACCGAAATATTTCTAAACATTGTCCATTAAACATTTGGGGTAACCAAGTATTGGATGACAGCTTCATAATCTAGGTTCCGGTAGAGCTCCGTATAGTCATCTCTTTGTATGTTGGGTAACCCAAAGTATTTATTGATGACCTTATTGTAGATGTGAATAGTTCTGCCCCTGATTTATACTTTCCCATAGGTGTGCTCTTTGCCATTGGCATAAAATTCTCTAACTACAGGAATAACTGTGGCATCTGGTTATGTGCACAAGCATCCCCAGCCTCTTTCTGTAATAATTCTTAAGATTCTTGGATAGCCCCCTCCTGTGATGTCGAAGCCTCTTTCAGGAATGATTATGTGTTTGACTATGAATGAGTGAAATAAGTCTGAGGCTTCTTTGGAAACAAATTTGTTAGTATCGTTGTCACGCCCCAGACCCAAAAGCTCTAACACATGACATAACTTACACTCATTCAATAATGTGCACTCTTAATTAATATTGTATAAAATTTCAAACTTAAATTCTACATAGGAATCCTTAGCATATTGCTAGTAAGCTCAACACAAAGATCAACCCATAATCACACTTGGTGAAACATAAACCAAATACAACCACACTTATAAAATAATACATAAGTATTTATTCAATAAGGACAAATCAAATATCTTAAACTACATGTCCACAAATAAAACACTCAACAACCTAGTAACTTAGGAAACTCAAAGGACAGCAGAAGCCTTGTCAAATCCGCTAAGCACACATGTACCTTATTTACCTGAAATCACCATAAACTATAATGAGTATAAAACTCAGTAAGCATACTAGTTTTTCATATATCAAAATACAAATACATATATATATATATACACAATGCATATGTATGATATGTCATGATAAATTAGAATTATAATCTTATCAAATCATGTATCAAGTAAGCATTTACACATTCTTTCAAAACATATAATAGGAATACCATCACTCAACTACTACTTAGTAGGACTTTCATATCACATATCACATAATAAGTCAAATGTCACTCATTAATGACATACCGTATAAGAGGAATAGCACAAGTGAGGTTCAAATTACATATATATAACGTTCATGCCTGAAGGTAAGAGCCAAACCCTCACCCTAATCATCAATGAGTCCTCTCACATGCACCAATACGCCACTACACGAATGTGATGACTCACTTTTCTTTTAGGCACCAATAGGATCCTCCCTACATTTAGAATATATAACATATGCCAATCCCGAAGGAAAGGTCATACATAAAGGCTCCATAAATCACATAAGGTGCCTATTAAGTAAATAGTGAGTTTAAGCATTCTTAAAACACAAAAGGTATCTTATAGACATTTTTCACTTCGAAAGCTTTCTTTGTTAAGCATATTTCATTTTGAAAGCTCACTTTCATAAACACATGTATGTCCATGCTCAATGTCAATGCTCACATTCATAAACATATGTCTTTCGTATTTCATATCAAAATATACTTTGACATAACATAAACATATTTTTAAGCATATTTACAAAATCATTTATAAACAATTACTATGCTTATTGTGATTTTAGTAAAAGTCTAGTATACTTACCTCTTAGTACTTTCGGTTACAAGGCTTAATTCTCCTTAACCTATCAATGGAGATTAATCCTTTCATAAGCCTTCCCATTCACATAAAACACTTTAAATAGATTACAAAATTACACATATTTCACTTCACACATCAAATTGGTCTAATGACTTGGTTTCTCAAAATCTGTCATTCTGATCACTTACACTTAACAAAATTTTCTTATACACCAAATGATGTCCAATTACTCCAAAATCATAATATATCATTCTTTACTCATATATCCGTCTTATGTATAAATATTATACCATAATTCCTACACAATCCATTTCATAAACACTATCAAATCCAAACTATTATCCTGACAGAATCAAGATATTTACTGAACAGCATTCAGTCTCCCAATTTTATAAAATCATATGCTAACTAAAAAATTATAAAAATGCCACAAAATTACTCTTAACACATATCTCAATCCATGACAAATATTTTACTTCACAATCCCTGCCAAAAGTATTTTAGAACCATTTTATTCCATAGCTTTAAAATTTTATTTATCAAATAGTACAGTGAGCTGATACACTTTAGAAAATCATAACAATTTGATCACATTGAAATCAATTCTCAATTTTGAATATATCATAGTAGACATATACAATAACCATATTCCAAAACTTCATAATTTTTTAAAATCATATAGTAGACCGAAAATTGTTCACCACTTCAGCAAACTGTTAACACAGGAAATTTTCAAAATTTTAGGGTCATCTTTGTAAATTCACTAAAAATTTAATTTCTGGAATTTGCAATCTATTCAAAGTCTCATATGATTCTAGACATATCTAATTTTATATTAGGAAAATGAAAAACCAGAATTAAACTACAATAATTTATATAATTCTCAGATTAAAAGATTATCAAATAGAAATTCTGTAAATTTATCATGATTTATTAAGTTATCTATATAATCATCATCAATTCTCAATATTTTTTACAAAATTCACATCAAGTCCTCAATTGTACATATTTTTAGAAGTCAAAACGTAAATAAATTAACTTAATTAACAACAATACATTGAGAAATAGTTATGATATACCTCTTAAAACTCAAAATTTCAATTTCTTCTTCTTTTTTTTCTTCTTCTTCTCTTTTTCTCCCATCTATTTCTCTCTTTTCTCTCTCTAAAGGGGTGGCTAGACCTAAAAATGAGTAAATTAGGATTTAAAATGTGTATTTTTATACTAAGAGGTTAAATTTTAGTATTTACAAATTAACCCCCAAAACTTTTAAAGTATTACAATTTGGTCCCTAAATAAATCTAAAGTCTTGCAAAGAAACCCAATACTATAGTATCTCCTTAATCTATACAAAAGAATACTAATAATAATACATAAATTAAGTATCATCCACCTACAAATAAAATATGAATATTATACATATATATAAATATTTATTCTTTTTGGTGTTGAATAAGTGGTTACTACAATTGTAGCTTGCAGAAGATGTTGCAATTGACTTCTTTGATTTCTTGGGTGACATTAAATACCTGTAACAACAATAATGAGCACTCCAAAGATGGACAACAATTGCCACTCAAACATTGCAATATCAACTCATATATATGTTCCATATATCACTTTGTTTTTAGTTCAACATCACTACCATCCCCTTGTGCACACATCTATTCTCTCATCATACAATACCAATACCCATTACAACATATCACTCTCTACTTATGACTTGAATATGGCATCACTACCCATATATATAGGCAACAATAATGTAGTAATATTACACCATCTAACCACTTGCCTTTTTTTTCTCCATAAAAACATCCTAATAAGAATATTATGCTTTATGCTCAAAGTTACCCATTTAAACAATAATCAACTCATCAATTTGAACATGAAACATCAATCAACACACCAATTTGAACATTAAACATCTATCAACACACTAATTTGAACATGTTTTCACAAGCATCCTAATATGTAGCTAGGATTGCTAATAGAGAACTTCAAGTATAACCTATTAAACATCAATCAACTCACTAATTTGAACATGTTTTCACAAGCATTCATGAATTTCTTTTGGTTTTTTTTTTAGATTATTAACAATGCATAATAATCATAGTATATCAATAAACACACTAATTATGCATGGCAACCATATAATAAATAGAAGTAACAAGAAAGAAAATTAGGAAAGATAAAAATTTGTACCTTGTAGTGGTGAATGCTAATAGAGAGAAGTAATTTGGAGTTGTGATAAATGTGAATGATTAGGTGAACTGTGTGTGCTAATGTGGTGTTAATTTGAATGGGTAATGAATTTTAATCTAAATGTAGTGTATGGGAGTGGTTAATTTGAGTGTAAGATGAAGAATGAGAGGTATGAGATGGAGATGATGGGCTTTAAGGTTTACGTGGTGTTTGAGAGAAAGGGGGTGAAGATATAAAGAAATAACTGGGGGGAGAAGTATTAATACTTCTCCCGTATGAGCGCTGCGGCGCTCACAAATACCTGGGCACAATGTGCTACGGTGTTAGCTATCCAGCACCGTAACACTAGCTCTCTGTTTTGGGCGCCATGACGCCCATGAGTAGAATGCGCAGTGCCCACAAGCCTTTTTTTCTTTTATATACAGCCTAAAAATAATAATACTCTTGAGAGAAAAGAAAAGAAAAGAAAAATGAATTGAATAAAGAGAGAAAAAAATTTAATTAAAATCAAAGGATACTAGACTTGGGTTGTCTCTTAAGAAGCACTTGGTTTAACATCTTCGGTTTGATGTGTTGATCCTGCGATTACTTGTGATCCATCAGATCGACATTGACCTTCTGCTAATCTATATATCCTCCATAATAATTCTTGAGGCGCTGGCCATTTACTATAAATGAAGCTTGATTATTTGGATCTCTAATTTCAACTGCTCTATTTGGGTATACCGTGATGATTTAAAACGGGCCAGACCATTAGGACTTGAGCTTTCTAGGAAATAACTTCAGCTGTGAATTGTAGAGCAGCACTAGTTGTCCTTTTTTCATTGAACACTGAAGTATCTTCTTATCATGCCACTGTTTCGTCTTTTCCTTGTAAAGCTTGGCATTCTTATATACTTGTGGAAAAAACTCATCCATGGCGTTTAGTTAAAGTAAGCGTTTCTCACTTGTGACTTAGAGATCAAAGTTGAGGGCTTTAATGGCTCAATACGCTTTATGTTCCAACTCTAAATGTAGGTGACATACTTTTCCAAAGATTAAATGAAATGAGGACATACTAATTGGAGTTTTGTAAGCAGTACGATACACCCATAAAGCGTCATCCAAGTGTAATGCCCAATCCTTTTGGTTTGGTTTAGTTTGGTTTAACCATCTTCTCCAAGATGCGTTTTATTTGTGGATTGAATACTTTAACTTTTTCGCTCGTTTGAGGATGATATGCAATAGCCGTCTTGTGTTTCACCCCATATTTTTGTAAGAGGGCTAAAAAATATTTATTGCAGAAGTGTGAGCCCTTATCACTTATAATTACTCTCGGTGTTCCATATCTTGTGAATATATTCTTTTGAAGGAACTTAATCACTGTCCTCGCCTCATTTATTGGTAATGCTACTGCCTCTACCTATTTTGAAACGTAATCCACAGCTACAAGTATATATTTGTTGTTGTGAGATGGTGGAAATTGTCCCATGAAGTCTATTCCCCAAACGTCAAAGATTTTAACCTCTAGAATGTTCTGTTGTGGTATTTCATGTTGTTTAGAGATGTTCCCCATCCGTTGACATTAATCACACCCTACAACAAAAGAATATGCATCTTTAAATAATGTGAGTCAATAAAAACCAAATTGAAGTACCTAGCTGCTGTTTTGTCACCCGCAGAACGTCCCCCATAGTCGAATGCATGACAATGGTGTAAGATGTCTTTAGTTTCTTCTGTAGAGATACATCTTTAAAGGATTTAGTCTGCACATGATTTAAAAAGGAATGGCTCATCCCAGAAATAGAATCTTGCATCGTAGAGGAACATCTTCTTTTGCTGAAAAGTGGAATTATGAGGTGTTAGGTCAGAAACTAAATAATTGAAAATATCAGTATACCAGGGGATCTCATGATGTTGTGTTGCAAGGAGTTGTTCATCTGAAAATGTTTCACTGATTTAGATATTCTATTGGTGTTGAATTGATGCTTCCAAACGAGAGAGATGATCTGCAACTTGGTTTACAACTCATTTTCTATCTTTGATCTCTATATCAAATTCTTGCAATAGAAGAATCCATCGAATGAGCCTTGATAAGGACAAATTTGTCATATATTTTGTCATATTTTTATTTTGATATTTTATTATTTTATGAGAATGGATGGCTATTTATGTGCATTATTGTTATTTATAGGGACTTGAACGAAATTTAAAGAAGTAAAAATGGGGACTAAAATGCAAAGTTTTCAAAATATGAGTCCATTGCCCCAACGCCACGAGATTTTTTGCCCCAACACTGGAATAATGATCGAAATAAGAAAATAAATAAAGATGACTTGTTTAAATCGCGACTGGTCAGCGCCCCAACACCATATCTGCACTGCGCCAGCGATGGGCTAGCGCTCTAGCGCCATCACTCCACCACTCTAGTGGTGAGGCCTTCTACACACAGCGCCCCAGCGACAGTATCCAGTGCTCTGGTGGTAGTACGAGCCCTAGTCCGACAAAAATTGAGATTTTCAAACTTATATCAATCCCTATAAAAGGCCACTCGACTCGAGACGTTAAAAATTACCCTAGAGCAATTAAATAACACCAAGAATACAAAAGTACAAGTGTTAGAGATTAATAGGAGTTTAATTGAAGAAACCTTAGAGAGAGATTCAAGGCGGTCTTTGGCATTAAGAGTATCTTAGGCAGCGCAATTAAGAACAATTCGACGTCTATATCAGTTTGTTATTAATTGTATCATGATTTATTATTATTTTTATTGTTGTTCTCTTGTAGCCATGAACTAAATTTATTTTCTAGAGTTAATACTTGAACTCAATATGTGTGCTTAATTGCAATATCTTTTGACTATTTAATAAGCTTAGATCTTTGTTATTTAAATTACTTGTTCTTAATATTTAAATATATCTGGCCAATATATAGTGAATGAATTGGTAATATTTTTTATAAACTCGAAAGAGGAATCATAATATTTGGACCTAGGTAATTTGATGCATGATTATAAAGTAACATTCAATGTTGCATATGCAAGCTTCAATTTAGGATAGGAATATACCTAATTGGCATGTATGATCAATAAAACCTAATCTTAATGAATCTTAATTTATTACAAGTACCATAGGAATATAGGTATTTGGTCAATTAAGGTATACTTGCATGACCTTGAAAGAGGCTTGTGAATACATTAGTGCCTTGATTAATAATAAAGACTAAGTGAGTTAAATATTAGAAGATTAATTATTAGAAAGCATATTGAGGGATAGTATTAATCCTAGGTTTTCTCTACATTGCTATCACCTAATTCTCCTTACATTGTGTCATTGCTTTTATATTTTTCTGCACTCATTCTTAGATTTTATTCTTTTCTGAATAATTATTAGAAATACATAATTTTAGTACTTGGTTAGTGATTGGTGTTATACTAGCTAAGCGCAAGTGCACGTTATCGTATCAAATAATATAGGATTTAGTCCAAGTATGGATCCCACAAGAACTATGCAATCTAATTCCATAAATCAAATACTAAAATTGTACTTAACTTTTATTCACACAACTTAAATCTAAAATTTATTTAACTTATCTAATTCTCTCAATTAACAAAATAAAAGCAAGGAGTAGAATTCACAAATAAAGATAATATAGGGTTTTGACTCATACCCTAGTATTTCATTGGGCTCATTAACCACTCAATTAATCCTTTAATACCAATTGATTGGCTTAGACACTAGTCTCATCACAAGCCTCTGTCGATGGTTAAGTGATTATATTACACATTCCAACAATCACCTATATGTCTATGGTAATCAAATCTGAATGTAATTCATTAAGATCAAGTCTAAATTAGACCATACATCCCACCTAGGTATATTTCTATCCTAAATGGAACTCATAGTTGTTACCCTATGATCATGCATTAAACTATCCCAGGCTAAATATATGAATCCCTTTGTCGAGTTCATCATGGTTTCTCAATCATTCAAAATATTGATCAAGTATAATGAAAGCATTAAACACAAGATAGAATGTATCAAGTTCATAAATTAAAAATAAATACAATTCAAATCTATACTAGGTTTACATAGTCTAACCCCTTAATGAACAATTTAACCCATCACAAAACTAAAAGTATCAAACCAATTCATAAAGATCAACAAGAACAAGAATATAATGATAAAGAAAGAGAAGAACAACTAATCAAAGTGACTCTTTGATGTGCTTCTCGCTCAATCTTGACTTGAAGCTTGAATCTTAATCTTGGTTCTTCAATCTTTGGCTTTAATCTTTGATCTTGTGTTGTGAATTCTTTCTCTAAGTTTTTGCCTCTTTTCTTCCTCTTTTTTTTTTCTCCCCTCTTGGGGTTTTTTGACCTTCTATTTATAGGTTTTTTTCTTCAAAAAACTGTTCACGAGTTACTGTTCCACAACACTGTTCACCACCAAGAATGCCACGACACTAGGTTATGGACGTCTACTGAGCGTAACTTTTTCGTTTGACGTCTGATTCACCTTCCGTTTATTCCTATGCGTCACATTTTTCATCGTGCATCTATTTATGATCAAAAACACAATTAAATAGTTAAATATTTATGATTTGAAGTAAAATATGAAAGTTGGGTACAAATTATACTAGTGCTTTTACGCCCCTATCAGTTAGAAAGTATGAATTATCCCTGTGGGTTTGACATCCGACTTATTTTGCCCTTTTATTACTTGCATACGATAGTGTATACTTGCACTTAATTTAAAGATATAAAAATATCGCATCAAACCTTGGCTTAGCATCTTTCTTGTTGACGAGGTACTTGATTGCTGAGTGATCTGTGAAGACTGTAACCTTGACTTCAATGAGGTAAGCCCGGAACTTGTCAAAAAAAAAAAAGACTACCACAAAAAGCTCTTTTTCTATGATGGTGTAATTGGATTGCGCGTCATTGAGAGTCTTGCTTATATAGTATATCGTGTGAAACACTTTCTCTCGGCATTGTCCTAGTATAGCCCCCACAGCTAAATCGCTTGCATCACACATCACTTCAAAGGGTAAGTCCCAATTTGGAGCTATAATGATCGGCGCGATGGTAAGCTTCTTCTTCAACAATTCAAAAACTTCAAGACATGCATCATCGAAATGAAACTGCACTTCTTTCTCTAGTAAGTTGCATAGGAGTTTGGAGATCTTAGAGAAATCTTTTATAAATCTTTGATAAAATTCTGTATAGCCAAGAAAGCTCTGTACTCCTTTCTCATTAGTCGGTGGTGGCAACTTCTCAATGGTTTCTATCTTTGCTCTATCAACTTCAATACTATGAGCAAAACTTTTATAGCTTAAGACCATACCTTCTTTAACTATAAAGTGACACTTTTTCTAATTGAGCACTAAATTGGTATCTTTACACCATTTGAGCATAAATGCTAAATTATCAAGGCATTGATCAAATGAATTTCCAAAAACAAAAAATTCGTCCATAAATACCTCTATGAAATACTTTATAATATCTAACAATGTAGCCATCATACAGCACTGAAAAGTGGCTGAGGCATTGCATAGTCTAAATGGCATCCTCCGGAAGGTAATTATACCATATGAAAAAGTGAACGTGGTCTTTTCTTGATCTTCAAGAGCAATTGCAATCTGATTATAGCCAGAATATCCATCCAAGAAGCAATAATAATCATGTTCTGCTAATCTATCCAGCATTTGATCAATGAAAAGTAAGGGAAAATGATCCTTGCGGGTGGCTTTATTCAGCTTTCGGTAGTCCATACATATCCTCCAACCCATGACAGTCCTAATGGGGATTAAATTATTATTCTAATTTTCCACTATAGAGATCTCTCATTTCTTTGGTACACATTGCACCGGACTTACCCATGAACTATCAGAAATAGGATAGATAATCCCTGTATCTAGCCACTTAATAATCTCCTTCTTTACTACATCTTTCATTACTAGATTTAAGCGTCTTTGCTGCTCAATTATAGCCTTGTGCACTTCCTCTAACAGAATTTTATGCATGCAAAAAGAGAGATTGATTCTCTTAATGTCAGCAATTGTTCATTCTATAGCTTTCTTATGATCTCTTAAGACTCTCAACAATTTTTCTACCTGTGATTCATCAAGTTATGTAGAAACTATAACTGAAAAAGTAGAAGATTCGCCAAGAAATGCATACCTTAAGTGACTCGGTAGTGGTTTTAACTCTACTTTATGAAGTTCTTCAATAGAAGGCTTAATGTGAGTTTATAAGCTTTCTGGTCTATCTAGAAGTTTAGCTCTCATCTCGAATCTGTCAAATCTCGGAGAAAGGCTTAATAATTTTTTTGCATTTCTTTACTGTTTTTTGCATTTTCTTGTTGCTTCACATTATATTATGCAGTAAATTCTACACTTTTCTGCACTATTTTCTTCATCATATTTTGCATTTTTCTCCACTTCTACATTGTTTGACTGTAATTCTTTGCCACTTCTCAAAGAGACAGCTTTACGGATTAGCTTCAGTGTTGCTTGGTAAAGTCCCTTGAGGTCGATTATTTAATGCTACAGAAAGTTGCTCCATTTGAGTCTCTAGAGTTTTCAAAGATGCGGAATAGTTTTGTAAGATAGCATCATTCAACTTCATATACTGCATAAACATATCTTCCAAGGTTGATTTCTTCTCTTGTGGGGGATGAAATCCGGGTGGGTTAGGTTTAAGTTGCTGCCCTTGGTTGCTACCCCAAGAAAAATTAGGATGATTCCTCTACTTCAGATTATAATAATTTGAATGTGGATTATTCTGCTGTCTATTATAGTTCCCCACATAGCTTGCTGACTCTATGCATTACCCATTCATGTGATTGTCACCACAGAAGTCATAAGTCGTATTTTGGGTCTTGACAGCATTCATAGAATCAAATCTCTTGGTTAAATGTTGATCTGCGCAACCAATGCATTGAATGCATCAATCTCATAAACTTCAGCAACCTTCTTTGGTGTAACTCTTTCAGTAGGCCATTGATAACTATTAGATGCCATCTCTTCCAGTAACTCATATGCTTCTTCTGTGGACTTGTTCATCAAAGCTCCTCTAACAACGGCATCGACAATTGTCCTTAAATGATCTACTAGCCCATTGTAGAACGTCTGGACTAATAACCATTTAGGAACTCCATGATGGGGACACTTCCTCAACATGTCCTTGAATCGCTCTCATGCCTCGTATAATGACTCACCTTCAATCTATACAAATAAGGTGATGTCATTCCTCATCTTAGCTATTTTAGCTGGTGGGGAAAAACTTTGATAAGAACTTCTATGCCAAGTCATCCCACTTTGATATAAATTCTGATAGTGATGACATCAACTAGCTCTTGGCCTTGTCTCTCAATGAAAAAAGGAAATAGTCACAACCTGATGGCATCATCTGACACCCTATTGAACTTGAATGTATCGCAAATCTCTAAGAAATTCATGATATGCATGTTGGGATCATCATTAAGGGCTCCACTGAATTGCACATACTCTTTAAGCATCTGAATAGTACTTGGCTTGATTTCAAAGTTGTGTGCATTAATAGCAAGACGCCAAATACTAGACTGAATGCCTTCTGTAGTAGAAACAGGATAATCCCTCAGCGATCTTTGCAGATTTATAAGCTCAAACACTGGATTATTGATATTGTCGTGATTCTCTGCCATATTTCTGTTTTGATGTTGTTCTCGATGAAGTTTTCAAAAGGTTCTTTCAATCTCAGGATTAAAAGGCGTTAAGTCTTCGCGTGAAATGTCAAAACCAAAAATAAAAACGATAACTAAAACGGACAAAGAAGAATAATAATAATAAAATAAAATAAAATCTGAAGTAAAAGTAAGATAGTATGGTATTAGTATCGATCTAAGAATAGATAAAATAGTCCCCGACAATGTCGTTGAAAACTTAATTAGGTGTTGTACTAGTTAAGCGCAAGCATACACTATCGTATCAAGTAATATAGGATTTGAAGTCCAAGTATCGATCCCACAGGGACTATGCAATCTATTTTATAAATCAAA
Source organism: Ailanthus altissimus (assembly GCA_946807835.1). NCBI lineage: Eukaryota > Viridiplantae > Streptophyta > Magnoliopsida > Sapindales > Simaroubaceae > Ailanthus > Ailanthus altissimus. The sequence continues at coordinate 7,788,942 of OX327690.1, read as the reverse complement.
TACTAAAATTATACCTACTTAACTTTTATTCAGAAAACTAAAATCTGAAATTTATTTAACTAATCTAATTCTATCAATTAAATCAACATAAATAAAAGTAAAAGGTAGAATTCACAAATAAAGATAATCTAGGGTTTTGACTTATCCCCTAGTATTTCATTGGACTTAGTACCCACTTAGTTAATCCCTTAATACCAATTTATTGGCTTAGACACTAATCTCATCACAAGCCTGTCAATGGTCGAGTGACTATATTACACATTCTAACAATCACCTATATGTCTATGATAATCAAATCAAAATGTAATTCATTAAGATCAAGTTTAAATTATATCATATATGCCACCTAGGTATATGTATATCCTAGATGAAACTCATAATTGTTACCCTATGATCATGCATCAAACTATCTTAAGCTAAACACATAAATCCCTTTGTCAAGTTCATCATGGTTCCTCAATCATTCAAAATATTGATCAGGTATAATGAAAGTATTAAAACACAAGATATAATGAATCAATTAAATGTATCAAGTTCATAAACTAAAAATTAACAAAATCCAAATCCATACTAATTTCACATAGTCTAACCCTAGATGAACAATTTAGCCTATCACAAAACCAAAAGTATCCAACCAATTCATAAAGATCAACAAGAACATAATGATAAAGAAAGAGAAGAAAAACTAATCAAAGTGACTCATTGATATGCTCCTTGCTCAATCTTAACTTGAAACTTGAATCTTGATCTTGGTTCTTTAATCTTTGGCTTCGATCTTTGATTTTGTGTTGTGAATTCTTTCTCTAATTTTTTACCTCTTTTCTTCTCCTTTTTCTCTCTTCCTAATTAGGGTTATTAGCCTTCTATTTATAAGAATCCTGGGCGTTGTGGCGTTGAGACACTGTTTCGAGCGCCGCGGCGCTCATTTCTGGTCGCTACAGCACTGGGTACTATAGCATATCACATTAGCAGTACTGTAGCAATTTGATGTTTTTGGCTTATTTTCATTAGAGTTTCGTCCCTATTCACTCCATTGACTCCAAACCTACAAAAATAATAATAAATACATCAAAATTCAAATAATCTTAATTTCTACGAATAAAAAGTTTAGAAGATGGAAATATTAGACTTAATAAACTCTTATCAATATTATAAATTTATTGAAAATTTGTGAGATATTTAAATTTAATAGAGTCTCAAATAATGCCATCAGACTAAGATTATTCCTTTACTCTTTGAGGGATAAAGCCAAGAGTTGGTTGATGTTATTTTCATCTAGATCCATATCAACATAGGATGATTTAACGCATAAATTTCTAGCAAAATTCTTTTCACCAGTGAAAATAGCACATATGAGGAATGACATCACTTTATTTGTTCAAATTGATGGCAAGTTATATGAGGCATTGGAGCGATTCAAGGATATATTAAGGAAGTGTCATCATAATGGTGTTCCTAAATGGCTATTAGTCTAAACGTTCTACAATGGACTAGTAAGTCATATGAGGACAATAGTAGATGCATTCATTTGAAGAGCTTTGATAAATAAATTTACAGATAATGCTTATGATCTATTAGAAGAAATGGTGTCAAATAATTATCAATGGCCAACTAAAAGGGTTATTGATAAGGGCAAATTTGTTATATATTTTCTCATATTTTTATTATTGATATTTTATGATTTTATGAGAATAGATGGCTATTTATGTGCATTATTGTTATTTATAGGGACTTGAACAACATTCAAAGTATGTGTCCATCGCCCCAGCGCCAAGAGGATTATCGCCCTAGCGCTATAATAGTGATCAAAATAAGAAATACGACCTGTTGAAGTCGCATCTGGTGCCCCAGCACCATAACTCTATCGCTCTAGCGACGAGATAGCGCCCTAGCGCCATCAATCCACTGCTCCAGGGGTGAAGCCTTTTTCACGCGTCGCCCCAGCGGTAGCGCGAGTCCTAATCCGACGAAAATTAAGATTTTCAAGCTCAAATCAATCCCTATAAAAAGCCACTCGTTTCCAGCCTTAAAGAATTAATTCAAGAGCAACCTAGAGCAATTCAAGAACATCAAAAATACAAAGCACGAGTCTTGGAGCGCAATAGGAGTTTAATTGAAGCAACCTTAGAGAGAGATTCAAGACGTTCTTCTGCATTAAGAGACCCTAGGCAACATAATCAACAGCAATTCGACGTCTATATCGGTTTGTTATTGATTGTATCATAGTTTATTATTATTTTTACTGTTGTTCTTTTGTAGCCATGAGCTAAACTTATTTTCTAAGGTTAATACTTGAACTCAATATGTGTGCTTAATTGCCATATCTTTTGAATATTTAATAAACTTAGTTCTTTGATATTCAAATTACTTGATTTTAATGCTTCAATATATCTGGCCAGTATATGGTGAATGAGTTGGTAATATTATTGATAAACTCGAAAGAGGAATCATAATATTTAGACCTAAGTAATTTGATGCATGATTGTATAGTAACATTCAATGTTGCATATGCAAGTTTCAATTTAGGATAGGAATATACCTAATTGGCATGTATGATCAATAAGACCCAATCTTAATAAATCTTAATTTATTACAAGTACCATAGGAATATAGGTATTTGGTAAATTAAGTTATACTTGCATGACCTTGGAAGAGGCTTGTGAATACATTAGTGTCTTGATCAATAACAAAGACTAAGGGAGTTAAATATTAGAAGATTAATCATTAGAAAGCATATTGAGGGATAGTATTAATCTTAAGTTTTCTCTATATTGCTATCACTTAAAGCTTTTTGCATTGTGTTTTTACTTTTATATTTTCTACATTCATTCTTAGATTTTTATTTTTCTGAATAATTATTAAGAAGACATAATTTTAGTAATTGGTTTAAAGGAAGAAATTATCCCTGTGGGTTCGACATCCGACTAATTAGTCCCTTTATTACTTGCATACGATAGTGTATACTTGCACTTAATTTTATGATATAGAAATATCGCATCAGTTATACCGAAGAAAGTCGTTGATGTTCATAAGATTAAAGCATTCAATGTATTGATGGCTCAAATGAACATGTTATCGAAGAAGTTTAATGCCATGAAAGCCATCAAGACTCAAAATATGACTTATGACTTTTGTGGTGACAACTATATAAATAGACAGTGCATAGAGTTAGCAAGTTATGTGAAAAACTTTAACTGAGTGCAAAACAATCCACATTTAAACTTCTATAATTGGGGGTAGAGAGATCATTCAAATCTCTCTTGGAATAACAACCAAGGGTAATCATCTAGACCAATAGACCCCCTAGGATTCCAACCACTGTAAGAAACCAACCTTGGAAGATATGTTCTTACAGTATATAAAGTCTAATGATGTCATTCTATGAAACCATTCTGAATATTTGAAGAATTTGGAGACTCAAATGGGACAACTTGTTGCAGTAATTAATAAACAATCTTAAGAAACTCTACCACGTGACACCGAAGCCAACCCACAAGAAAATGTAGAGTAATGCCAAGCTGTCTCATTAAGAAGTTGTAAAGAGTTAAAAGACAAAATTTTAACCTCAATCACTAAATAGTTAGAATGATAATGAGAAGGAAAAAGTAATACCGAAAGATGAAGTGTAGTCCTACAAAAGTTTAGAACCTTTTTTTCAAAGACTACATAAGCATAAAACAAGTGAAGAAGCAGAAAATCAGTAGCAAAATAGTGCCAAAAAAAAAATACATGAATAAGAACTCAATGCAGAAAAATACAGAAATAACTGTAGAAAAATGTGCAGAAACTGTGTTCAAGTGCAAAAAAATACTAAAGTGCAAAAAAGTGCAGACTCAATAGAAAATAATAGCAGCAATATGTAAAACCATCCAATGTAATCTTTCACTTCAGCATCATCATTCCTTTAGAGACTGCAAAAGAAGAAACTAGATAAAAAATTCTCAAAATTTCCTGAAATTGTTAAGAAATTACATACAAATCTTTATTTTGCAAATGTATTTGAGCAAATGCCTAGCTACTTCAAGCCTATAAAGAGCATTCTTTTAAAGAAGAAGAAATTAGAAGATTAAACTATAGCAGTAACAAAGGAGCATAGCATCATTCTTCAAAAGAAGTTGCCTTCTAAGCTCAAAGATCCTTGGAGCTTTACAATATCATGCTCCATTAAAAACTATGACTTTAGAAAAGCACTTTATGTTCTAGAAGCAAGCATAAATCTCTTACTACTCTCTGTCTATGAAAAATTGGGTTTGAGAAAAGCAAAGCCTACCAATGTCACAATCTAACTTGCCTATCGATCTTTCACCTATCCTAAGGGAGTCATAGAAGACGTGCTAGTAAAGGTGGATAAGTTTATCTTCCCTATTGATTTCATTATTCTAGATATAGAAAAAGACAAGGAGATACCAATCATCCTTGGACAACCATTCCTAGTCATTGAACGAACTATAATTGATATACAAAAAGGGGAGTTGACAATGAAAGCACAAGACGAAACAGTAACTTTCAAAGTCTTCCAGGCGATCAAGTTGCCAACAGAAAATGAAGACTATTTCAGCATTGATATAGTACACCTAAACAACAAACAAAAACTTCTGTAGTTAAAAGAGATGGAAGAAATAAATCCTCAAATCAAAAAGAAGTTAATGAAGCGTAGAAGGAAAAGAAAGAAAAAGCATGAGCAAATCTTTCAGAAAAATTTCAAAGATAAAAGGCAAAAGGAACTCTCTCCTCCGATTTGAGATTAAACTCTTTCCGAGAGTACAATGAAAATGAAGCGAAAGCTACTGTCCAATGCTTGATTTCAAGACTATGAAAATCCAAAAATAGGAGTGCCAACAAGCATTTTTTTGCAACATGCCTATACTATTTTCTTTAACCCACTATAAGAATAGAGGAAGTTTCTTCAAGCCGACGACGTTAAATGCTTCTTAGGATATAACATAAGTAAATTTTAATTTTTATGTTTGCTTTTTTTACTTTCTTTTCTTTTCTTTAAAGGTTAGACAAACATTTAAAAAAATAGCACAAGTAATTGCAAACGTTAGGAGATAAAGAAAATCATAGTCACATCGAGACATAAAACGCTACGATGCTAAACTATTATTTATTAGGAAAGTTTCTTACACTTAAATTTTTATTTTCGTCGTTGGGGACAATATCAAATTTTATTTGGGAGAAAGAAGCACTTATCTTTTTTTTTTTTTACTGTATAAACTTTTGGTTATCTTGCGTATTAATTTTTTTAGTTAGTTTTTTATTGTAATGATGAACATTAGTCCATACTAAGAAAATAAAAAATTGGCTGAATTTATTTTTTACAAGTCTCTAGGAAACACTTAAGATAATTCTTATACCAGAAATCTACAACTGATTTTAACCTTATTATTTTTAGCATAATGAAATTAAACCTCTATTTAGTTGAATTATTACTTAGAGATATTCATAGTTAAGTAGTGTAACATAATCTCAAAGATTAACACTCTAAAACTTGTTTAATTACTACTTGAGGCAAAAATCTAGGAAACACATGAATAAGAAAAATGAAATTATGTCATCTTTTGATTGCTTAAGTATTTCTAACCTATCTTAGATAGATATTTATACCTAGTTACCCCTTTTGAGCCTAAATACCTTTTTTTTTGTTTAACCATATTACAAGCCTCAAGATTTTAAACTTATTTACCAAAAAATTACTCGTAACACCATAAATCTTGAGTTTACTTAGAAATATTCTTAAAAAAGAACAAAGTTGTAGTTGTGTGAGAATAAGGTACCAAAATGGAAAGTAATTAAGTTTGGATGGTATTTATCAATATAAGTTTTGAGGTATTCATTCCAAAAAAAAGTCATTAATTCTTTATTCCCAACTTAAGAAAAAGAGAATTGTTTTGGAAAATAATGGTTAGAAAGAAAAATAGGAAACGTATGTTTGTGGGAGGAGATAAATCAAGAAAAAAAAATCAAGAGGTTTCTAGATAAAGTTTAAGTGTTCATGATATGATTTGAACTTCATTTATATATCCTTACATCCTATCTTGACTCTAGCCTTTCATTAAAAGCTAATTAAAATCCTAAATAGATCCCTAAACGTGTGTTTTTCTACATTAGTAAAGAGTAGTATAAAAAGCAAGCTTATGGTAGTGTTATTATAAATTGAAATATGCCGAGACTTAATTTTTTATACTATTTTAAGCTATTGAGTAAAATAATGTATCATTTAACTATTTACTTGCTTAGTACAGACACACAAGTTATACGCCTTGGACTTTAAGTTACACGCCTCAAGGGTTACACAGGTCTATAAAAAGATCCCTTTTTATAGTCAAAAGAGGAGAACATCAAAGAGAAAAAGAAAGAACAAGAGATCAAAACAAAATAAAAAATTAAAGATCAAGACTTGTGCAGCAATCAAGATAGAGAAAGAAGCGATTTAGGAAAATACTTTATTTAATTTCTTCTCTTCTCTTATTTTATGGATACGTTAATGATGTTTTCCAATCGTTGCTTTGAAACTCTTAGATTAAGTATGAACTAATTTTCTTTATCTATAGTTAAACTCTTCAACCTAATATGTAGTTGAATTTTATTATTTCTCCTATTTATGAACTCAATAAAGGAGATTGTTCATTCTATCCTGTGATTAATGTTTTCATTATATTTGGCCAATATATTAATTGTTCAAGGAACGATAATGACCTTGACAGAGAAATTTATGTGTTTAGTCTAGGATAATTTAATACATGATCATAAGATAACAACTATGAGTTTCATGTAGGATAGAAATATACCTAGATGGCATGTATGATATTATTAGACTTATTCTTAATGGGTTTCTTACTATTCTTATTACAATAAACATATAGGTAAGGATGAAATATAGTTATCTGACCATCAATAAAAACTTATAACGATATTTGTATCTAGCCAACAATTTATTATTTAGGGATTAAATAAAAGAATAATAGGTTTAATAAAATATAGAGGGATAAGTTGAAACCCTACATTTCTTTTATAATAGTGAATTTAAATCTTGTTTGCTTATTGGCTTAAGACTAGGTTTAACTTTTTAAATTCAAATTAATTAGAGAACATGCATCATTAGATTTTTTCTGAATAAAAGTTAAGTATGATTAATTTTAGTACTTAATTAAAATAATTTGATTAATTAAGTCTCTATAAGAATGATACTTGAACTCAAATTTTATATTACTTGGTACAATAGCGTACACTTACACTTAACTAAAAAGTGTACATCAAACATCTACCTTCAAGCAAATATCACCATCTATTCTTCTAACATTGTAATGTAGAAATTTTTATTAACGTGGGCAATAAATGGAAAAAGGTGCTATAGCAACACTTCTTTAAAGTAGATATGAAAGTTATTTAGTAAATATCTTTATCATTGACAAAAGTGGAGGATACTATTTGTTGGCACTATGATAGCAATAAAGAGTGGTTACTATATAGCGATGGAAGAGAAGAAGGCAGGTAGACTAGAATCTCCTAACAACTTAAAGAAATTGTAGAGATGTGTCTGGAGCAATTTTATTCCACAAAAAGTCTAGATTTTTATGTGAAGAGTTTTAAATAATTTACTCCCTATCCTTGGCTCTCAAGAAAGTAATTGAGAGCCCTGTATATGCAAAATGTCACAAAAAGGCAGAAGACAATTTACATGCACTAGTAACATGCAAAATGGCTAAGAGAGTGTGGAAGAGCACCATTTTTACAGAGCTAAATAAAGAATGCAAGTAGTGGATCTGTGGTGCATTATTCATCATGTGGTTTCATCAACCACCAAAGGGAAAGTAATAAGGTTATTGCAGATATCAAGCCATGCTCTTTAATTTGACACCCCTATAGTAATAACTAAGCCACAGCCTTAATACTTTTTTTATTCTATACGCAGCGAAAAACTATAACTCACATCATAAGTAAGAATATATAAGATCAACACACCAATAAAGATAAAGAAAATAAGTCAATCAACAAAACATAAGATATACGTGGTTCAGCCCAAAATTGCCTACGTCTACAAACGATCTATGATCCAACTTTTTATTATTGATATAGATCACTAAGTATCTTCTTACATCATTAATGCAAGACCCTTTAGTATCTTTCATAAAGACCTTTAAGTATCTACCCTTGATCACCATAACTCTCCAAAACCTCTTAGTATCTCATCATAAGAGATTTTTATAAAGAATATAAGAATAGTCTGAGTATCTAAGCCAAAAAGATCTATAGTATTTCTTTTGTTCACTCAAGAACTAAAAGTAACACTCCCTAAAGGTTACACCCTAGTGCACCACGCACTTAGTGCCTACCTAACTCCTCTATTCTCTCTTATAATTACATCTTGAAACTTTATATGCTTGTATTTTCTTTGTGTTTAGAAGGATTTATATAGTAAATAAAATACCCTTAAAAATTTTAAATCTAGTTGGAATAAGAATTGTTGCTCCTAAATTTTAAATATAGTGAATAAAATATCTTTAAATCTAAGCCAAAATAAAAAATATCATAAAATTGCCACGTAAATAATAACTGCATGAACAGTGCTCTCCATGAACAGTGCCATCGCATAAACAGTACTCATTCTTTTAGTTTTTTATTTTACTCCTCTCTTATACATCAAATGTGTACTTAATTTTATAATAATTCTTCTTTTAGTATTCATTTTAATTCTTTTTCATACAAAATTATTGAATCATTAATTTTCAACAAAAATTCATAATGATTTTGTGGGCCTAGAGTAATAAAATCAGTTGAATAATTAGAGGGAAAGAAGAGACTCCAAAACAACTAATTGCAAGAATAAATGCCTATTATAAGTCCTATAACCAATGCAATATTATTGTCACATCTCCCATCAGGGACAGAAAGAATAGCACCCGTATCAACCTTGCATAAGATCGATGTTGATGCAGCACTGGATCAAAGAAGAGGTATAATTAGTTTAGGAGTAGTAATCAGAGATGAAGAAGGTAGTCTTATAGCAATGGAAGCTACTCCAATTGAAATGATGTAGAAATGGCAGAAACAAAAGCCATTAGATTTGAACTCCATGTGGCCAAAGTATTGAACTTCCAGCATCTAACAGTAGAGTCAGATGCAGAAAGATATTGTAAGCCTAGTTATGAGAGTGATTAATTCCTTGGAAAAAAGTTAATGGTTAGTCCAAGATATAATGCAATTGATGAGTGAACGAGATCACAATATACTTAAAGACATATATCTAGGACTCAAAAGTTTAGCTCACAGGTTAGCCAAATTAACTCTTAACCTATTCAGATGTAAAATTTTGACTTGATAGTTTTCCAGTCTTTTTGATTGTAATGAAATACATTTTTGAAAAAAAAAAAAAACAAATCAAAAAGGCAGCTTTTATCATTGATGAAGAAATTAAAAATAATTTTTTTAAAAAACAATTGCAAGCAGCTTTTTTGTATACGAGAATGGCATGATTCTTCTTTTTTGCGTGGAGACATAATCAACATCACAAATATTGCATTGTAGGGGGAAAATCTCCAATTTCTGAAGAAATATGATGATGGGCAAAACGGCAGTATGCAACTGCGGCAGCTTTTCTCAATCATATGCTTGTATAAGCAACTGTCAGCAAAAACAAGATTTAAGCTTCAAAATTTCTCCTCTGTTGTGCCCTGCCCACTTGATTTCACCTCAGACCTCAGCCGACAGCCCTCTCCAAAGTCAAAAGCCAAAACCACCCCCATTGCCCATTCTTTCAAATTAGAAACAACTTTCTTTTCTTTTCTTTTTTTAAGAAAAAAAAATACTTTTAACTACTAGTCGGAATCACTGTCCATGCTCTCCATTCCTTTGAGCCCTCTTCGCTTTTGCTGTTTACACCACAAATAAAATATAAAAATATTTCAGTTTCTTTCTGTTATTATTACTATTTCTTTTCAGAAAATAACATAAAGAAAATAACATAATTAAGCATTAGGTAATAGCCGGACCCATGCATAAGCCATGCTATGCACGCCATGTCGTTTTATCAATTAAGTCACTATTATTCGTGTAATCTACGCATAAAATAGATCGCAAATATCAATAATTAAAACAAATAGATGTAATTAACCTCAGTCCTATTCTTTAGTGATTTTAATGGCCGAATACAGCCTTGGAACACAAAACTTGTTTACAGTGAAAATTGAATAAAAATTGTTATGTCAAAGGACTTCTTTTCTTTGTTAATTCCAACATTAGACAAAGGCAGAGTTTGCCACTCACTTCTAATAAAATTGTCACTTTTATAATTTAAATGTTATAATGAAAAAGGAGTTTTTAGCTTTTTAGGCAGAGGTGAGTGAACAGGAAAGCGGAAAGGTGCGGAAAATTATGCGTGAGAGGAGAGAAAATTCACCTTCTTAACACTTTTCTTCTCTCTAACTTCATACCGACTCTTTGTCAAATCAGACAGCCACATCCCTGGAAAACAATACTGCCGAAGCCACCATAACCCACCAACACTTAATTAATATATATTGATATTAATGCTTGCTTATAAACACTCAAAAGAAAAATTAGGTCATATAGATAACGAAAAACCTAAAAAAAGAGAAAGTAAAACCACTCCACCGAAAAAGAAAACAGGAAAAGTAGATGCTTCTTGGCTTTGGGGGTACCTGGAGAGCTCTGTCAATATTCTTGGCTCTTTTCTTGGGTCTATGAGGAAGCTTTGTGCCTTTCATTGCTAGAAAATCATCTTCTTTCTCTTTTCTCGACAAGGCAACATAAATCTTTGGCCATTCAATCACTTCAACGTTACCCTTTTCTCCTCCGATTGAAACTGTATTATTAGTAGTAGTTGTAGTAGCAGCAGCTGCGGCCTCTTGTTCTGAACGAACTCTTGTAGAATCAACATGATTGATGTGATGATCAGCTCTTGTCAAGGATCCTCCATTTACTTTCTCATCTTTTCTCGACCCAGAACCGGGCATCTTCTTGTCGATTTTGTCCGGAGATGGAGGAGATGATTTGCCTGCCGTAGATCTAGAAACAGTCCGCGTGTTACCGCTGCTAGCAACGTTTCTCAAAGGTGAACCATTTACAGCAGCAGCACCAGATCGATCTTCTATGTTCCTGGTCATCATGGCCATCACAATATGTTACAGATGATAGATAATGCTAAGCTATGCTTGGTTTTTCTAGTTTTTTTTCTTCAGTAAAAGTTGAGGGTTTTAGTTTTTGAAGTTCAGATGAAGTTACAAGACAACCTAAAATGAAAGATACCAATTTCATATCTACCTAAAAGCAATAAGCAGAACAATCTTTAAACAAGGGAAATAAGAAAAAATTATATAATTTTTGAGAAAAACTATTCCAAGTTCCACTATAAAAGCAAAAGCAGGGGAAAAAAAATGAAATTTTCAAAGTTAAGGTATCATTTTCAAGATCTGGACAAAAGCATTAATCAAAAGAAGAAAAATGCTCTGTACTCACAAGGGAAATATGACCCATCAAAACAAAACAAAAATACACCAAAAACACACAATATGAAGAAGGAAATATGGACTAAGCAATAGACTTGTTCTTGGATACCAAAGAAGCCAAGATAGCTGAGAGATCATAGATTTGTTCATCTTTAAAAGGGTATAAAAGTAAATTTGTAAATAAAAGTTGGTCTTCAGCTGGATTGGAATTGAATGGAAGGCTAGTGGTAAAATGTGATTACAGAGGATTAGATCCAGAAACCAAGTTGACAAATTCTTTTTCAACAATGAATAAAGAAAAAACAAACGATTAGAAAAATAATAAAAAAATTCAATCTTTCTCCCACACTAAGCAAAGAAAAAACTAAACCAAAAAATGAAAAAAAAAAAACCTCAAATAATAAAATCACAGCTTATAATTTCATCAAAGATTAGAGTTTGAAAAAGTAATCTTTGGCAATAAACCTTCATCAAGTCAAAAATTTTATAAAAAAATGCAAAACTAGGCACCTGTTGTTAATCAATCCAGAATGCTCTTTGCTTCTAAGATTTGAAACTCTACTGGTGGTAGAACTACAATTGGCAGGCTGAGGCACCGGCGGTGGCGGTTGCGGCGGCATAGGGGCAGAGGAAAGCTTATCCATCAACCCAGATCCTCTTCTATGAATCTTGTTCATAGATTGTCTGGCTTGAATTGATGAAGATGATGAAGAATCATCAGTGAGTGAGCGGATCTCTGTTCTTGAAAGCCTTGCTCTCTTCTTCTGGCCCCATTGAAAAAGCACATCGCCTCTGCTTGGACTCATATCAACTCTTTGACTCTGAGGAGCGTTGTTGTTGTCTGAGAGTGAAGGAGAACTGGACAGGGCGCCACCATTAGAGGGATTGTGGTAGTTGTAGTTGTTATCATGGGTTTTTGAAGGGGATCTGAATCTAAAGCCCTTTGCTGCTTCAAAATTGGAATCAAATCCATTGTTTGAAACTGTTTTGCTGCTACTATTGTTGTTGTTTTCACCATCTTTGCATGTTGTTCTCAAGCTGGATTTTTTCCCATTTCTGAAAGGAAGATAATCTGGGCTTACTCTCTGATATCTGCAAAACCAATAACAAAATCAACAACATTCACCAATAAAATCACACTAATTTCAAAGCTACAACTTCAATTTTGTTAGGGGTCAAACAAGAAATTGGCTAAATCACACAAATCAAAATGAGATTTAAGATCTGATGATGAAAAGCATCCAGAAAAGCCAACCACTAAAACAGAAAACATCAAGCATAGATCAATGAGAATCGAGCCAAAAATGGCATCAATCATGAGTTTGAACAGAGTTTTGAGTTTTAGCAAACCCAATCAGCCCACTACATGCAAAGGCTCATACAGCAATGAGCCAACTAACCCAGATAAGAAAGTTAATTCTCTCGTCTCTTGCAATTTTAGACAATCTCTTCCAGCTTTGGCTTTTGTTATACTTAAATTACAAAGTAGTGATTCAAGCTTCGGCTCAAATTAATGATTTTGCTTTCGTTTTTTCAAGAAACAAGACCGGTGATTGAAGAGCCTCATTGACTTGATTAAACTTAAAAGAACCCAGAAGAGAAAAGTAGGGATAAAAAACAGAAAAGAGAAAAAATCAACTGTTGAATCTCATTGTATCATTCTCATCACCCTCAACAAAAGCAGGAACAGGATCCACTAAATCTATAAGGGGGGAAAAACAGAAAAAGGAGCTGATCCCAGAAACAAGAGAAGATCAAAAAGGAATTAAGAATTCTCCAAGGCAACGCAGACCTCATCATGATATTGAAACAAAGGTGCTAGTAAAGCAAATCTTCAATATGAAACAGCGGCGTTCATCATTCTTCTGACAACAGAAGACAGGGCAAGGCAAGGCAAAGACAGAGAGGAGTTGTTGTGATTGATGAAGAAGAAACAGTGAGAAGTAACAATGGAGGAAAACCAGCAATGCCGAGGGCCTGAAGCTGAGGCGATACCATTCTATTAATATAAATATACAAAGAGCTAATAACATTCGAATCCCTAACTTCAATGGTTTCTCAGGGAACGACATAGTTTATCTGTTTGTATCAACTGGGACCAATTCCTACTAAAATGACTGAACTACACCAGATACTGTGAGGGTCAAAATTCATTGTCTGAGGGTACTTTAGTCATTCCAATTTGAGTTCATGATGAGGACCTATTTGTACAAATAGAAATACTATGATTCTTATTTAAGAAAATTAAAATATAGGAACCCGGATATTATTATCCGAATACTAAATAATAGAACAGTAATAAATAGTGCACTTGCTTAAATGATATCCGCGAAGATCTCTTAGGTTTTTTTTTTTTTAATATTGATTTTATATAATTGATGAAATATAAAGTTATAGGACCTCAAATATTATAATTAAAAGATTATTAGGATATAGTAAATTAAGTACACTGACACCTCTCTGACTTTAAATTCTTACCAAAAAAAACAAAGAGCGATAGTCATACTCTAAATTGAATAAGTACAACTTTAAAAAGAGAATATTAACTCTTTTAAAAAAAGAAATTATAAACTTTTTAAAAAAAGATTAACAAACCTCTCAAATGAGAAAAATTCAAACATCTTAAAAAGGAAATTATTTGAGCCTTAACTAAAAGGGTTTATTCTAAAAAACAAAAACTACCAACTATTTTACATAAAAAGGAACGTAGGGAAAAGTAGATAAACAAAGTATTATCATAAATATCCAACGATGATACGATAGGTGCCAACCAAATATCGGCCAAACTTCTAATTTTCACTAGCCAATCTCATACAAAATCAAATCAAAACACATCCAAAACCAAAGCCAAGCAGGAGCTCGGGATTCGAATTATTTCTGCAAATGTCCATCAACAAGAAAATTCAAACATCCTAAGTAGAATCCTAGAGCCTATCGAAGGATGACAACATTCAACGGAGGACTATGAATCAGCGAAACTCATAGGACTCATCTAAGATTAAATTCAAAGAAAGTCGAAAATTGACAGAGTAAGCATTGGGGGGTCTATGATTCGATCGGGGACGAGCAGAGTAAAGAGAACTCGCCAGTGGTCGAGCTTCTCGAACAAAGTAGAGCACAGGCCCAGAACTCACACGGCGACGTTGGATTTTTGGCGATGGGCGAGCAAACACTAAATCATAAACAATCTAACCCACCAATCAAAAAACTACAACAAAACATAAAGAAAAAAAAGATGAAAAGAAAAGGAAATGAACAAAAAAAAAACCCCTCTCCAATGGGGATGAAGAGTAAAAGTGGTGACTATTTTAGTTTTAAGGTTAATGAACTATTTTTGAGTAAGTGCTTATCGTTTTTCACCTGAAGATCTATGAGTTAAAAACCCTTTCTTAATATCATAAAATAAATTAATAAATAGGCTATATAAGTGGCCAGGGATGTTAATGACTTTTTCTTTCTTCATTTATTCCCATACGGATTGGGTTATTTCACCTAATGACCTAACTTATTTGCTTCCAATGAAAATTAATCCTTAAAATTAATAATAATAATGATTTCCTTTTCATGTTCTATATCTAATGAATTTATTAACATTAAGATAGTCTTAAATAGTAAAAAAAAAACAAATATATAAATAATCAAAATTCAATTAGTCTTTAGCTTCTACACAAAATACAAATTTGTTATAAACCTGAACTCGTTTCTTCTTAACATTAATATTAAATTTTTTATGGTTTTTTCCTTTTTTTTTCACTCATTTTAATTTTTTTATTAAAATTGAAAATTCCTCTATTTATTCTCGTAATTGATATTATAATTAGTTAAAATATAAATTTATTTTCTTTTATTTACAAAATTCAACATTTATCAATTACTTATCATCTTTGGGGCAATATTTTTCCACCTCTATGTTAAAGTTGGAGTTAAAGTTGGAGGTTCAAGTTCAACTATCTTTATATGCTAATAGAAATAAATTTCTCTTTGGGTATAGGCACTCGAGCTATATGTGAGTGCATTATGCTTAAGAATAAGATCTAATTTGTCAAATAATAACAATAACCAAATATCTACTTAATAGTTCCATCTATAATTATCGATGTAACCAAAAATTTATTTCAGAAGTTGGCTAAATTTTTTATTGACATTTTAAAATTTGTTTGATATTTTGATAAGGAAAATAAAAGGATAGTAATAAAATAATTGATATAATAATATATTTTGTTCTACGTTATAAATTATATGTCTAATCTAGATTATAAGTCTCAATTTTTTAAATAGTATAATTTTGTCAAATTTTGGGGTCAAATCCTAATATTAAAAGGCCCTCTTTCTTTAAAGAAACTTAATCTAATTAAATGAGAAAACTATTATCCTATATTTCTTGTATTAATGAAAATTATGATATCTCAAATTAAAGAATCATAAATTATATTAATTTTTTTTATAAAGAAGATCTACTAAAATGTTTATAGAAAGGGAGATTCTATGACAGGACCCGACTCGAGATCTTCTACTATAAATTCAAGCGGCCCTGCTAGGCATCTCGACGAAAGTTTCTCAAAATTTAACTGGGTAAGTTGAGAAATTCCGCGAGGCGAACCCCTTTTTGGTTCTTACTACTACTGAGAAAGTCTTGTAATATACATGAAAATGACGTCTTAATTTTTTAAAAAAAAGGGACAGGGTTTTCTTTATTTTTCAGAAAATTCATATAAAACCTGCAAAGAAGTTTCACTTCTATTTCAAACACTTCTCAATACTACCAGTTCGGACCTCCGGTCCTTTTCAAATCAAATCCAATACAACTCAATAGTTTCATTTAAATCACAGAATGAGCATACTCATAAAAAGGCAAAAACGATCATCATAATATCGAAATCTCTTCTGATTAGTTCAAAGCATACACACAAATATACATGCCTACAACTACTATACAGAAAGCAAAGGGTGCTATTTAGCACATTTACATATATAAAAATGATCTTCGGATTTGGCCCACTACTCGGCAATAGGAGAATCAGCAGCTTGCGTACCGAAACTTACACCTAAGAAGTTGTTTAAAAAACATAAAACACAAAACGAGTGAGCTAAAGTACTCAGTGAGTGCAATTACAATTTCAAATAAAATAACATTATGCATAGATAGTACATTCTAAGTACATGCATAAATCGTGCTTCTAAAACCGATGTAAAGCTGTAAAACAGTTTCTAACATCATGTGCTGATGAAATCTTGCCGAGCGAGTTTTATCTACATCTTTGAAAAATAATATCCAAAACTATGTAACACAATAACTACCATGTGCATATAAATGTATAAAATGCTATCGGTAGACCGAAAATTAGTAAAGTCCTCGCTCGGTCATTTTCTTTCTAAACTGAACCAATGGTAACCCTAAAACTCTATACTCACGTGGCGACTCAACTAGCACCGCACAAGTGAGTAGGTCACGGAGCACCTCAACTAGCAGCACCCACAGTGACATCTCAAGACATCTCACTGGCTATGCAGTAGAATTCTACATCATATACATATAGCGAGACAATACCCCGTACACATAGAGCGACTCACATGACTCGACACCCCAACTTCTCAGAGTTAGTGACACGTCCCCCATGACCTGCTCATGTGTACGGAATATACCTGGCGGGTCTAATACAATCACTATCACTATAATCTGAGGGTACCAATGGCCTTTAAAACGGATGCAAAAATTTTAAAACTATTTCTCAACCCGAACATGTAAAAGCATGTCTATAGATATATATCAAGATCATAAATCATGTTTATGCATCGAAAGCTCATAAAACATACATATTCATTATGCGAAAATATAATAAACGAAAAGTAAAAGAAATGGCAGATTTTCACTCACAACCGCTCCACGCTCAATTTCATTCCCGATTTTTGCTCCTGTTACCACTCTCGGTTATCTTTACCTACGTGCCATAAATGACATTTAGAACTAAATCGAATGCTAGAATCTCATTTAACTACTAAACACCCTAATTGGCACACAAAACCTGGATGAATACTACTTTTCAATTTTTATTTACGGAGCCATTTAATCTAATCTAACTCACCATCCGGCGCCCTGAAAATTATTGAACGCCTTATAACTTGGTTGGATATAATTGCCCTTCACCTTTCTAAAATGGACAATTATGTCTCATTTTCTTCATTTTTAGTTTTTCCATCAACCATATACATTCAACATACACAAAGGCGCCATTTACACACAACAACTCAACCAAAACACCACTCAATCCCTAACTTCCATAAAGTGGCAGAATTTCATCATAGGTTCCAACACATTCATTTTCTCAATTTCTTGTTCCAATTACAACTAAATCAAACCAATTTCATTCTAAAGCCCTAATTACAGCCAATTGAAATCTCTACATCAAAATCACCAAAAACCCTAATTCTTACCTTGTCAATTTCTTCAAATTGATGACTCCTTCAAGCTCCACACTAGAATTCAACTCAATCTAAGCCAAGAATACACACAAGAATATCAATTGAAGCATTCTTGAAAGCTCACTTATCAAACTCATAAAACAATGCTTTTTGTACCTCTTTTTCTTGAATTTTCACTAATGGAGACTTCAATTGAGTTTAGGGATTCATATGTAACCTTATTTTAGCTTGATTACACATGAAAAATCATGAAAAAAAAAACTAAAATTTCACTGTAGCAGCACCTTCAACTTTTGCACGAATTTGCTCTCTTTTTGCTCTAAGTGTTGGCTTTTGATCTCTTGAAAACTCTACACACTTTCAACATATATATCGTGCTCCCTTAATTGATCATTTTGCCCTTCAACTTACTCAAAACTTCTAATTTTCCATTAGTTCAAATGGAAGGATTTAATTAGTTTCTTTGTAACTATCTAGTTAGAATAGTCAAAGGAACTAACTAGAATTCCCAACTTGGCAATCCATAAGATTGCTTCTAATTGGTCCATTCCTTAATATATGGATTGTATTTCTCAATAAAGGCTTGTTCCATACATAACTCTTAAATGGAAATTCATGTAGTAAATTAGAATTTCCTTTTCCAAGCCAACAGAGAAAACTTCTAAAAATATTCTAGGGTCGTCCGACGCTCCGACCGCGTGTGAATTACCAAATTGGGTCTAATATCACTCACGTGCACCATAACAAAAATATGTCTAATAGGGTTAAAATCGGGTAACCCTACGGTGCTTTCATTACTCTATACCAAAATCTAGGCGCCAATACTACTAATAGGGATTGGATATTACACTCTACAACAAAGAAGACATGTTCTGAATAAATTCTTCTATCTCACTCTTATTTTCACTCTTAAATTTTTTTATATAGTTAGCTGACTTAGGCGCCGAAGGGTTTTTACCGACAACCCCATCAGCTAGACCGTAATCATTTTCTATTTTGCAATACATAGCTCTATAGATCTATGCAAATAATAACAATGGCACGTTTTGTTTCCTCAAGAATGCAAATTCAACTCGTGGGTTTAGTATTGACCAAATTTTTGAGTTAATAGTTTGGCACTGTTTATATAAATTGCAACAAAAAGTCATATAAACTAAAAATCCTTGATCTCGTCTCAAACTTCTTCAGCTCTCTTAACATCCCAAGGTAACACCAAGATCCCAAGTTATTGCTGCATATATGTTGGCTAAGGCAGCTACCAGAATCCCGAGTTGTCGTTGCATCTGTACTAGTCGAGGCAGCCATCATTACCTCGAGTTATAGCTGCTCTACCTCTACTGGCTGGGGTTGACAGGACCCGACCTGAGATCCTCTACTATAGATCCCAGCGGCCCTATCGGGCACCCCGACAGAAGTTTCTCCGAACCTAACTAGGTATGTTGAGAAATTCCGCGAGGCAAACCCCTTTTCAGTTCTTGTTACTACTAAAAAGGTCTAGTAATATACATGAAAACGACATCTTAATTTTAAAAATAAACGGACAGAGTTTCCCCTGTTTTTTGGAAAATCCATATAAACCTGCAAAGAAATTTCACTTCTAATTCCAACACATCTCAATACTACCAATTTGGACCTCCGGTCCTTTCCAAATCAACTCTAACACAACTCAAAAGTTTTATTTAAATCACAAAATGAGCATACTCATGAAAAGTAAAGATGATCATCAAAATCTCAAAATATTTTATTGTTAGTTTGAAACATACATACAAATATACATGCCTACTACTACTATGCATAAAGTAAAGAGTGTTATTTAGTACATTTATATGTACAAAAATGATCTTCGAATTCGGCCCACTATTCGGCAACAGGATAATCAGCAGCTTGCGTACCGAGACCTGCACATGGGAAAGGGGTTTAAAAATATAAAACATAAAACGGGTGAGCTAAAGTAGCTCAGTGAGTGTAAATGAGATTTCAATTACAAGAACATTATACAAAGATAGCAATTTCTAAAGTACATGCAGAAATTATGCTTCTAAAACGGATGTAAAACTGTAAAACGGTTTCTAATATCATATGCTAATGAAATCTTGCCGAGCGGGTTTTATCTATATCTTTGGAAAACTATATTCAGAATTTGTATAACATAATAACTGCTGTGTGTAAATAAATGCATAAATGCTATCGGTAAATCGAAAACTAGTAAAATCCTCGCTCGGGTATTTTCTTTCTAACCTGTACCAATGGTAACCCTAAAGCTCTATACCCACGCAGCACCCACAGTGACATCTCAAGACATCTCACTGGCTATGCAGCGGAATCCTACATCGCATACATATAGCGAGACAATACCCCATACACATAGAGCGACTCACATGACTCAACTTCCCGGAGTTAGTGACACACCCCCAAGACCTACCCATGTGCACGGGATATACCGACCGGGTCTAATACAATCATCACCACTACAATTTGAGGGTACTAATAGCCTTTGAAACAAATGCAGAATTTTAAAACTGTTTTGCAAATCGATCATGTAAAAGCATGTCTATGAATATATCAAGATCATAAATCATGTTTATACATCGAAAGCTCATAAAACATATATAGTCATTGTGTGAAAATATAATAACCAAAAAGTAAAAGAAATGGCAGATTTCCACTCATAACCGCTCCGCGCTCATTTTCGCTCTCAATTTCTGCTCCCGTTAACGCTCTCGGTTATCTTCACCTATGCGCCATAAATGACATTTAGAACCAAATCGAATACTAGAATCTCATTTAACTACTAAATGCCCTAATCGGCATACAAAGCCCGGATGTAAACTACTTCCCGATTTTAGTTACGGAGCCATAATCGAAACTAACTCACCATCCGGCGCCCTGAAAATTATTGAACACCTTATAACTTGGTTGGACATAATTGCCCTTCACCTTTCCAACATGGACAATTATGTCCCATTTTCTTCATTTTTGATTTTTCCATCAACCATATACATTCAATTCACAATATGCACCATTTACACACAACAATTCAATCAAAACACCACCCAATTCCTAACTTCCCTAAAGTGGCAGAATTTCACCCTAGGTTCCAACACATTTCTTTTCTCAATTTCTTGTTCCAGTTACAACAAAATCATGCCAATTTCATTCTAAAGCCCTAATTACAACCAATTGAAATCTCTACAACAAAATCACCAAAAACTCTAATTCTCACCTTACCAATTTCTTCAAATTGATGACTTCTTCAAGCTCCACACTAGAATTCAACTCAATCTAAGTCAAGAATACACATAAGAACATCAATTAAAGCATTCTTGAAATCTTACTTATCAAACTCATAAAAGATGTTTTTCTTACCTTTTTTTCTTGAATTTTCACTAATAGAGACTTCAATTGAGCTTAGGGATTGGTTTGTAACCTTATTTTGGCTTGATTACACATGAAAAATCATGAAAATAAAACTTGAAAGGTCACTGTAGCAGCCCCCCTTTCCAAGATCGAATTTTCTCTCTTTTGCTCTAAGTGTTTGCTTTTGATCTTCTTCAAAATTCTATACACTTCCAACATATTTATAGTCCTTCCTCAATTTACCATTTTGTCCTTCAACTTTCTCAAAATTACTAATTTGTCATTAGTTAAAAACTAATTATGTAATTAGTTCATTTGTAACTATCTAGTTAGAATAGTTCAAAGAACTTACTAGAACTTCCAACTTGGCAATCCATGAGATTTTTTCTAATTGGTCCATTCTCTAATATATGGATTATGTTTCTCAACAAAGGCTTGTTCCGTACATCACCCTTAAATGAAAATGTATGTAGTAAATTAGAATTTTCTTTTCCAAGCCAATAGAGAAAAATTCTAAAAATATTCTAGGGTCGTCCGGCGGACCGATCGAGTGTGAAATTACCAAATTAAGTCTAATATCTCTCACGTGCACTATAAAGGGAATATTTCTAATAGGGTTAAAATCAAGTAACCCTACAGTGTCTTATTTGTTCTATACCGAAATCTAGGCGCCAATAATACTAATAGGGATTGGATATTACAGAGGTGATTGGTGCTATAGTAGTTAAGCGCAAGTGCACGCTATCGTATCAAGTAATATATGATTTAAAGTCTAGATATTGTTTCCATAGGGACTATGTGATCTAATTCTTTCAATCAATTACTAAAATTATAATTACTTAGCTTTTATTCAGAAAATTTAAAATTTAAAATTTATTTAACTAATCTAATTCATCAATTAAATCAACCTAAACAGTAACAAACAAGAGATAAATTCACCAAAAGATAATAACTTATGGTATAGAGTCATATTTTAGTATTTCATTGGATTTATTAACTACTTTATTAATCCTTTAATATAAATTATTAACTTAGACACTAATCTCATCACAAGCCTATGTCAATGGTCAAGTGATTATGTTAAGTATTCTAACAATCACCTATATGTCTATGGCAATCAAATTAGAATGTAATTCATTAAGATCAAGTCTAAATTATGTCATACATGCCATCTAGGTATATGTTTATCCTACATGAAACTTATAATTGTTACCTTATGATCATGCATCAAACTATCCTAGGCTAAGCATATGAATCCCTTTGTCAAGTTCATTATGATTCCTCAATAATTCAAATTATTAATCAGATATGATGAAAGCATTAAACTCAAGATAGAATGAATCAATTATATATATTAAGATTATAAACTAAGAATCAATGAAATCCAACTACATATTAGGTCCATATAGTCTAACTCTAAAATAACAAGTTTAGCTCATCCCAAAACTAAGAGTATCAAACCAATCTATAAATAATAGCAAGAAAAAATATATAATAATAAGAAAAGAGAAGAAAAACTAATTAAAAAGACATCTTGGGCTGCTTCTTTCTCTTCCTTGGCTTGAATCTTTAATCTTGAACTTGAATCTTAATTTCTTGGCTTTGATCTTTGATTTTTTGTTGTAAATTCTTTCTCTTAGTTTTTAACTTTCTAAAGTCTGGTTTTGGCTCTTAAAAGAGTGCTTTTATAGGTATTAGAAACTCTAGGGGAGAGATCTTTGAATTCAAGTCAAAATAAGGCAGCTGAGATGAAGTGTTACAGGTCGCACGGGTGCCGCAGTACTAAGGGCTTGGTGCTAAGACCTGAAAACAAGACTTCGGGGAGTATCACTGAGCACTGCGGCACTGGGCACCGCCGCCCTAGCTACGTCCTAGTACTTGCATATTTTAAGTGTAACTTTTTCGTTTTACGTATAATTCGCCTCCCGTTTATTTTAATACGTCACATTTTCTGTCATGCATCTATTTATGATAAAAAAACACAATTAAATTGCAAAATATCTATAAATTAAATCAAAATACAAAAGTAGGACTAAATATACTAGTGTAGGTACACCTTTATCACGAGGCAACCATAAAAGCCCTGGAAAATCTTTACTGACCGAGAAAGACCCAAGCATCTTCATTGGCTAACCCCGAGTACCTCACTAACCTGAGTCATTATTAATGCACCCTTACTAACCCAAGCTGCCAATAAATATCCCGTGCTATCAGCCATTATGAGATTATATGTATTTTATTTGAGAAACAAACTCTGCAGTTAGAATCGATCTCACATAATATATGTTAATAGTTACCTTATTATTAACCAAAGATAGAAACTAAAATCTAAGTTCCCCATAAGGACCACTTAGGCTCTTAAGGAGCCTAATCACTTAAGTTCTCACTAAAGACCCCGAGTCGATCACTTAGACTCTCAAGAAGTCCAACCTCAAGCTAGATATTTAGGCTTTTGCCGTGCTTAAGGACATAAGCCTCCCAAGGCAAAACACTTGAGCATATAAGCCTTCTGAGGCCAAACACTTTAAAACTCAAGCTTACCGAGGCCAAACATAATAGCACCCCTCGAGGGCAACCACGTAAGCCATTTTTTGCTAATGTAAGCAAATTTTCGTACTCCATATTGGTTATTAATTACATGCATTCTCTTTTTTTGATCATATGCTCTAGATTTTTAATTGATCAAGGAGCAAAATAAAAAAGAACCTACTCCACTGTAGGTAGAAGAATATCAAGATTTTGTGTTGGGATTCTCGAGCCCTTTCACAAGATAAAATCCAAGATCTTTTGTAAAGGGCTCTAAACCATTTTCATAAGTAGATTAAAGACCTTATATAGAAGATCCCGAACCCTTCCACAAGAAGATTGAAGACCTTATACGAAGGATTCTAAACCTTTTTATAAGAATATTGAAATCTTGTGTAAAAGGCCCCGAGCCCTTTCAACAAGAAAATTGAAGACCTTATACAGAGGGTCATAAATCCTTCCATAAGAATACTGAAAACCTTATGTGGAGGGTCCCAAACCCTTTCCATAAAAAGATTAAGACCTTATACGAAGGGCCCTAAGCCATTTCCATAAGAAGATTGAAGACTTTGTGTAATGTGTCCTAATCCCTTTCACAAGATGATTTAAGACCTTATGCAAAAAGTCTTGAGCTATTCCATAAAAAGATTGAAGATCTTATGAGGAGGACTCCAAGCCCTTCTATTAGAATATTGAAAACCTTGTAAGGAGAGTTCCTAGCCCTTTCACAAGCAAATCGAAAACCTTATGCAAAAAGCCCTAACCCTACCACAAGAAGATTAAAGACCTTGTTCGAAGGGCCCAAGCCCTTCCACAAAAGATCAAAGACCTTATATGAGGGGCCTCAAGCTCTTTCACAAAAAAATTAAAGACCTTGTATAGGGTTCTAAGTTCTTCCACAAGATGATTGAAAACTCTATGTAAGGGGTCCTAAACCTTTTAAAGATCAAAGAACTTATATAGCTAGCCCTAAGCCCTTCCCTAAAAAGATTAAAAAGCTTGTGTAGAGGGCTCTGAGCCCTTCTATAAGAAGATTGAAGACCTTGTGTGAGGTTCTGAGCCCTTTTACAAAATGATTGAAGACTGTGTGCAAGGGTCCTCAACCCTTTTATAATAAGGTTTAAGACCTTAAGCAAAGAGTCCTAAACTGTGCCACAAGTGGAAATTCATCCATTTCCTACCATGTTCAAAACTCAAATCCTTGGGTTATAATAGAAGTGCATGTTATTGATAAACTTAATGCTCACACTATACGAATACCCTAAGATAGACCCAAACCTCAAGGGTAAATCTACCAACCCAAGAACAATAAAGAACATTTCTAGTATCAACAAGTTATATTGAGAACTAAGGGATCCCTATTGCCTTTGAATTTTGTGGTCAAACCCTAATTCTAAATAAGGCCTTCATTTCTTTAAGGAAACCCAATCTAATTATTACCCTAACCTTATGACATTAATGGGAATTATGATCCTTAAATTAAGGAATCATAAATTATGAAATTAATTCAAATCAAATTAATTGACTTCTTAAAGAAGATCTACTATAATGCCTATAAGAAATGAAGCTCTATAACAAGAAAGACAAGTTTTGAATCTCTTCTCTCTCACCCTTAAGATTTTTTATATAGCTAGTTGACTTGAGAATCTGAGAGTTTTCTCTAGCACCCCATCGACCAAACCATAATTGTTGGCGGATCTAAGGCACGTATGGGTGTATGCATGTGCAATTGTGTCTATTGCCTATCACGGCGAAAGCGTATAAATTTTATAATAAACACAATAAATACAATATATTAATCACATTAATATATTTATAGGTTAGAGAACTCACCTCAACGTGTAACGTTATACACGTGTTTTTTCTAGAGTCCTCATAAAGACTAACTCGTGGGCAGTTCTAGTCACCAACTCGGTGGGCTTGGTGAGCTAGAATAGTAGCCCTATTATCAGCACTGAGTTTAACTCTTTAACCTTTAAATGGCCAGTTCTGTGTATTTTTCATTTTCTCTAAAAGAAAATGAAATATAAGTAATTCATAATTACTTCTATTGGCACCATAAAGAAAAATGAAACAATTTCATTTTTCTTACTTATTTATAGTTCTTCTTGGCACCAAGATGGGAAATGAAACAACCCTTTCCATTTCTTCATTTCTCGGCACACAAACACAAAGAAGAAAATGAAACCATTTTTTATTTTATTTTTTTCTTTCTTCTTCTCGGCAGAAATGATGAAATGAAACATTTCGTCATTTCTTTTCCATTTCACCAACGGCACACACTTCACTTCTCTTTTTTTTTTTTTAACTTTCAATCTCTCTTTCACTTTATATATATATAATATATATGTAATAATAATATAAAAATAGTAATGAGTGCCAACTATTTGGCACTAAAATATAATATTAATATATATAATATCTAATAATAAAATAAAATAAAATATAATATAATAATATATTATATAATATAATATAATAATATATTATATAATATAATATAATAATATATTATATAATAAAATAATATAATATAAAAAATATTATATTATTAATAAAAGAGATATTTTGATTCTTTAACAATTAAATAATTAAAGTGTGAAATGACCATTCTGCCTCTTATATATAGTTACCAAGTCTACCTCAAGTGGGTCCCACCAAACCCACACTTGGATAAATTCAATCGAGGATCTATAATGCGCCACGTGTCATTATACCATTAGTAAATAATAATTATTGACTAATTATTGTATCTAACACTTAAATACCGACACGCACGCATTCCCGTGGTATTGTTGAATATTGCTAGATTAAACACTTTACTCTGGCACACTGCCTTAGTGTACAATAAGTACACTCCATATCGCGGGACTCCCTAGGTCCTACGCCCGATTTATCAAATAAAACTATTTTATGAGTCCGTGAGCAATGCCCCACTCACACGTCATGGATATACAAATCAGCTCATTAAACCATTCAAGTTGAGGTTACAACGCATACGTGTAGTCCTTCCGTCATGATATCCTGGATGTGCGGGGATATAGATTATCACCGTCAAATCCCCATGTGCTCATCCATGTCCTATCTCTAGACTTGTATTTCACTGAACAATATACACAAACTCATTTGTTATATTGTTCCACCTTGGCGGAACTCTTTCCTAGGATAATTGCTTGTGGCCACAAGGCTTTTTGAGATACAGTCTCGAAGCATCTGGATATCAAACTCCTTTGTCATATTATTCCACCCTGACGGAACTCTTTCCTGGGATAATTGCTTGTGGCCACAAGACTTTCTGAGATACAGTCTTGAAGAATCTAAACATCAAACTCCCTATGCGAGCTGACAGATCCCATATTTGTACGCACCAGACTCTATAAGCATCGGACCATACCCAGCGACACCCAGCGGTCACACCATAAAAGGTCTGTAACATCCGTGGAACCAAACTATGGTGGATCACTTACAAATCCACCGTGGCACTCAGGTCAAAGAACCACGTATACTACTCAACTCAAGAGGACCCTCCGTTGACGGCTTACATTAGTGTCTATCGGAGGCCTTCGTGAGTCTGTCCCATATCCAGTTCTAACTGGATACTCATATGTCAATACGAGCTCCAAGCTCACAATCGGCTAGGAACGACCATCTATACCCTATAGGTACGACATATGCTGATCTATATAAAAATGTATCCACCGACAGACCCGCATCGGCAGAAATAGATCAGGGACAATAATTTGAGAACATACTTGCGCAACTTGCATTGCTTGGCACCCGATTGCAACTCTTGCAACTATGCAGTTACTAGTATATTCTCAAGTCTATGTTCCATTACAGACAAGGTTCCAACTCTTGGATCTGCTGAGTATTATAACCAGCTAACACTTAGTTATGCTAACATTTAGCAATTATATGTCTTAGCGTGACTAACCATGAACCCTTATCTAAACTCCTTTAGATCTAAACTCTTTTAGATCTATAATGTCTGTAATGTTACATGCATAATACCATATAAATAGGTATTAGTGATTTAATGAGAATGTACATTTGTATAAATACATAAGTATATGTATATTCAGGGATGGCACGTAAGTACTGACCCTAACAATAACTACCTTCTATTTTGCAGCACACAACTCCGTAGATCTACACGAAGAATAGCAATGGCACATTTCGTTTCCCTAAGAATATAAATTCAACTCATAGGTTCAAGATCACCCAGATTTTTAGGTCAACAAGTATATTTTCAAATTTAAATAAAGACTTTGTATTATTAATCATTAAAATTTATAATAGTGTTATATTTTTCAATATTGATCCCAACATTTTCCATCTTAATGTGTCAAATATTTATTGGATAGTTAATTTTTGAAATGTCTAAGATCATTAATTACATCATTTTACCACCTAATAATTATTTAATAGTCATTTAAAATAATAAATATTGTAATCAAAGTTGAAAAGTGTAGTATTACTCCTAATGTTTTATAAATAAATCCCAATAGTCAAGAGATTAATGAGTTGTTAGTATCAAATAAAATATTAAGACTTTCGATTTTCACCATTAAATGCTATAGAACTAACAATTATAGATTTAAATTAAATTTCTTACTTTCATAGTTAGTATAGTAAATACAACTCGAGGCAAGAATATTAAGTAAATACAACTTCTTTAAGGTGAAGTAAATTAGAAATGTTTTTTCACATAAAAAGTACAATAAAAATTTATTTTATCTACTAAATCAATGTGTATCAAATGGTTAAAGAAAAAAACTTTAAGTAACTAGTTTAAAAAGAGAAGCGAAAGACATTATAATTTAATTTTTATGTATAAAGATTTATAAATTTTCCTTTATAAGGAATTGATGAACACTTGAAATTATATATTTAATAAGGGTTTTATATCATTGTTTTACATTACCAGTATCATTAACTTCCCTAACTTAAGCATGTTTATAATATTATACCTAATTAGGTTTTAACTATTTTGTGGTAGATTCAGTAAAATAGGTATAACTTTCTACCTAAGAATCCAATTTGAGTGATTATTGATCCCATAAAGAGCTGACTTAATAAATAAAATATTAATTTAATAAATTTGTAATTCGAGCATTTGGGGGTTAATAAATGGCTTAAAAGAGAACTGATCTGCAGTACAAGTCTAGTCTGGACAGTCTTCAGTATTTAGCCCATAATGGGATAAATATGTATCTAATACGTATGATATAACTCAATTTAAAAAGTTGAGAGACTTATCTATAACTTTGATACTTTGAGTGAAAGATATATCAGAAAACATCAATTTTAAATTGAACAAGCAAATGGATGTATTAATGATAATCAGTACAAATTAATTGCCTTCCTCTTTGACTTTTTTCATCCAAGCGGTTCCCTCCTTATTTGTCTTGTATTGCTCACATTTTTCTATAAATAAGTGGCCTATATATGTCAAAAGTATATAATTAGATAGCTAGATTTTAGTTCAAAATACTTGTCTTTTGTATTATCTCTTTGTAGTATTGTTTCTTTTATTTACTAGTCTAACATTAATGTTATCTCTTCCTTTAATTCTATTATGTTAAAGTAAATTTTATTTTGCTAATGTGAAATGGTGAAACAAGGTAGTGAGATATACTTAAACTCTTATTTTAGAATTTAATGTTACATTATTAAGTTAAGCAAATTTATATATGATATATTTATTTTGTCTTGCAATGTTGATACCATTTCTTATAAAGAGGCAAATCTTGATTTATTATAGACAACCTTTATAGTTGACACAATAAATTTTTGAAACCATTTACAATATTTAACATAGATACTCTTTCTTGTAAAGTAGAAGTCATGATTTATTGTAAACAAATATAAAGATTGACATAATAAATACTTGAACCCATTTACAAGATTTGGTGTATGATAATTAAAATAAATAAATACAAGTTAATATATAAATGATGATAAACTTTAATTGTTATATCTTTCGATTGAAACCTTCTTTGTGTAAGGATTTCAATTGAGTTATAAAGATAGTTGAATATATTCTTATTTCATATGCGAAGAGTGGATCCCCTAACCTTAGCATTCATTTTAATTGGTTATTTGAATTATTATTTGTAAACATCTTATATTACTTTATTTGTCTTTAGATTATTTATAGTTTATAATTTTAATTCCATTTTTTTGTGAATCGATCTAATTCTCACCAGATTATTTATTACTTTGACAATCCTGCAGTTGGGAATAAACTCTTATATTTTGGACGTGTCATGTTTTTTGGCACCGTTGCCAAGGAAGTGAAATTAATTTAGAAAATTTGTTTCATTTTCATAGAAGGCTAAGCCTCCTATCTTGCTTTACTTTAATTATTCTTTCCTTTTTGTACTATGTTTGGTTTTACTTAACCAACTACCTTTGTTTACCAACCTTTTTTTAATCCAAATCTAACATTGATTAATCTAACTTCTAACTATTCCTCTAACTTTTGATTTAATATTTTATTTCATTTTTTCTCTTGTTTGTAATGTTTATTGTATTTGTATTTTGTTTTATTTCTTTGTATGAGTGGCTGGTTTTGAGATCCTAAGTCTCATCATTTGGTAAAAGGTAATTTTGAAACTTCCTTTAATAATTTGTTTGATTCTTCGTTATCTTCTCATTCTTCACCAAATAACACTATGACTGATAATCAAATTGAGGGACTCATAGACCCAAGGAACAATTAGTCTCAACATAATGACCATAACCGACCTAGGACATTTAGAGACTACATGAACCTCACATGAACTGGTGTACTATCTTGTTTAGTTTTTTCTCCTGTTGCAATACATTTTAATTTTAAGTCATGCATTATCCAACTTTTACACACTTTTCATACCTTAAATGCAGAGAACCCTTACCTATATCTAAGAGAATTTGAAGAAGTATGTAACACGTATAATGACCTAAATTATAGTATGAACACAATTCGACTTAAGGTTTTTTTCTTTTTCTTTAAAAGATAAAGGTAAAACATAGTTACAAAACCTTAAACCAGGATCCATTTCTTTATGTGATGAGATGCAATAACAATTTTTGAAAAAAAAAAATTCCTCTCATAGAACAAATTCTTTCAAAAGATAAATTACCATTTTTGCTTAAAAACCAAGAGAGATCTTTTACCAATGTTGGGAAAGGTATAAGGAATTACTTAATATCTGTCCCATCATGGCTTTGAGACTTGGAGATTAGTCTTAAATTTCTCGAGGGTTTAACACCTCAAGTTAGGCAAATGGTAGAAATGATATGTAATAGAACATTTGAGGATAAAAACCCAGAAGAGGCAATGAATTACATAGACTTACTAGTGAAAATGCTCAAAATTGGGACACTGCTGGTACTTGTGAGGCTCCTAGCAAAACTTAAACCACTACATCTAGTAGGGGTATTTACCACCTTAAGGATTATCATGACCTTCAAGCCAAATTAACATCCCTAGCTAGAAAAGTCGAAACCTTAGAAATGAAAAAGAGTGGTCAATTAAAATTTATTCAAGAAATTGTGTGTCACATATATAAAACCCATAATCACTCTATCAATGATTACCTGCATTTATGAAATGTCTCCATGAATACGTCAATGTTCTAAATACATTCAAACAGTCAAACCATAACTCGTATTCATAAAACTATAATCTTAGTTAAAGAAATCACCCAAATTTTAGTTTAAGGAATGATACTCAAGCACAGGCTTTACAACCACCTTTTCAATCACACCAAAAAATTCAAAACCCTCAAGGTTATGCACCATATGTCCCACCTCCTAAGAAAAATCTTGAAGAAACTTTGTACGCATTCATTGAAAAGCCAACATGATTGAAATGATTGTGGAGGATTATATTCAAAAAGCAACTCTTATTGATCCTTTAGAAATTTGTTTAATGAATTCATTTGAATCAAATATGTAATTAAATCCTAAAATCAATAACATATGTTCTTTACTTGACTACGTATAGGTGATCGAAAATAAATGATAGAATTTGAAGTTTGAAGAATTAAGAGAAAATGAGAATAACCAAAATGAAATTCCAAAGTTTGAGTTGAAACCTTTACCTGAAGGGCTGAAATATACATTTCTTGGACAGAAACAAACTTATCCACTGGTAATTTTTTCTACATTCACAAGCAAACAAGAAGGTAAGTTACTTGTGTTAGGGTCAGTATTTACGTGTTATCCCTGAATGTAGATATACTTGTGTATTTATACAAGTGTACATTTTTATTAAATCGTTAATACCTATTAATATGGTACCATGCAATGTAATGTTATAGACATTGTACGATCTGAAGGTGTTCAGATTAGATCTAAATGAGTTTACATAAGGGCTCATAGTTAGCCACGCTGAGAGATATAAATGCTAAATGTTAGTACAACTAAGTGTTAACTAGTTATAATACTCAGTAGATCCAAAAGTTGGAGCCTTGTTTGTAATTGGACATAGACCTGAAAATATACTAGTAACTACATAATTACAAGAGTTATAATCGAGTGCCAGGAAATGCCAGTTGCGCAAGTATGTTCTCGAATAATTATCCCTGATCTATTTCTACCGATGCGGGTCTGTCGGTAGATACTTTAATATAGATCAGCATATGTCATACCTATAGGGTATAGATGGTCGTTCTTAGCCGACCGTGAGCTTGGAGTTCGTATTGACATATGGGTATCCAGTTAGGATTAGATATGGAACAGACTCACGAGGGCCTTTGATAGACACCCTATGTAAGCTGTCAACAGAGGATCCTCTCGAGTTGAGTAGTATATGTGGTCATTTGACTTAAGTGCCACTATAGGCTTGTAAGTGATCCATCATACTTTAGTTCTACGTATGTCATAGACCTTTCATGGTGTGACCGCTGGGTGTAATTTGATGCTTATGGAGTCTGGTGTGTACAGATATGGGATCTATCAGCTCACATAGGGAGTTTTATATCCAGATGCTTTACGATTATATCTCAGAAAGTCTTGTGGCCACAAGCATTAATCCCGGGAAAGAGTTCTGTCAGAGTAGAACAATATAGCAAAGGTGTTTGGACATATTGTTCAGTGAAATACGAGTCTGAAGATAAGACATGGATGAGCACACGGGTATTTGACGGTGATAATCTATATTCCTGCACATCCAGGATATCATGACAGAATGACTATATGTATGTGTTGTAACCTCAACTTGGATGGTTCAACGTGCTGATTTATTTATTCGTGACGTGTGCATGAGGCATTGCTCACGGACTCATGGAATAGTTCTATTTGACGAATCAGGTTTAGGACCTAGGGAGTTCTGCAATATGGAGTGTACTCGTTGTGCGCTGGGGTAGCGTGCTGGATTAAATTGTTTAATCCAGTAATATTTAGCACTACTACAAGAATGCAGACGTATATGTATTTAAGTGTTAAATACAACAATTAGTCGATAATTGTTATGTACTAATTGTATAATGACATGTGACGCATTGTGGACCTTCGGTTGAGTTTACCCATGTGTGGGTTTGGTGGGACCCACTAAGGGGTAGACTCGGTAACTATTCATGAGGGGCAAAATGGTCATTTCACACTTTAATTATTTAATTGTTAAATAATCAAAATATCTCTTATTATATTATATAATATATTTCTATATTATATTATATATTATATTATATTATATTATATATATATAATAATATTATATTTTAGATGCCAAATAATTGGCACCATTAGTATTATTTTATTATTATTATTATATAATATATTATAATAATATTTTAATATATATATATATATTAGATATATATATATACATAAATATATATAAAGAGAGAGAGATGAGGAAAAAAAGGAATTTGGTGTGTTTTTGGCCAATTGGCCGAGAGAAAGAAATGGAGAAAAGAGAGAAAGAAAGAAAGAAATGGAAAAGAAAAGAAGAAGAAGAAGAAAACCGAGAGAACAAGAAAGAAAAAAATAAGGAAAAGGAAAAAATAAAATTGTTTCATTTTTTTTTATGCTTTCATTTGAAGCAATGGTGGATTGCTTCAAATTCTCTATTTCTTATCCTTTTAGAAAAAAAAAGATAAAAAATACACACTGCTATTTTGAGGATTAAGAGTTAATACCGCACTGGATATAGGGCTGTTGTTCAGGCTCACCAAGCCCATCGTATTGGTGACTAGAACTGCCCACGAGTTGGTCTCCATATGAACTCTGAGAAAAAATATGTGTATAACGTTAAATGTTGAGACGAGTTCTCAACCTTACTAATATATTAATGTGATTAATATATTTCATTATTGTGTTTATTGTATATTTTACACTTCCACCGCATATAAATTTGTATTTGATATGTGTTTAGGCAATAGGCATAATAACACATGCATACACCCACGTATAGTAGATCACCAGCAACAATGGTATCAGAGCCATTTAGGACATATATGGGTGTTGTTTGAGTGAATGGATGCAAAAGGCTCAGTGGAAATAGCGCGTTTCAAGTATTGAAACGGGTATGCCTATAGGTGTGTACTGGGCGTTGCAGCGTCAGGGGGCTGGCGCTGCGGTACTGGGGGTTTAACCTCTCAGCGCTGCAGCGATGACATCTAGAGCCGCGGTGGTACTGTTCACTTAAATAGTAGCACATGAACAGTTGTTTTTACTGTTCACAGCTATAGTGTTTTTGAACAGTGTTTCAAAATTAATTTTACATGTGTAGATTTATGAGATGTAGTGATAAAAGTTATCAATCTACATTATAAATCAGGGTTTATGAGATGCAGTGATAAAGAGTTATCGGTCTACATTATAAACCAAAATTAATTTTTCTGTACTGGTACCACAATGAGAGCCCTACTGGTAGGGTTAGTTGTGCTTGCATAGACAAATTAATTAATTGCAAATCGCCCTTCCTAGGAGAATAGAGACCAAAGATACAAAAATCTCTCTTAATCATATTGAAGAATATTATATTATGAGATAATATTTTATTCTGATTCGTCTTGTCAATACGGTGTTAGACGAGTCACATCGACCTTTTCCTAATATTGCTACAGCGTGAAGGACTTGGTCGATTGGGCTTGGACTATACTAGTTAAACATAAGATAATACAAATATATGCAAAAGTATTGCCCAATATTACTACAACGTAAGGGTAGTATCGGTAGCATATATTTGATCATTAACAAGTTAATTTGGAATATACTTACCCAACATTGCTACAACGTGAGTATAAGGTGTATTCAGATCAAGTGGTAAGCATTGCATGAGATGCAATTGACAAGTGTTGTCTACCTGTTGGGTTTACAAAGGCCAATATTACTACGTGGCCCTAGTAAATTTCAATGGGATCTACTTCCTACTGTATAGCTTAAAAGAGTTTAAACTATCGTCTTCCCATTTGAGAGATTACCGGGATTATGTAAAGCAGTGATTGCTATAGCGTAAAGGTAGTATCGGTAGCATATATTTGATCATTAACAAGTTAATTTGGAATACACTTACCCAATATTGCTATAGCGTGAGTATAAGGTCTATTCAGATCAAGTGGTAAGAGTTACAAGAGATGCAATTGACAAGTGTTATCTACCTGTTAGGTTTACAAAGGCCAATATTGCTATAGCGTGAGGCCCGAGTAAATTTCAATGGGATCTACTTCCCATTGTATAGTTTAAAAGAGTTTAAACTATTGTCTTCCCGTTTGAGAGATTACTGGAATTATGTAAAGCAGTGATTGCTATAACGTGAAGGTAGTATCGGTAGCATATATATGATCATTAACAAGTTAATTTGAAATACACTTACTCAATATTGCTACAGCGTGAGTATAAGGTGTATTCAGATCAAGTGGTAAGAGTTGCATGAGATGCAATTGACAAGTGTTGTCTACCTGTTGGGTTTACAAAGGCCAATATTGCTACAGCGTGAGGCTGGAGTAAATTTTAATGGGATTTACTTCTCACTGTATAGTTTAAAAGAGTTTAAACTATCGTTTTTCCATTTGAGAGATTACCGTGATTATGTAAAGCAGTGGGAGGGCGTTTTAAATCAAAAATGTATAATTAGTATATCCATGATTTAAAACATTTTATTAGCGATTTAATAACCATTCTGCTTACATCTCCCGTTAAGCTTGGCATGTCAAGAATAATGGCAACTACGAACTAGTTAGTGTGAATAATTGATGCAGTCCAACTCTACGGTACTATAAATTACTCTGACCGGTGGATGAATCTAAAACATGTTATGGATTCAAAAAAATTTGGATTATTGTTGATCAGAGTTTGCTATAAGGTAATTCTGATAACACCTCTCTAGAGGATTGGAATAGAGGGGGTATGACCCTCTTTATTCAGAGTGCTTCACCTTTTATTCCAAGTATATCTGGTGAGACCAGATATGTAAAGAAAAAAAGATGAGGCGGATACCCAGGATATATCCTCAGAGCCAACATTTATCTAAAAGATCAACAAGAGAGAATGTAGATAGAAAGTGTTTCCACTATAGTAAGTTTAGGTATTGGAAATCTCTCTACCCTTCAAGCCTTAGCATTGTCAGGAAGACTCCCACAGGTTTGTGTTTGATAAACATAGACATATCTAGGGTATATGATGCCAGTTCAAGTTGGGTATGAGATACCGCATATCCCTCTCATATCTGCAATATGTTGCAGGGATTTAGAGAGACTTCAATGCAACAGCTTGTAAAAGTAAAGTTGAGAGTAGAAAATGGTGATTTCTTACAGGTCCAAGATGTTAGGCAACTTGACTTACTTCTTGTATGCAATACAATAGTTGTATTGGATAATTAGTATAATGTTTTATTAGCTGAATTTTAGTTAATAAATAGACATTATATAAAATTAGAAATGTCAATAGATCGGAATCCTTAAATGATACGAAGCTGTGGTATATGATTTTTGGTCATATAGGCGTAAGATGCTTATTCGTCTGGTTAAAGATGATTAGATTTCTAATTTGATCATACAGAATTAACCAATTTATAAATAATGTATTCAAGGAGATGCCCAAATTAACCAAAATGTATGTCACATCCCTTCGATTAGATCGAGAAAGTGAGTATATTAACAACAAATTTTTCTGTTTGTTTAGGAAAGAATGAGATTCTCATTCACTATAGTCCTCCGGGTATTCCTCAACATAATGATGTTTAGAAAATGAGGAATTAGACTTTATTAGATATAGTTCAATTGATAAGAGTGTTAACGATCTATATCTGTGAGTATCTGCTCTAAAGACAACTGCATATTAAATAGAGTTCCATCAAAAGCTATTCCTTCTATTCTGTATGAGATACATAAAGGAAAGAAGTTGTATCTTAAATTAATTAAGACTTGAAATTATCTTGCTTATATAAGAGTTACGCAATAGGGTATCTTGTTTTTGTAAGTGTTACTTAGCAGGATAAACAACATCCAAGAGGTACATGTATAGGTTCATTGTGTATCCTATGAATCCAATAGGATACTAGTTCTATGATTTAGATAAGCAAAGTATGTTTGTTTCTCGGTAGACCACTATTCTAGAGGAAGAGTTTCTCATTGATCATGAAAATCATAGAAAGATTGAACTTGGTGAAGTCAATCTAGAAATCAATGAACCAATGATGAGAATTGAGGCTCAATTAAGCAGTGACCTTTTAGCACACTTTCCCAATGGGTCAGAAAGGATGTCTGAGTCACCTATTAGGTATGGTTGATGCATGAAGGTGAACTTGAAGTTTCTTGGTAGAAGAAAATTATTCTTGACCTACAGGGAGTCGATGTTAGACATCGATTCAGGAAACGACAAGATTCCAAGTAAATAAAATTGACTCTATGCATCAAAATCAAGTTTGGGACTTAGTAAAACTACCCGTGAGAATTAGTCTCATTGATTGTAAAGGGTTTACAAAGAGGTAGTGGGAGCTAGAAGAAAGGTAGAGACCTTTTAGGCTCTGTATTGGTTTTAGAAAGATAATCCTCAGTGATCTGGGATCAATTAAAAGGAAACATTTCAACTAATATTGATGTTAAAGTCTATTAGAATGTTATTGACTCTTGTAGTATATTATGACTTTGAGTTTTGGCAGATGGATAATAAAGATGACATTCCAAAATGGATTTCTCGAGTAAGAGATATTCATGGAATAGCCTGAAGGTTTTACGTTCAGCAAGACTTCTGGTCGAGGGTGCAAGAAAGGTCAGTGAGAGCATGATAGTCTTCCTGATGCTCTTTGTTGATAACATACTAGTCCTTAGAATGATGACAGTATGTTATAATCGGTCAGAAGAGACTCGTAAGAATTTCTCCATAAAGAATTTAGAAGAGGCTTCCTTTATAATAGGTATAAAGCTTTATAGAGATAGAGCTAGGAAGTTGATAAGACTCTCCCAAATTATTTTACATCAATAGCGTCTAAGAAAGGTATGGTTTATTAACTATGAGATAGTTAACGTATCTTATAGACTTGGTGTTCATCTTTCGATGAGAATGTATCTTAAAATGTAAGATGAAAAAGTTAGAGTGTCTAACACACCAGATATATCAGCTCCTCAGAGTTTGATGTACACTATGATGTATTTAAGACCTGAGATCAGTTTGGCTGTAAGAGTTACGAGCGGGTTTCAGTCTGAATTAAGTGACCACCATTTAATGATAGTCAAATATATCCTAAGGTACCTTGAGGGTATAAAGGATAAGTTTCTCAAATATGGAGGAAGTGACTTACAAATGAGAAAATGCACGGAGTCAGACTTTTAGTTTGACCTAGATGATATAGAGTTTACATCTAGGAATGTGCTTATTCTCAATAGTACTAAGCAAGTTAGAAGGTAGAGACCTTCTAGGCTAGAAGGTACAGAGCCTAGAAGGTAGAGACCTTCTAGAAGGTACAGAGCCTAGAAGGTAGAGACCTTCTAGAAGGTAGAGACCTTCTAGAAGGTAGAGACCTTCTAGGCTCTGTATTGGTTCTAGAAAGATAATCCTCAGTGATCTGGGATCAATTAAAAGGAAACAATTAAACCAATATTGATGTTAAAGTCTATTAGAATGTTATTGACTCTTGTAGTATATTATGACTTTGAGTTTTGGCAGATGGATAATAAAGACGACATTCCAAAAATGGATTTCTCGAGTAAGAGATATTCATGGAATAGCCTGAAGGTTTTACGTTCAGCAAGACTTCTGGTCGAGGGTGCAAGAAAGGTCAGTGAGAGCATGATAGTCTTCCTGATGCTCTTTGTTGATAACATACTAGTCCTTAGAATGATGACAGTATGTTATAATCGGTCAGAAGAGACTCGTAAGAATTTCTCCATAAAGAATTTAAAAGAGGCTTCCTTTATAATAGGTATAAAGCTTTATAGAGATAGAGCTAAGAAGTTGATAAGACTCTCCCAAATTATTTTACATCAATAGCATCTAAGAAAGGTATGGTTTATTAACTATGAGATAGTTAACGTATCTTATAGACTTGGTGTTCATCTTTCGATGAGAATGTATCTTAAAATGTAAGATGAAAAAGTTAGAGTGTCTAACACACCAGATATATCAGCTCCTCAGAGTTTGATGTACACTATGATGTATTTAAGACCTGAGATCAGTTTGGCTGTAAGAGTTACGAGCGGGTTTCAGTCTGAATCAAGTGACCACCATTTAATGATAGTCAAACGTATCCTAAGGTACCTTGAGGGTATAAAGGATAAGTTTCTCAAATATGGAGGAAGTGACTTACAAATGAGAAAATGCACGGAGTCAGACTTTTAGTTTGACCTAGATGATATAGAGTTTACATCTAGGAATGTGCTTATTCTCAATAGTACTAAGCAAGTTAGAAGGTACAGAGCCTAGAAGGTAGAGACCTTCTAAGCTCTGTATTGGTTCTAGAAAGATAATCCTCAGTGATCTGGGATCAATTAAAAGGAAACAATTCAACCAATATTGATGTTAAAGTCTATTAGAATGTTATTAACTCTTATAGTATATTATGACTTTGAGTTTTGGCGGATGGATAATAAAGACGACATTTCAGAATAGATTTCTCGAGTAAGAGATATTCATGGAATAGCCTGAAAGTTTTACGTTCAGCAAGACTTCTGGTCGAGGGTGCAAGAAAGGTCAGTGAGAGCATGATAGTCTTCCTGATGCTCTTTGTTGATAACATACTAGTCTTTAGAATGATGATAGTATATTATAATCGGTCAGAAGAGACTCGTAAGAATTTCTCCATAAAGAATTTAAGAGAGGCTTTCTTTATAATAGGTGTAAAGCTTTATAGAGATAGAGTTAGGAAGTTGATAAGACTCTCCCAAATCATTTTACATCAATAGCGTCTAAGAAAGGTATGGTTTATTAACTATGAGGTAGTTAACGTATCTTATAGACTTGGTGTTCATCTTTCGATGAGAATGTATCTTAAAATGTAAGATGAAAAAGTTAGAGTGTCTAACACACCAGATATATCAGCTCCTCGGAGTTTGATGTACACTATGATGTATTTAAGACCTGAGATCAGTTTTGCTGTAAGAGTTACGAGCGGGTTTCAGTCTAAATCAAGTGACCACCATTTAATGATAGTCAAACATATCCTAAGGTACCTTGAGGTTACAAAGGATAATTTCTCAAATATGGAGGAAGTGACTTACAAATGAGAAAATGCACGGAGTCAGACTTTTAGTTTAACCTAGATGATATAGAGTCTACATCTAGGAATGTGCTCATTCTCAATAGTACTAAGCAAGTTAGAATTACACAAAAATGGGATTAACTGCTAATTTAGATTGGCACAGCAAAAGTCGCAGTAAGGATTTGCAGGTTTATCATTGGCCTTGGAAGAGTTCCAAGACAAATGGATCCTATCCCATAGTTTTGCGACAAAACAATGCCGTTGTACAAGCCGAAGTGCCAAGAGAACACCAATACTCTAATTATATTGAAAGGAGACTTACATGATTATAGGGATTTTGGCTTAGGGAGATGTGATTATTTGTAGAATTATTCCATAAATAATTTAGCGAACCCACTTTCTACGTCCATGACTCTTAAAGTGTTTATGAAACACATAGAGTCGATGTGCATGAGATGCTATCAGGAAGGCACTAGAGCAACTGGGCGATTGTTAGGGTCGGTGCTTACGTCTTATCCCTGAATGTACATATACTTGTGTATTTATACAAATGTACATTCCCATTAAATCATTAATACCTATTAATATGGTACCATGCAATGTAACATTATAGACATTGTACGATTTGAAGGTATTCAGATCAAATCTAAAGGAGTTTAGATAAAGGCTTATAGTTAGCCATACTGAGAGATATAAATGCTAAATGTTAGTATAACTAAGTGTCAGTTGGTTATAATACTCAGCAGATCTAAGAGTTGGAGCTTTATTTGTAATGGGACATAGACCTGAGAATATACTAGTAACTGCATAGTTGTAAGAATTGCAATTGGGTGCCAGGAAATGCCAGTTGTGCAAGTATGTTCTCGAATAATTGTCCTTAATCTATTTCTATTGATGAGGGTCTGTCGGTGGATACTTTAATATAGATCAGCATATGTCGTACCTATAAGGTATAGATGGTCGTTCCTAGCCGACCGTGAGCTTGGAGCTCGTATTGATATATGGGTATCCAGTTAAGACTGGATATAGGACAGACTCA
Organism: Ailanthus altissimus; assembly: GCA_946807835.1. Lineage (NCBI taxonomy): Eukaryota > Viridiplantae > Streptophyta > Magnoliopsida > Sapindales > Simaroubaceae > Ailanthus > Ailanthus altissimus. The sequence continues at coordinate 7,747,502 of OX327690.1, read as the reverse complement.
CGAGGGCCTCCGATAGACACCCTATATAAGTCATCAACGGAGGGTCCTCTTGAGTTAAGTAGTATACGTGGTCCTTTAACTTGAATGCTACTGTAGGCTTGTAAGTGATCCATTATATTTTGGTTCCACGCGCGTTATAGACCTTTAATGGTGTGACCACTGAGTGTCACTGGTATGGTCCGATGCTTATAGAGTCCGGTGTGTACATATATGGGATCTATCAGCTCGCATAGGGAGTTTGATATCCAGATGCTTCGAGACTGTATCTCAAAAAGTCTTGTGGCCACAAGCATTAATCCCGGGAAAGAGTTCCATCAGGGTAGAATAATATGGCAAAGGCGTTTGCATATGTTGTTCAGTGAAATACGAGTCTGGAGATAAGATATGGATGAGCACAAGGGGATTTGATGGTGATGATCTATATCCCTGCACATCTAGGATATCATAATGGAAGGACTATACGCATGCATTGTAACCTAAACTTGTATGGTTCAACGCGCTGATTTGTTTATTCGTGACGTGTGCGTAGGGCATTGCTCACGGACTCATAGAATAGTTCTATTTGATGAATCAAGCGTAGGACTTAGGGAGTCCCGCGATATGGAGTGTATTCGTTGTGCACTGAGGCAGCGTGCTGGATTAAATTATTTAATCCAGTAATATTCAACACTACTATGGGAATGCGTGCGTGTCTGTATTTAAGTGTTAAATACAACAATTAGTCAATAATTATTATATACTAATTGTATAATGACACGTGGCGCATTGTGGACATCGGTTGAGTTTACCCAAAAGTGGGTTTGGTGGGACCCACTAGGGGGTAGACTCAATAACTATTTATAGAGGCAAAACGGTCATTTCACACTTTGATTATTTAAATTTTAAATAATCAAAATATCTCTCTTATTATATTATATAATATATTTTTATATTATATTATATTATATGATATTATATATATAATAATATTTTAATATATATATATATATAAATATTAGATATATATAAAGAGAGAGAGATGAGAAAAAAAAGTAATTTAGTGTGTTTTTGGCCATTTGGCCGAGAGAAAGAAATGGAGAAAAGAGAAAGAAAGAAAGAAATGGAGAAAAGAAGAAGAAAATCGAGAGAAGAAGAAAGAAAAGGGAAAGGGAAAAATAAAATTGTTTCATTTTTCTTTATGCTTCTATTTGAAGCAATCGTGGATTACTTCAAATTCTCCATTTCTTATCATTTTAGAGAAAATGATTAAAAATACACACCAACTATTTTGGGGATTAAGAGTTAATCCCGTGCTGGATATAGGGTTGCTGTTCTAGCTCACTAAGCCCACCGTATTGGTGACTAGAATTGCCCACGAGCTGGTCTCCATACGGACTCCAAAAAAAAAATGTGTATAACGTTACACGTTGAGGTGAGTTCTCAACCTTAGTAATATATTAATGTTATTAATATATTTGATTATTGTGTTTATTATATATTTTACGCTTCCGCCACATATAAAATCGTATTTGATACGTATTTAGGTAATAGGCATAATAACACATGCATACACTCACGTATACTAGATCCTCGGCAACAACTTGAAGTATTGAAAATGCATAAAAATAGAATTTAGTAGAATTTAAAAGACATAAAAATCATTAATCCTTTGATTTGCAAACATAAAATACACCTAGAGGATAATGCCAAAACTTTCTAACAACCCCAAAGGAGATTAAAATCATATATGAAAGAGGTAGTGAGAGTTGAAGTTCTTAAATTACGTAAAGTAGGAATCATCTACCTTATCTTAGATAGTAAGTGGACAAGTCATGCTTCGGTAGTACCAAAACAATCTAGAATCACAGTCATTGAAAATGACAAAGATGAGTTAATATTAACTTGAGTCTTATCTAGTTGGAGAATGTGCATAGATTATAAAAGGTTCAACTCTACGACTAGAAAAGATTATTTTTCTTTACCATTCCTTGACTAAATTTTAGAAAGAGTAACGGAACATCTCTACTATTGATTTCTAGACTATTATTCTGGCAAATATCAAATCCTCATAGCACTAGAGGACCAAAAAAATACTACCTTTGCATTTCCTTTTGGAACATTTGCTTTTAAAAGGATACCCTTTGGACTTTGTAATACCACATAAATATTTCAAATATATATGTTAAGTACTTTTAGTGACATTGTTGAGCATTATTTAGAAGTTTTCAAGGATAATTTAATTGTGTTTGAAATTCTTTTAATAATTGTCTTGAAAACTTAGGAAAGGTCTTAAAAAGATGGGAAACAAAGAGTCTTTTATTGAATTGAAAAAATGTCATTGCATTGTTACTTTTGAAATTATTTTAGGACATATAGTGTCTTTTAAAAGAATTAAAGTGGATAAGGAAAAAATTGAACTTATTGCCCATTTGCAGTCACAAAAAATAGTCAGAGAAGTTCGCTTCTTTTTAGTACCTCCTAAATTTTATAGGAGATTCATAAAAAAAATTAGTATTATATTTAGACCTCTTTGTAACCTCTTAGTAAAAGATGTATCATTTTAGCAGACTCAAGAGTGCAAAAATTTGTTTGAAAAATTATTTAGCATCTTAACATCTACTTTTATCATACAATCTTCTGGATGGTCTTTACCTTTTGAGCTTATATGTGATGCCAGTGACTATATTGTTGGTGTTGTATTGGGACAAACAAAGGAAGGTAAATGGTATATAATTTATCACACAAGTAGAAATTTAAACAGTACACAAATGAATTACACAACAACTAAAAAAAATTACTTGCTATAATATTTGCATTAAATCAATTTCGTTCTTACTTAATTGGTTCTTCAACTGTTGTGTTTACTGACCATACTGTTGTAAGGTATTTAATGTCAAACCAGGATGCAAAACTAAGACTGATTCGATGGATTCTGTTGATTCAAGAATTTAACATTACTATCAAGGATATTGTTGGTGTTGTATTGGGACAAACAAAGGAAGGTAAATGGTATATAATTTATCACACAAGTAGAAATTTAAACAGTACACAAATGAATTACACAACAACTAAAAAAAATTACTTGCTATAATATTTGCATTAAATCAATTTCGTTCTTACTTAATTGGTTCTTCAACTGTTGTATTTACTGACCATACTGTTGTAAGGTATTTAATGTCAAACTAGGATGCAAAACTAAGACTGATTCGATGGATTCTGTTGATTCAAGAATTTAACATTACTATCAAGGATATTGTTGGTGTTGTATTGGGACAAACAAAGGAAGGTAAATGGTATATAATTTATCACACAAGTAGAAATTTAAACAGTACACAAATGAATTACACAACAACTAAAAAAAATTACTTGCTATAATATTTGCATTAAATCAATTTCGTTCTTACTTAATTGGTTCTTCAACTGTTGTGTTTACTGACCATACTATTGTAAGGTATTTAATGTCAAACCAGGATGCAAAACTAAGACTGATTCGATGGATTCTGTTGATTCAAGAATTTAACATTACTATCAAGGATAAGTAGGGAGCTGAGAATGTTGTTGCAGATCACCTATCAAGACTTATACCGGATTCATCAATAGAAACAACACCCATTAATGACTCTTTTCTCGATGAATTTTTATTTTCCACTATCACAATGCCTTGACATGCTAATATTTTTAATTTTCTTGTGACATGAGAAATGCCACCTCAATGGAATGCACAAGACAAAAAAAAAATTTCTAACTGAGGTGAGAAAGTTTTATTGGGATGATCTAATAAGTATTCATCAAGTCTAATATTTTCATCTTCCAAACTTAATATTTGTTCGTAAAAATTAAAGATTATTTGGATTTTGATGTATTTTATTATTATTTTTGTAGGTTTGGAGTCAATGGAGTTTCAAATAAGGTCAAAACTCTAATGAAAATAAGCCAAAAAATTAAATTGCTATAGTACATGCTACAGTGAATTAAAATAATAACGAGCTACAGTAATACATTACCAAAACAGTGTCTCAATGCTATAGGGACCAGGACTCAGCGCCATGGCGGTAAATAGTGCTGGGTGAATAGTAACCCATGGACATCATTTGCTAAATACTCGTGAATAATAATTTGAAGACAAAAATCTATAAATAGAATGCCAAAAATCCTAATTGAAGAGAAAGAGGAAACAGAGACAAAAACTTAGAGAAGAATTCACAACACAAGATCAAAGATCAAAGCCAAAGATTGAAGAACTAAGATCAAGATTCAAGCTTCAAATCAAGATTGAGCAAGAATTACATCAAAGAGTCACTTTAATTAGTTTTTCTTCTCTTTCTTTATCATTATATTCTTGTTCTTGTTGATCTTTATGAATTGGTTTGATACTTTTGGTTTTGTGATGAGCTAAATTGTTCATCTAGGGGTTAGACTATGTAAACCTAGTATAGATTTGGATTGTGTTAATTTTTAATTTATGAACTTGATACATTCAATTGATTTATTCTATCTTGTGTTTAATGCTTTCATTATACCTTATCAATATTTTGAATGATTGAGGAACTATGATGAACTCGACAGAGGGATTCATGTGTTTAGCCTAGGATAGTTTGATGCATGATCATAGGGTAACAACTATGAGCTCTATCTAGGATAGATATATACCTAGGTGGCATGTATGGTCTAATTTAGACTTGATCTTAATGAATTACATTCTAATTTGATTATCATACACATATGGGTGATTGTTAGAATGTGTAATATAGTCACTTGACTATTGACAGAGGCTTGTGATGAGATTAATGTTTAAGCCAATCAATTAGTATTAAAGGATTAACTAAGTAGCTAATGAGTCTAATGAAATACTAGGGGACGAGACAAAACTCTAGATTATCTTTATTTGTGAATTCTATTCTTTGCTTTTGTTTAGTTAATTAAGAGAATTAGATTAGTTAAATAAATTCTAGATTTTAGTTTTCTGAATAAAAGTTAAGTAGGTATAATTTTAGTACTTGATTTATAGAATTAGATCGCATAGTACCTGTAGGATCAATACTTGGACTAAAATCCTATATTACTTGATACGATAGCGTGCACTTGTGCTTAGCTAGTAAAGCATCAATCACGATCCTTATCTTTTTAAATATTATCCTGACCAAATATTTCAAAGATGCACACCGACAATGAGGTAAGTAGAGTTATTAAATTTTGTCATCCAAAAAACATTTTGCATCATAGAAAATAGCTGCAAAAATCTTACAGTGTGAATTTTATTAGCTCACTTTGTTTACAGATACATATGCATTTTGTGAAACGTGAAAACATTGTCAAAAATTAGAATCTATTTTAAAATGAAACATAATGTTTTTGAACTCTATTCTTGTTATTAAAATCTTTGATTGTTGAGGAATAGATTTTATGGGACCATTTTCACTCTCATTTGGATTTATGTATCTTTTAGTGGTGGTAGAATATGTCTCAAAATGGATTGAGATTATTCCACGTTGAAACAATGACCATACAATTATGAAATTTTTGAAGGAAAAAATTTTCAATCAATTTAGAATTCATTGAGCCATTATAAGTGATGGTTATTAATGGAAAAATATTAATAAAAAAAGCTGGTATGATGCAAACACTTTATATAAAAAAACGCTATTTGAAATATTGATGAAAAAATATATTATTACTCACAAAGTTGCCACCCTGTCACTATCAAATAAGTAGACAAGTTAAACTAGCTAATGAGGGAATTACATTTTTTTTTTTTGAAAAAACTATAAACTCAAATAGTAAAAAATGGTCTTTAAGATTTAATTATGCATTTTAGGCTTATAGAACTACTTTTAAAACTTCATTGAGTATGTATCTTTATAGGTTAGTTGAGAGGAAACCTTGCACTTACTTGTGGAACTTAAGCATAAAGCCTACAGGGCTATTAAAACCTTGATTTTGCTGGACATAAATAAATATTAGTTAATATATAAATGGTGATGAAATTTAATTGTTATATATTTTGGTTGGAACCTCTTTCGTGTGAGGATTCCAATTGAGTTATAAAAAGAGTTGAATATATTCTTATTTCATATGCTGAGAGTGGATCCCTCTAACTTTAGCTTTTATTTTAATTGGTTCATTGAATTAATATTTACAAACATCTTATATTGCATTAATTATCTTTAAAGTATTTATAGTTTGTTTTTTGAAAGAATTTGTTCTATGGGAAGGAAAATTGTTTTTGTAGGAATTGTTATTACATCTCATCCCATAAAGAAATAAATCCTGACTTAAAGTTTTCTAACCATGTTTTAGCTTTATCTTTTAAAGATAAAGGGAAAAACTTAAGTCAAATTATGTTCATGCTACAATTTTTGTCATTATACATGTTACACAGCTCTTTAAATTCTCATAGATGTAGACAAGGATTCTCTGCATCTAAGCTATGAAAAGTGGATAAAAGCTGGATAATGCACCCACTTGATTATTTAATTTAAAATTTATATGATCCGAATTAACTATCACTCAAAATATCAAAGGTGTAGATAAGTTTCTTATCTTTCCAAATTAAGTTGTCTCATATGTATTAGATACGTATTTCTCTAGTTATGAGCAAAATACTGATAACTATTCGGACTGGGCCTGTACTACAAATTAATTCTATTCTAAGCCATTTTCACCCTCTAAATGCTCGAATTTCAAATGCCTTGTGAAATAAAATATGTTAGCCCATTAAGTCAGATCTTCATGGGATCAAGAATCACTCTAATTAGTTTCTTAGGTAAGAAGTTATGCCCATTTTACCAAACCTACCACAAAACCGTTAAAAGCTAATTAGGTACAATATTCTGGACGGGTTATTTATTAGTTCAAATTTCGCTACAAAGATTTTATTTCCTCCAGATGCAACAAATTTTAATTAAAGCCAAGCATTATACAACTTTTTTTCACTTTTCATGGTTTAAATGCAGAGAACCCTTATCTACATTTAAGAGAATTTGAAGAAGTGTGTAACACATATAATGACCAAAATTGTAGCATGAACACAATTTGACTTAAACTTTTCCCTTTTTCTTTAAAAGATAAAGCTAAAACATGGCTACAATACCTTAGGCCAGGATCCATTTCTTTATAGGATGAGATACAACAACAATTCCTGAAATTTATTTTGCCTTCCCATAAAACAAATTCTTTCAAAAGACAAATTACCACTTTTACCCAAAAACTAAGAGAGACCTTTTACCAATGTTAGGAAAGGTATAGAGAATTACTTAATACCTGTCCCTATCATGGCTTTGAAACATGGAGATTATTCTCAAATTTCTATGAGGTCTTAACACCCCAAGTTTAGTAAATGGTAGAAATGATGTGTAATGGAACATTTGAGAAAGACCCAGAATATGAAATGAACTATCTAGACTTACTAGCAAAAAATGCTTAAAATTGGGATATTACTGGTACCTGTGAGGCACCTAACAAAAATCAAATGACTACATCTAGTGGAGGTATTTATTATCTTAGGGAAGACCATGACCTTCAAGCCAAATTAGAATCCCTAGCTAGAAAAGTCGAAACTTTAGAAATGAAAATGAGTGGTCAATTAAAATCTGTTTAAGAAATTGTGTGTCACATTTGTGAAATCCATTATCACTCTATCAATGATTTCCCAACTTTTTTTGCATTTAGGGAATGTCTCCATAAACAAGCCAATGTTCTAAACACGTTCAAGCGGTTAAACAATAACCCATATTCACAAGACTACAATCCTGGATGAAGAAATCACCTGAATTTTAGTTAAGGAATGACACTCAAGCACAGGTTTCACAACCACCTTTCCAACCACACCAAAATTTTTAAAACCATCAGGTTATGCACCATATGTCCCATCTCCTAAGAAAAATCTTGAAGAAACTTGGCATGCATTCATTGAAAAACAAGAGTCTATTAATTCTCAAAATGTTCAAACATTTGCTGATTTGAAAGATACTCTTGCTAAATTTGCATCCGCACTGAACATTTATGAGAAAGGAAAATTTTCTTCTCAACCACAACCAAACCCCAAGGGACAACATAACTCAAATGCATATAGTTCAGAAAGCCAACACATGGATCAAGTTAAGGAGGTTATCACTCTTCGGAATGGTAAAATTGTTGAAAAACACATTTCTGAACCTCATGAGAATAATGAATCAATCTCTAAGGGTAAGAAAAGTGTTGAACCTACACCTAATGAAGAAAACACCAAACCTTCACCTCCATCCCCATATTCTCATGCATTACATAATACTAAGAAGATAAATCACAATCCTAAAATTTTTTAAATCTTCAAACAGGTAAAAGTTTTGGATGCTATTAAACAGGTTCCCTCTTATGCAAAATTTTTAAATGATTTATGCACAGTTAAAAGAAAACTGAATGTGAAAAAGAAAGTATTTTTAGCTGAACAAGTAAGTGCCATTCTTCATAACAATAATGCTTTGAAATATAAAGATCTTAGTTGTCCTACAATTTCATGTATTATTGGAAGTCATAAAATCGAACAAGCCTTACTTTGATCTTGGTGCTAGTATGAATTTACTACCGTATTCAGTTTATTAGTAGCTCAATCTCGGTGAGTTAAAATCAACTTTTGTAACTCTTTTGCTTGCCAATAGATCAATAAAAGTACCAAAAGGGACAGTGAAAGTGATTTTAGTTTAAGTTGATAAATTTATATATCCTGTAGATTTTATTGTCTTGGATACAGAACTTATTAAAGGATGTAATCCGATACCTGTTATTTTGTGTTGTTTATATTTAGCAACTTCTAATGCTTTGATTAATCGCGAAAATGAACTAATGAAGCTTTCATTTGGAAACATGACACTTAACCTTAATGTTTTTAATATGTGTAAGCAAACACATGAAGGGGAAGATGAAAGTGAAGAAGGCGACATGATTAAAACGATTGTGGAGGATCATATTCAAAAATAGAGTTCTACCGATCCCTTAGAAATATGTTTAATAAATTCATTTGAGTCAAATATACAATTAGATCCTGAAATCTCTGACATATATTCTTTACTTGACTGTGCATAAGTGATTGAAAATAAAGGATGGAAACCAAAGTTTGAAGAATTATAAGAAAATGAGGATAAACAAAATGAAATTTTAAAGTTGGAGTTGAAACCTTTGCCTAAAGGACTGAAATATTCATTTCTTGGAGAGAAACAAATTTACCCGGTGGTAATCTCTTCTACACTCACAAGTAAACAAAAAGGTAAGTTAATTGAATTATTAAAATTGCATAAAAATGCAATTGGGTCAACTTTAAAAGACATAAATAGCATTAATCCTTTGATGTGCACACATAGAATACATCTAGAAGATAATGCCAAAACTTTCCAACAACCTCAAAAGAGATTAAATCCACATATAAAAGAGGTGGCTCTGTACTGCAGATTAATTCTGTTCTAGACCATTTTCACCCTTTAAACGCTCGAATTTCAAATGCCTTATAAAATACAATATGTTAGTCCATTGAGTCAGCTCTTCACAAGATTAAGAATCGCTCTAATTTGTTTCTTAAGTAAAAAGTTATATTCATTTTACTAAACCTACCATAAAATAGTTAAAAGCTAATTACGTACAATATTATAAACATACTTAAGTTAAGGGGGATAAAGACACTAGTAATACAAAACAATGATATAAAACCCTTATTAAATATGTAATTTCAAGTGTTCATCACACCTCCCTCAACTAGCTTATTTCTAGTCCTTAGCAATTTAAGCATAAATAAATTTTGAATACTACTTAACTATTTAAAACAAAATGTCAGTTAAAGATCACAATCGCTATAAAATTTATTTCAATCATAACTTCTAAAATTGTGTGTGTGTAAATTAAGCTGAAGCCCTCTTTCCACAAATCACAACATATATTGTAGTAACCAGTATCTACAACCGGTAATAATAAATATTTATATATGTATAAATATACGTATTTTATTTGTATGTGGGGGATATTTGATTTATATATTGTTATTAGTAGTGTTTATATAGGTTAAGGTCATACTATTAACATTGGGTTTAATTGCAAGACTTTAGATTTATTTTAGGGACCAAATTGTAATACTTTGAAAGTTTTGGGGGTAAATTCGTAAATACCAAAAATTAACCACTTAGTATAAAAATACACTTTTAAAAACCCTAATTCTCTCATTTTGGTCGAGCTACCCATTTTTAGAGAGAGAAGAGAGAAATAAAGGAGAGAGAAAGAGAAGAAGAAGAAGAAAAGGAAGAAGAAATTGAAATTTTGGATCTTTAGAGGTATATCACAACTAATTATCAATTTATTGGTGTTAATTAAGTTAATTTCTTTAATTTTTGATTTCTGGAAATATGTATAATTAAGGATTTGATGTGTATTTCGTTTGATGTTGTGAGAATTGATGATGATCTATAAGATAGCTTGATAAATTATGATGAATTGTGGAATTTCTGCTTGATAGTCTCTTGATCCAGGAATTTTATAAATTTTTGTAATTCGATTCTGGTTTTGAATTTTGAGTATATGAAATTAGACATGTTTAGGATCATCTGAGACTTTGAATCGATTCAAAATTCCAGAAATTGAATTTTTTGTGAATTTACCAAAATGACCCTGAAATTCTAGAAATTTCCTGTGTAAACAGTATGATACAGTGGAAAATAATTTTTGACCTATTGAATGATCTTTAAAAAATTACGAATTTATAGAATATGATAAGTTTATATATCTAATGTGATATACTCGGAATTGGGAATTTAGATCAATGTGGTTGAAGTGTTATGATTTTCTAAAGTGTATTAGCTCATTGCAGTATTTGATTAACAGGTTTTTAAAGTTAGACAATAAAATAGTTTTAAAATACTTTTGGCAGTTATTTTGAAGCAAAATATTTATCATGAATTGGTATATGTGTCAAGAGTATTTCTGTGGTAGTTTTACAATTTTTGAGTTAGTATATGATTTTATAAAATTAGGAGATTGAATATTATTCAGTAAGTATCTTGATCCTGTCAGGTTGGTAGTTTGGATTTGATGATGTGTATGAAATGGATTGTGTAGGAATTTTGATATAATATTCATATATAGGAAGAATATATGAGTCAAGATTAATGCATTCTGATTTTGGAGTAATTGGACATCATTTGATGTATTAGAAAATTTTGTTAAGTGTAAGTGGTCAGAATGACAAGTTTTGAGAAATCAAGTATTTAGACCAATTTGATGTGTTAAATGCATTGTGTATAATTTTGTAAGCTATTTAAGTATTTGTGTGAATTGTGAGGCTTATGAAAGGATTGATCTCCATTGATAGGTTAAGGAGATTTAAGCCTTGTAGCTGTAAGTGCTAAGAGGTAAGTATACTAGACTTACTACTGGAATCACAATAAATATAATAATTGTTTTGTATGATTTTGTAAATGGGGTTAAGAATATGTTTATGATATGTCAAAGTATATTTTGATATGAAATGTGAATATATATTTATGAATGTGAGCATTGACATTGAGCATGGACATACATGTGTTTTTGAAAGTGAGCTTTCCAAAATAAGATGCGTTTAACAAAGAAAGCTTTTGAAGTGTAATATGTCCATGAGAAATATTTTGTGATTTGAGGGTACTTGAACTCACTGTTAACTTAGTAGACATTTTATGTGATTTGTGGAGCCTTTATGTGTGGCCTTTCCTTCGGGATTGGTATATGTTATGTGTTTCGTATGTAGGGAGGATCCTATTGGTACCTAAAGGAAGTGTGAGTCATCACATTCGTGTGGTGGCGTATTGGTACATGTGAGAGGACTCACCAATGATCAGGGTGAGGGTTTGGCTTTTACCTTCGGGCATAAGCGTTATATATGTGTGATTTAAAGACCTCACTTGTACTATTCCTCTCATACGGTATGTCACCTACGAGTGACATTTGGCTCATTATGTGATATGTGATATGTAAGGCCTACTAAGTAGTAGTTGAGTGATGGTATTCCTATTATGTGTTTTGAAAGAATGTGTAAGCGCTTACATGATATGTGATTTGATAAGATTATGATTTTGATTGATCACAGCATATCATACATATGCATTGTGTACATATATATATATTTGTATTTGATATATGAAAAACTAGTATGCTTACTGAGTTTTATACTCATTATAGTTTATGGTGATTTCAGGTAAATAAGGTACATGTGTGCTTAGCGAATTTGGCAAGGCTTCTGCTGTTCCTTGGGTTCCCTAAGTTGTTAGGTTGCTAAGTGTTTCATTTGGGGACACGTAGGATATGATATTTGATTTGTCCCTATTGAATAAATACTTATGTATTATTTTATTGTGTGTGGATTGAATTTGGTTTAAGTTTTATAAAGCGTGGTTATTGGATGATTTTAAGTAAGAATTTTGCAATGAATATATTCTGGGCTCCCGGTAACAAAGTTGCTACTGGTGACGTAGTAGAGTGTTTATCTCTGAGAAAACTCTGCGTATCTCCGGTTTACTAATTGTCCCAGTCATAATTCAATTGCTATAATTCTGAAAGAAATTAAAATGAATGTGCTTAAAAATATTATTGAATGAATGTAAGTGATGTCGCGTGTCGGATCTTTTGGGTCTGGGGCGTGACAGCTTTTATTGGTATCAGAGCTAAGATATGATTCTGTAGACTTTTAAGTGTCGAGTCAAGGGAACCGAGCAGATGCCAAATCCTTAGGATTGTATTTGTAGCTTTGTTGTGTAAAAGTTTGACATATTCCTTAAATTTTGTATGATTTTGTGAAGATGACACATTATCCAAGAGCTGCTAAGATTGTTGTTGTTGTGGATAATGGTACCTTGTGGATCTTAATGTTACTATTTAGATTTTTTTTTTTAAGTTATGACTCATATGCTTAGTAAGAGTGATGTTGAATATCTTATAATGATAATTTGCATGTCATAGAGTAAATTGAGATAATTTTCTCAATGACAAAATATAGAGAAGTAGAGTATTGAAGACATCAATTGAAACAACTTTTATTGAAAAGGAAAACAACAACAATAGCAGCAACAAAAATACAGTAGAGGCTACGGAGTGAGATTTAAGTCTATTTTGCGCTTCTTCTGACTGTCATGAGTAGACCAATCTAACTGATGCAATGTTGGATTAGACAGAGGAATAAAAGACTGTAATTGATCAATTAGTTGATCAATAGTTGGAGCTGAAATAAGAATCCGTCGTGCTAGAAGTGGGATGAATTGTGTTCCCGCTGCATAGTCAAGAAAAGATATCAACCCGTCGTAAAAGCCATTAACATTTAACAAACCAATGGGTTTTTGGTGGATTTGTAATTGTGCCCATGAGACAATTTGAAAAATTTCCTCCAAGGTCCCGAAACCTCCTGGTAGAGCTATGAAAGCATCTGCATGCCTAAGCATTTGAGCCATTCGCTCGTGCATAGATGAGACTTGTAACTCATCCCCAACTGTTTTTCCTACAATATTTTCAATAGCTAGAGGTTTTGGAATGATACCCAAAACTCGACTACCTTTATTATGTGCAGCTTTTGCCACAGACCCCATTAACCATCGGTTACCTCCTCCATATACTAAATGTATATTTCGCTCAGCTAATACCTTACCAAGATTTTCTGCAACTTTTGTAAACTCTTCAGTATTTCCAGGGTTGGATCCACAAAAGACACAAATTTTTGTAAATCGACGAGCTGAGGTTTCCTCCATTGTTACGCTCACCCTAATCTTTGAATATTTTTGAGTTTGTATAAGGATGCAAAAACAATGTATTTATAGAGAAACAAATTGATAATAGCTGTGGAGCATATATGTAAGTATGTTCAAGTATATACGTTTTTCTCAATTCTTGTGAGGTAAAAAGAAAAGAATGAGTTTTACTTTATTATTCTATAAGGGACAATAGGCCGCAAAATTTTGAATAAATATTTATTGATATGTAAGTATAATAAAATTGTGTCGGAAGCGTGATGAGTTAGGTAAGATGATTAAGAAAAGTCAATAAATGCCTATTTTATGGATTTAGGGACTTTGCCGTTTTGGCACTAATGGCCGACAATGCATATATGACTTGAAGACTTTTAAAAGCTACCAACTAGACTTTGGACATGAGGCCAAATTAACTTTATTAATTATAAGAATTTTTGTGGTCTTAACATTGATTTTTGGCCGATAGATTAAAAGCAGACATAAAGAAAAATAAAGCACACTTGATATAAAGATAAAGCAGTAGTTAGTCTCTCTTTGATGTGATAGAACAACACGGATCTAGTTTCTGTGAAAAACAGAAACAGCAATGTAGGTTAAAATGAGTCTCCCTGGTCACTTTCATCTGTGTCGTATCCGTGAGAGAGAAACTTATGGAGTTGTTGTTCCCATACATTGAATGAGGGCTCTGGCTGAGTGGAAGGTGGGTCTACCATATCTTGATCTTCTGCAGGTGAGCTGGTCTGGATGAGGGATGTGCTGGATTCCTCTTGGATTTGAGTGTCGGTTAGATAAGGTTGGGAGTCTTGAAAGAGGGATAAGTCAAGATTGGGTTGGTGTTGGTCAGGTTCTGTCGGGACAACTTGCTGAGATTGGGTAGGTTCTGTCGGGACAGTTAGCTGAGGCCATTGGTGAAGGTTATCCATTGCTTGTCTGTATCTGGCATAATAAGTCATGTTTGGGATATGGTGATGATGAGTAGAGTAATCTGTATTTCTGAGATGTGAAAGATGATATTTTTGTCTTTGTTGGAATTTGAGTATATTGGCAAAATTCAGGTCTTCTGTAAAGTCAGCTTCAACTTGTTCCCAAGGTGCAGCATCTTCTGGGGAGATCCAAACAGACGGAGGAATTATTTGATTTTCCTGAGCAAGAATTCTTTCAAGTTCTCTCTTTTGCTGAATTACTTCTTCAGGCCAGAGCTTAATTGATCCCTTTAGTGAAAGGGTAAATGTGAAGTAATCCTTAACAGTGGGGTAATAATGAATCTCGTGATCTGAAATAATCATACCCTTCCGTTGGAGAAGTAAGACTGACCAAAGATGTTGTCTGGGGACTGCAGCATTTGTGTTGTTTGCAATCATGTATTGAAATTTAGTTATCCACCATGTCTTTGGGTAAAACCATTGGAGAAAAAATCAGGGCTGGATGATCTTCATCACATTTTTCTAATTTTTGGAGGGTTCTAAGTAATGGGAATTCCATGGCGATTGTATACAGATCCAACAGGTACCATAACAAGTAAAGGACAAGTTTGGACCATTGGGAAAATGGAAAAAAAGAGTGCAGGTGAAAGAAAGGGTATTCTAAGTTGAACAAAAGGCCACCAAGAACTGTGAGGTCGTGTTCTTGGACTACTAAGATGGCGTAGTGTCTGATGAATTCTTTGGCACGGGAATGGAGTGTTCTGGTTTTGATTAGGTCTGGAAATTGTGGTGGAGAAAAAGGAACAGGAGGAGTTATGATAATGGGATTCATTATGAAGATGGTAAGAAGGTTGGTTTTATTTATTGCTAGAAAAGTGATTATGAGGTTTAGGCTATTTATAGAGTTTTATGAAAGAAAATCAATAATCGTTTTGTCCTTTCCTTTTACGTGGATGACGTTAAAGGAATAGTTAAAAGAATCATATTTGCCATCGCAGTAATTGTGCTAGTGGAATCTTTTCTATTTGAAATCGAGCATATTAGAAAAAGCAGACATGTCAGTCTCAATGAGAAAATGATGTCCAATAAGGTGGACTATTTTTTTTTAAAGATTTAGAGTAAGAGATATAATGTTGAGATCTATAGTTTGAGAATCAATTGAACTAAAGGTTTTTATTTTATTTTATTGAAGTTGATTTTTGATCATTTAAGATAATGCCTTCAATATTCTGATTTGAATGACAACTTAGTTGCGTAGAAATGCTACATTTTTTAGAATGATATCAAAGAAGTGAATGATATTATGATGTATGAGTATATGTTGAAAGGATTAAAATTTTCAGAAGAGTTAAAAATTTTATTTAAGAGATTAGTATGAGTATTCTACATCTATGTTATTCTTTAATGAATAAAAGGTGAAGTGTATAGATGCCTATTAAATATTGAACGAATGGGAGAAAAGAGTAAAAATTATGTGTGTATAATTTTATAAGTCCATAATGTGTGTCATGTGTTTATTTTATGGATGAATGTTTCGTACTCCTCTCACAGACTAAGCTATGAGCAAATCTTATATACCAAGAAGATTGTTTTGTAAATGTTTTATGAATAAACCATACGGTTGAAAAGGCAACTTGGGAATGAGAATAAGAAATGAGATTTAAGTATCCTAATATGTTTACTCAAGTCATGAATTTCGAGGACGAAATTCATATAAGGAGGGGAGAATTGTAATAACCAGTATCTACAACCGGTAATAATAAATATTTATATATGTATAAATATACGTATTTTATTTGTATGTGGGGGATATTTGATTTATATATTGTTATTAGTAGTGTTTGTATAGGTTAAGGTCATACTATTAACATTGGGTTTAATTGCAAGACTTTAGATTTATTTTAGGGACCAAATTGTAATACTTTGAAAGTTTTGGAGGTAAATTCGTAAATACCAAAAATTAACCACTTAGTATAAAAATACACTTTTAAAAACCCTAATTCTCTCATTTTGGTCGAGCTACCCATTTTTAGAGAGAGAAGAGAGAAATAAAGGAGAGAGAAAGAGAAGAAGAAGAAGAAATTGAAATTGAAATTTTGGATCTTTAGAGGTATATCACAACTAATTATCAATTTATTGGTGTTAATTAATTTAATTTCTTTAATTTTTGATTTCTGGAAATATGTATAATTAAGGATTTGATGTGTATTTCGTTTGATGTTGTGAGAATTGATGATGATCTATAAGATAGCTTGATAAATTATGATGAATTGTGGAATTTCTGCTTGATAGTCTCTTGATCCAGGAATTTTATAACTTTTTGTAATTCGATTCTGATTTTGAATTTTGAGTATATGAAATTAGACATGTTTAGGATCATCTGAGACTTTGAATCGATTCAAAATTCCAGAAATTGAATTTGTTGTAAATTTACCAAAATGACCCTGAAATTCTAGAAATTTCCTGTGTAAACAGTATGATACAGTGGAAAATAATTTTTGACTTATTGAATGATCTTTAAAAAATTATGAATTTATAGAATATGATAATTTTATATATCTAATGTGATATACTCGGAATTGGGAATTTAGATCAATGTGGTTGAAGTGTTATGATTTTCTAAAGTGTATTAGCTCATTGCAGTATTTGATTAACAGGTTTTTAAAGTTAGACAATAAAATAGTTTTAAAATACTTTTGGCAGTTATTTTGAAGCAAAATATTTATCATGAATTGGTATATGTGTCAAGAGTATTTCTGTGGTAGTTTTACAATTTTTGAGTTAGTATATGATTTTATAAAATTAGGAGATTGAATATTGTTCAGTAAGTATCTTGATCCTGTCAGGTTGGTAGTTTGGATTTGATGATGTGTATGAAATGGATTGTGTAGGAATTTTGATATAATATTCATATATAGGAAGGATATATGAGTCAAGATTAATACATTCTGATTTTGGAGTAATTGGACATCATTTGATGTATTAGAAAATTTTGTTAAGTGTAAGTGGTCAGATTGACAAGTTTTGAGAAATCAAGTATTTAGACCAATTTGATGTGTTAAATGCATTGTGTATAATTTTGTAAGCTATTTAAGTATTTGTGTGAATTGTGAGGCTTATGAAAGGATTGATCTCCATTGATAGGTTAAGGAGATTTAAGCCTTGTAGCTGTAAGTGCTAAGAGGTAAGTATACTAGACTTACTACTGGAATCACAATAAATATAATAATTGTTTTGTATGATTTTGTAAATGGGGTTAAGAATATGTTTATGATATGTCAAAGTATATTTTGATATGAAATGTGAATATATGTTTATGAATGTGAGCATTGACATTGAGCATGGACATACATGTGTTTTTGAAAGTGAGCTTTCCAAAATAAGATGCGTTTAACAAAGAAAGCTTTTGAAGTGTAATATGTCCATGAGAAATATTTTGTGATTTGAGGGTACTTGAACTCACTGTTAACTTAGTAGACATTTTATGTGAATTGTGGAGCCTTTATGTGTGGCCTTTCCTTCGGGATTGGTATATGTTATGTGTTCCGTATGTAGGGAGGATCCTATTGGTACCTAAAGGAAGTGTGAGTCATCACATTCGTGTGGTGGCGTATTGGTACATGTGAGAGGACTCACCGATGATCAGGGTGAGGGTTTGGCTTTTACCTTCGGGCATAAGCGTTATATATGTGTGATTTAAAGACCTCACTTATACTATTCCTCTCATACGGTATGTCACCTACGAGTGACATTTGGCTCATTATGTGATATGTGATATGTAAGTCCTACTAAGTAGTAGTTGAGTGATGGTATTCCTATTATGTGTTTTGAAAGAATGTGTAAGCGCTTACATGATATGTGATTTGATAAGATTATGATTTTGATTGATCACAGCATATCATACATATGCATTGTGTACATATATATATATTTGTATTTGATATATGAAAAACTAGTATGCTTACTGAGTTTTATACTCATTATAGTTTATGGTGATTTCAGGTAAATAAGGTACATGTGTGCTTAGCGGATTTGGCAAGGCTTCTGCTGTTCCTTGGGTTCCCTAAGTTGTTAGGTTGCTAAGTGTTTCATTTGGGGACACGTAGGATATGATATTTGATTTGTCCCTATTGAATAAATACTTATGTATTATTTTATTGTGTGTGGATTGAATTTGGTTTAAGTTTTATAAAGCGTGGTTATTGGATGATTTTAAGTAAGAATTTTGCAATGAATATATTCTGGGCTCCCGGTAACAAAGTTGCTACTGGTGACGTAGTAGAGTGTTTATCTCTGAGAAAACTCTGCGTATCTCCGGTTTACTAATTGTCCCAGTCATAATTCAATTGCTATAATTCTGAAAGAAATTAAAATGAATGTGCTTAAAAATATTATTGAATGAATGTAAGTGATGTCGCGTGTTGGATCTTTTGGGTCTGGGGCGTGACATATATAGCCTTCAACATTTCTCCAAGTAAAAGCCTCAACTCCATATCTTCATAGGTGAATAACTATTTAACAGGTTAAGATTTCACTTATGGAGTTGAAATCAGATAATTGCTCAAGAAAAGGTTACATTTAAGGACATATAGACAAACTAACATTGATCCATAGATAAAAAAATCAATTGTTTAGAGTCAAACTATTCTTACCACATGCTAGCTTCAGGACTTTAATTATTTTATGCACATCTTACGAATAGAGAGTCTAGTGATAAGATTGCTTCCTAATGACTTTTGTCTTCTAAAATTGAACAAAAATTTTATTGAACTGAATTGACTTTTTTTCTGTTTTTTTTTTACTTTTTTTGTGTTTTTTTTTACTTTAGACATAAGGAATCATTACAAAATAAGAACAATTTATTATCATA
The DNA here is from genome assembly GCA_946807835.1 of Ailanthus altissimus. Lineage (NCBI taxonomy): Eukaryota > Viridiplantae > Streptophyta > Magnoliopsida > Sapindales > Simaroubaceae > Ailanthus > Ailanthus altissimus. The sequence continues at coordinate 7,728,006 of OX327690.1, read as the reverse complement.
ATACTTTTTTAATTTTTTTTATCATCTTTTAGCTAAGCAACCAAATCATTCCTTATCCCAAATAATGTCATTTCAAACAAAAATAACTATTTCAAAAGATCAATGAAAGTTTGTAAGCTGTTATCTCAAACTTCTCCACTCACTCATAAAAGATATGAGTTTAGAAAAGAAAATGTATACTTAAACATGAAAATTTTCTTGACTATATATATTGAATCATGAAAATTTTCTTGACTATATATATTGAATCATCCATCTTATCACAAGGCTTAGTATTGTGCTCAAGAAATAATTTCGGAAGTTATTCTTTAGTAACCTAGATAGAAAAAGTGATTTAAACTAAACAATTTTGAAATCATACCTCGATAGCACAGCAAACTTATTTATGCAAGAGTTGCCAAAAACTTAAGCAATAAACAATATACATAAAATGCATTAAAAAATAAACCAATTAGAATGTGTTTCAAAAGTTCAATAATGTACTATTTACTCTGCCATTCTAGAACTAGAATGCGTCTCAAGAATGCATAAATAAACCTTTTATTCAAATATCTTATCAACTCTTGAGACATATTCTAGTGGATATTTGCATATTACAATTCGTCAATTATGAGACATAGTCCTAAAGGAACATGAGCAGTATAGTCTTGAGAATCTAACTTTAAAAGACCATGTTTGCTAATTTATAAGAAAATTGGATGAAAAGCCTATCCTTAACCTACAAAGGGCGTCTAAGCTATTTCTGAACGTAAAACTAGAGGAAAATGTAAGTTATAATCACAACTACTTGTACATATTTATTATAACTGTTATTTTTAAAATATTTTATTTCAACCTTGAACGTCTTCTCCAATAACTAACCACCCACAGCTGATTTTAATTTTGAAAATTTTATATTTAAAGCTTAATCTTATCAATTAACAACCAACTACCCATATAACTTTACATTGCAACACCTTTTAACTCTATAAATACATTGCATTATTTTTGCATCTTCACGCATACTCAAAATCATTCAAGGGTTAGAGAATGTGTAATAATAGAGGAAATAATAACTCGTAAAATCACAAAAAATTGTGTCTTTTATGGATTTAGCCCTGTGAAAACTGAAGAGTTTGTAGAAGCAGTAAAAACTCTTGATAAGATACTAGCTGCGTGAAAAATCATTTAGTATATGGGAGAGACAGTCGTAGATTAATGGGGTATGTGGCAACAACTGCACAAAATAAAAGAAGTCGAGTTTTGAATATTATACCGAGGGCTCTAGCTATTAGAAATATTGTAGAAACAATAATTGGGGATGCATTATAGGTATAATCAATGCATGAGCGAATGTCTCAAATGCTTTTGGAATGTTGATGCCTTCATAGCTCTACCTTGAGGTTTTTGAACTTTGGAGGAAAGATTTCAAATTGTCTCATTGGCACAATTGCAAATCCACCAAAAATTCATTGGTTTGTTAAATATTGATTATTTTTATAATGAGTTGTTATCTTTTCTTGACTATGCAGTGGAAAAATAATTCATCTCATCTGCAGCACGATGGAACCTCATTTCTAATTCAACTATTAATCAATTGCTCGATTAATTACAAACTTTTAAACCTCTGTCTGATCTAATAATGTGCCAGATAGATTGGTATACTGATTACAGTGAAAACAAATACAAGATAAATTTGACTCTCTATTTGTAGCTGACACGTTCATAATATAAGAGTTTATTCCTAAGTACAGGATTGTCAAAATAATAAATAACCTGGTGAGAATAGGCTCTACCCACAGAGAAGTTAAATTTAAATTGCAAACTATAAATACTTTTAAAACAATTAAAGTAATATAAGATGTTTGTAAATAATAATTCAATTAACCAATTAGAATAAAAGTTAAGGTTAGGGGGATCCACTCTTGGCATATGAAATAAGAATATATTCAACTCTTTTTATAACTCAATTGGAATTCTCACACTAAGTAGGTTCCAATCGAAAGATATAACAATTAAATGTTTCATCACCATTTATATATTAACATGTATTTATTTTTTTCAATTATTATACACCAAATCTTATAAATTAGTTCAAGTATTTATTATGCCAATCTTTATATTTTTTCTACAGTAAATCAAGACTCCCACTTTATAAGAAAGTGTATCTACACCAAATCTTATAAATGGTTTCAAGAATTTATTGTACCAACTATAAAAATTATTTATAATAAATCAATATATACCACTTTACAAGAAAGGGTATTAATATTGTAAACAAAATAAATACATCATATATAAATTTGCATAACTTAATAATAAAATATTAAATTAATGAATAAGAGTTAAGTATTTCTTATTACCTAGCCAAGAGTTTCACCTGTTCACCTTAGTAAAAAGAAAATTACTTGAACATAATAAGATTAAAGAAAAAGAAAAGAGATGAAAGAAGAGATAACTTAACTTTAGAATAATAAACAAGAGAAATAATACTACAAAGAGATAATTCAAATGACAAGTGTTTTGAACTAAAATTTAGCTCTTTAATTACATAGAATACACTAGAGGATAATGCCAAAACTTTCCAATAACCTCAAAAGAGATTAAATCCACATATGAAAGAGGTGGGCCTGAATTGTAGATCAATTCTGTTCTAGGCTATTTTTACCCTCTAAACACTTGCATTTCAAATGCCTTATAAAATATAATATGTTAGCCCATTGAGTCAGCTCTTTACAAGATTAAGAATCACTCCAATTTATTTCTTAGGTAGAAAGTTATGCCCATTTTATCGAACCTACCACAAAATAGTTAAAAGCTAATTAGGTACAATATTATAAACATACTTAAGTTAAGGGGTTAAAGACATTAGTAATACAAAACAATGATGTAGAACCCTTATTAAATGTGTAATTTTAAGTGTTCATCACACCGCCTAACCAGCTTATTGCTAGTCCCTAGCAATTCAAGCATAAATAAAATTTGAACATTATCTAAGTATTTCAAACAAAATGCCAATTCAAGATCACAATTACTATTAAGGTTATTTCAATCATAACTTTCAAAATTGTATGTGTTTAATTAACCCAAAGCTTTCTTACCACAAACTACAACATATATAGCCTTGAAAAATTTCTCCAAGTAAAAGCCTCAACTCTATATCTTTACAGGTGAATAACTGTTTAACGAGTTAGAATTTCACTAATTGAGTTGAAAAATAAATAATAGCTAGAGAAAATGTTATATTTAAGGACAGATAGACAAATTAATATTGATTCAAAGATGAAAAAATCAATTGTTTATATTTAAACCATTCTTGCCACATGATAGCTTCAAGACTTTAATTATTTTATGCTAATCTTATGAATAGAGAGTCCTATAATAAAATTACTTCCTAATGACTTTTGTCTTCTAAAATTGAACGAAGACTTAATTGAACTGAATTAATTTCCTTTCTCTTTTTTTAAAATACTTTTTTTCTCTTTTGTTTTTGGAAGACATAAGGAATCATTAAAAAATAAGAGCAATTTCTCACTATAATACTTCTCCTCAATATGTTTTTTAATCATCCTTCAGTTAAGCAACCAAATCATTCCTTATCCCAAATAATATCATTCTAAACAAAAATTAATCATTTCAAAAGATTAATAAACGTTTGTAAGCAGTTATCTCAAACCTCTCTACTCACTTACAAAAGATGTGTGAGTTTAGAAAAGAATATGTATACTTAAACATGAAAATTCTCTTGGCTATGTATATTGAATCATCCATCTTACCACAAGACTTAGTATTGTGCTCAACAAATAATTTTGAAAGTTATTCTTTAGTAACCTTGATAGAAAAAATGATTTAAGCTAAACAATTTTGAGATCATACCTCGATAATAAAGCAAACTTATTTACACAAAAGTTAACAAAAACTTAAGCATCAAATAAATATACATAAAATGCATTAAAAATAAATCAATTAGAATGTGTTTCAAAAGTTCAGTAATGTATTATTTACTCTGCCATTCTAGAACAAGAATACGTCTCAAGAATGCATAAATAAAACTTTTACTTACGCCGTTTATGATAAATTTTGTTTTAGAAAACAAAGTGATAGCAAAAAAGTAACACTAACATTATATATCAACTATCCACTCTTCAACCAGATTGAGACATTATCCTTAATGTTAAAATATAGAAAAAGTATAGAAGATATCACCCGAAATATCTTTTATTGAAAATAAAACCTACAATAAAATAAAATAAGCCACACAAAGTGATAACAACTATGGTAAATATGTACAAGCAGTTGTGATTGTGGCTCACATGTTCCTCTAGTTTTACGCCCAAAAACGGCTTAAACATCCTCTATGGGTCGGGGATAGTTTTCCCATCCAATTTTCTTATAAATTGACAAATAAGGTTTTTTAAAGTCAGATTCCCGAGACTGTACTACTCATATTCAATTTTGAATTTGTTCCATAAATTGAAAAGTTCACGTTGTACGAGCCCATAAGGATGCATCTCAAGAGATACTGGGATGTCATCCACTGACTCTTTACTCATTATATCCTTAATGAAATGGATTTTGTCTTCTCAATTTCTAAATACAAATCCTAAAGGACGATAACTCTGGTTATAATTCCATCAAGCATATTTATGATAAATATGTAACCTTTTTGCTCTTTGTTTTTTTACAAAAGAGCTTTTACCTAAGCCATGCATATAGGAAATTAATGAGTTTAAAAACTCGTCTGCCAACCAAACTATGGCTTCAATTAACCAATGTACATCAGCAGGTATATTTATAATCATTAATAACCTTAATCTTTCACATCTTACTTGGTATATTTTCTTTAAGGCATTTTGAGGCAATGAGGAAAAATATTTTTTCAAATTCAATAAAATGTCGTCTATTTTTTTTAGAAAATGAGAAGAAGAGAAGGTATCAATGATTATGAAAAACTGATAAAACTGACTTAAAATGTCAGAGAGTACCATTATCCACCACTTAACCAAGATGCAAAACAAAACTTTAACAAAAATACTAAATTAACCTCCAGGTATGAAAGAAAATAAAATTAAAAGAATAATAAATATATATGTAAAACAAAGAATAATAAATATCTATAAATTTGTAAAACAAAGATTAATTGGTCTCGTAACAAGGGTTAGACAAGGATACAAATTCTTCATGAAAAGCTTAGTTTTCTAGAAACGGCTTGAGTCTTTGCCCATTTACCTTAAATACATTACCATTTCTAAGATTTTTAATGTCAATTGTTCCATTGCATTTGGAGGAAAAACAAAGCAATATGGTGTACTGGTTCCTGTAGGGTTGATATAGTCTCTAAGTGTCCTAGGCCGGTTATGGTTCTTATATTGGGACTGATTGTCCCCTGGGTCTATGAGTCCCTAAATTTGATTATCGGTCATTGTGTTAATTGGTAAAGAATGAGAAGAAGAAGGAGAATCCAACAAATTATCAAAAAAAGTTTCGAAATTACCTTTCACCAAACAATGAGAATTAGAATATCGAAACCAACCACTCATACAAGAAATAAAATAAAATACAATATCAATAAATAATACAAATAAGAGCAAAAAAGAAAAAGAAATAAAATATTAAATAAAGGCAAATAAAATAGGCAAAGCTAACAATAAAATAAAAGTTAGAAGTTAGATTAACAAATGTTAGATTAGTCAATGTTAGATTAGGACAAGAAAAAGTTAGTAAATAAAGAGTAGGAGGCTTAGCCTTCCATGAAAATAACAAGTGAAGAATAAATAAAGTAAAGCAAGTTAGGAGGCTTAGCTTTTCATGAAAATTAAACAAACAAACAAAATGTTAAGATCATTTCCTCGGCAACGGTGCCAAAAACTTGACACGTTTAAAATATAAGAATTTATTCTCAAGTGCAAGATTGTCGAAGTAATAAATAACTTGGTGAGAATGGAATAGATCCACAGGAAAGTGTAATTAAAATTACAAACTATAAATACTTTGAAAACAATTAAAGAAGTATAAGATGTTTGCAAATAATAATTCAATTAACCAATTAAAATAAAAGTTAAAGTTAGGGGGATCCAATCTTGACATATGAAATAAAAATATATTGAACTCTTTTTATAACTCAATTGTAATTCTCACACAAAGAAAGTTTCAATTGAAAGATATAACAATTAAATATTTCATCACCATTTATATATTAACTTGTATTTATATCTTTCAATTATTATACATCAAATCTTATAAATGGGTTCAAGTATTTATTATGCCAATCTTTATATTTTGTCTATAATAAATCAAGACTCTCACTTTACAAGAAAGAGTATCTACGCTAAATTTTATAAACGGTTTCAAGAATTTATTGTGTCAACTATAAAAATTGTCTATAATAAATCAAGATACACCACTTTACAAGAAAAAGTATTAATATTGTAAACAAAATAAATACATTACATATAAATTTGCATAATTTAATAATAAAACATTAAATTTATGAATAAGAGTTAAGTATATCTTATTACCTTACCAAGAGTTTCACCTGTTCACCTTAGCAAAAAGATAATTACTTGAATATAATAAGACTAAAGAAAAAGAAAAGAGATGAAAAAAGAGATAACATAACTTTAGAATAGCAAACAAGAGAAATAATACTACAAAGAGATAATTCAAATAACAAGTGTTTTGAACTAAAATCTAACTCTCTAATTACATGCTTTGAGCATAAACAGACCACCTATTTATAAAAGAAAATATGGATAAATCAAGACAAATGAAGAGGGAACCACTTGAATAATAAAAGTTAAGAAAGGTGACAACTTATTTGCATTGATTATCATTAATGTACTCGCTTGATTGTCCAATTTGAAATTGATGTGTTCCGAATTAGCTTTCACTCAAAAAATTCAACGTTGTAGATAAGTCTCTTATCTTTCCAAATTGAGTTGTCTCATACGTATAAGATATGTATTTCTATACCTATGGGTCAAATACTGATGACTATTCGGACTGGGCCTATACTACAAATCAGTTCTATTTTTGGCTATTTTCACCTTCTAAAAGTGCAAAATTTAAATGTCTAGTGAAATACAATATGTTAGCCCATTGAGTCAACTCATCACAGGATCAAGAATCTCTCCAATTGGATTCCTAGGTAGAACGTTATACCCATTTTATCGAACCTACCACAAAATAGTTAAAAGCTAATTAAGTTGGAGGGGGGGGGGAGGGAATTAAAGACATTAGTAATACAAAACAATGATGCATAATCCTTAATAAATGTGTAATTTCAATTGTTCATCAGTAGCCTATCTACTTTTGTGTATTTTTAAGTATTTTGTGTGACTAGTTTTATTTTGTTATAGGTTTTATTTTCAGTAAAAGGTGATTCAGATGATATCTTCTATACTCTATTCTTTTTATATTTTGACATTGAGAACAATGTCTCAATCTGGTTTGGGGGATAGTAGTTGATATATAATATTAGTATCAAATTTTGCTATCACTTTGTTCTTGAAAAAAAACATTCATCATGAATCGCATGAGTAAACGGTTCATTTTTGAACTCTTGAGATGCATTCTAGTTCTAGAATGCAAAGTAGAGTACATTACTAAACTTTTCAAACATATTCTAAATATTTATTTTTAATGTATTTCATGTACATTTGTTTATTACTTATGTTCTTGGTAACTCTTGTATAAATAGGTTTGCTTTGCTATCGATGTATGATATTGTTTGGTTTAAGTCACTTTTTCTATCTAGGTTACTAAAAAATAACTTTCAAAATTCTTTCTTGAGCACAATACTAAACCTTGTGGTAAGATGGATTATTCAATATATATTGCCTAGATATTTTCATGTTTAAGCATATATATTCTTTTCTAAACTCACACATCTTTTGTGAGTAAGTTGAGAGGCTTGAAATAACAGATTACGAACTTTTATTGATCTTTTGAAATGGTAAATTTTTAATTGGAATGACAATATTTAGGGCCAGGAATGAATTTGGTTGCCTAGCTGAAGAATGATGAAAAATATAGAAAAGTATTATGGTGAGAAATTACTCTTATTTTGTAATACTTCCTTATGTTTTTCTTTTGAAAAACAAAAAAAAAAGTAAAAGAAGTAAAAAGTATAAAAAGAAGTCAATTCAGTTCAATAAAGTTTTTGTTCAATTTTAGAAGATAAAAGTCATTAGGAAGCTGTTTTATCGTCGAACTTTATTCGTAATATTCGCATAAGGTAATTAAAGTCCTGAAGCTAGCATGTGATAAGAATGGTTTGACTTTAGATAATTAATTTTTCTATCTTTGAATCAATATTAGTTTGTTTGTCTATCCTTAAATGTAACATTTTCTTGTGCGATTATCTGTTTTTAAACTCCAAGAATGAAATTCTAGCCCTTTAAATAGTTATTTACATGTAAGGATATAGAGTTGAGGCTTTCACTTGGAGAAAATTTTTAAGGCTATATATATTGTGGTTTGTGCTAAGAAGGCTTTGACTTAATTCACATACACACAATTTTAGAAGTTATGATTGAAATAACCTTGATAGCGATTGTGATCTTGAGCTGACGTTTAGTTTAAAATACTTAAGTAGTGTTCAAATTTTATTTATACTTAAATTTCTAGGGACTAGCAATAATCTGGTTGAAGGTGTGATGAACACTTAAAATTATATATTTAATAAGGGTTTTACATTATTAGTGTTATTAACTAACCTAACTTAAGCATATTTACAATATTGTACCTCATTAGCTTTTAACTGTTTTATGGTAGGTTATATAAAATAAGCATAACTCTTTACCTAAGAATCTAACTGGAATGATTATTAATCCTATAAAGAGCTACCGTAATGTAATAAAATATAAGATTTCACAAAAAAATTTGTAATTTGAGCGTTGGAGGATGAAAAATGGTCTAGAAGAGAACTGATCTGTAGTACAAGCCTAGTCAAAATAGTCTTCAGTATTTGGCCCATAACTGGAGAAATATTTATCTAATATGTATGATACAACTCAATTTGAAAAGTGGAGAGACTTATCTACAACTTTGATGTTTTGAGTGGAAGCTATTTCGGATCACATCAATTTCAAATTCGACAATCAAATGGATGCATTAATAATAATCAGTGCAATTTAGTTGCCTCCCTCTATGACTTTTATCATCTAAGTAGTTCTCTTCTCATTTTTCTTGTATTGGTCATGTTTTTCTATAAATAGGTGGTCAATTTATACTCATAGTATGTAATTAAAGTGTTAAATTTTAGTTTAAAACACTTGTCTTCTATATTATCTATTTGTTGTGTTATGTCTTTCATTTACTAGTTTAAAATTCATGTTATCTCTTCTTGCATCTTTTTCCTTTAATTTTATTATGTCCAAATAATTTTTATTTTACTAAGGTAAAGTGGTGAAACTCTTAGTAAGGTAATAAGATATACTTAAACTCTTATTCTAGAATTTAATGTTACATTCTTAAGTTAAGCAAATTTATATATGATATATTTATTTTATTTTACAATATTGATACCCTTTCTTATAAAGTGGTGAATCTTGATTTATTATAAACAATCTTTATAGTTAGCACAATAAATTCTTGAAACCATTTACAAGATTTGGCATAGATACTCTTTATTGTAAAGTGAGAGTTATGATTTATTGTAGACAAATATAAATATCAACATAATAAATACTTGAACCCATTTACACGATTTGTTGTATAATAATTAAAAGAAATAAATATAAGTTAATATATAAATGATGATGAACTTTAATTGTTATATCTTTTGATTATAACCTCATTTATGTAAGGATTCCAATTGAGTTATAAAGAGAGTTGAATGTATTCTTATTCATCTGCCAAGAGTGGATCCATTAACCTTAGAATTTATTTTAATTGGCTATTTGAATTATTATTTGTAAATATCTTATATTACTTTATTACTCTTTAGATTATTTATAGTTTGTAATTTTATTTTTACTTCTTTGTGGATCGATCCCATTCTTATTAGGTTATTTATTACTTTGACAATTCTGCACTTGAAAATAAATTGTTATATTTTGAACGTGTCAAAAATAATACATAACAAGTAATAATTATGTGTATTATAGATGAACAAAAATTGATTAACCAATGAATTTATAATATTTTAAACTTAGTATTAATTTTGATAGTGTTTGTTTTTTAGCTGAATTTTGAAAAGAGTTGAATGCTAATTAACTTACCTATTTTTTTAATATTTAAAAATAAATATTAAATTATTTATAATATTTTTCAAATTTTCTACTTTAAGCCAAAAAGCCAAAAACAATTAGCTATTTTTATTAAATTAAAATTGACTTAAAATACTTATTAAGTGAGTATTTTAAATTAAAAAATCAACTTCTTAAATGATTGAATAAGTTAAATTATATTAGATTTAGTATTAAGCCAAAAAGAAGTAAAAGAAACCCCGATTCAATGCTTAACTACGGTATAGCCTAGTGTTATAGATTGAGTGCTTGCTATATTATTTATAATATTATTCACCTTTTCTACATTATGCCAAAAAGACAAGTAAATTGACTCTTTCTATTAAGATTAATTTAAAATTCTTATTTAGTATTGTGAGTATAAAAAATAAACAACTTAAATAATTGAATAAGCTAATCTAAGTCAAATTTAGTATTAAGCGAAAAAAAAAAAGAAGTTGATTTAATGGTTAACTAAGCTATAGTCTACAATCATAGGTTGAGCGCATTCTATCGACTAAAAAGATGAGTTTATTAGATGATGTGACATGACATTCTCCCTACTCAAATTATATGACACCCTTATCACATTTAATTCATTCTTAATCTTAGGAGACTTACAACTACATTTCAATTTCTTATTAAGGGTTAAGTTGAAAATCTTAGAAAAAATTTAAGGAAGCTCTAATACCACTTGTCACAAGTCTAAAACTTTTGTTAACACAAAACACTAGGTTATTAGATAATATTATCTATCTATCTTTATAAACTTAAGGCCTATTTAATTTATAGTAGGTCTAGGATGTGATATTCTCACCCACCTAATCATATGATACCCTTATTACACTTATGTTTGACTCATCTCTCATGGGCCAACTTGGCCTATGTTACACATTTTCACTAATATTTAAGGACCTATATCCTATATGCTAATCCTGTATTAGGTTTTAAGACACAATATTTTAGGAGCCTGTATATATATAAGAACTCATGCCATATTTGATAACATTTATCATGGATTAAGTGCTTGTCATTAATATAAAAAGATTAATCAATTATGTAATGTTGTTTATCCATTTAATTTTCATCCAATATGAAATTGGCATTCTTTTCATAGGTTGAGTGCAAACATCAATTCAAAAGACTAACCTATTAAGTAATATTGCCTATTCACTCATTAAACCTAATGCTTATCCAATTTTGATCTAATATGAGACACAATATTCTCACTCACTTAATCACGTGATGCCCTCATCATATTTGGTGCATCTCTTATGAGTTAACTTGGCCTGTGTTATCTATTCCACTAATTTTGAGGGACTTATATCTTACATAACAATTTCATTTAGAGCTCTAAATATATGATTTTTAGGGATTAAAATGCGAATAAAATTTGGTATGCTCCAATATCATTAGTTATGGGTCGAATGTTTGCCATTGACCCAAAAAATAACTACTTTATTAAATAATATTGCATATCCATTCATATAAACCTAAGATGTACTAAATTTCTATCTGATATAGAGTGTGACACTAGGGAAGTATCTATCTAATTCTATTAATTTTTTGGGATATATCGTGAATACCCTCAAGGTAAGGCCTAATATCATAAATACCAATAAGCTTAGAAAATAAGTAATAATATCTAACTGTTAAGAAATATTTTGTCAAAGTTAACAGAAAAATGGTAGTAAAGTCATTTCTATTCTATTTCTGACTTTCTTTCAACACATGTCAAATTAAATTAAACAAGTGGCACTACTGTTGACCATGCACCCCTTATTCCATGTCCAAATACATTCTTATTCCATGTCCAAATACTCCTTATCCCGTGTTTAAATATATATTAACCTATATCTAAATAGCCATTTTGTCCAACTATCCACTTTGTATTATTTTGCTTACCCATGAAGCATATTAAAACAAAATGATTCACTTACCACAAATGAAAATGACAATCACATTGTCACTGTGAAAGAGATGTCGAAGATGGGTAAAGAAATGTTATGAAAGAGATGCTAGAGACACCATAAAAAGCTAACTTTATGGTTAAAATACAAATGTAAAAAAAAATGGATAAAAAAATAGAAAATAGATAAGAATCTCTACCATCGTCTTAGAGGTGGGAAATTAGTCGTACCACCTATGGGTAGCACAACCCAGCATAGAGCGACCTAAAGAGCTATGTTGTTCTGGGTCACAATCTGCGATTGTAACGCCCAAGCCTAACAACCATATAGATATTGTCCGCTTTAGGCTTCACGCACGCGTCCTTCACCTTTATGAATTTTCTTTTGGCTTCACGCAAGCATTCTTCACCTAAAACACATCTACTTAATTAGAGGGGTCAAGGCTTATAAGCTATCCCAAGCTCATCTTTGCATGCGAAGTGGGATGTGACAATCTCCCCTCTTTTAGGACTTCGTGCCCTCGTGAGGGTTAGTCATCCGTACACGGGGGTCATGAGCCTGCTCTAATACTATTTGTGCACTCGAGCCCAACAAACAAGTAGATATTATTTGCTTTGAATTTTACGCACACGTCTTTTACCCTCACAGATTTGCTTTTAGGCTTCATGCAAGCGCCCTTCACCCAAAACGTGTCTACTTAGTTAGAGGGGCCAAGCCTTATAAGCTATCCCAAGCTTATCTTCGCGAGCAATGTGGGATGTGACAGCGACCCAATGTGTCATGCCAGTACGGGTCTGTAATGAGTCACGTGCCAGCATAAGTCCACGATGGACCGTGCCTATATTTTAATTTTTTTAAATATTTAATTTAATTTAGATATTTTGATATATTTTAAAATATTTATAATTATTTTTCTTACAAATATTTTAATTGCAATTATGAATATTGATTAATAATTGAAATAACAATTAAGATTATATTGGATTGAAATTATGTTATAATTATAAATTCATAATTGAAATTGCAATTTCATTAAAGATAAAAATTTATTGATATTATTCCAAATCTGAAATTATGGATACAAACACAAAAATAAATTGTCAAATTTACATTACTATAATTAGAATACATCGTAACTAAGTTGGCACTTATTGGACTATTTATCATTTGCAAATTCAACCATTATTTCTAACAAATTATAATTTTCTATTTCTAAATTCTAATGATCAAATCTTAAAGTTTTGAAATTTTTTTATCAAATGTTCTTACCAATTTTGCTTTCGAGCCTCTACATATTCCTAATCTTTTATACGCATTAAAGCTTCCAAAGTTTCTAATGTCAATCTTGATTGTTTTTCGTTTAATATCCCGCCTCCTTCATTGAATGCAGATTCTAATGCTACAATGAACAACAAAGATATTAGTAGATCTCGAGTTATGATGGATAATATAGAGTAAACCCTTCATTTGATTCTCATCATGATAAAATATCAAATTCTCTTTATTATTATGTACTCAATATAGAAGAGTAGTCAGTATCAATAAAATTTTCAATTAAAAGGCAATAAAAATATTGAAATTAGAACCAACATTTCTTTTGGCTTTTAACAAAATAGTCTAAGCAGTTTAATCATAAACAACCTGCTCATTTATTCCTTCTATAACTACAGTTGATCCAAATTTATTTTCATAAAAAAATAATTGTGCAATAAAATAAAAAATTTGATCAAAATCATAAGAAAGTTAAGAGTTTAAATTTTTTTGATATCCTAGAAATTAATACTTTTACACCAAACCAAGTGATTATGGGATCCATTATGGTTGCACAAATAAATAACATAAGAAATTTCCTTTAATATTTTTGAAATTTAATCTCCATAATAGTTTAAATATTAGAAAATATAGGATTATCTCTATATTTAACAAAAGTAAAACTAATATTATATTTATGAGTCAAAGCAATAGAAGATGAAGACTGATATACATATGAATATGCTAACATAATATTATTAAATACTTCTAAAAAATACATATAATAAAATATAATTTTTCAATCACTATTAGTTAATATAATGTCTTTCATTTTATTATTATAATAATATAAAATATAATCACTAAAATCTACATAATATCTCACTATAATATAAGTGTTATTCCAATGAGTTTTTACATCAAGTTTGAACTTTTTACTATCCATTTCATAATTATTCAATATAACTTTAATTCTTGTCGTCTAGAAGATGATGAAATATTATATTTTATTATTTTTCTATTTTTTTTTCAATCTGAAAATTAATTATATTCAAATCATTTTGAACAATTAAATTAACAATATGACAAAAATACTTCAAATAAAAAAAAACTTAAACCATATGTAAATGTTAATTGAATTGAAAATAAATCTATAACAACAGTATTTGCACTTGTATTATTAAAAGTACTATTAATAATACTAATGTGTTTGTCCACAATTTTAAATTCTCTAAAAATATTTATTAAAGAGTTAAAAATAACACTAGTCGTGTGTGGATGTTCCAAATCACGAAAAATAATAATTCTTTTGTGCAAAAAATAATCATTATCAATATGATATAATGTAACACAAATATATTCCAAATCATTAGCACCCGTCTAACAATCAAAATTAACAACAAACACTCCTTTAAATTATGAGATTTTAAAATTTAATTTTTCTTTAGTTTGATGATATGCAGTTTAAAACTCATTTTTAGTAGTATTTTTTAGAACATGACACCAGTTGGGTTGAACGTATCTTGACACAGGAGTGTCTGATCACATGGAGCTATAAATAGAACTAAATGAATTTCAAGGGTAAATTTGGAATTTATCTGGTACTGTTTCGGAAGGAATTTTTGGGTAATCTTCATACTTCTCAAAAATTATATGTGTCTAGTTCTAAATCCTTTTTTATAGCATATGAATATAAGTTTTCTAGAGTAAGTTGAATCCTAATAACTAAAGGAAGGTCAGACAGTTATTAGGTGAGCCAAATCTTGACAACTTGCAAGAATTGAAGACTTTTGTCTCCATCCAAGACTTTATAGCATATTATGTTCGAATTTAATGCTTCATTTATTGTATTTGCTGTATTTGTAGACTTTTGGTGTAAGGGTAGTTGTAAGTCTTAATTGCTGTCTTTTGTAAACTCCCAACCACCAAGTTTTAATGTTGTAATGAGTGCTTTGCAGTAGCCCTCCCAAGAACTCTCTATAAATACCTAAGGATGAGAGGAGAAGGGCAGAGAGTGAATTTGAAATTACTTGTATGTGGGAGAGTTCTCTTATAAGAGTTTCTACATTTAACTCTGTATCTCTTGGGTGGATTCCTTAGAGTGGTGAGTTTGAGAGTTCTGTATCTCTTGTAGGGTTCTTTGGGTGGTGAATTATTCTGTATCCCATTGTAATTCTCTTGAGTGGTGAGCTTGTACCAATTTTACTTTATTCAGTGTTTGAGTTTATTTTAATAAAAGTGAGTGTTTGTTTTCATTCTTCCAATCTTGTGGTGTTCTTTTTCTAAACACTTGAGCCTGCATCAGTTTTGGTATCAGAGCATTTGGTTAATTTTGGCTTTATCTTTCAATGGCCAAAGGTCGTAGATTTGTTCCAACAATTGAAGAACAACCAGCAGGTCAAGCTGATACACGAGACACTCTAATTGAAGAATTGAGACAACAAATTCAGCAACTTCAACAACGTTTAGAACATTTTGAAGATCGAGGTAAAGCTGTGCAACATGAAGATCTCGATAATAGTTCTTCTAGCAATGATGAAGGTAATACAAATCCTTTTCATCAAGCTAAATCTCATTCTTCTGGTGATAGTTCTCCCATACATCCAAATGTTATAAGAAATATGACATTTAGAAATGATCGTCGAGATTTCCATGTAAAAGTTGAAATACCAGATTTTGAGGGTAGAATGCACCCAGATGAGTTTGTGGATTGGTTGAACACCATAGAAAGAATTTTTGATTATCAAGATGTTCCAGAAAATCAAAAGGTGAAAGTCGTTGCCATAAAACTTAAAAAGTATGCTTCTTTATGGTGGGAAAATCTGAGGAAACAAAGGATACGGGAAGGTAGAAGTAAGATCGTGACCTGGGAGAAGATGAAACGAGAGCTTAAGAGGAAATATCTTCCGGACAACTATCGACAAGATATTTTTCTCAAACTACACAACTTTCGTCAAAAGGAGCTTTCTGTAGAAGACTACACTGCAGAATTCGATCATCTCATGCTGAAATACGATATGGTTGAACAAGAAGAACAGACAATTGCACGTTATCTTGGGGATTTAAGACCTGAGATTTCAAATATTGTGCAATTACAACCATATTGGACTTATGGAGATGTTTGTAGACTTGCACTTAAGGTGGAGAATCAACAAAAGACAGCAATTAGCAGTAATTCTCGATTCTTGACACGAGAAGGTTTTTCTAACCGAGGGAATACTTCCAACTATAAGTCTATTCCTACTGCCAAACCTACTACAAGAACTTCTTCAAAGAATGATGGTGTCTCTAACCAAAAGAAGCAAAACAATGCCTCCAACACCAATTCTCGCCAATGTTTCAAATGCCAAGGATATGGACATATTGCTTCTGAATGCCCAAATCGCAGGATTATGACACTTGTTGAAAAAGAAGACGAAGAAGAGATGGAGAACAACCATACAGAGCCTGAGGAAGAGAATGAAGATATAACTTATGAGGATGAAGGTGAAACTCTCATCCTTCGCAAAGTTTTAAGTGCTGCCTATGAAGAACAAGAAGAAGATTGGTTGCGAAAAAATATCTTTCATACCAGGTGTACTTCTCATGGCAAGGTGTGTAATGTCATAATTGATGGGGGTAGTTTTGAAAATGTGGCTTCTACACAAATGGTGGAAAGATTGGGCCTAAAGACAGTGATGCATCCTCAACCATACAAGCTTTCTTGGCTCAAAAAGG
The DNA here is from genome assembly GCA_946807835.1 of Ailanthus altissimus. Taxonomy (NCBI): domain Eukaryota; kingdom Viridiplantae; phylum Streptophyta; class Magnoliopsida; order Sapindales; family Simaroubaceae; genus Ailanthus; species Ailanthus altissimus. Next base: position 7,710,920 of record OX327690.1, on the reverse strand, counting down.
GAAATGAAATTAAGGTAAATCAACGTTGCCTAGTATCTTTTTCTATTGGAAAAAACTATAAAGATGAAGTTTGGTGTGATGTTGTTCCAATGGATGCTTGTCATTTACTTCTTGGTCGTCCATGGCAATATGATAGAAAAATTATTCATGATGGCCATAAAAACACTTATTCCTTTGTCAAGGATGGTGTTAAAGTCATTTTGGGTCCTTCTAAGATGATCAATGTTCCTAAGCCTTTTAAAGGGGAGGGAAATAATTTCTTGACTCTTTCTGAATGTAAGAGGGAATTTTTAAAGGTTGATGAAGCCTTTGCTCTTGTGGTGTTTGAAGAAAACAATGATAGTCCTGAGCCACCGTTTATAATGAAGAAGCTACTTCAAGAATTTCATGATGTAGTACCAGATGAGATACCACCAGGATTGCCTCCCATGAGAGACATTCAACATGGCATTGATCTTATTCCAGGAGCTGTTCTACCAAACAAAGTAGCCTACAGAATGAGTCCTAAGGAGCATGCTGAACTTCAAAGTCAAGTAAATGAGCTTTTGTCCAAAGGCTTAATTGAAGAAAGTAAGAGCCCTTGTGCTGTTCCTGCTCTCCTTGTGCCCAAGAAGGATGGTTCTTTTCGCATGTGTGTTGATAGTAGAGCTGTCAACAAAATTACCGTTGATTATCGCTTCCCAATTCCTCGCCTTGATGATCTTCTTGATCAATTGTATGGAGCTTGTATTTTCTCCAAGATTGATCTACGAAATGGATACCATCAAATAAGAATGAAACCAGGTGACGAATGGAAGACAGCATTCAAGACAAGAGATGGGCTTTATGAATGGAAGGTCATGCCTTTTGGACTTTCAAATGCTCCCAGTACTTTCATGCGTTTGATGAATCATGTTCTGAAGCACTACATTGGAAGATTCGTTGTTGTCTACTTTGATGACATTCTTGTATATAGCAAAGATGAAGAACAACACTTGGATCATCTTCACCAAGTTTTCAACACTTTGAGGAAACAGAAGCTTTATGTCAACCTAAAGAAATGTGAGTTCTTCTCAGATTGCCTTATCTTTCTAGGCTATGTAGTTTCTAAAGATGGAATCAAAATGGATCCTAGTAAGGTGGAAGCTATTTTGAACTGGCCTATTCCTCAAACTCTTCATGATATTCGAAGCTTTCATGGATTAGCTTCATTTTACCGGCGTTTCATTAAAGGATTTAGTTCAATCATGGCACTAATCACTGAATGTTTAAAGGGTGATCACTTCAAGTGGACAAATGAAGCACAAAGTAGTTTTGACATCATCAAAGCAAAGGTAACCCAAGCCCCTATTCTTGCATTACCAAATTTTGACAAAGTGTTCGAGGTTGAGTGTGATGCATCAAATATGGGAATTGGCGCTGTCCTTAGTCAAGAAGGTAAACCCATTGCTTTCTTCAGTGAAAAATTGAGTGACTCACGCAAGAAGTATTCTACTTATGATAAAGAGTTCTATGCTATTTGTCGAGCTCTAGATCATTGGAGTCATTATCTTCTTCCAAAACCTTTTGTTCTTTATTCTGATCATGAAGCACTTAAGTTCATAAATAGCCAGCATAAACTTAATAGACGTCATGCTCATTGAGTTGAATTCCTTCAATCCTTCAACTTCACTATTAAGCATAAATCTGAAGTTCAAAATGTAGTGGCTGATGCATTAAGTCAAAAATATTCCTTGCTGTCCTCTATGCAAGTGAAAGTTGTAGGCTTTGAGATTATGAAGGAACTCTACAAAGATGATGCTTATTTTGGAAAACTCATAGAAGATTGCAAGCATGGCTCTTTTCAACAATTCTTGTTGCATGATGGGTATCTTTTTAAAGGCAACCGCTTGTGTATTCCTCAATGTTCTCTTCGAGAGTCTATTATCAAAGAATCTCATGATGGTGGACTTGGCGGGCATTTTGGGAGAGACAAGACTTTGGCATTGATACAAGAAAAATTTTATTGGCCAAAGATGAAGATAAATATTCAGAGGTATGTGGATAGGTGTAAAATCTGTCATGTGGCTAAGAGTCATGGCCAAAATACTGGTTTATACACTCCACTTCCTGTTCCTACAACGCCTTGGAAAGATGTTAGCATGGATTTTATTGTGGGATTACCAAGAACTCAAAGAAATAAAGATTCTGTCATGGTGGTGGTGGATCGTTTTTCAAAATGGCGCACTTCGTTCCTTGCAACAAGACTCTTGATGCTTCCCATGTAGCTGACTTATATTTTCAAGAAATTGTGAAACTACATGGAATTCCTAAGACTATCGTCTCAGATCGTGATACTAAGTTCACAAGTCACTTTTGGCGCACTCTTTGGAGGAAGCTTGGAACTCAACTTAACTTCAGTTCTTCCTATCATCCTCAAACTGATGGACAAACGGAAGTCACAAATCGCAGTTTGGGAAACCTTTTGAGGTGTTATGTTGGAAAGAACATTCGTCAGTGGGATCTTATTTTGGCTCAAGTTGAATTTGCTTACAATCGGACAAAATGCCAATCTACGGGTTATAGTCCGTTTAAAATTGTTTATGGTCAGAATCCCACAAGCCCATTGGATTTAGTCCCTTTTTACATTACTCACCAATTTAGTGCAGATGCTGAAGAACGAGTGAAGAACATAAAAAAATTGCATGAAGAAGTTAGGAAGAAAATATTGAAGCAAAACGAGAAGTACCAAAATAGCGCCAATAAGCATCGCAAGAAAATGGAATTTCGAGAAGGAGATTTAGTTTGGGTTCATCTTAGAAAAGAAAGGTTCCCTTGTGGCAAGTTTGCTAAACTCAAACCGAGAGCTGATGGACCATTTAAGGTGATAAAACGAATTGGGGAAAATGCATACAAAATTGAGCTTCCAGAATCTTATGGTGTTTCCAATGTATTCAATGTTGCTGATCTATCTTCTTATAAGAATGATAACGAAGTGGACTCGAGGTCAAGTCTTTTCCAACCAGGGGAGTTTGACACAGGAGTGTCTGATCACATGGAGCTATAAATAAAACTAAATGAATTTCAAGGGTAAATTTGGAATTTATCTGGTACTGTTTCGGAAGGAATTTTTGGGTAATCTTTATACTTCTCAAAAATTATATGTGTCTAGTTCTAAATCCTTTTTTATAGCACATGAATATAAGTTTTCTAGAGTAAGTTGAATTCTAATAACTAAAGGAAGGTCAGACAGTTATTAGGTGAGCCAAATCTTGACAACTTGCAAGAATTGAAGACTTTTGTCTCCATCCAAGACTTTATAGTATATTATGTTCGAATTTAATGCTTCATTTATTGTATTTGCTGTATTTGTAGACTTTTGGTGTAAGGGTAGTTGTAAGTCTTAATTGCTGTCTTTTGTAAACTCCCAACCACCAAGTTTTAATGTTGTAATGAGTGCTTTGCAGTAGCCCTCCCAAGAACTCTTTATAAATACCTAAGGATGAGAGGAGAAGGGCAGAGAGTGAATTTGAAATTACTTGTATGTGGGAGAGTTCTCTTATAAGAGTTTCTACATTTAACTCTGTATCTCTTGGGTGGATTCCTTAGAGTGGTGAGTTTGAGAGTTCTGTATCTCTTGTAGGGTTCTTTGGGTGGTGAATTATTCTGTATCCCATTGTAATTCTCTTGAGTGGTGAGCTTGTACCAATTTTACTTTATTCAGTGTTTGAGTTTATTTTAATAAAAGTGAGTGTTTGTTTTCATTCTTCCAATCTTGTGGTGTTCTTTTTCTAAACACTTAAGCCTGCATCATATCTTTTCATAAATTTCTTATACCTTTCATTTCCGGCGAATGAGAGAAGTTGTTTACTAATTGCAACGTATCTAGTCAATCAAATATGCATGCATTGCTAATTATAGTAGAATTTAAAAAGACTTCCTCCATGAGTGTTTTGGGCAAGTTCAGTTTAAGTTGGCTTCTTTAGACCATATTTCTAGAAAACATGCCTTGTGTCACGTCTCACATCGAATAGAAATTGGGTGGGTCTTGAGTATATAAGGGTGGGTATGCAGCATTACCTAACAGGCTAATTTTTTTTGTCAATGGCAAGCGCCCGGCCCATGACAAGTGGTATTAGAGCATACCCAAATTCTCATTCGTATGTGGGCCCTCAAAATTGCCCCAATGGAGATTGCCACATGGGATGTGGGTCCCCTATGCTGGTAGGAGATGGGTAATACAGGCCAAGTGGGTCCTAAAAATCTTGTGCCTTAAGCCCCAATAGAGATTGTCACGTGGGTAGTGGGTCCCCTATTCTCGGGGAGATGGACAATACGAGCTAAGTTGGTCCTTGAGTTTGAGCCATACCGTGACGAGGGCATCACGTGATTGGGTGGGAGAGAATGTTACGTCCCACATCGAATAAAAATTGAGTGGGTCTTGAATATATAAGGGTAGGTATGCAGCATTACCTAACAGGTTAGTCTTTTGGGTCAATGACAAGCACTCGACCCGTGACACTTGGCATCTGAAGCTTTACCACAAATCTTACAAATAGCTTTTTTTTCAATTTTTTAAAAAATTATAAATGTACGATTCTCTAGTGTTAAATAATTTCAAACATACGATGAACGAACTCTTTTTGATTTATTAATATTTTCAATTGTAAAAGTATATTGACTACTAAACATTTGTGATAATGACATTAAAATATTTTTAAATTTATTTGTAGTATTGAGATTGAAATTTATCATTGTATATATTATAAATATGAATGTATTGAAAATTTATAATTTGATAAATAAAAGTTAAAAAATAAATAAATAATTTGATAAATTAAAATTTTAAAAAACAGTTAAAATAATTTTAAAGAAAATTAAAAAAATTCAAGACATAAAAATTAAAATAATTTGAGAGAATATAAAAAAATAAAATAAAAAGATCCGTGACATAATTCAATGAGCCTATCGTGTCGTACCCATAAATCGTGCTAAACTGGGGCAAACATGACGGCCGCCTAAGCCAAAATTTGGCCACCTTTGACCATCTCGCCATTCGCTTAAATGACAGGAATTCGCCTTCTTTTCACCCTCAGTGTCTAGAATTATTTCTGAACATGGCTCCGCCTCAACCCCACTTTCAGCAACACTACCACCAACAGCCTCAATAGCAGTCCAAAAACTTCATGCAATTTTACTTTATTTTCCAATTGATTTTTCATTATATGCAATCGACGGTCAGATTTCGCCGCCAGTGGCTTATAACAACACGACCAATAATTTACAGGATCATTCTCGGCATCCTCCATACATTCCTCCTTGTAATTGTTGAAAAATCAGGATGAAAATGAAGGAAAAAAATAAAACAAAAAATACAGCTAACACCATATGAGGAAAAAAAATAGCTTAGCTAGGTTTTGGACTTTTTTAAAGCTTAAATTTAGCTGAATTTTCATTTATCCGTAATCATATATTATCATAAAGAAGAGAAGAAAAACCAATTGGGCTTATATTTTATTTTTTAGCACTAATTTGTCGAAAATGTAAAATTGTCATATTATTTATAAATGTATTAAGGGAATTAAATATTATACAGGGTATATTTGTCATGTATCACTGTTATTATTTAAATATTTAAAAAATAATTTTTTTTTATTATTAAAAAGTCAATTTAAAAAAAAACTTTTCTTGTAAGCTGTATAGGGGTACAATTGTCATATTATCATTTTATATGCTTTATTATAGAATTTATTAATTTTGATAGAAAACTTTTTAACGATCGAGTATTTTTATTTATTTTTTAAATTTATGAATATTTTTTATATTAGACTTTATTTTGAAAATATTTACAATGATATCTCTATTTTTTAAACATTTTTCAATTAGTCTTAAATAATAAAAAAATTTTAAACAACATTATACATACAAAGTACTTGTATAAATTTATTCATACAAATTATTAAGATATGATAGGATCAAATGGATGAATTATATATCTTTCATTCTCATTTATTGTAATTATTTTGTTACTTAATTAATTTAATTGTCATTTTATTTTAGTTTGTACCAACAAATTAATATAGCTAATTTATATATATATATATATGCAGTATCATTTTAAAAATGTTCAATATTTTATAAAAAAAATTCAATATTTTATAAAAAAAATAATTGGTTAAAGAACTATTATTATAAAAAAAAAACGCTATTTCTCTTACTGTAAAATCAAGCGAGCAACAAAGGAATTCAATAGTAAACATACACTTGGTTTCTTTTTTTCTATTTTTAAAGTTAGGAGAGAGTGAATGAAGCTATATTAAGCATGCTTTGTCATTTTATTTAAGGTTTTCTTTTCTCTCTGTCCTATGAAAAGAATTGATGGATATTATTAAAAAAATGATAATGAAACCACAAGTCAAGATTTGGTTGGACTCTTTTGCAATTTATGGGTGACTTCATCTTAAGTTTGTCTGGAGCTGATTTTCGGTAGACCTCTAAACTATTTTTTTTTAATCAAATTGTTTTCATTACTTAGCACAAACTGAAAAGTTTTCCAACCCAAAGTTTAGTACATAATAGATTGTTTGCCAATTTTGCAGGTTTGTGAGCTTGCATATTACAAGTTCTTAGTATATGTTGAAAAACAATTTGGTCTCTGGCCTTGGATAGTTTCTGAATTATTTTGGATTATCCATCTAATCTCTTCAAGGGACTCTATGTTGCCATTTTCTAGCTAAATAATATTCAAGGTATCAGACTCAGCCACTACTATTGCCATGTCTAAATTGTTTGCTATCTTTAGGGCCATCTTCATTGCTTCTGCTTCCACCACTTCAATATCCCTCTATTTTCTCCTGGAGATGCAGCCATGAAAACTGGGTTTCCCATAGAATTTGTTATTACCATACCTAAACCCATTTTTTCTTCCTTGCAATTTATTGTTGCGTCTGTATTGGCTCTACATCTCCCTGGTGGAATAGTTGCTATGACATTTCTTGCTTCCAAAGATTTATAAGGGCTCAGCTTCTTTTCTTTTCCTTCTTCATTATAGGTTGAATCCAAGTTTCCACTCTTGTCAGCAGTCTACTAGGATCTCGACTTCCCGTTGCAATCAATTCTTTTCTCATTTGTCAACTTGCCCACAAGACCATAGTTAGCTTAGCCAATTCTATCATAGTTGTAGTTGTTGAAGCATGTTGGATGAATTCCCACAATTCCATTTTTTGGGGTCCCTTGATCAGTTTTGCAAACTGTGAAATTCTCTATAATTTCTTTGTTGCCTTGCATTTTACTAAAGCATGGAAACTGGTTTCCTGTTCCTTAAGGCATCTATTGCATATAAGGTTTTCTGCAATTTCCTTAGGTGTAAGTTTGTTATTGTTGGAAGCAAATTAGATACTTCCTCTAGAGAAATATTTTAACCTTGGATTGGACTGGAATGCTACACAAGACCTTCCATCTTTTCTGCAATGATCTTGAAGATTCTAAGCCCAGTATAAATCTCTCTTCTAAGGCTACATAGTACCCACTCCTAATTGAATTCTTCCCACTCTTATCATAGTTCTAGCATATTGAGTCTTCAATCTTTTCTAGAGGGAGCTAAATTCCAAGGATTGCTATTGCATCTTCTTCTCTAATTTTTCTTTTTTCATTTATCAGTATGTTCACCTTACTCTCTTTGGGCAGCATTTATGGGGATATAGGTTTAAAAGTCAAGCCTCTTAGGATCTAATTGCTACTATAAATGCCAACCATGTCTCCTGTCCCTATTAGCTACTTAATCCCTTTTTGTAGCAGTTATCTTTCCTATAAAATACTCCTCCACATATATGAAGGATTTGTCCTTAATTTGGCCTTTAAGAAATGATAATTTTAAAGTATTTGACTTTAAAAACTCTTGTTGTTAGTGACTGAGAAAAGTTGACGAGTCTTCATCCTTGCTTAGCAAGTAATGCTTGATTGAAGCAACCAAACTCTCTAAATCCTAGGCCCCTTTGCTATTTTATTGACATAATCTTCTCCAACTTGCTTAATGATATTTTATTCCCTACCAGAAACTATTTATCATCCTCTACACTTCTTCACAAAGATTTTTAGGGAATCTAAATAAGCTTATGGCATAAGTAGGCATTGCCTAAGCTACTGTCTTTTATCAAAATCTCTTTTCCTCTACTTGAAAATATCTTCCCTTGCTAATCCTAAATTTTTGCAGTCATTCTTAGCTTGACTTCATTGAAAACATTCTTCTTATTTCTCTCCACCATTGATAGAAACGACTAGTATTTTTCATAAAGAGAAATCTCTTTTTAATTGGAGTGTATCTTTCATTACCTGTGCCTGGTCTTTAGTCACATTTGGGCAAAACAAAAAAAAAACTTTTCATAATTAAAAACCTGCCCAATACTCTCCTATAATGCTAAAACATTTGCTTAAGGTTACTGCATTCTTGAGATATTGCTTTAATACATATCAAGCTATTATTTGCAAACAAAAGAAGTGATATTAACAAAGTGAAGTTGAAATTTATTTCCCCTGATTTTCCTTTCCTTTTATGCCTTATACAGTAAGGATGACATTGCCTCTACGCACAATATAAATAAGTATGGTGATAATAAACAACCTTGTCTCAGATGCCTGCTAGATTGAAAATTCCCCTTAACAGATCTATTTATCAAAAGAGAAAAAGTAGTTGTAATCTACCTCATTATCAATTCTATCTAAGATCTATCAAAGCCTAGCTTCACCGTAATATCATCAAGAAATTTTTATTTCGCTCTATTATATGCTTTACTAATGTCTAGCTTAAATGTTGCAAACCTATTTTTGCCCTTTTTTTTACTTCTTGTTTTATGCAAACATTAATACCCTAGTATGATATTGTCATTTATCGGCTTATTGATAATGAATGCACTCTGATTTGGAGATATGATGCATCTTAAGGTCTGTTTAAGTCTATTAGCAATTACTGTGGTAGTGAATCTTTAAATCACATTGCATAGGCTAATTAGCCTAAAATCATTTAGTTTTTGGAGGTTTCTAGATTTTGGGATCAAGGCTATAACGATATGTTTTACAGCACCTGCAGGCATACTTTAATGGTTTCTTCTCTAACTAGGTCCCAAAAGCCTACTAACAAACTATATGGCCCAGGAGCCTTTGAAGGGTTTATTTTTCATATAGCTCTTATCACCTAATCTCATGTAAATGGTCTTCTCAATTCTTCATTCATCTCTTATGTCATAAGAGACTCCATCCCCATCATTGCTTTATTTCTTTAATCTTGAAAGGGATTTGATGATTCAACATAATACAAACCAGACTACCAAAAGGTTCATTAAAGCATCCATAGGTAATAGGGAACAATAGCACAACAGCTCATGTGAATAGTCCATGTGAGAAGCTTCTTAGAGCTTAAAACTATATTTATTATTGTGGTTGTAAAGTTTGACAGTCATTTTGAAGTAAAGCCTCAATATTGGTAGTTATTGGTAATTAGTAGCTGTAAATTTTTTCATTAATTATTGTAATAAGTGCTATCATCCTAAATGCCTAAGTTATTGGTAATAGTTGGCAGTTAATAGTTGTAAATTTTCATTAATAATTATAATAAGTGTTAGCATCCCAAGTGCTTAAAATGCTAGACATCCTAAGAGGTCTCTATAAATACATGAGAGATGAGGGAGGATGGGACTGAATTGATGAAATAACATTTGTGAGAGTTTTCTCTTAGTTCTTCAGAGAACTTTTATTCAGAACTTATCAAGATTTCATCTTGTGGCACTCTTTCAGACTTATCACTTATAACTTATTATCTATCTTGAGTATAACATCTATAAATTTCTTATACTTTTAGTTCTTCTCTGTTATAGATAACGAATCAAGGTTATTATTTTTGTTATCTAAAAATATGAATTAGAACAATCCTTGGCAAAGAAACCTTATTGAGTGTTGGGTCTTACTTTTCTTTGTGAGGTTTACTTCATTTGGTATCAGAGCTTAGGCTCTAAATCAGGTTTGAATTATCCTATATTTTTTATTGTTTGATCTTTCTTTTAAATTCGTATCCTTGTTCTAGTCTGTAGAATTGTATCCTATATCATCTTTGTTTCTTATTGTCTATAACTTTTGTCTATTTTTTCATTATAATTAGTTCAAGTTCTGATATTACATACTAAAAAAAGAGACAAAAAGTTTATAAAAATTTGAAAAAAAAAGTAGAGAAAAATTTAAATTCAATTGATTTCAGCTTTATCATTCTAAATTAAAAAATTAAAGAATAGAAAGTTCTAAATTAGTTGAAGTGTTACTTAAAGCTTTGATGTATCAATGTTTATTCTGCTTAGTTTGTCCAATTCAGCTTAAAAAAATCATAATTGCATAAAAATTTGTAATTCTTTTTATCTTTACTTTTCTATTCTGTTGTTTTGTTTTATCCTTTTTTTTCTTTCCTTTACTTCTTAAATTCTATTTATTGTCTTTATCCTTTACGTTAAAACCTATTCTCATCCTTAGTGAACTGATTTGTTGAGCTTTGGACTGTCACAAGTTAATTTTGATTAAATTCATTTTTAATAATGAACTAAAAAGGAGATTAAAGAGTAGAAAAAGGCAAGAGTGTGTGAGTTTTTTTTAAGAGAGTAATAGTTAAATTTGTGTGAAAACGTGAGTAAAGGTTGAGTGAATCATTCTTTGAGTGAACGCATAAGGGAGTGTGCGAGGTTTTTTTTTCTAACTTTATTTTGTAGCAAATATGTCAAACAATAAGAACAAAATGCTTTTAAAGTTGCATCAAAAAAAGTTAATTCAAAGTTTCTCATAAAACCTTTAATGGGTGAAATGAGGAGAGTGTTGAAAGCAGAGATGGAGCAGGTTAATGAATGGATAGATAAAGTTAAATCTAATATAAGAAGGGCACAGTCACCTAGAGTTCTTAACGTGCGAAGGCATGATAGGTGTGCTACCATGAATAATGATGACATTGATGGAGATGTTTAGGATAAATTCTTGCATATGGTAAAAAAAATAAAAAGACAACTAAATAGGAAGAGTTCCACCAAATATAACCAGAAATCAAGTTTCACATCCTCTTTAAAACCGGATTGGAGAAAAGAAGATGAGCAAGCTAATTTTAATTCCAATGCAAAAACACCTAAGGGGTAAAACGTAAGAGGTAGCCAAGACAAGGGTAAACTTGATTCTCAACCAAGTAATAAAGATATTATATATCTGGGAATAGGTTATATTGCATCTCAATATTCAAATTCGAGTGCATTGATTCTAAATAATGATAGTGCCATTGAAACTGAAAGCAAGTTAGATGATGAACATATGCCACCAGTGGAAGATGTAAGTGTTGAAACTGAAAGCAAGTCAGATGATGAACATAGTGCCATTGAAATTGAAAGCAAGTCAGATGATGAACATACAACAGTGTATAGAAGCAATTACACCACTCCTCATTGTAGGGAAATCTATCAAGCCTTTCTTCAATCAGTTTTGGCCCATATATCTTGTTTGACCAAGTATTTGCTGCTTCTTATTGCTTCTCTAAACTCTTCAATGGCTTTAGCACTCTTAGGCATTTTCCTGCAACATACCTATGGTAAATGAACTACTTGTGCAAGCCTTTTGATCAATCTCCAGGTGTTTTTTTATCTGCTTCAAAGAGTCCATAAGTTCCCGTAAATCTCCAATGATTTGCTTTTTTTTTAATTATTACATTGATATGGCACATATTGTATGATAACATATTAATACTTGTCTCATTATTCCACATTAAAGCCACTCCTCCCTCAAAACCTTCCCTATTTACTGTAAAGCAGATTTCATAACTTAATCTACCTATGTTGAGGGAGGAAATGCCCTTCTCCCTCTCGAGGTTATGTTGAAGTGAAGAACCAAGGTTCAGCCTAGAACCCTAACCTCCTTGCACAGCGGAATAACCTGTCAATCAAGCAAACACAACAAGAATCCAAAGCAAAAAACAAAAGAGGACAACACAATCTTATGTGGTTCGGCCAATTGTCTACGTCCATGGTGGATCCAAGGATGCTAGCCTCTCTTATTATAACTCCCTAGATATTTTACATGGAAAACCCAATGAAGAACCCTCAAAAGGACCTAAACGTTTAGTGAACCCTTGCTCTACCACGAACAATGATCACCTAAACAACGGTTCCACCCTAGCGCACATAAACACTTAGTGTCTACCTAGTTCTTCCCCTCTCTTAGAGTCTCTCTCAATGCTTAATCTGAAATCAAGGGTTTACAAGTGTTTATATAGAGTGTATTTCGCGCCTACTAACCCTATTCCTTGTTGGAGTAAGAGTCCACTTGTTTTGGAAGTCCAAAACTTCCCAAAACTCAAAATCTCGAACCAAAACAGACTTTTTCACATGTTCTGGCACTACGGGTCTCGTCCCTAGGCGCTGCGGCATTGGACAAAATCGAGCCCAACGCTGCGACTCTGGGTTACTGTTCTAGGCACTACGGCGCTCAGCCATGGGCACCGCGGCGCTGAGCCCTGTATACCTATCCGCGTTTTCTTACTTCCTTCACGTCTTTGAGTCCCGTTTCGTTTCTCCCTTTGTGTCTCACACGTCCTAGACTTCTCCATACGCATCCCACACATTCTAGATTTCTTATAACTCTTCACTTTGGTATTCATCTCAATTCTTGTCCAACCAAGATTGTTGAATCACATATTTTTCAACAAACCCTTCCTTGATTCAAAATCTTCTAAATAAGAAGGCTTCAAGATCCGATCCACACCAAAACTCTATCACCTAGAGTTGAGTCCAGTTAAGTCTCCACCAAGACTTAACTTTCTCCGGGCTAGTGACTTCGGCCTCCAAAGGCTTTCGTGCACCTTGCATAGGGTATGGATGTGTTACACTCCTTTCCGACCCTCATCACCTCGGTGAGCACGGTTTAGATGTCGCCTAGTGGTCTGCATTGCCTCAACACCCCATGTTGGACCACTCATAGCCATTCCAGTAAGCACATAGAGCCCCCTATTGTGCTTCTCACCCTCAAACACTATAGGTCCTTTCTCTACCCTTAGTTTTCTTTTTTTCGCTCTAACCAAATACCCTTCCTCATCGAGCTTGCTTAGGGATATCAAGTTCCTCCTCAATTTAGGAACATACCTTACACCATGTAAGTCCCTAGTTTCTCTACCTTGCATCCTCAGCCTTATGTCACCAACTACCATGATCTCACAAGTCATGTCATTCCCCATTAGAGCTTTACCTCTCTTGGCCTTATAGTTGGTAAACATTGATCTGTCAGGACACATATGGACACTGCACCCTGAATCTAGTATCCATTTGCCAGTGTACTTTCCCCTTGAGGCTACCAATATGTCTACAACTTCAGTATCTTCCTCAGTACCGATTGTAACCCACCCTCCTTGGCCTTTTGATTTCAGACAATCCTTCATAAAGTGCCCTTCCTTATTACAAAGGAAACACCTCTTGGATCTCTTCCTTGATTGGTTGCTCTTCCTTCCTTGTGTAAGCAAAGCTGCTCTACTCTCGGACTCAGATCTCTTTATTAATTCTTTTAAGTTCAATAATGCCTTGACGTCATTCATCGTTAAAGACTCCTTTCTATACAGCAGCGTATCCATAAAGCTCTTATAGCTATTCGGCAATGAACTTAACAAGATAATGGCCTTATCTTCATCTTCAGTCTTGATGCCCAATTGCTCGACACTTATGATGATCTTGTTGAACTCGTCAATGTGAGCTCTCAATGAAGTTCTCTCGTGCTTTGGCAGATCATGTAATCTCTTTTTCACAAGAAGTTTATTTGCAAGAGACTTCTTCATGTACAATGCCTCAAGTCTTTTCCACAGCCCAAAAATAGTTTCTTCATTACCAATTTCCCTTAATACTTCATCACTCAATGCCAGGAATAAGGTGCTGTGAGCCTTTTTCTGAATCGTGTCCCAATCTTTATGCCCGAACTTTGAGGTTGTTGCCTCATCGCTAGTTGAGTAACTGGCTTCCTCCAAAACTGAGTCTAGCCCTTCCTTCACTAGTCGAACCCTAACCTTTTTCCTCCAAAGATTGAATTCATTCATCCCATTGAACTTCTCTATTTCTTGCTTGATTATAGCCATGGTTTAAATACCCCAGATGTGTATTATCGAACCTCTAGCTCTGATACTAGTTTGTTAAGGGAGGAAATGCCCTTCTCCCTTTCGAGGTTATGTTGAAGCAAATAACCCAATATTCAACCTAGAATCCTAACCTCCTTGCACAGCGGAATAACCTGTCAATCAAGCAAACACAACAAGAATCCAAAGCAGAAAACAAAAGAGCACAACACAATCTTACGTGGTTCGGCCCCTACGTCCATGATGGATCCAAGGATCCTAGCCTATCTTATTATAACTCCTTAGAGATTTTATAAGGAAAACCCAATGAAGAACCCTCAAAAGGACCTAAACGTTTAGTGAACCCTTGCTCTACCACGAACAATGATCACCTAAACAACGGTTCCACCCTAGCGCACACAAGCACTTAGTGTCTACCTAGTTCTTCCCCTCTCTTAGAGTCTTTCTCAATGCTTAATTTGAAATCAAGGGTTTACAAGTATTTATATAGGGTGTATTTCGTGCCTACTAATCTTATTCCTTGTTGGAGTAAGAGTCCACTTGTTTTAGAAGTCTAAAACTTCCCAAAACTAGAAATCCCGAACCAAAACGAACTTTTCCATGCGTTCTGGCACTGCGGCGCTCATTCTTGGGCGCTGGACAAAATCGCGCTCAGCGCTGCGGCGCTGGGTTACTGTCTTGGGCGCCGCGGCTCTGAGCTCTGTATACCTATCTGTGTTTTCTTGCTTCCTTCACATCTTTGAGTCCCGTTTCGCTTCCCCTTTCGTGTCCCACGTGTCCTAGACTTCTCCATACGCATCCTACACGTTTTAAATTTCTTGTAACTCTTCACTTTAGTATTCATCTCAATTCTTATCCAACCAAAATTGTTGAATCACCAATTTTCCAACAACCTATAATTCTCCTCTAATTTTGTTTCACACAAAAATACTAAATGTAGCTTTTCCATTTGGAGAACCTTTAGAATGTTTGAGATTTCCCTATGCCTCAATATTCCAGCTTAAGCTTGCATGTTCGATATAACAGATAAGCAGACTTCCTTTTCCCTCCATACTTGATTAAAAGAAAAACTTTTTGCCTGTGTTATATTTCCTTCTCTTTTGAACTGGGCTATCAAATCTGGCCTCAATCTCTTTCCTCTTTCCTGCCATAGGCTTAGCTTCTTTCTGGTCCAAGCCCGGTTCTCTAGCAAGTACTTCTATTTCTTTCTTTTTTAAAAAAAAAAAAATTCCAAGTCTAGTTCACAACCTTCTTTTTGTAGGGCTTCTATATTAAACAGCTTCTTTCGGCTCATTTGATAAATTTTTTCTCTCTAAATTATCCTATCACTTTTTTATTCTATTCCCCCCCTTTTTCCCTGCTTTTCCTTCCTTAGCAAAAGCTTCATTCTCCTCTTCTTCAATGCTTTGCTTCTTTCCATATTTGTTTTTTTACTTCTGTTTTGGTTCTTTATCAATCTGCATAGCTTCCCACACTTCATTAACAATATTTAGGATTTCCCTCAAGTTTCTTGATTCTACCATTTTGGGTACCAGCTTCTCTATTTGTAGGTTTAGTTCTTTATTCAAGTTTGGGTCTTCTTCTTCCATCCTCTCATTCTGTTCTGATGGTTTTGTTTCTTTGTTCTCTTCTGTATTCTTTATTTATTTCCTTTATATTATTTTTATAATGCATGGGCTTGCAATTTTTCTCAGCATATTTTATATATCTTCTCTTTCTTTTATTTGCTTCATTTTTTCCCTAAACATCCCTGCTTTCATCCAGCTGTTATATGCAAATTTAGTTGCCTCTGTTTCTATTTTTTCCAACGTTTCCCTAGCTTGAGCATTCTTTTTAACTTTGGTTCTGAACTCCTCGCACTCTCTATGTATCTGACCAATCCTTCCATATTGATAGTAAAAGTCTAAAAGTTTTTTTCTATAAAGTACTAGCATTATAACTTCTTCTCCCAACTCCTTTACCCCCACTTTTGACAAACCTTCACAATGATTTGGAGATATCAATTCTGATTCTTGCTCATATGAACTTCCCTATGCAACTTCTTTATTCATCCAACTCAAACTCTTCAACTTGTCCAATTTTGTTGCCAATTCAATTGACTGCATTTTTATGCATGCACATAATTGGGATATTATGGATTTACACCCAAAAAGATATATGGCCAAATGGAATTTTGTTTACCTCGCCAATCCCATTTATTTCTGTTAAAACATTAATGACTTATCAAAATGCCAGAGTTAACCTACTATAATTCTTTATTTAATTTCCACTGTTAAAAAGTGGCATAAAAATCTATTTTTCCCTAAACTTTCAATATATATATTTCTAATAGGCTTCCATACTGTTTGAATTGTGATTCTAAAAACTTCTCTATTTGCTACTCGATTAGACATTACCTTACCTACTAACCAACTTTCACTCATTTTAATTTTCCCTTTATCCTTATATTTTTTGGATCCTTCAATTGCTTCCTTTTCTAATAAGTTTCTCTTCTATCTCTAGATAAAGCTAATAAACTATATAGTTGTATTAATTTCTCAGTGTCCATTTTCCTTCGTAAAGATAACTTCTTCTACCAATTTTTATACCCATTATTAAGGAATAATTCTAAAATTATTCCGGAATCATTTTAGAATTATTCTTTTATATCCTCTTACCATATATACACGTTATTAATGTAAAATATTATTTCCTTATATATGTTACTTTCCTATTATGTAATAAGGTTACAGCCTATATAAAGGCTCTATTGTACAGCTTTACAATTCACAGTGAAATATATTCTCTTTACATTTCTAACATGGTATTAAAACTTTGGTTTCTTCACTGTCATTTTGTTTAGCTAGAGATTTGCCGGAAATTTTTTCAAAACCCGACGAAATCTACTGGAGTTTTTCGAAAAGTCACCAGAAAATTTTAAAATCTTGCCATCTTAGTCACTGCCCATCTCCAATTACTCAGAATCCTCCGGCTGTTTCAACGCCATCGACGACGCGCCGATCAGAGGTCAGAAACCGCCGGACGCGCCGTCAAAACGTCACTGCCACCGGCCACTGTCACTTTAGATCCTGGCCGTTCTATAGTGACGTGACCGACACTGTCCACACCAAATGAATCCCCAATCACCGGTCGTTTAGTGCCACCAACGACGCACCAATCCGATGCAAAAACCGCCGGATGCGCCGCCGAAACTTCAATACCGCCAATTACTTTCACTTCAGATCCCGGCCGTTATATGGCGGCGTGATCGACACTACCCAGACCAAAATAATTCTCAGTCACCGGCCGTTCAAATACCGCCGAGTTGACCTTAATCAGAGGTCGAAGCAAGCCGAACGCGCCATCTGAAGTTTATTGGGTTCTGTTAAAGGCCTATTTACAAATTTTTCAGTATTTCCAGGTCAGATCATAATTTTCTATTATTTTGGTCTTTTTTTGTAATTTTCAAAAGTTTTAGAGTATTTTTGAAATTATAATATTTTACAAGGGTTATTTTGTAATTTTTTAAGAAATTAGGAGCTATTTTGTAATTATTATATTTTGAAGGGTTAATTTGTAATTATTAAAAATATGGGGGTTTACTTATAATTAATACAAGTTTAGGGACTAGATTGTCATTAGAAAAAAAAGGGTTTTCTTTTTAGAATTTACGAATAAGTGCAGTACTTCTATCGGTTCTACTCTACTTCAGCCATACCATATATCTGAAACATCTCAAGGTGCGACTTTTACAGGAGCTACTGTTACTACTGCATAAAATAGTGTGAATTGTTCTCTTAATAACCTTGAATCTTTACTCCATCTACTCCTCTTTAATTCTGGTAAACCCTTAATTTTTGCTTCTTCCAATATTTCAGGTAATTCTTCTTGGTATTTTGACTCTGCATGTTGTAATCACATGACTTCTGATCCTACAATTTTCTGCTCTAAAACTCTTAATTCTTATTTACCATCTATTCAAACTGCTAATGGTTCTCTCATAAAAGTTAACCATGTTGATCACATGTCTTGCCCTAATCTTTCTGTATCTAACACCTTTTTATTCCTAACCTTACCTTAAATCTTTTGTCTGTTGGTCAATTATGCGAACTTGGTCTTAATGTCTTATTTACTGCTTCTGGTTGTTGTGTGCAGGATCCAAAGACTGGTCGGACGCTTGAGACAAGCCGTAAGGTTGGACGTCTGTATAAACTTATCTCTTTAGATTTATCCTTTCTATATCCTTCGTCTGCAGCATCTACCTCTTCGGTACCTTCGTTACATCTTTGGCATTCTCGTTTGGGTCATGCATCAATCAATCGCATCCGATCTCTAGTATTCAGTGGTCACTTAGGTATTGTTTCTGATAATAAAGATGATTGCCTTACATGTCCTTTAGCTAAACAACCAGCCTTACCTTTTGATAATAGTACTACTGTCTCTCATGCTCCATTTGATCTTGTACATTCTGATATATGGGGTCCTTTTCCAAATCCTACAATGAGAGGATCCAAATATTTTGTGATCTTCGTTGATGACTATTCTCGGTATACTTGGTTGTTCCTTATGAAACAACGATCTGAATTTACTAAAATTTACGAGATTTTGCTCAGATGGTTAAAACTCAGTTCTCATGTCCTATTAAGGTTTTCCGCACTGATAATGCTATGGAGTATAGAGATTCTAATTTTTTAAATCTTTTACAGGAACACGGTACTATATGTCAAAGGTCTTGTCCTGGTACATCTCAGCAAAATGGGAGAGCTGAACGTAAACACAGACACATTTTAGATACTATTCGTGCTCTTCTTATCTCTTCCTCTTGTCCTGAACGTTTTTGGGGAGAAGCTGCTTTAACTGCTGTCTTTACCATTAATCGTATTCCTTTTCCTGTTATAGAGAACAAGTCACCTTATGAGCGTCTTTATGGAACTCCACCTAATTACAAACTCCTCAAAGTATTTGGTTGTGTTTGTTTTGTTCTACTTCAAAAATATGAGCATACTAAACTCAAGCCACGTACTCGATTATGTTGCTTCTTGGGATACAGGATAGAACATAAAGGTTATAGGTGTTGGGATCCTATATCTAATTGTCTTCGTGTTTTTTGTTGTGTAGTTTTTCTCGAGCATACGATGTTTTCTTCTATATCTAATTTTAAATCTGTGTCTCCTCCTATGTTACAATATTTTACAGATAATTCTGTTGATCATTTTTCTGATACTTTACCTACATATATTTCTTCTGAGTTTCATACAGGTGAATCTATTGAAACGACGCCTGCTTCTGAGCCTTCTACCTCGTCTGAAGGATCTGCTCTCAACATCCCTGAGGCCTCCTCTATACCCTCTCTTTGTCATTCATCTCGGGTAAGAGAACTTCCTGTAAACTTCGTGATTATCACTGTTTCTCTACTACCCTTTCTTTATATGAGCCTCAATCATATTCTGAGGCTAGTTCTAGTCCTGTTTGGCAGTAAGTAATGACAGAAGAATTGAGGCCCTTGAGAAGTCGCATACTTGGGATTTTGTTACTCTTCCTTCTAATAAAACTACCATTGGATGCAAATGAGTGTACAAGATTAAGACCAAATCTGATGGATCTATTGAGCATTATAAAGCCTGCCTTGTTGCCAAAGGCTTTACCCAAGAATATGGCATAGATTATGAAGAAACTTTTGCCCCAGTTGCTAGACTTACTTCTGTTCAAAGTTTATTAGCTGTTGCTGTAGTTCGTGGTTGGACATTATTTCAGATGGATGTCAAAAATGCTTTCCTCAATGGTGATTTCACTGAAGAAGTGTATATGAAGCCTCTTCTTGGTTATCCACATCCTCCAAGCAAAGTCTGTAAACTTTATCGTGCTCTGTATGGTCTTAAATAAGCTCCTCGTGCATGGTTTATAAAGTTTAGTGGGACTATTCTTCAGCATGATTTTCAGTCTAGTCCTTATGACTCAGCTCTTTTTGTCCGCAAAATGGCATAAGGTTGTGTTCTCCTACTTATCTATGTTGATGATATGATTATCACGGGTAATGATCTTTTTGGTATTTCCACTCTCAAGAATTTTCTTCAGCAACACTTTGAGATGAAAAATCTTAGCAACCTTAGTTATTTCCTTAGCCTTGAAGTACTATCCGACTCTACAGGGTATTATCTTTCTCAGGCTAAATATGCATCCGATCTACTTGCTAAAGCTGGGTTGACAGACAGTAAGACTGCCTCCACTCCTCTAGAGCCTAATGCCAAACTCCGATCCTCTGATGGTACTCTTCTCAATGATGCTACCCTTTATCGTCAATTGGTTGGTAGTTTAGTCTATCTTATAGTTACTCGCCCAGACATTGCTCATGTTGTTCATGTTGTGCGTCAATTTATGGCCGCTCCTCATACCTCTCATTATACAGTAGTTCTTTATATCTTACGTTATCTCAAAGGTACACTTTTTTACGGTCTCCATTTTTTGGCTCACTCTCCTCTTGTATTGCGAGCTTATGCTGATGCGGATTGGGCGGGTGATCCTACGGATCGTAGATCAACTTAGGTGATTCTCTTCTTTCGTGGTAAAGTAAGAAACAGACAGCTTTTACTCGCTCGA
Organism: Ailanthus altissimus; assembly: GCA_946807835.1. Classification (NCBI taxonomy): domain Eukaryota; kingdom Viridiplantae; phylum Streptophyta; class Magnoliopsida; order Sapindales; family Simaroubaceae; genus Ailanthus; species Ailanthus altissimus. Next base: position 7,690,264 of record OX327690.1, on the reverse strand, counting down.
GTAATGAAGCTGAATACCGTGCTCTTGCAGATACTACCCAAGAAATTGTTTGGCTCCGCTGACTTCTTGAAGATACGAGTATTTCTTATACTGGAGCTACACCTCTTTATTGTGACAATCAAAGTGCTATCCAAATTGCACACAATGATGTGTTTTATGAGCGGACTAAACATATTGAAACATATTGTCACTTTGTTCGGCAACACGTTTCTTAAGGCATTATCATACTCCACTTCATCTCATCTGAAGAGCAACCTGCTGATATTTTTACCAAATCTCTTCTTCTGCGCCGTTTTCATGCTCTAGTCTCCAAACGCAAACTTACTTCTACTGCGCCATCTTGAGTTTGAGAGAGGGGGGGAGGGGGGTATTAAGGAATAATTCTGGAATTATTCCGGAATCATTCCAGAATTATTCTTTTATACCCTCCTACCATATATACACGTTATTAATGTAAAATATTATTTCCTTATGTATGTTACTTTTCTATTATGTAATAAGGTTATAGCCTATATAAAGGCTCCATTGTACAGCTTTATAATTCACAGTGAAATATATTCTCTTTACATTTTTAACACCCAATATTAGTCAATGAACTACAATAAATTGAAAGAAACACACTATGTACTCGGTTAGAATGAAATGTTGAGCTATTAATAGGGATGAAAAAAATATTCATAAATCTGCAATTTCATTAAAAACAGTTCATATGAAAAGAATTTGGTAAGGCTTAAGGTAGGTTTAGTATATAAAATTAAAATTTGTAATGAATTTGAGATAGGTATGGGTTTGATAAAAAATGAATAGATACCCACTACCTGCAAATATTACTTTTTTATAATTCTTTTTAGAAATAATTACTTATAAAATTAATTATTTTTAAATTTACATTATAAATTTATAAGCATGTTTTTATTCAAACACTATTTTTACATTATAAATTTATAAACACATTTTTATTCAAATACTATTTCTAAATAATAAATTTTATTGCATGTTAGAATACAATATTACAAATTTCAGTTATATATTCTAATATTGTAATGCAAAATAAGTTGTAATATAATCATAAATTATAAATTATTTATTACAAAATTATAAAATGATTTCTTGACACTAAAAAATTATCATATAATTATTGATTTCAAACACTAAACTTACATTATTATAGAAAATATAAATACAATTAAACATTGATATTTAATTTAAGTGTCACTATTTATTTGACAAGCAACCTTGATGAACACATGAAAATGCATGTTGTTAAGAGATTCAATCACCATTTAATGTCACTAATTTTAGTGTTTTCTGTATTTTTAGCTTGAAATAAAGTGTTCTGCTTAAATTGTGATTAATGAATGTTATTTGGACAGGTTTAGGTAAACTGGACATAACTCTCAATGTAAAAATCGAAATGAAGAAGTTCTTGAACCTGGTGCAACATGACTCAATCTTACACAAATTTGAAGAATAATGGAAAATCCAAATCCAACATGTTATGGGCCAAAAATTGAGATACAACAGAATCGGACTACAACTCTTACCCAGCTTGACCCAATTCACGTATTTGGACCGTATCTCACAAAATACGTACTCAATTGGTATAATTCTTGAAGCTGTGAATTGCTGACTTTACTATCAACAACTCGTATGTTTATGGTAAAGTCCAAATCAGCCGTTATCATGGACCAAATCGCATTGCAAGTGGGTAAAATGGTTGTTGGCCGAATTCTGATGTATCTTTGAAATTTTGCTCATATCTCATTGGATACTCATCCAATTTGCATGAAATCAGTGCCTATGGAAAGAAGAGTCAAAATTCTACAACTTTCATGTCGGCTGCAGAAGCTGAATTGATCATTTACATTATCAAAAATGTGCTGCAAGTGGATACACGAGTTATTGGCTTAAAATTATTGAAGATTGATGTCATCCATGACATATGTCCATTCATTGCCTATATAAGGAGACCCTTAGGACGTTTTTAATAGAAAATTTCTCTCTTCTTTTATTCTCATTAATATGTATTGTAATTTAGGCTAGAGTGCCTAGCAAGGCTAAGAGATGAACTTTTATGTGTAGTAAATCTACTTCCATGCTTTGATTCGGTGTCAAGAGCTATAAATGTTGTAAGTTTGGTTTTGATTAAACTCTTATCTATTTTATTTTCTATAATCCAGAGGTTATAATTCTCATGTCTCATTTATGTTCAGTCATGCTTTTCTTATGTGATTCATGTTGATTTATAATTGTTACTGGTTATATTGTTTTATATGTTAATCTTTTACTGCAGTATTGTCAATTTGATATATTGTCGATCTTGGATAACATGTAAGGGCAATAAATGTTTGATATTCAAGTTAATCTTTTACTGCAATATTGTCAAAATGATATATTGTCGATCTTAGATAACTTGTATAAATAACATGATGTGTGTTAATGCTTGCAAAGACTTTAACTAAATCAAATACATGTGTTATCAAATGTGCTATATATTACATACCTTCCGATTGATTGTTTGGGATGTGAAACTTTCAGTTGAGTTATAAATATCGAATCAAAGTATAGAGTAGATTTATAAAGCATAATTGTGATTCTCAAAGCCTTGCTTAAATCATCATAAGACATTTTTCTCAATTCATAGACAATTCTATCTCATCTGTTTAAATCAATTAACCCTTTGCTACTGCTTTAATATTTTACTTCATTAACCTATTTTGCCAAGAGCTTCCTCGTGGGATCGACACCTCAATCTATACTGCGATAGCCGCGTTATATTTTGAGCGTAAACAAAAATTTGGCGCCGTTGCTGGGGAAGCACACTAAGTGAAAGTCGGTTGCGATTATAAATACTAAAGTGGTAACTTTGTATATTTTCTTTTCTTTGTAAACTCTTAGTTTTATTTCCTTTGTTGTAATTTATTTATTATTCATGGTTGGTTCTACCACCTAATTTATTTTATTTTCTTTAGTTAATTTGTTATATTTTATATTATCTTAATAGCTGGTTTTGCCGCCTAATTAGTTTATTTTTTTTATCTATTTATTGCACTTTTTTTTAATGGCTGGTTTTACCGCCTAACTTTGTTCACTTTCTTTTATTTATTTATTGTACTTTATTTCTTTAGTTAATTTATTGTATTTTCTTTTTATTTTGTGGCTGGTTCTACCGCCTAACTTAGTTTCTTTATTTTGTATTGTACTCTATTTATTTATTGCACTTTTTTTATTGTACTTTATTTTTATTTTCTTTTACGTATTTATTGCAATTTATTTTCTTTAGTTAATATGTTGTATTTTCTTTTTATGGCCGGTTCTACCGCCTAACCTTTTATTTATTTACTTATTGTATTTTCTTTTTATTATTTATTTATTGTACTTTTATCGTATTTTATAGTCTTTTGTTTAGTTATTGTATTTATGTTTCATGGTTGGTCTTACCACCTAACTTATTTCTATTTCTTGTTGTGTTTATTCCACTTCTTAAATTTCCTTAAGCATTTCTTTCCTAAAAAAAAAAAAAATTAGGATGTATGCATCGACCTAGAGACAAACGAGGAAGATTTGTGAGAGAACTAGAACTAGAACTAGAACCACTCCCACAATTTGTAAGTGAAGAGAATTCACCTTCTAGTTCATCTTGTAATTCTAACACAATGAGCCAACACGAAGAAAACCCCGTTAGAACTCTAAAAGATTACTTGCATCCTACTCGCACAGCCACACCATCATGCATTATATTTCCACCTAGCATACCACATTCGGATTTTAAACCTGGAATGATACAACTTCTTCCCACTTTTCATGGTTTAGATAGTGAAAATCCTTATGTACATGTTAGGGAATTTGAAGAGGTAATTGCCACCTTCCATAGCCAACCTGAAGCTATAGACACTGTTAGGCTAAAATGTTTCCCTTTTTCTTTGAAAGACAAAGCAAAGAGTTGGCTATACTCTTTGAGGCCAAGGTTTATAGGAACTTGGGCAGAAATGACCCAAGCATTTTTTAATAAATACTTCCCACAACACAAAACTAATGGCCTGAAAAGACAAATTTCTTCATTCTCCCAAAAAGACAGTGAAACCTTATATCAAGCATGGGAAAGGTTTAAAGAGTTGCTAAATCTGTGCCCTCACCATGGGTATGAAAATTGACGCTTGGTTAGTTATTTCTATGAGGGACTCACAATTAGAGAGCGCCAATTTGTTGAGATGATGTGTAATGGGGAGTTCCTTCACAAAGATCCTGAGGAAGCCATAGAATTCCTTAATGACTTAGCCGAAAAAGCCCATACATGGACTGGACCTAGCATTGCTGAAAGCACAAATAGGTCACGACCCAATGGAGTTTTCCATCTTAGGGAAGAGGATAACCTCAAAGCCCAATTAGAGGTCTTAACTAGGGAGTTAGAGGCCTTGAAATCCAAAGATAGAAGGGTCACCCACACGGTTGCTAGAGTTGAGTCACACGATGTCTGTTTTGTCTGTGGAGGAGCGGAACACTTAGCTCAAGATTGTCCCACGTATAGTGAGATGAGAGGGATATATGAGGAACAATGTAATGCCCTAGGGATGTACAAGAAGCCTTATTCACCCTACTCTGAAACATATAATCCTAGCTGGAGAAACCACCCAAATTTCAGTTGGAAATCTGACCAACAAGCCAACAACCAATGGAAACAAGAACAACAAGCACCCAAGTCTTATGTTGCACCTCAATATAATGCACGACCAACTAGGAGTTCTTTAGAGGATACATTACAAGCATTTATGGAGGCACAAAGTAAGACTAATCAAAAATTTGAAACAATTCTTGCACAGGTGGTGGACGAAAACAAAGAAATCAAGAGTCAAATCACAAAATTGACCAGTGCCTTAACTGTACAAGAGCGAGGTAAGTTTTCATCTCAACCTCAATCCAATCCAAAAGGACAATTTATAGCACAAGCTTCTACTTCTGATGTTCAAAATCTCAAAGAAGTCAATGCCATTACTACTCGAAGTGGTAAGATTGTAAGTGAGCCTACTCCTAAAATTAACACATCTACGAGTAGTAAAGATGCCCCCCTTGAAAAAGAGGCCACAATGGAAAAAGAGCCCGAAAGTAAGTTTTCAATCCCAGTGCCTTTTCCTCAAGCTCTTCTACCGGTTGGGAAAAATTTAGAAATTCAAGGTGAGATTTTGGAACATTTGAAACAAGTTAAAATTAATCTTCCCTTGTTACATTTGATTAAGCAAGTTCCAACTTATGCCAAAGTCATCAAGGATTTATGAACTATCAAAAGAAAACACCATGTGAAGAAAACTGTATTTTTGGCAGAACAGGTAAGTGCAGTGATTGAACAAAAGACACCACCCAAGTATAAAGACCCAGGATGTCCCACAATCTCCTACCAAATTGGGACACATGAGTTTGGTCAAGCTTTATTGGACTTAGGAGCAAGTGTAAATTTAATGCCTTATTCTATTTACTTGCAGTTGGGACTTGGTGAGATTAAACCAACATCTGTAGTCCTACAATTAGCTGACCGATCAATCAAGAAACCACGGGGAATAATAGAAGATGTTTTGTTGCAAATTGAAAAATTTTACTATCCTGTTGATTTTCTTGTTTTAGATACTCATTCTGTTGTTAACATGGAGTCAAAAATCCCTCTTATTTTAGGGAGACCTTTTCTAGCCACTGCTAACGCTCTTATTAATTACAGAAATGGTCTAATGAAATTATCTTTTGGGAATATGACTCTTGAGGTGAACATTTTTAACATTGGCAAACAACCACGAGAAGAAGACGAGTGCTATCATTCATATATGATAGACACACTTGTAGCGGAGGAAGCTTATAAAAATCATGGCTATGATTCTTCGAAAAACCTTCTCAATTTTGATTTTGAAGAATTGTATTATCCTGATGTAACAACTAATGTGTTTAGTATTTTTGACTCACAGGATAAACAGACTCGATTTTGGCAGCCACACTTTGAAGAGTTGCCACGAGAGAGGGAGAGACCAAAACCATCAAACCTTGAGACACCACAAGTTGAGCTTTCTCCACTGCCCAAAGGTTTGAAACACGCATTCTTGGGACCAGGTGATACCTTTCCTATCATCATTTCTTCTGAACTTAGTGCTGAACAAGAGAAAAAATTGATAAAATTGTTAAAAGAACATAAGTCTGCACTAGGTTGGACCATAGCTGATATTAAAGGTATTTCTCCATTGATATGCTCCCATAGAATTCATTTAGAGGAAGGTTCCCAACCTCGTAGAGACCCACAAAGAAGACTTAACCCAACAATGAAAGAAGTAGTGAAGAAAGAGGTCTTGAAACTATTAGATGCGGGTATAATCTACCCAATTTCTGATAGTCAATGGGTAAGTCCAACTCAAGTAGTTCCTAAGAAATCTGGGGTTACTGTTGTTGAAAATGAGAATAGGATACCTGTTCCAACTAGGGTAGTAAGTGGTTGGAGAATGTGTATTGATTATAGAAAGTTAAACACAGCCACTAGGAAAGACTATTTTCCATTGCCTTTTATCGACCAAATTTTAGAACGTGTAGCTGGACATCCTTTTTATTGCTTTCTTGATGGGTATTCAGGGTATTACCAGATTGAGATAGCTATAGAAGATCAAGAAAAAACTACTTTTACATGCCCTTTTGGTACTTATGCTTTTCGTAGAATGCCATTTGGATTATGTAATGCACCAGCTACTTTCCAGCGTTGCATGTTGAGTATTTTCTCTGATATGGTTGAAAAATGCATGGAAGTCTTTATGGATGATTTGACTGTTTTTGGTAATTCTTTTGATTTATGCCTACTTAACTTGAAATCTGTTTTGAGTAGGTGTGAAGAAAAAAGACTTGTGCTAAATTGGGAGAAATGTCATTTCATGGTATCTTCAGGAATCGTTTTAGGGCACATTGTATCTGAAAGAGGGATAGAGGTTGACAAGGCAAAAATTGAATTAATCTCTAAATTACCTACACCTAAAACGGTAAAAGATGTCCGATCCTTTCTTGGACACGCTGGCTTTTACAGAAGGTTTATACAAAATTTTTCTGCCATATCTAGACCATTGTGTAACCTTTTGCTAAAAGATGCAGAATTTACATGGACACAAGAGTGTGAGGAGGTATTCCGAACACTCATTGCCAAACTCACCACCGCTCCTATCATGCAATCACCGGATTGGAACCTCCCATTTGAAATTATGTGTGATGCAAGTAATTATGCTGTAGGAGCAGTTCTTGGGCAACGGAGGGAGGGAAAACCCTTTGTTGTTTATTATGCTAGTAGGACTTTGAATGATGCTTAAATGAATTACACTACTACTGAAAAAGAACTATTAGCTGTTGTTTTTTCCTTAGATAAATTTCATTCTTATTTGATTGGTTCACCTATTGTTATTTTTACTGACCACGCAGCCCTTAAGTACCTTCTTTCTAAGAAGGATGCTAAAGCCCGTTTAATTAGGTGGATTCTTCTTTTGCAGGAATTTGATATAACCATCAAAGATAAGAAAGGCGTTGAAAATGTTGTTGCTGATCATCTATCCCGCCTTGAGTTCACTGACTCCACTGATTTGCCACCCATTCGAGACGATTTTCCAGATGAACATCTTTTTGCTATAAACCAAATACCTTGGTATGCACATATCGTAAATTATTTGGTTTGTGGTGAACTTCCATCTGACTGGAGTGCACAAGATAAGCGTAAGTTCTTGGTTGAGGTACGTAACTTTTATTGGGATGATCCATATCTTTTCAAATACTGTCCTGACCAAATCATGAGACGTTGCATTCCTGAAAGTGAAGTTTCTAGTGTCTTAAATTTTTGCCATAGTGCTGCTTGCGGTGGCTATTTTTCTATAAAGAAGACAGCTGTTAAAATTTTACAGTGTGGTCTTTATTGGCCCACTTTGTTCAAAGACACTAATAATTTTTGTCGTTCCTGTGAAAGATGTCAAAAGTTAGGTGCTTTATCTCGAAGAAATATGATGCCTCTTAACCCTATTCTTGTTATCGAGATATTTGACTGTTGGGGTATTGATTTTATAGGTCCATTTCCTTCATCTTTTGGCTATCTTTACATCCTTTTAGCTGTTGACTATGTATCAAAATGGGTGGAGGCTGTAGCTTGTCGTACTAATGATAATACAACTGTGGTAAAATTCTTAAAAGAAAATGTGTTATTTAGGTACGGTACGCCACGTGTCATCATTAGTGACCAAAGAATACATTTTTGTAATCGTTCTTTTGAAGCTTTGATGCGCAGGTATGGTGTTCTTCACAAATTTTTCACTGCATACCATCCACAGACAAATGGACAAGCCGAGCTAGCAAATAGAGAGGTTAAACAGATTTTGGAAAAGACGGTTAACCCGAATCGCAAAGATTGGTTCCTACGCCTTTCTGATGCATTATGGGCATATCGTACTGCATACAAAACCATCTTAGGAATGTCCCCATACCGGCTTGTTTATGGGAAAGCTTGTCATTTACCTGTTGAGCTAGAACATAAAGCTTATTGGGCTGTCAAAGCCCTTAACTTTGATTTGAATGCTGCAGGTCTCCAGAGAAAGTTACAATTGTTAGAAATACAAGAGCTACAAAATGATGCATATGACAACTCCAAAATTTACAAAGCTAAAATGAAAGTAGCTCATGATAAATAGATCTCAAGGAAACACTTTGAGCCAAATCAACGGGTCTATCTTTATAATTCTCGATTGCATTTACACCCTGGAAAGTTGAGATCTCGATGGACTGATCCATTTATGGTAAGACATGTTTTTCCTAATGGTGCTGTTGAAATAGAAGACCTCACTGATGGACGGACTTTCAAAGTGAATGGACAGCGGCTAAAAAGCTACGTGGAAAAGGTAAACGACTCTATATACCTAGGCGAGATCCCTTTTGTGGATCCTGTCTATCGTGATTGATCAGGTTCAATCTATCTGTACCATATTTTATATTTTGTCTATATTTTATCTTTTGACTTTCTATTTTTGCTTTTATTTTCTTGCACATTTTATTTTATTTTATTTTTTTCTTTTTATTTTTTCTTCAGTGTGATTTTATTTCCCGGTCAAGTGGCGGATACGGTACTCCGTGACTATTAAAGTCGGTTTCTCAGTTCCCTAAAAACTGTCCCTCAAACTGTGCATTCATCTCTTTTCTTTCTTTCAAAATGGATCGCATTCTTGCCAACCTTAAAAAACGTTTTCCTTCATTTCCTCAAAATGCTCTACTTAAGATTTACAAAGCACGGTGTGAAAGACTAAGGCTATTGATGTTGGGTAATATCCCTGTGGACCTTCGTTGGTTAATTGAAGCCAAGGTTCGGTTGTCTGGTGAGTTTGAAAATGATTTTGTTTCTCATATGTCTGGTCTTGGAAGAAGCTCTTATGCCAAAAGGCGACGAGCAAAAACGTTACAAGTCTGTTATAAATGTGCTCGATGGAATTGTAATCGGAGTTGTCGTTCTTTAGGATTCGTATCTAGAAATCGAGAAGACAAAATTAAGTTCATTAAGGATGGACTGAGTAAGGAGTCTTTGGATGATATCCTATTGACTCTTGAGACGCATCCCTGTGGGCTCGTGCAACGTGAACTTCTCGATTTATGGAACAAATTCAAAAATGAACATCAACGGTATAGTCTCGGGAATCTGACTCTAAAAGACCCTATTTGCCAATTTATAAGAAAATTGGATGGGAAGCCTATCCCCGACCCATAGAGGGCGTTTAAGCCGTTACTGGACGTAAAACCAGAGGAAGATGTGAGCCACAATCACAACTACTTGTAAATACATGTGTTTTAATTTCAAACTTTATTTTATGAATAGTAGGGCTACTCATGTAGATGTCTTAAATTCAAATCTTTTTGTTCAATAATGCATGTGGGTCATTATGTTTAAATTTTTGTATTTTATTTTTAACTCTCTTTTGACAAACTATCGGGTTACCATAATCATTGTTATCATTTGGCACTCTATAAATACAGCACCTCAGTTTCTTCATTTTCATATATTGAGATAAAGGTGAGAGTAGATATGGAGGAAACCCAAGTTCGACAATTTTGAAATATATGTGTATTTTGTGGATCTAGTCCTGGGGAGAGTAAAGTGTTCGTAGAAGCAGCAAACAATCTAGGAAAAACATTAGCTGTAAGAAAAATTCATTTGATTTATGGAGGAGATAGCCTTGGGCTAATGGAATGTGTGTCAACAGCTGCACATTTAGGAGGAAGTCAAGTTTTAGGTATTATTCCTACAGCTTTGGCCGTGGGAAACCTGATCGGAAAAAAATAATAGGGGAAGAATTACAAGTCTCATCCATGCATGAACGTATAGCCAGAATGCTTTGCAATGCAGACGCTTTTATTGCTTTATCAGGTGGTTTTGGTACCTTGGAAGAAATTTTTCAAATTGTCTCTTGGGCCCAACTGAATATCCACCGAAAACCCATAGGTTTGTTGAATGTTAATAACTATTTTGATTGCTTACTTTGTTTTCTTGATCAAGCTGTAGAACAGAATTTTATTTCACATTCGGCGCGACAGATCCTGGTTTCTGCTACTGAGGCGGATGAATTGATTAACAAATTACAGGCAGTTACCTACGAACCTGACCCAGCAATAACTCGGATCGATTGGTTAGTGGGCCTTAACAAGCGAAAATTGGATCTGACACTCCGTTTGTAAATTTTTCTTTTTATTTATTTATTTATCAGTACCATCATTTTAGTTTATATTTGCTTAAGTGTCTCTCAGGTTTGTTTCTTTCAAATAACTGGCGTTTCAGGTAATGTCTCCTATACTTTATCTCTTTCTACTTAAACATTGAGGACAATGTTTCATCTGGTTTGGGGGGAGGATAGTAGACATACGTTGCATTTTGATTAAAAAAAAAAAATTGTGGTCCGACATTTGATTAAAATGGCAGAGTAAAGAGTTCATTCTTGAACTCTTGAGACGCATTCTAGGTCAAATTAGAATGGCAGAGTAAGGAGTTTTAGTACTAACTTTTAAAATGCATTTTAACTAACTTTTTGTTATTTTGTTTTATATTTCATGCATTGTCGTTTACTGCTGGTAGTCTTGGTAATTCTTGTATAAAGGAATTTGCTTTTCTGCCTAAGTATGATTTCAGAATTTTTTAGGTTGAGTCACTGTTTCTATCTAGGTTACTAAAGAATGACTTCCAAAATATTTTTGAGCACAATGCTAAGCCTTGTGGTAAGATGGATGATTCAATTTATATAGCCAAGAGATTTCCCATGTTTAAGTATATATTTTTCTAATCTCACATATCTTTTGTGAGTAAGTGGAAAGGTTGAGAAAACAGCTTATGAACCTTCATTGATCCTTTGAATTGGTTAATTTTTATTTAGAATGATATTATTTGAATTAAGGAATAAGTTGGTTACATTTGTGCATAATATAATTTGGTGAGAAACCTTTATAATGCTTCCTTGTATTCTTCAAAAATATAAAAAAAAAAACACACAAAAGTACCAAAAACAAGGAAAAAAAAAAGAAGCAATTCAGTTTAATAAAGTCTTCATTCAATTTTAGAAGACAAATACCTTGTAAAACAGTTTTCTCACCAAGTTATAATTGTATTATTCTCACAAGCCAATTAAAGTTCTAAAGTTGGCGTATGATATGAATAATTGATTTTTAAACAAATAATTTTCCTATCTTCGGATCAATGTTAGTTTATATGTCTGTCCTTAAAATTGACTTTTTCTTGAGTGCTTAACTGTTTTCCAACTCCATAAGAGAAGTCCTAACCTTTTAAACAGTCATACACCTGTGAGGATATGGAGTTGAGGCTTTTACTTCGAGAAATTCTCAAGGCTATATCTATTGTGGTTTGTGGTTAGATGGTTATGGCTTAGTTCACACACACACAAATTACGGAAGTTGTAATTGAAAAAATCATGATAGCAACAGTGATCTCGAACTAACGTTTTGATTGAAATGCTTAGGTAGTTTTGCATATTCTATTTACGCTTGAATTGCTAGAGACTAGCAATAAGCTGGTTGGGGGCTGTGATGAACACATGAAAATGCATGTTGTTAAGAGATTCAATCACCATTTAATGTCACTAATTTTAGTGTTTTCTGTATTTTTAGCTTGAAATAAAGTGTTCTCCTTAAATTGTGATTAATGAATGTTATTTGGATAGGTTTAGGTAAACTGGACATAACTCTCAATGTAGAAATCAAAATGAAGAAGTTCTTGAACCTGGTGCAACATGACTCAATCTTACCCAAATTTGAAGAATAATGGAAAAGCCAAATCCAACATGTTATGGGCCAAAAATTGAGATACAACAGAATCGGACTACAACTCTTACCCAGCTTGACCCAATTCACGTATTTGGACCGTATCTCACAAAATACGTACTCAATTGGTATAATTCTTGAAGCTGTGAATTGCTGACTTTACTATCAACAACTCGTATGTTTATGGTAAAGTCCAAATCAGCCGTTATCATGGACCAAATCGAATTGCAAGTGGGTAAAATGGTTGTTGGCCGAATTCTGATGTATCTTTAAAATTTTGCTCATATCTCATTGGATACTCATCCAATTTGCATGAAATTAGTGCCTATGGAAAGAAGAGTCAAAATTCTACAACTTTCATGTCGGCTGCAGAAGCTGAATTGATCATTTACATTATCAAAAATGTGCTACAAGTGGATACACGAGTTATTGGCTTAAAATTATTGAAGATTGATGTCATCCATGACATATGTCTATTCATTGCCTATATAAGGAGACCCTTAGGACGTTTTTAATAGAAAATTTCTCTCTTCTTTTATTCTCATTAATATGTATTGTAATTTAGGCTAGAGTTCCTAGCAAGGCTAAGAGATGAACTTTTATGTGTAGTAAATCTACTTCCATGCTTTGATTCGGTGTCAAGAGCTATAAATGTTGTAAGTTTGGTTTTGATTAAACTCTTATCTATTTTATTTTCTATAATCCAGAGGTTATAATTCTCATGTCTCATATATGTTCAGTCATGCTTTTCTTATGTGATTTATGTTGATTTATAATTGTTACTGATTATATTGTTTTATATGTTAATCTTTTACTGCAGTATTGTCAATTTGATATATTGTCGATCTTGGATAACATGTAAGGGCAATAAATGTTTGATATTCAAGTTAATCTTTTACTGCAATATTGTCAAAATAATATATTGTCGATCTTAGATAACTTGTATAAATAACATGATGTGTGTTAATGCTTGCAAAGACTTTAACTAAATCAAATACATGTGTTATCAAATGTGCTATATATTACATACCTTCCGATTGATTGTTTGGGATGTGAAACTTTCAGTTGAGTTATAAATATCGAATCAAAGTATAGAGTAGATTTATAAAGCATAATTGTGATTCTCAAAGCCTTGCTTAAATCATCATAAGACATTTTTCTCAATTCATAGACAATTCTATCTCATCCGTTTAAATCAATTAACCCTTTGCTACTGCTTTAATATTTTACTTCACTAACCTATTTTGCCAAGAGCTTCCTCGTGGGATTGACACCTCAATCTATACTGCGATAGCCGCGTTATATTTTGAACGTAAACAAATCTCGACATTTTTAAACAGAGTAAAAGAAACTATTTATATTAATACTAAATTAGTATTAATAAATATTGTACATTCAATACAATATAATTACAATTGTGTTACAGACTAATTAAAATATTGAAAAAAGTAAGTTAAAATAAAAATATAGTATGATTTTGTTAATTGCATTTGTAAAAATTAATTTATTTTTTTATTATATAATTTCAAATTTTATTTAAAATTCAAGAATAATTTATAACAAATTTTGGAATAAATAAAAACCTATTAAAGTGGATTTGATAATTAAATTTTAAATGAATAATAAATTTAAAAATAATTTAATATTTTATTTTTAAAAAAAAAAGCAAATATAAATTCAGAAGTATTCTCTTAAACTCGATGCCATATTTAATCATTAAAGACGCCTCATTGCTTTCATTCATTGTTTGGGGAGAATGAGAGAAAAGAGTTCTATCAACAAATCTCTTTACTTTTTAAAAAAAAAAATGATATCATATCATTGAATAATATGAATAATAGTACATCAAACCTTTGATAATAAAATCAAAGATCACTAAGACAAAGAAATTAGGTACATTTTGAGACTTCTGCGAATCAAGACTCTTGTAAAGAAAGTCACAATCATACCTACCTATATTGTATAAGGATAATTCTAAAAGGAAATATAGATCTTTTTTAAAAAAAAAAGGGGAATAACAGATTTCGCCAAAAAAAAAAAAAATCAGACCCCTTGAGATTATTACCGTGATTTAATCTAAAAATAGAAGCAAGCAAAACACCCCATTATTACATAACGCTAGCAACATAGACCCAGCAAACCGTCACAGCTTCTGGAGGCAAAGCAGACCGGAAAAACTGGCCAAGGAAGCAAATCAGAACCAAATTGAGTGCGTCAACGAATCGGAAGAAAACCAGAAGGGCGACTTTGCCAGCGATGGTAGGGGTTTGAGAATGCAAAAGGAAAATGAAAGGCATCCAGCAGAGGATCGGTGAAGGTCCGGCAAAAGCTGACCAAAACACAGCCAAGGAAACACAACAGCAGTGGGGATCGAAACAGGGTGAAGCACGGTTGAATCCGTCGGGCAGAGACCTTGGCAGCGAGGTACGGCGCAGCAGCATCGCTAGAAAATGTTGGAAATCACACCGAGGTGCTGAGGCTGGCAAGATCCGACAAGAACCATCCATCGAAAGTCAAAGAGAGAGAAAAAAAAAAAACAAGGGATCAAAAGAGAAAACGTGAGAGAAGGAAAAAAGGGAGGTGTTTCCACCGGAGAGGAAGCCGAAGCTCAAGAGCGTTTTTAGGTTTTAGCTAGAGAGCGTTTTGTTTTCGGTAGACCTCTAACTTGAACACGAGGGATGAGAGTTAATTTCCTTGTGTGGGTCCATTTCATCGACTGCGGAGAGCGTGCCACTGCCATTTTACATAGAGCTTGACTTTGCAGTCTGATTCTGATTCTGATTCTGGACGTCCATTGTTGAGTTGTGTAAGCATTATCCCTGACATGCCCAGATTAATAATAAGTGTGAGCATGCTCGTGAAAAACCAGCTTGTTGTCTGCTTACAACTTTCCATTTCTAAGTCGTGTCTCTCCACTTTGACAATAAAAATACACAAAATATATTTAGGGTTTTGTTTGTAATTATATTTATGACTCAAATTCTCTGTCTAAGTACATATTTTAAGACATTCAAAATAGATAAAAGAAGATAATTTTCTTGCATTTGAAATACATAATATTCAATTTTTTAAGAACTAGTTTTAACCTCAAATTGATAATGAGATTTTAATATTTTTAAACAATGAGATGCCCAAAAACACCCACAATTTTTTTCTTCTTCCTCCTCAAAACGCTAATACGAGAGTAATTTTGACAATTTTTTGGTTCAAAAACATTTTAAATCATATCATAAGACATTTTTAGATTAATATGAAATTTTAACTCCTTACATATTTGCAACATTTTAAAGATTTTGCAACATTTTTTTTTAAACATTACATTATATATATATTATAAAATCTTTGATATGACAATGTTTTATTTACTTTATATTTATGAGGGGCTATTCATTATATGAATGCTAAGATATAAATTCTAATTTTGCAAGAATACTACTATAATATTAAGAATTATATGTTAATAGCTTTACAAGAATGTACTAGTCCAGCTCTTTCTTTTTTTTTTTGGTGGAAATTGAGTCTAACGTTTAAGAAATTATGTAGCCTAATCACATAAGAAAGGGTAATGGGATAAATGACAGCTGTTTGCACGCTTCATTCAACAGCACAATGAAGTGCACGATCTTTTCCAAGCCACACGAATAACAGAAAAATCCACTAAGCTACAGAAATTGCAAAATCACAACAATCCCCCCAAATTGAGGAGAGGATCAAACAAATACAAATTTATTTATTCTCTATAGTGCTTGCAAGCTTGAATCTCTTCTGCTTCTCAGCCATCTTCTCATTTGTCTTATGTTCCATTTGCATCTGTAATCATTAACTTTCAGACTATATTATTTGAAATAACCTTGTAATTCTGGCAGAAAAAAAAGAAGAAAAGCCTTAAGATATTGGAGGATCAGAAGGATGATCATGCATTTTGAGCTCTGCTCTGTTGCATTGACTGTACAACGAAAACTGAATCAAAGATAGGTATATTCACTAAGATGCTTGTGAAATACATGATAGATTATAACAGGCCATGTTTAATACCAGTTTCATTTTACCATATCATTTCATACAACGGGGAGTCAAGCACATTTAGTGTGAAACTCAGCATGATCTCAATCTATT
Source organism: Ailanthus altissimus (assembly GCA_946807835.1). Lineage (NCBI taxonomy): Eukaryota > Viridiplantae > Streptophyta > Magnoliopsida > Sapindales > Simaroubaceae > Ailanthus > Ailanthus altissimus. The sequence continues at coordinate 7,673,851 of OX327690.1, read as the reverse complement.
GTGCATGTAAACAGTATGGGGAGAGCACGATATCGCAGATATGCGTACATCTCAGCAGCTAGAGGTTATGATATTCATGCTTGATGAACTACTGACTCCTTGACCAGTTACCTGAAAATAATGAGATAACAGAGAGAATAGGCATCTTGGTCCATCTAACGGAAGAGCCTTGGAACTGATCTCTTTGGTACTTTGCCTTCAATCTTTAGTCTTCTATACGATTCTCTAATGTGGCAAGGCCTGATTGGCCCAGATTCATTCCTCTCCGCCATAACCATTCTAGCTGCATAACCACAGGGAAAAGCAAAAAAAAAAAGGAAAGAAAAAGACAACTATTCAAACTTCTATATTGAAATTCTACATAGGTTTCCAGAAATTGCACCTGCAAAAGTTTTGGACCAGTAGCCCTACAAGTTATTTTGCTGGAATTCCTTATTATCAAACCTAGTCCTCTAGTCACAGGACATCATCCCTTTTTTTTATAATTTTCCTTTTGGATCTGAAATTAACATAAAAATTGAAAGGTAAAGAGTTGTAACCATACCCATTTCAACTAGTTCACCAACAAACATTTTCGCAATACCACACACCACAATTGTCATCGGTAAAGAAATCTTCTGGCTTCCGGTGATGCTCACCAACAACTGCATTCACACGACAAATGCGAAAAACATGAGCTAATCTCGACACATAAATGAATTAAATTCCAAGAGTTCTACATGCAAGAACAGTGCATCCAAGAGGGGCCAAACTACAGAAACAATCAGCCCAAAGGAATCATGTGACAGCTCACTACTGGATGCAGAAATTGTCAGGCAAGCAGACACCTTACCTATAGCCAAAACGAATCAAATATAATCCCAAAAAGAAGGCAAAAAAAATTCTAACACTGTTTTTATTGTTTGACATGAGCATACGACAATCGCGTCATGTGAAACTTAGCCATGTTCAAAGAAAGTATAGCAAACTATATAGCTGAAAACTTATCAATCCATCACATATAATGAAAAATTTTAAAAGAAATAACAAAAAGAAAAGACCAATCTGGTCAAAATCTTCAACTCAACAAATACCCAACTGCATGGGATAAAATATCAAGGATGAGAAAGAGGGACATTCACATCTTCAACTCAGCAAATGGGGAAAATAAAACTTTCAAGATAATTATCTTGCAATAAAAGAGGGATCTGACAGGGGAATCTGAAAAGGTGCTTACCCTTCTCATGTTAGATTTTTGAAGTGCAGATCTCCTGAAGGACTCATATCTGTCCATCTGCTCCACTGTAAATTGAGATAGAATAGCCCTGAAAATAAGCAGACATGTCAGCAGGATATGCTTTTGTATAATTTGTTATGTCAATTGATATGAGGCATAAGATGTCAACAAGCTTTTAATGGAGTAAAGAAAGTAATCTGTTTTTCATCAAAGATTTAATATAATCTCCTCGCCTTTTTCCTTAAAAGAAACAAGTCAAGTTCGTTTTGTACTATGCTGTGATTCTACAACTCTCACTCTATTGTTCTATCATTCCCCAATCACTACTAGATCAAGTTCATTTTGAACTCCATAGTGAACCTACAACCCTCATTCTATTGTCAGCAAGACATGCTTTGTTATAATTTAATACGCCAGTTATAAAGAATGGGATGTTAAAGAGTTTTTGGTGGAACTCCATTACATTTTTCACCAGACATTTAAAGTCTTTCCATTGCTGTTTTCCTTGCAGAAGAAAGAATTAACTTCATAAGAACTATGTGTGATTTCATTCTATTGTTCTATCATTCCCCAATCACAACTAAATCAAACTGCAGGCAATCCACACTACCTTCCCCTTGGGTGAGAGCTCCTAGCATTAATGATCCTAAAACTGTCGTACACAAAGGGGGCATGGATCACTAAAATGATAATGAATTGATAATGCCAGCTCATCTCAGAACGTATACAGACCAAAGATCAAACCCTTTCTATCAAGACCAGCAGTTCTGAATTCTTGAAAAATAGAATATTAGGGTAAAAAGGTTATCTAAGTTATAAAATTAAAGAGTTTTAGCCAAGTTATTGACATTGAATGGATTGGGATGAAATTTATGCCAAACATTAAGTGCAATTAACAACTGAAGAAAAAGAGCTTTTGTTTGGTGATGATATGTGTACTACTACCAATAGAAAACTACATAAAGATGACATACACTTAAGGAAGTAGAGAGAACGATGGATGTAAGGAGATGCAGATATCTAACTCCTATTATTAAATGCTATAACATGAAAACATCAAGTATGCCTTGAGAAAAATAAATAAATAAATCAGTCAAATACGCTGAAATAGATTTAATCCAACAAATTAAAAGCAGATGAAGGAAAACAAATACCCGCTACAAATATGTGCATCACCCCAAACTGAGATAAAATGCAATCATGAGATCGTTTCTACAAAGAAACAGAAAACTAAATTAAAAAAAAAAAACTAAAAACAAAAGAAAGAAAGCCAATCAAAATTGAACCTTATTTGGGGTTGCCTGAATGTTTAACTAATTATAGTGCTATATTTTGTCTGCCACTACTATATCTAACATTCTAACACCCTAAAATTTATACAACTATGAACTTAAAAAGAGCTAGTAAACACCTATGCTGCATAAAAGCTTCCAGGTAATCAAAACAATATTGAAACATTCACATTTGGTGATGCTTAATATAAGTAAAGTTCCCATAAAACAAACCACATTGAACGTTTAAAAAAACAAAGGTAATAGAAAAGAAAGGTGAAACTCACTGCATTTTGGCCATCTTAGCAGGGTCAGCACTAGAAGGGAACTTGCCAAGGTCAACATCCATGTTCTCTTCCTCTTCCTCGTCATCATCTTCTTTATTCTTGGCAATCACTGCATTTACATTGCTCCCACCAGGGACTGACATCGGAGCCGAAACATTGTCAAAATCATCTTCTAGTCCACCAGCGGCAGAAACACCCTGAGTTTGAGTCTCTAACTCATCCGGTCCAGCTGGGGACTCGGGCGGCGATTCCTCCTGCTCCTCTAATGCAGCCTCAAAAGGGTCCTTCGATTGCTTCATTGTCCTCTCTGTTCATTCATTTTAAAGCGTCCACATTTTTAGCAATCAATTAAACATGAATCCAAATCAATGCACGAAAAAGAAACTAACAAATAAATCATTTTAGTTTTTCATTTACAGTTTTGTCAACTGCGAAACTAAACAAGCTATACGAACAAGTTTGGTGACTGAAAAAACATGTATCAAATAGACGTTGATAATCTATCCTAAAGATACCACAGAAACTACTTCAAACAGACCTAGGGTTTCTAATGCAAAAACCCTAAATTGAAAAAGAAAAAACAAACCTCAAATTGCAAGATGTTATGGAGGACTGAGTGCGGGTGTTCGGCGGTTTAGTATTTTAAGTGTTTTTGTACAGCAGCTTAAGCCTTAAGCCTGAGGCTGAGCCGAAGGATTTACAGAATTGGGATCAAGTTAAGTGAAAGCGACTTGTCCCTGCTGCCTGCGCTGCTGTGTTAAGAATTAATTAATGATTAATGTTAAACATATGAAACTTTATGTATTTTAAAAGAATCTGTATTAAATAATTATTGAACGGTAAAATTAATTTAATAATAATTTTAAAATTTTTAATTATTTAATATATTATTTAATTGTAATTAAATATTATAAAAAAATTTAAAATCTTTTATTTTAATTGATAGAGAAATTCAACCAAAAACTACTTAATCATTATTTAATATCTATTAATTACTGTTTAAAATATAAAATTGTTACACTTCCTAATTTATATTCTAATTTTTTTTATTCGAAATAATTGTTGCCCCATTATTTGAATAGTAAATTTTTATAATTTTTAAAAGAGATATTATCTAGATACTTTTAAAATATGATATAATATCAAAAATATTTAAAATTTAAAAAATAGACAACAATATTTATGTGTTAGAGAATGTTTTTAACAAAATTAATAGATTCTATGTTAGAGAGCATAAAATAACTTAATTGCTTCTAATAATAAAATTAACTTAACAATTATACTTTTTTACATGATTATTTTTTTAAAAAAATTAAATGATAAAATAAATCATCTTGACTCACCCCTTAAAAGCTTTTGAGTGCTTCCAAATTATATCACCACTCAATTCAATAGCAAAATTGATCAAACTAAAGTGAAAAGTTGAACATCTGCATAGCTATATAAGAACCTTTTATCTCCACCATTTAGCAAAGAACACAAAAGAAGGGATAATATTAATAATGGAATTAACTCCATACCCTGAATCTACATTTTCATTAATATCAACATCTTTAGAGTTTTTGATCCTTTTCTAAATTTAACCTCAACATCAAGCAATCACAAGAATCCTTACACTACTTGAAGCAAATCCCTTTTGTCCTTCAAAGTTTGAATCGTTTTCAAATTACAAAAGCCTAATCATACATAAATTAGCATATAGTCATTCTTATATTTATGAGCACCTATTCGGTAAGAAATTAAAAGACATTCTTTTTTGCTATCTATCAGTGAATTCTCATAATTAGGTTGAATCCTATTGAACATAAACAAAGTACTTGCTCAAGCTTAGATGCCATTTTAAAGCACTCTAAACAAAAATGAATCAAAAACGGCCATGGTTAAAGTGACAATAGTATCTCTTGACAACCAAAGAAATGTAATAGCTAGATAATGTAGCTACTTCTATTACAAAAGAATACACTCTCAAGATTGTTATTTTAGAACCCCAGGATTAACTTAGTTGTTAGTCTAGGACCTAATTGTCGTATTGGAAGAAATTTTATAAACCGTCACACTTAGAGAATTCGGTCCCTAATCGTCTCTCTAACAACAATGCTTTAACCTCTGATGTGCTTATGTCCCTCGAGCAGCACTCAAAGGATGGTGCGGCCATTACTGCAGTAAGCAAGTGTAGTCGCTACTGTCATGGTCGGATGGATTTAATGCTGTTGTCATGGATGTTTGGCCGCATCGTCCTTTCAGTGCTGTTATGGATGGATTTCACTAACTTGCCTTAACCCAAGGCTAAAAATTAATACACTTGACTTCCAAGGTGTTAAGAAACTTTTATAATAAATTAGTTTTCAAGATACTAATTAAACCCTTACAAAGAGTAACAACCTCTTCTTAAAGTGTTTCCACAAACACTTAATTTATAACAAAAGAGTAATCACTCTATTCTCAAAGTATTTAAATAAACAATATAAGAATTCATACAGATACAAATAATTTTACTCCCAAATGAGTTAACATGAAAATGTAGAACAATGAAGCTCTCAATTCCAATATGTGACGTTTCTTTCTCGTTCCCTTCTTGTTGAGCTTTAAATGAGTAAGCATTTATAAGGAGTAAAAAATAGGCATTGTTACAGTGTCTACTACAGTGCCTAACTGTGCTAACTATTATACAGTAATATAACCATTGCTACAGTGTCATTATCGTTGTTATAGTGCCGCTACAGTGATCTTCTCAAAGTTTTGATCTTTTATATTTTAGTCTATTTTTTTAAAACTTTTCACTTTGGTCCAACTTTACCATGCTCAAATAATTTTGCTATAATTTTTCATAGACAACTTTAAATTTACTTTCGTAAAATTATTAGGAAAGCTGATACAATTATCTTCTTGTTGTCATCACATAATGTGCCCTTTTGTTTTTTTTTTTTCCCCTCCTAATTTACCTCATTTATGCATTTAATTCTTTCAATGCATAAACATGAAATTTGTTATCATCAAAACATTAATATGTATGATTAGAAAGTCAATAACAACCAAAGAAATGGAGGACCTCTTGTTTAGATATAAGTGTGAGGTTAGTAAAACAACTAATTAGGTTGTTTGTATTGTTACATACTTGTAGTACAAAGTTATAAGTTTATTTGTAGAGAAATGATCTAGTAGGCTACAATGCTTACCATATGGTGAGTAATACTGCCACATATCATTGTCCAGTAAGTTTATAACTTTTTATAATTTCTGCACAATTTATAATGTACTATAGAATCCTACCACATGTCTAAGAGTCCACTATATGGTGAGCTATGTAGTCCACTAGTTCTCGAAAATAATCTATCAACATTGGAAATATCTAAATACTTTCTTATGGATTATTAAGAAAATTAGTTTTGTTAGAGATGATGCTTACATACTATTTTGATTAATAGTAATCATTTCGATAATAATCGTTAATTCATAATTATATGGTAAGAAGCTTGTAACATTTATAGACATTGTAAATCTAAAAGAGTTTAGATATAATCTAAAGGAGTTTGGGTTAGTGCTAAAAGTTAGTAATTCTTAAAAATTAAAACCTTGTTTGAAACGGGACAAAGATTTGAGAATATATTAGTAATGACATAGTTGCAAATAGTTATAAATGGTGCTCAGAAATGTCATTATGTAGTATGTTATAAAAAATATTATTCCTGATCTATAGTTACCGACATGGTTCAATCGATATTCCTTCCAGATCAGTATATGTTTATATTTGCATTGTCCAAATTGTTTATTTTAGTAAACCATAGACTTAGGGAGTTTGTATAGGCATATAAGTATTCAATAAGGACTGGGTATTGAATAGACTCACGAAGACCTCTAATAGATATTCCATAAAACTGTTAATTGAGGGTTTTCTTAAGTTGAGTAGTATTCATGGTCCTTTGACCTAAGTACCATGGTGGGCTTGTGAATAATCAACCATGCTTTAGTTCCATGCATGTCAGAGTCTTTTCATAGTCTGATCGTTGAGTGTCGTTGTGTATGGTCTGATGCTCATGAAGTCAAGTGTGCATAGATATAGGATCTGTCAACTTATATAAGTGAGTTGTATATTCTGATGCTCTGAGAATTATATTTTAGGAAGTCTTTTGACCAAAAGAAAAAACCCCGAAAAAGAGTTTATCGTTGAGTTAAATAATATCACAAAGATATTTGTAAATATTTTTTTACAAAAATACAAATTTGGAGATAAATTTACAGTTGAGCATATAGAGATTTGACAGTGTGATTTGAGTCTTTACTCTTCCAGGATATAGGTGACGGAATGATTATATAGATATAGTTGACCTCAACTTGTATGGCTCAACGCTTTATTCTGTAATATTCATAATGTGTGTGTAGGGCATTGTTTATGGACTTGTAGAAGTGTTCCGTAAGACAAACAGAGGTAAGCCTAAAAAGTCTCACAATATAAAATGTACTCGTTGAGCACTAGGGTAGTGAGACTGATCGAACAATTCTTTCTAAGATGATTGCAAAAAGTAGGATACATTTCAAGACCTCTATGAAAAGTGGAAAGCATACTTTGCAAATGTTGCAAAAGGGTCCTTATTGCATGGCAAACTGAATCTTAACACGTGGCCACTTTTGTGACAAGTGACACATGGGGCTTTGTATGATTGACACCAACCATACAAAGAGTGAGGTGATTAAAGGTTTTAAAATGTTTCATTTAGCCCCCTACATTTGCTAACTATATAAATATGTTTTGAACTTATTTTTAAGGAGGTTTCTAAGTTAACAAAATAGCCCTGTTTTGAGAGGATTTCAGAATTAAACATGCTACCATTTTTGAGTTTCAATCCTACCACTTTGTTGAAGTTTAGAAATGTTCAAGGGTTAATTTCAATGTGAGCTCAAAGTAAAGAAATGTCCAAAGACTTCAAATGTATGATTTTGTTTTTACTTGTTAGTGTAACAGAACTTCAATTTCAATATGTTTGTTGCTTAGAAAATTATTTTTCAATTTTATTGCTTAATTATGTATGATTGTCATGCATTAGATAAAATAAGCAATGAATACAATCACATGCATGTACCATGAATATATGTTAACAGTGGTATAAAACCCTAATTTTGTGTGTTTTTAGGTTAGTGTGGTGTGTTGAAAGTGTTGAGGATGCTTAGAATGTGTTAAATTATATTTTAAAGTATTAAAAATATAGGATTCTGGGTTCTGCCCTGATGAATGATGAGGCGTTATCCTTGGAACGTTGGGGCGTTCATCTTTTGGATGAACATTGCGACGTTACTTGGTTTAATGATACTGCATTCAAAGCAACCAACGTTGAGGGGTTATAATGTACAATACTGGGGCAATGGTGGTTGCTTGCTGATGTGTTCAAGTGTTAAACGCGAGGGCATTATAGGACTTAATGCTAGGGCGTCTACAGTAACTCAACGCTAAGGCGTTATAGAGTATAACGCTAGGGCATTTGTGAGTTGATTATTGACATGTTCAAGTGTTGAACAAGAGGGTGTTATAGGACTCAACGCTGGGGCATTCATAGTAACTCAACATTGGAGCATTATAGAGTATAACGCTAGAGCGTTGGTAAGTTGATTGTTGACGTGTTCAAGTGTTGAATGAATGGGTGTTATAAGGTTGCATGTCAAGGCAAAAAAAAAAGAGTAATTTTTTTTTTTGCTTAAATTTTCTTTTTCCAAGGTATTACATAGTATATTCCGGGGTGTTCAAAGAGTTGAACACTAAAGCATTCAAAAATTTATAGCGTCAGGGCATTATGAATAATACACCACATTTTGTATTATATGCAATGAGTTTTATTTAATACAAATATAATTGTTATATTATTGTGTTATATAAATTGTTAATATTTGTTTATATTGTTAACCACAATAAGAGCTTTATTGGTGGGGGTTCATTATGCTTACGTGAACAAATATTTTGATTATGAATTAGATTCACATGAAATGCGAAATTTTTTTTATTATAAATTCAAAAATCTCTCATATTTAGATTGAAATGTATTATATTATGAGATAGTGTTATGGATGATCCGCCTTATGAATACAGTAATAATCTGGCCAACTCGATCTTTTTTTCAATATCGCTAAAGTATGAGAGAATTGGTCGGTATGATTTGAAATATACTGATTAAACATATGATGGGGCAAATATAAACAAATATGATATCCAATATTGTTGAAGCGTGAGGGTAATATTAATAACTTATATTTAATCATTAGCAAGTTAATCTAGAACACATTTATTCAATATTGCTAAAGTGTTAAGATAAAGTGTGTTTTGGATCAGAAGTAAGAGTTACATAAGAAGTAATTGATAAGAGTTGTCTACCTTTTGGGTTTTACAAAGACCAATATTGATAAAGCGTAAGGCCTGAGCAGAATGTTGATTGGATCTACTTCTCACTGTAAAATTTAAAATGCTTAAACCAAATTGGAGAATCACTAAGGCCTTTCAGCGATGCAGCCATCTTATCCAAACTTATGCTTGAATGAGGTAACTTAAAATCCTCTTTTATATTTCGAAGGGGAATAACACCTCGAAATTGGGAAATTAGGTATTTTTTTATGAGTGAAACTAATTCTATGACCATTTTCACCTCTTTTTTGCTACTTTCACTCGGCCAAAAACGGTTGCTATAAGCTTTCTCCCTTCGAAAGATGGGTCATACTTCCTTTACCTAACTGTGAACTTAATTTAGCGGCTCTTTCCAAAAGTCGGGAATGCAAATAAAAAACCCCCTTTTCCTTCTTCTTGTTGCTGGATATCTCATTCGTACACATCTTCTCTTTGTTTCCCAAACCTATAGTGAGTTGCAGACAGAGTTTTTCCTTTCTCGTTTGAGAGATTATGAAAAATATGTAAAGCAATAGGAGGGATTCTTTAGATCGAAAATATATACTATCTATATCTATGATCTAAAAACGTTAATATTAAAGATTAGAAATTAATTCGCTAAACATCTCTTGCCTTGTCTTATAGAGATCAGATAAGAAAGAATATGACCAATCCATTAGAGATATATATTAGACACACGAACTAAAGGGCACCAGAATAATAATTATGATTGACTCAGAATCTTAGAATTATTATAGATTCGATATAACTTGAATATATTGTAGATCAGTAAAAAATAAGAGGTGTTTTTGATAATACTTCTTCTGAAGAGGTTTAAATTATCAAAAAAAGGATAAAGAAAATTTGAGAGTCAATTCACAAATATATCCTAACCTCAATATCTACTGATATTCATTAGGAGCAAGTGCATAAAAATAGTATAAGTAGTATTATGCTCCTTACTAAAAGAATTATTTTGATATATCCATTGCAACATTGTTGGACGTTATAATCGTTACTGTCCAAGTACCTCGAAATAGATAATATAAACCACTTAGATGAATGTTACTAAAACATAGACATTTCATCAGCATTTGATGCTAGAAAAGATTGTGTATTAGATACCGCATACTCCTTTCATATCTATAATTATTGATGATTTAAGAAATGCTAAAAGCTATCGTAAGAAGAAGTCTATCTTCATGTAGAAAATAGAGATTTTCAGAACGATGAAGTTGTTCAGACTTTTAGTCACTTCTCTTATATGGTAGAACCATAAGACTGTCTATTAATTATTTTGTGTCAAATATTGTCAGATAAATAGTATCCCTTCTTATGTGAGACACTGAAGATTATCACGTATATAAATTAAATTGTTTCTTATATTTGTATGATGTTGATAATGTATCCTTAGCTGAATGTCAATTGACGAAAGGCGTTGACATTAAGATACAACAGCAAATGTGTTGAATAATTTTGTGAATAGATAAAGTAGTAAGTTCGAAAACTTTGAATATTATAGAATCGTAGCAAATGAGAATAGGACATACGGGCATTAAACACCTAACCCGTCTGATTAGGGATGGTTAGATGCTTGATCTTACTATGGGACCCTATCTAGTTTATGGATCTAGTATTCAAGGAAAGATAACTAAGTCTCCATTATTGGTGTATGACAGTATGCCAACAGATTTATTGAAACTTGTACATGGTGATGTACATGCTTCAATAAATCACAATGCTATAGATAGGTTTTCCTACTTTATTATTTTTATCGATGAATGTCATAATTCGGACATGTGTTTGTTGAAACACAAGTTGAAACTTTTTAAAATGTTTAAAGGGCTTTCGACTTGAAGTAGAAAAATCAACTGCCATATGTATTAAACGTCTTTGATCAGACTAAAGCGATAAATACATGAGTAGTGGATTCTTGAAACATTTAAGGGAGAATGAGATTCTCGCTCACTATAGTCCTCTAGGTATTCCTAAAACACAATAGTATTTTTAAAAATAAGGAATCAGGCTTTATTGGATAGGAACCGATTGATAATGAGTTACACCGATCTTTCAAAAAATATCTATTGGGTTATGCTTAAGAAACTGCTATTCACTTATTGAATAGAGTTCTATCAAAACCTTTCCCTACCACTCTATATGAGATATAGACTAGTAGAATCTGAGTCTTAAGTATATTAAGATTTGTGGTTATCCTGTTTAAGTAAAAATTACCTAACAGGATAAACTTGTACCCAATGGGTACAAGTATCAGTTCAAGGGATATCCCAGATACTTGAAGGGATATTAGTTCTATGATTCAGGAGGAATGAAACATTCATTGCTCATAATGTTACTTTTCTAGAGAAATAGTTTCTCATAGGTTATGTGAAATATAGAGGATTGAACTTGACGAAGTCAATCCAAAATTTATGAAATCGATGATGGAACTTCATAATCAAGTGAGTGAAATACCTTTTAGACACACCTTCCATGTAAGTCAAAAAGACATCAAGAATATTTGTAAGGTATTGTTTGATACCTGAAGATGTCTTTGGGGTTTTCCTAAGTTGAAAGAAAAGATCGTATGACTTATAAAAAGGTGGTGTTAGACATTAATTTAGAAAAAAATAGTAAAAAGTCATGAAATTCAAAATTGACTTAAAATATATTAATCAAGTTTAGGACTTGATTAATCTTCACAAATGAATAGTTCCAAGTGTTTGTAAAAGAGTTTACAAGTGAAAGTGTAAAGGCCTATTAGAGTTAGAAACCTTTAAAGCCTGACTAGTGATAAAAGATTACACTCAATGATCTGGGATCGATTGTGAGAAATCTTTTTCATTAGTCACCATGCTAAAGTCAATTGAAATTTCATTGGGTATTGCAGTATATTATGATTTATGAAATCTGGCAGATGAATGTAAAGACGGTATTTTGGAATGAATGTCTCGAGTAAGAGATATACATGGAATAGCCTGAAGGTTTTACATCTGTCGGACTTCTAATATAGTATATAAACTGAAGAAGTCCATTTATAGACTTGAGTACACTTCTCAAAGCTAAAATATTCATTTTGATCAAGTAATTAGAAAGTCTGGTTATTATCAAAAACGAAAAGGAAGTATGTGTGTTCAGAAAGAGCAATGAGAGCAAAATTGTTTCTTTATATTCTTTATGTGTGGATGACATACTCATATCGAAAATAATATAAATATGTAATAGTTAGTTAAGAATTATTAAGTAAAAGCTTCTCTATGAAGGATTAAGGAAAGGCTTCCTATATACTCGGTATAAGAGTTTTATGAAGATAATGCTAAAGCTAAAAAAATAACAAGACTCTCCCAAATTCTTATACATAGAAAATATTCTTGAAAAGTATACCCTTAACAACTGTGAGACAGTTAATGTACCTTTCAAACACGAAAATGATCTTTCTATAAAAATGTCTCTTTAGATGAAAGATGAAAGAGTTAGAATGTCTAATAAAAAATATACATCAGTTATAAGTAGTTTGATGTGCATTATGTTATGTATGAAACTTGACATTAGTAAGGCTGTAAGTGTTATAAGCCAGTATCTATTTGATACAAGTAACGACTATTAGATGACCATGAAACATATGCTAAAATATCTTAGAGATATAGATGATAAGTTTCAAAGATATGGAGAATGTAATTCATAAATGAAAAGATACACTAATTCAGACTTCAAGTCTGATCATAATGATTGAAAATCTACACTTGAATATATGTTTTTCTTTATAGGTGCCAAAATTAATTAGTAACTTATTTAGTAGTTGTCCACAATTGTTTCTACCTTGGAGGACGAATACCATGCGACTTTATAAGCTATAAAAGATGCAATGTGGATACATAAAATAGCCGTTGAACTCAAAATAGTTCTTGGTTCAGTGGATCCTATTCTATTGTATTATGATAAATAATTGAGTAATTGCTTAAGTATAGTAGCAAAAAATACACTAGAAATCTAAACATATGGAGATAAAATACCATATTTATAGAATAAGCTTTTTCAAAAGAGATATAATAGTATCTAGAGTAAATACAATAAAAAAGTATAACAAAACTGCTCACTAGCGCCTTAACTCCTAAGAGTGTTTGAAAACATGTAGAGACAATAGATATTAGATATCATCATGATGGTACTAGAGTAAGTAGGAGTTGTTCAAAATGGTGCTTACGTGCTATTCCGATTAATAGTAATCAATTTTGATAAAAATCGTTAATTCGTAATTATATGATAAAAAGCTTGTAATATTTATAGACATTGTAGATCTAAAAGAGTTTAGATATGATCCAAAAGATTTTGGGTCAGTGCTAAAAGTTAGCAATTCTAAAAAAATTAGAACTTTGTCTGAAATAGGACAAAGACCTGAGAATATATTAGTAATGACATAGTTGCAAAAAGTTACAAATGATGCTAAAAATGTCATTATGCAGTATATTCTAAAAAATATTGTTCCTGATCCATGGTTACTGACACAAGTCGATCAGTATTCTTTCTAAATCAATGTATATATATATATTTAAATTGTCCAGATTGTTAGTTTTAATAGACTATAGGCTTAACGGAAGTTCGTATAGGCATACAGGTATTTAATGAGGACTGGGTACCAAACAAACTCACGAGAACCTTCAATAGATATCCCATAAAATCGTCAATGGAAGGTCTTCTTAAGTTGAGTAATATTTGTGATCCTTTGACTTAAGTGCCATGGTGAGCTTATGAGTGATCAACCATGCTTAGGTTTCACGCATGTCAGAGACTTTTCATAGTCTGCCGGCTTGGTATTGCTATGTATGGTTCAATGCTCATGGAATTATATATCCATATACTCTGAGAATTATATTTCAGGAAGTCTTTTGGCCAAATGCAGAAACCCCCAAAAAAGCATTTTTCATAGGGTTAAACAATATCTCAAAGGTGTTTATAGATATTATTTTAAAGAAATACAAATCTGGAGATATGTTTACAGTTAAGCACATAAAGATTTGACGGTGATGATCTATGTCTCCACTCTTCTAGGATATAGGTGACGAAAGGAGTATACGAATATGGTTGACCTCAACTTGTATGGTTCTACGCTCTATTCTATAATATCCATAACGTGTGTGTATGGTATTGTTTATAGACTTATAGAAGTGTTTTGTAAGATAAACGGAGGTGAACCTAAAAAGTCTCACAATATGAAGTATATTCATTGAGCACTGGGGTAACAAGATGGATCGAATAGTTCAATCCAAGATAATTTTGAAAAACATGATACGTTTCAAGACCTCTTTGAAAAGTGGAAAATATACTTTGAACATATTGCAAAGATGTCTCTATTGCATGGCAAAGAGAATCTTGACACATTACCACTTATTTGGCAAGTGGCACATAGGGACTTTTCATGATTGACATTTGGCAGCATGCATGAGATGTATAAATGACAAATGTCAACCATGAAAAAGATGAAGTGGTTAAAGGTTTGCAAATGTTGTATTTAGCACCCCTTACCACACACACACACATAATTGCTAAATGTATAAACATATTTTAAACTTGTTTTCAAGGAGGTCCCTATTTTTAGGTCAACAAAATAACTCCATTTTGAGAGGATTTAGAAATTGAATCCTATTGAAAATTGATCAAACATGCTGTTATTATAAAGTTTTAATCTTACCACTTTGTTGAAGCCTAGAATTATTCAAGGTTGACTTCAATGTAAGCTCCAAGTAAAGAAATGTCCAAAGTTTCAAAGGTATAATTCTTTGGAATTGTTAGTGTAACAAGACTTCAATTTCAATATATTTGTTAGTTAGAAAATTAGTTTCCAATTCCGCTGCGTAATTATGTATGATTGTCAAGCATTAGATAAATGAGTAATGAATATAATCACATGCATGCACCATGAGTACACGTTAATAGATTTAGTTGTTTCTTCTCCAAAAATAATCTTATTGAAAACTAGTATCAGGTTCTTAGGTCATATAATTGACAATTGAAGTATTGTTCCTATATACCATGAAAAGTAAGATCAAGTTAGGGGATAATAAATTAGTCATGTTTGGACTAATATTGAAATAAACATTGCAATAATAAAGACACTATACAAGAAATAAATTTAGAATGTTTAAAACGGTATTTCAAAACTTGAAAGACTTTGAATTATAACTAGATCATTTTAGACTTGAACATATAAAGAGTTTTCCTAGGGAGAAATACTCAATTTATATCACCAAATGTCTAGATTATATTCAGTCTTAAGATTTTTACATAAAGACAATTCTAGAAATAAATCAAATAAAGAAGAAACAAATTATTACAATCATTTTAGTGGGCATACCCACTTGAATTTGAACAATATTAATATAGTATAAGGCATAACCATCCATGATAAGATAGAAATATAAAATGGTGAAATTTTTTAGGCTATACTGGCAAAGTCATCTGGCAAACCTATCATCCCACTAATGGTGCTTAAATTCAAAATAGATAATATAATAATCTTCATAAAAGCTTTCAAGTCTGACAATCTGGTGGATCTTTTTATTAATGATCTTTCAATTACAGTACATTTTTTTACGGTGATAAACTGATATAATGGATAACTAACGACATTTGAACAATGTTTATGGGTCAAAATGGTTACCAATGATAATGTTTATGGTTGAGAGATTTTTCAAGATAGGAAAATTCTCAAGTGTACTCCAAAAACTTGTTTTATAAAGGAAATAAGTTGGTTTATATAGAATTTGGATTTAACCATGGTTAGTGAAAAGTAATTTTGGTTAACAAATTAGGGTTAAGGTTTATTAAAGGTTAAGTTTCTTAGGTTAGATGAACCTTAGTTACATTAACTTAACTAGGATTAGTGGTTAACTAAGGTTAAGAGAACCATGGTTAAATTATCGGTAAACCATAAACGGTTGGCTATCCGTGGAATGAAACTGTGGCAAATTTGTACTATTATGGGTCATGGTTTAGTACTATTCAAGACACTATACAAGGGACCCATAATTTTTCTTCGTATAAATACGAAGTAGTGATAAAGGGGTATTGTACCTTAAAGACTTCGTAAGAGAACAAATTATATGATACTTGGTACAAGTACACATTACAAACTTTTACAATTATTACATTCCAAAAATTACGATAATAAGACTTGAGTGCTAGCACGGGCCAAGACAGCTTAAAGCTTCTGAAAATTAGGAAGGTTACAACTAAATAAGTTGTCATATGTACTTTGCTCATACTCTTTATTTACGGGGTCTTCATCTTTCTCAGAGTTGGATCTAAAAGAGATAAGCATGATCTGTTTGGCTATTTCCATCATTTCCTCTTCAGTTTTTACCATTGCCATTCAAGCTTGAAGTTGTGATTTGGTGAGCAAAAACTCAAATTGTTCATTAGATGAGGGCAAGTCTTTTGCTAAGTTGGGATTTTTTGTTAACCATAAATATACTGCGTTATGATTAGCAACCAAATCTTTCATTTTTGTCCATTATTTAATTTTGGAGAGGCAACCAAATTAAGGGACTTCAATTCTATTTACCAATCTATTTAAGATAGTCCATTCAATGGCTAAGATCCAGGTTAATTGAAATTGATGGAAAAAATACCCAATGAAGAGGTAAGATTTCCATATAGCTGGACAAATAAATATGGTTTTAAAAGTATTCAGAACCTTTTAGGATTGGGTCTGGGAGGATCTGTTTATTTGGGCCGTATTTATCCCATTATTCTTGAAGACAATGTGGAATGGGGGTCAAGACACAGTTCTTAATGATGTAGAAAAATCAGGAATTATTATTTTTGGAGTTTTGTTTAAGAAGAAACTTAAACAATGCATCCCTACAATCCCAAAAAGAGAAAGTTTAGGGATGAAAAGGACGAGATAAGATTTTTCTGGTTGAGGGATGCCTCATTAGTTTAAAATTAAAATTTTATTGATTCTCAGTTTATGAAAACCAATTTGAGACAGGTCTGATTGATCTAAAATTGCATCAATTTTTCTTGAGTCTGTATCGACAAGGATACATTTATAGAAAATCTGGGTTTTAGACTCATATTCATAAATTCTAAAATTGCGATTAGTGATGAAATGATCAAGTAATCTTTTAGGATTTTGTAAATACTAGTTCTGAAGCATGAAAGGTTTTAGAGCAAAAAAGACTAATCTTCTTATTATAAACTAGTCCCAATGCAGTCCAATCCAAGAATATATTTCTAAGAATGTCGTTGAAAGGTTTTTTACTCTAAAACTTTTCATGCTTCAAAACCATCTTATCTTGTCCTTTTCATCCCCAAACTTTCTCTTATTGGGATTACAAAGATGCATGGTTTAAGTTTCTTTTTAAACAAAACTCCAAAAATAATAATTCCTAGTTTTTCTACATCAATAAGAACTGTCCATTGACCCCTATTCCATATTGGTTTCATGAATGGTGGGATAAATACAGCCTAAATGAACAGATCCTCCTAGACCCAATCCTCAACGGTTTTAAACACTTTCAAAACCATATTTATTTATCCAATTATATGGAAACCTTACCTCTTCTTTGGGTATTTTTCCATCAATTTCAAATGACCTAGATCAAAGCCCTTGAATGGACAATCTTAGACAAATTAGTAAATAAGATTGAAGTCCCCTACTTTGACTGTCTCTCCAAAATCAAACGGTGGACAAAAATGAAAGATTCGGTTGCTGATCACAATACAGTATGTTTATGGTTAGCAAAAAATCCTAACCTAGCGAAAAAAACCCGTCTTCATCTAATGAAAAATCTGAGTTTTTGTTCACCAAATCACATCTTCAAGCTCGAATGGAAGTAGTAAAAAATGAAGAGGAAATAATGAAAATAGCTAGACAAATCATGCTTATCTCCTCTAGATCCAACTCCTAGAAAGATGAAGACCCTATAAATGAAGAGTGCGAGCAAAGTGCAGATGACGACTTATTTGGTTGTGACCTTGTTGATTTTTAGAAGCTTTGAGTTGTCTTGGCCCATACCAGCACCCAAGTCCCGTTATCTTAATTTTTGGAATGTAATAATTGTAAAATTTTGTAATGTGTACTTGTACCAAGTATTATACGATTTGTTGTCTTACGAAATTTTTAAGGTACAATACCCCTTTATCACTACTTTGTATTTATACAAAGAAAAATTATCGGTCCCTTATACAGTGTCTTGAACAGTACTAAACCATGACCCAGAATAGTACAAAATTGCTATAGTTTCATTCCACGGATAACTAACTATTTATGGTTTGTCGACAATTTAACCATGATTCTCCTAACCTTAGTTAACCACCAACCGTAGCCAAGTCAAAGTAACCAAGTTTCATCTAACCTAAGTAACTTTACCCCTAATAAACCTTAACCTTAGTTTGTTAACCATCATTACTTTTCATTAACCATGGTTAAATTCAAATTCTATATGAACCAACTTATTTCCTTCACAAAATAAGTTTTTGGAGTACACTTGAAAATTTTCCTATCTTGAAAAATCTCTCAACTATAAATATTATTACCAGTAACCATTTTGACCCATAAACATTGTTCAAATGTCGTTAGTTGTCCATTATGTTAGTCTATCACCAAAAAAGAATGTACTGCAATTGAAGTATCATTAATAAAAAGATCCGTCAAATTGTCAAACTTGTAAGTTTTTATGATAATTATTATATTATCTATTTTAAATTTAAGCACCATTGGTGGGATGATAGGTTTGTCGGACGGCTCTGTCAGCACAACTAGAAAATCACACCATTTTATATGTTATCTTATCATAGATGGCTATGTCTTTTACTATATTAATATTGTCCAAATTCAAGTGGGTATGCCCACTAAAATGATTGAAATAATTTGTTTCTTTTTTATTTGATTTATTTATAAAACTATCTTTAAGTAAAAAATTTAAGATTGAATATACTTCAAACACCTAGCAACATAAATTGAGTGTTACTCCTTGAGAAAACTCTTTATATATTTAGGTCTAAATTGTTCCAGTTATAATTTAAAATTTTTTAAATTTTAAAATACCATTTTAAATATTCTAAATTTATTTCTTGTACGTTTAAATTGTCAATGTCTTTATTATTGCAATGTTTATTTCAATATTATTCTAAACACGACCAATTTATTGTCCCTTAATTTAATACTACTTTTCATGATATCAAAGCCAACAAATTTGAAGTTTTCCTAAAGTACTACTCATGACATGAATGATCTATTACATGTCAATTACTAAATCATTTATCAATCTTTTGTTTTTCTTTTCTTTACAATTTTAATTTCAAATTTTTGTTTTCCTAATATAAATAAGATTACAATTTTTATATGGATATGTTTCATTTTGTAATATATTAATACAGGTAGAAATATTTTAAAACCTATTGGAATGTATTTTATAATATAATATATTAATGTTTTAATGAATGTGTTATTAAAAAAGATATTATTACACAAAATAAGAAATAAAAATATCATCATTCTACTAATCATGTAAAATGTTGATTTGACTCCACCTAATTTATACCTCTAATTACAGGTCCATTTGATGATGATATGAGTATCGTCTAACCTGCAAACCATGTAGGTTTTAGGTTTATGCCATTGGGTTCTAACTTATGATTTGAGTTTTCTTACCATCTCATCCCCTATTTGTAATTACAGTAATATTACCAATTCCAAGTTCATAATATTAGAAAAACTCTCTTACTATTGCAGATGCATTTTCAAATGCTCTAATTTTAATACTAAAATGGACAATGTATGTGAAATCGTCATCATTAAATTTTTCTAACGCAATAAAAAGGTAGATGAAGGAAGTTATACGATTCCACTTATCTAAAAATTTTAATATGATATAAACTATATCACTTTTCATCTATTTTAAAAGATTATAAATGTCCTTCAAAGAGAGAAAAAAAAAAGATAGTGCTATTATCAAATGAATTGACAAATACAAAATTTGGTTGGTCATTCTTCACTTGGTGGCATTTCCATTTCCACCTTAAGAAAATTCATAGTTTCTTTTCTAATGAAATTTAGGTAATTAGTTTGCCATGTTTTTTTTTTTTTACTCTTTGTTTCTCAAAAACTTCTCCAAAATTCTAAGTGATAACACTCGTTATATCTCCTACATAAATATATTCTTCCTTTAGAGCTGATTTATTTACAAACCAATTATTCTATTTTTTTTTTTATATTTACACTTTGTTTAACATTATGTGATCATGTCCCCTTATTTTGTGTTAAAGAATTCATATACATATAACTAACAGGTTCATTATTACGTACTCAAAAGCATTTTCGGATTAAGCTAGATATCCAATAAAAATAACAAGTGCAAGCAATAACTTTAAATCATTTGGTCAAACCATCAAAATGATAACACAATAATGAAGCCAACCATTAGTATTACCTTCAAATTTTGACCCTATAGTACACTTTTTCTGTTCAATGTTCACCTTTGCATGCCCAGAAAATGACCATAACACCACTTAAATCTAACTACATGCCTCAACATTACAAGAGCAAGTACATATATTAGATCCTCTCCTTTCAACATATAATAAGGAAGAAGATTAAAAACAAAAATAAGTAAAAACCACCAAAAATACAGGGCATCAGCTGTATAAATATATATTATATGTATAAATCTTCTTAACAGTATTTTGGTGATCATATATTATTGCATTTGAAATGTATTTGGTTGCTGAGCTTGAGCAAGCATTTGAACAACTTCTCTCATGGTTGGTCTCTCCACACTGTGTTCCTGAACACATAGCATGGCAACAAAGAACACTTGCATTGCTTCACTGAGTGGAATATTACTTAGTCTTTGATCAAGGATCTTCACCACCCCTTCTTTGCTTGAATTTGTTTGCATTTTGGTCCATTGAACAATGTCTAATCCATCTTCACCAAAATCACCCACTGGCCTTCTTCCTGTTATCAGCTCTAATAGTACTACCCCGAAGCTGTATACATCACTCTTCTCATCAACTTTCAATGTGTATGCATACTCTGTCAAACAAAATTGTTAAAGTGACTAAACTTTTAGGCCTGCCCCATTGAACATGCAACAAGTAATATGAGATATAAAAAAATGTTTGCACATCTGTACTATGTACCTAGAAAAAGGGTATATGAGTCTCTTTAATTTGAAGTGAAGGGCATGCCATGACCTATGCACTATGCTTTTGCAGAGTCAAGGAAACTAGAGCGAATCAACTCACTTCCCAAAGTAAAGTAAGAGTAGAAAGTAAAGGTAGTGAAGGCTTTGTCTTATTCAATATACACATGTATCTCTTTCTAGGGTTTAGGGAGCTTAGATCCCAATCAACAATATTCTTGGAGAGAGCAAGCTTTTATTCATGTGTATCTTGCTATTGCTGTAACTTGGCTTTGGGTAAAAAAGTATGCTTGTTATTGGTCTGATATCTGAATGAAAAATAATGGTCTATAGTTTAGCTAAAGCTCACATCACATTTCTGTATGGTAGGGCTAGGATGAAAAAGTAAAAGGTGAATTTTCCTTTGTGTGAGTGGAGCCTTTACTCATTCTTGGACTCCACATTTATAATACTTTAGTTCTAGTAAAGGAAAAGTATATTCTTCAATAAAAAAAGATGATTATGTTTGGAATCAATGATTCAATGTTTATCTTGGGAGAGAGACTCAATTTAACCAAGGTCAAAAGGTTTGGGGTACAATGATGTAGCTACAAGCATCATGAGCTAAAAGTAAAAGGGGCTAATGTTGTTTAATTTGGATTAGATTTTGGACAGTGCAGCAAATAATTGCTTAAAATTATTAAAAAAAAAAAATTGTACCTGGAGCAATATAGCCATAAGAACCAGCAATTGCAGACATGCACTCTGACGTTCCAGTGTCTTGCAAGAACTTAGCCAGCCCGAAATCAGCTACATGAGCCTCAAAATCTGAGTTAAGTAGAATGTTATTTGACTTGACATCTCTATGAATTATGAGAGGAGAACAATCATGATGCAAATAACACAGGCCTTTTGCTGCTTCAATGGCTATTTTTAGCCTTGTTTCCCACTTCAGATAACCTCCTCTCTTCCCATGCAGAACTTCACCTAAGCTTCCATTTGGCATGTACTCATAAACAAGTAAATTGGTTTCTTTATTGGAACAAAATGCCATCAATCTCACAATGTTCCTGTGCCTAATCTTGCCCAATGTCTGAACTTCAGCAGATAGACCATTATCATGGGAAGAACCTTTTGTAATGCCTAACAATTTCTTAACTGCTACTTGTTCTCCATTTGGCATAACTCCTCTGTATACAACTCCAGCTCCACCTCTCCCTATCGCATTGTTATCCTTTACACATTCCAGGATGTCTTCACTTCCAAATTCTAGCTTTTGGAATCCTGTGAGCTTCCATTTATTCGAACTTCTCTGTACCTTTCGCGTTTTGATGATTGCTAAGACAGCAAATACTAATGAACAGGCCAAGAGTCCCAACGCGAAAATAAGCTTATACTTTCCCGGAACATGAGACTTGCTGCCATTTTGGTTGTGTAATTGTAACGGCGAAGTTGATGAATAGTTGCACGGATTCAAGTAAGATCCACACAGCTCTGGGTTACCAACGAAGGATGTGGAGTTGAAGAATGAATATTGTCCAAACTCAGGTATTACACCAGAGAAATTGTTGTGGGAGAAATCTGCTGAGGTTAAGCTCTTCATGTATCCAATTTCCTTGGGAAGGCTTGAATTCAATTTGTTCCAAGAGACATTGAGATAATTCAGTATTTGAATTTGAGTAACTTGAACCGGGATTGGGCCTGAAAGTTGGTTTTGGCTCAAGTCTAAGTAAGTCAGCAAGAGACAGTTACCTATCTCGGGAGGAATCATGCCGGAGAAGTTGTTTCTGCTCACATCCAATTGTTGCACATTTTTAAGTTGACTGATGTCAGATGGAATTTCTCCAGTTAGCTTGTTTCCACTCAGTAGAAAAATCCGCAAGCTTGAGAAGTTTCCAATGGAAGAAGGGATTGACCCCGTTAGCCGATTGTTGGACAGATTCAATCGGCCAAGTTTTGAGCGTACTTTGCCTATTTCTGAAGGAATTCTTCCAGTGAGATAGTTGTTCTGCAGCTCCAAGAGTGAAAGCTCTGGCAAATAAAGTAGGCCGTTCGGTATCGACCCAGTCAAGTAATTCTGGTACATCCGAACCTTAACTAGAGTTTGACACTGGCCAAGATCATCAGGCAGAGGACCAAACAAAAAATTGTTGAACAAAATCAAAGTTGTCAGCTTCCTTCCGAAACACAGAGATTTGGGGACTAAACCAGTGAGCTTATTAGTGGACAGATCAAGCGTTTTCAACGTACCACTTTCTCCAAGCTTTGAAGGAATAGCCCCAGTGAAATTGTTCTGCCAAAGCTGTAAAACTTCCAAATTTTCCAGCTCTGCAATGAAATGAGGAATCTCCCCATGGAATCTGTTGACAAATAAGTGCAACAGGGTGAGTTCTCGAAGCCCAAAAAACTCAACGGGGATCTCTCCGGTAAGGCTATTCTTAGAAAGATCAAGACTTTTCAGGCTACTCATATTGCCCAGTTGGGGAGGAATAGAACCGCTGAGCTCGTTTACGTACAAACGGAGAGTGTCTAACTTGTTTAGATTGCCCAACTCTGCGGGTATTGGACCCTCCAAGCTGCAATTTGCAAGGTCTAGATGAACCAGATTGATCAGCTTGCCAAATTCAGCTGGGATTCCACCGTCAAATTCATTGTAAAAACCCAAAAGAAGCTGCTCAAGATTTGTAAGGTTTCCAAGCTCACCAGGAATGAAACCATTCAAATCATTTCCTCCAAGATGGAGATACAGCAATTGCTGAAGATCTCCATAGCTTGGAGGAATTGTTCCAGAGAAGTAATTCCCTCCTAAATCTAAGTGCTGCAACTTGGAAAGTTGGGTGACACCTAATGGAAGTGAACCATTAAATTCATTATCGTATACATCAAGCACTACAAGCTCTTCCAGCTCAGAGAATTCCCAGTGCAACTCTCCACTGAACATGTTTGCTGATACATTCAAGATTTGAAGCCTTGTCAGCTTGTGAATTTCATGGGGAAACACACCCGAAAAGCTGTTAGCTGAGACTGAAAGATAGACAAGACTTCGGAGTTCAGTGATCGCAGGGGACAAAGAACCAGTGATATTGAAATTGGATACGTCAAAAGAAACTACTGATCGATTCGCGCTATCGCATTTGATGCCT
This sequence comes from Ailanthus altissimus, assembly GCA_946807835.1. Lineage (NCBI taxonomy): Eukaryota > Viridiplantae > Streptophyta > Magnoliopsida > Sapindales > Simaroubaceae > Ailanthus > Ailanthus altissimus. The sequence continues at coordinate 7,649,445 of OX327690.1, read as the reverse complement.
GGCCAAGAACAAAGAGACATGTAGTTTGATACATCCCAGCTATCAAGAGAAGGATCAAAGAATTCAAAACCTTGTTTGAGAGAAACAAGGATTGAAGCTTGCCTTTTGAGGGACAGATTATGTGAAGAAAATGAATGACAAGAAGTGAACAAAACCACAAGTAGAGAAGAAAAGAAGGCAACTCTCATCACATCCATTGAAAATTTTCTTGGTTTCTAGAGAATGTTGGAATTATAGAAACCAGTAATGTTCCTTTTAACAAGATTGAATAAAACCAATAGTAGCCATTTCATGGGGTTGAATGGAGGCTGCAACAAAGGATATACAAAGAGAGAAAAAGAGAGAGAGATGAAAGATGAATTGAATCTAAAGGTAAAGGTTCCCATATTCACATTATTAACAACATCCAAGGTCATCTTTCTCTTTGTGGTTGCTTCAGTATATTTTGATTCTATCATCTTTTGCTTTATAAAAAGAAAAGCAAAAGCAAACGTTTGCATAAAGAGGTGTGAGGCAACGGACCGTTTTATCAAAACCGATATTTAGAAGTTCATTTACCTTTATCAGGCCAAGTTTGTACTAGTGCTTGTTACTTTTTTCTTTTTCTCATTTCTTTACTTCTTTATTTTTTATTATTATATCCATTAGAGTAAAAACCAAAATTTGAATAATCAAGAATTGAGTTAGATCTCGACTCTCATATTTGAAGAAACAATTGATTATAAATACTGTCAAGTATAGTTTATGAAGTAACAGATTTTGGTGCAATAATAGACTTTGGTGTTGTTAAAGAAGAACTTTCTATGGTTGTATTTTGGAGATGCATTTGATATATTTCCGAATAATATCCTTATAATAATTTTTTTAAATGAAAATGATATTTTTAAGATGGTGTTTGAAGATGGGGGAAACGAGTTTTGTTGCATTTTTTAATTATTATATATATAGTCTTTTAAACTGAAAATAAGTAAAATAGCTGTTTTAAGGAAAAATCATAATATGCTTTTAAAACATGTTTTTAGAAACACCTAAATAAAAAAATATATAGAAATGTATTTAATTGGGCTACCTAGCTATAGATTAATCCATAATTTTAATATTATTTATAATGTGTTATAAAATTATGTCACATGTTCAAGTATATATATAAAAAGAGAAAAAAATGATTTAAATTATAAAGTGAATTACGTTGTTAATTAAAACAGAACTTTATATATAAAAAGAAAGAGAAATGATTTAATGGGTTACATAATTAATCATATAATAAACAACATTATCACATGATGCTAAATAATTAATTTATAATTTTTATACAATTTATGATATATTACAGAATTTTGATATGTGTTCAAAAATTCTCAAACTATATAATCTATTAAATTATTTATAAATATATATATGGTTTTTTGAACAAAATTTTCCCTTTAAATTTTATTTTTGAGAGCTTTAAATTGATTTCATAGACATGACCGAACACCCGATTATTTTCTAGTTTATTAGATTATCGATATGTCCCTAAATACAAAATGATTTGAAATTTATCCCATGGATGCATTTCTTGTGTTCATCAACAAAAAAAGTTGTAGACAAAACCTATCAAATCACACCTATAGCATTATTTTTTAATCAAAAGAATGAAAACCCACCTGCAACTTTGCAGCATATGCATAATCACCCTATTTTGTAGTCTTTTGGTTAAGCGGCAGCGAGGTTATAGCCAATTTGTTATTAATAATACACAAAAGGGTACTTCACTCGATGGAGTGTGTTAACGTTAAGTCTATTTAGAGTTTAATAATAATGACGATCAAAGAGGAATAATGTCAACATAGGAGATGCAGATTACCCTTTGAATCTTTCTTTTTAGGTGGACGTAAAATATGCACATCTAGGTCTTTATTGGGATCGATTTTAATTATTTTCTTTGTTCTTTGCAAAAGCTAAAGGTGGTCGAATTTGATGAGCCCGCCCCCTATACTCTCACTCACTTTCGAGAAAGATGAAAATTAAATAAAGGAAGCTGGTTGATTTGAGGGCATCTTCATGTTGGAACTTCATAACTTTAATCTTACTCTTTCTGCAGACCTCTCTCTCTTTGTGTGGCGGACCTGTCTCTTAAGGATTATTCGAGTACGATTAAGGCATTTACAATAGGTTTTATTCATCATTAAATTCTTTTAGTTGTAGTTTATTTGATCATGGAGATATAAAATAATGATTCTTGTTTCCTTTAAAAACTAATCTGTAATTAGAGGATGATGAACACCAAACATTTAATTCTATTATTTCTGCGGTTTGTAAGGCGATTATTATCTCATTAAATTGTTTCAATTCAATATTAATGTTAAGACTTGTCTTTAATCGTAATTATTAAATTTTTATTTAATAGTTTAAATTTTTAAGTTGAGTGGTAAATTAATATGACCGTTTGAGTCTTTATTTTTAATTAAGAGTTCGAACTCTATATGTGTTTTTATTTTTCTATTTTTTTTTTCGAAAGATTCAAATTTAATAAATGATATCAAAGTTAAGGTTTTCAATTTAAATTGTTGTCTTTATTTTTTGATAATTTTTTGATTTCTCTATTTCCATCTACGGGAGATTCAAATTTAATAAATGGTATTAAAGTCAAAATTTTTAGTTCAAACTCTTGTCTGTGTCTTTGTTTTTAATTAATTTTTTAATTTATCTGATTTAATCTCCGAAAAATCCACTTTGTTAATTTAATCCGAATTTATTAATGTTAAACTTTCACCTTATAAATGAATATATTACATGTAAAAACTCTTCATTCAAATCCATTTATGTAAATTGATGCAACATTGTTGTGCACATGCAATATTATGACTTATATTAAATTACCCTCATTTTATTTCTTTCACACTTCCATTCATCAATTCCTGCCACACTAACTTATAAACTTTGTAATGAACGTACAGTTTTTATGTAAAGCAATTCTCGGGTAAAAGAATCAAACTGTTGAATTGGTCGCTAGCAAGATCTTCTTTGAATCTATTGCCAATGCATCATTATTAAGAAAGCAAATTAGTGCCTCATTAGATGGGGTCTCTTCTTCTTCCGATTTTGCGCCTGAAAACAAGGACAAAAGAATCTTTTGCTGATGCTAGCTTTAAGTCAAAGTGTATGAAACTCATTGAATTTGGGTATTAGCTATCATTTTATTAAGAGCATAATCATGGGTCCTTGCTACCTTGGATCGAGCTTCTTTGAAAGCGTGGAAAGTGCTATCATGGGAATTATGATATGGAAATGAAAATGCTTTCATTTGCTAACTTTAAAAAAGATGCACATAATTCTTATATACTTGATTACTTGCTCTCAAAAGCACACGTATATAGGGCAGCTTGATAATTGTATACATTTTGATGGTGCTTGTTTTCGGATGATGGTCCATCCCTATCAATCATCATCATTATTCATTTTCATCATCACACAAAACCCTATAGTCTATCCTTTTAGCCATACAATGATATACCATGCCCCAATGCCCATTACATTTAGCAAAAACTACAATAATTTATTTAAATTTTTTTAAAAAAAAAAAATTATTATACTAGATCATAGGATTATAGAGACAAATTATGGGAAAATATTTTGGTCCCAAATTTTATAGATATATATTAACTTAATACTTATTTCTCTAATATATACTATAGTAATTGCTGTAGAGACTTTTTGACATTTTTATTATCATTTTTGTCCTTTAACAATTATCATTTTTATTTTTATAGCAATTAACATGATATATATTAAACAAGTGATGATTAAATTGATATATATTTATAAAATTAAGGATCATGTAGAGATTAACACGCAGCGAAATACGTAGAGAATACAAGCAATGAAGTAAATTAAAACAATCCAAGCAAGAATAACAAGCTAAATTGTAGAGCTAAGTATTGACAATAGAGAAAAGTAGAAATATACCATACCAAGACACAAAATATGTGGTTCAGCAAATTGCTTACGTCCACAGTGGATCAAGGATTCAAGTCTCTCTTATTCTTTGGTTGATTACAAGAGAATTGATCATACAAGATCAAGGAATGATACAATTGAATTTTGGAGCTCTAGGGTTTGTTCTAAAGAGTTTTGAGAGTGTTTCTCATCTTCCATAACCCTAGGCATAATGGGGTATTTATATGAAGTCTAAAATACCCACAAAAAACGGAAAGGAAAAGCCTAAATTCGGAATTTTCAGATTGTGAACAGTGAACAGTGACCGCGAACAGTGCAGAGCCGCGGCATTGAGATCCAGCGCCGCAGCATTGACATGTGAACAGTGCAGCACCGCGGCATTGAGTTCCAGCGCCGTGGCATTGACATTCTGGAACCAATGCCGCCGCCAGCGCTTCCAGCGCCGCGGCGCCCACACCTGGGAATTTTTCCCTATTTTCTTCTGCAATTTTTTCAACTGTTTCATTAGAATTCCACCTCTTCCACACATGCTTCCGGCTCTAAAATAATTCTGACATGTTCCCGAATTTGTTCCAAACATTACCAACATCATAAACATGATTTTGAATCACAAATTACACAGATCAATATAACATTTTTTTCGCAACTTAAAATTACTTTCATAGAGACTTAATTAGATTGACTATTTTCATAGACTATTGGGTAATAGAATTATCAAGACAACCCAAAATTACATACATATTAAAACTCATTTAAATCAAAGAAAAATTGCCTATCTCTTTTATGTCTTATTAGACTCACAAATTTGAACGTTTACTATTTAACCTAAGAGTATTTTCTATTTATTATTCCACTTAAAAATTTAAGTTAATAAATGAACGTTCAACATTTATTTAAAGTCAATTCTAATATGATACATGATATACAAAGCAGATAGGATCAAATATGTGCATACACATGCATAAATATAAGGTGCAATACACATAGATTGTTGCCTTTCGAAAATTTGTTTGCTTGAAGGATATATATAATAATAGTAATAATACAAGATATAGTCCCACGTTTGCATGCATGAGTGGAGCATTATGTATATTGTTTTTTTTGCCAACGTGAGGATGCTAGTTGTAATTATTAAAAAGAAATTAATTAAAAAATATATTGAAATGAAGATATGCTTGAGAATAAGACAAGTTCAGTTGACCTAATCTTTTGATAATTTCAGAGACCCTTTTTACTTTACTTTTTACATATCAAAGCCAATCTCTTCAACTAAGTGGAGGAGCACTACTACTTATTCTTCTACTTTATTTATCTTTTTTTTTTTTTTGGCCTTTCAAAAATTATTCTCTTCTAATGAAGTTATAAAAGTAGTAATTAATGTTTTGTTTTAATTAATTATATCAAAGATATGCACTCCAAAACAAAATACATAAATGTGGAAGGACCCAATAAAAATTAAGTACAAATAGACTTAATTGACAGCAAATTCAACCTAATTCTGATTCTATGTCAAAGGATCCTAACAGAGGTTTTGAGAAATGGGATGTTTTCAAAATACAACCTTTACTACTTTTCAAATTTTAGATGTCTATATCTATGTAATAGAATTACTTGTTTTGTGTATCTCTATTTATGTAGGCTCGATGTAAATTTTGAAATGTTTTACATAAAATTGGAAATTATAATACAAAAGTTGAAAATTGTAACAAAAGATTTAAAATCTTACTTAAAATGTATAATACAAAACTTAAAGCTTATTAATACTTATTTTTAATAATATTATTAGGTCTTCATTTATCAGCTTAAATTTTTGAGTTGAGTGATAAACTAAATTAAAGTATTGAGTTTGAATTCTTGTGTTTTTATTTTTAATTAATTTTTTAATTTTTAGTTTACAAGACGAAAATTTACTTAATTCAAACCTATTTTGATTCATGTTTTATGTGAGGAGAACCGTTAATACTTATTTTTAATATTATTGTTGAACTTTCGCCTATCAATTTAACCTTTTGAATTGAATGATAAACTAATAAAACTAAAGTGTATGTTTGCTTAAAGAATGTTAAAAATTATTATAAAATACAAAATTATTTATTTTTCTAACTTAAATTTTGTGTCAAAAAAATTTAATCAAATTATAATGAAATATGTAAAGTCGGACCAAAATAATATGATATTATGAAAATAAGAGCATATCTGGATCCATAATAAATCCATTTCAAACTAAGTTATGCGATTTATTAAATTGAAATATAGAACAAGGTATTTGTACACTTGCTTATAGATGGGGTTATTTACATCCTTAAAAGTTATATAACCCCTCGTTTTTTTTTATATAAAAATATATATATATATATTATCCAAAATATCATTATTCAATCTACTGTTGAGAACTAAACCAATGTAATTTTTTTTTGTAACATTTTCTTTTTGTAAATATGTTGTTTTAAATCTTGAATTCTTGGATTAAGGTTCATCTCCATTCATTATCATAATTATAAAAAAAAAATATAAAAATGTATCCATTGAAATTTTTTAATCTTATTAGTAGATGAAAAATAAATATTTTCAATTTATTATCAATCTTTTTGTTCATAAAACTAAACTAAATTTTTGTATGAGTAGCTAAACATAAGAGTGAAATATTTGAATTTTTTTGTGAAGTTTAAATTAAGATTAAGTTTTCTAAGGAGCACCACATTATGTACGAACCATTGCACTTGACATATAGCACTAGCCACCTGAGTCATTATGTATGCATTGGAAGGGATTTTGGAACTAAAAGATGGCTAAGAGAATCATTAAGAAAATATGAGCTTTGAATATATTAATGTCTATAATTACAAAGTGAATGAAAGGATCGTGGATAATACTGCATTTTTAGACTAAGTAAAATGATTTGACATTTAGAAAGGGTGATGATTAAAATCGCATGACTTTTTGAATCCAAACTTTATATTAACTTATCATATTTTTACTTTTGTACTTATGGAAAAATAGATAAATGTGTATAATTAATGATGGAAATTATGCTATTGTTGTTTCAATGCGTCTCTATGTTATATATTATAAATGACTTGTGCATTTAAAGTGAAATGGTCAAAAATCAAATAAATAAGAGATATCGAATGTTGACAATTATAATATTTGTTGGTTCCAAAGAAGTGCATTATATATTAAAAAAGTAAGATCTCTTTAGGCCTTTACAAAAATTATAATCAAGCTCGAGCAAAAGTATTGTTGCTCAAATGTGAGGGCTATAGAGGCTTACCAAGCCTAAAAATTAACAAGCCTTGCATTAGAAATATGCTAAAAAAACTCCATGCGCATGAATTTGAGTAATATTAAATGGCTTTATGAAAGTGGTTTGCCTTAGAAGAGAAGTTATCGGTGACACTTTGTATTAAAGTGAAAGTAATTAAACAAGTAAAATATTTTAAGTAATATGATATAAGAACAGGCAATTAAGAATTTAGAGAGAGAAAGGTAAAAAAAATAATATATAGAATATACGTGGTTTGACAATTTATTTAAGTCTACGGCGGATCAAGATATCATTATCTTATTATTGAATCTCAAGACTCTCACAAAGTATACATTTTACAGGAAAAACTCATAAAGAACTCACTCTCTCTTATAAGTAAAGGATTTCTCTCAGTAAAAATCATAAAAATATCAATAAGATTGCTATAATTATAAAGATAAGCTTACAAGCTAATAGATAGCATTTATATAGGTTTTAAGACAACCTAGGTTAACCCAAAACGTGTGGTAATCATTTTGGGCAGTCCTGAAATAGGTGGGAGACGGGACAAATCTAATTAAAATAGGAAACTGATTCATGCGTTGGGCACTGTGGTTTTAGGTGCCTAGCGCTGCAGCGCTTAGGTTTTGTTTGAGGCATTCCCCCTAGCATTTTTTCCTTTTTTCGTGTCTGTCTTTGATCTTCGAGTACCTAACGCACTTAACTTGCTCTCTAAATCATATCCCGATGATTTTTAATCAATTTTTTCACAAATTCCCTCCGTGATTCAAAATTATCCACAAAGTATTTTCGAACTCTCATCTCCATATTTTCGGTCACCCTTACAAAGTAGTAACTATGATTAAGTCCTTGTATAGGATGAACTTAACCAAGGGCAGTGGGTTAGTCAACATGTTAGCAGGATTTTCAAATGACGCTATTTTCGTTAGACTAAATTCTCCACTTTGGATAATCTCTTAAATATAATAGAGCCGTACATCAATATGTTTAGACCTCTCATGAAACACTTGATGCGTACTTAGGAGTATGGCACCCTGACTATCACAATACACACCGGTGTTCACATCTTTAGTAGTCATTATCTCTATGCATATGCCTTTCAACTACACGGCCTCCTTAATAACTTCACCAACAACTATGTAATCTATCTATGTGGTAGATAATGCAACCACATGTTATAGAACAAATCTCTAACATACACTATACTCAAACATTGTAAATACATAACTCGACAATGATTTCTCTTGTCTAGATCACCTATATAATTTGAGTCTATGTATCATCTTACCATTACATTACTGTCATCATCCTTTTTATACATCAATCTGTGATTTGATATCCCTTTGAGATATCTCAAAATTTATTTCACTGCAAGCTAGTGATCCTTACCTGGATTCGTTATGTATCTACTTACCACACTCACAACCTGTGCTATGTCTGGTATTGTGAAAACTATTGCATACATGATACTCCTCACAGCACTTGTATACGGTACTTTACTCATCTGTAATTTCTCTTCTTTGGATGTCAGCGACTGTGTTACTGAAAGTTTGAAATGCATGGCCAAAAGAGTAGAGACAACCTTTGAATTAGACATAACAAACTTTTCTAAGATCTTGAGTATATATCGTTGTTGAGATAAGAAGATAACAACTCTTCTTTCCCTCATAATATCCATACCCAATATCCTCTTTCTGCTTCCAAATCTTTCATTTCAAACTCGCTACTCAACTACTTCTTGAGTTTCTGTATCTCTTCCATGTTCTTACATATGATTAATATATCATCAACGTATAGAAACAAATACATTATCCCATAATTAAAGCTTTTGAAGTACACACATCTGTCATACTTGCTCCTACTAAAATCATAAGCCATCATAAACTTATCAAATCTCTTATACTATTATCTAGGTGATTACTTTAACCCATATAATAACGTCTTCAGCAAACAAGCATGATCTTTTTTTTCAGGCTCTACAAACCCTTGCAGTTGTGTTATGTGAATCATTTCTTCAAGTTTTATATGCAGAAAAGTTGTCTTTACATCCATCTACTCTAGATGTAAATCAAAGTTTATACGCATGGCTAACAAAATCCTAATAGATGCGTGCTTGACAACTGGAAAGAATATTTCATAAAAGTCTACTCCTTGTCTTTGAGTAAAATATTGTGCAACTAATCTAACCTTAAATCTAGTAGGCTTTATCTCTGATATCTCTTCCTTCACCTTATACATCTACTCACACCCAACTAGTTTCTTTTGAGGTGTCTCCACCAACTTTCAGGTATTATTCTTCTTAAAAGAACTAATCTCTTCTTTCATGGTCTGCTGTCATTCTTTCTTATTTTTACTTTTCATAGCCTTGCCATATATTCTAAGCTCATCAAATTTAAGAGTGTAAGCAGAATTAAAAGCGAGAGCAATTAAGTCTACTTATGCATACTTGATTGGTGGGTTAATCATTCTCCTTACTCTGTCTCAAGCTAGTTGGTACTCTTTAAGTTCCATCTCAGAAGCCCTAATGTTTTCTTGGGTAGACTTGGAGGAACTCGTCAGTGTTCTTGGTTCATCTTTAAGGATCTCATAGTTGAAATGTTGATCTGGGGGCATATCATATCTACTATCGGGCTCAACTTCAACTTCTATTGATTCGGGTGCTGAGTCATCCTTGAGCACAAGTTCTTTCTTCTTATCTTTTGGGATGTTTTCAACATGGTCGTCTCATCGAATGCCACGTCACGGTTTATGATACTCCTTGATGGTGTTATATCTTAACATTATACCTTGTATCATTTCACTCATTCGAGATACCATATGAACACCTCTTTGATAACTCCAGGTTTTAATTTCCCTTTCTTAACATAGACAAAGGCAGGGCAACTAAAAAATCTGAGGTAGTCATACTTAGGAGGGTTCCCAAACTATTTCTCTTTTGGCGTCTTGAAGTCAACTATTAAAGAGAGACTTTTGTTGATCAAATAAGCTGCAATTACTATAACTTATCCCTAAAATTTCTTGGATATCTTTGCATTGGTAAGCATGTATCTAACCCTTTCAAGTAGGGTCCTATTTATCATTTCAATTACGCCATTCTGTTGTGGTATTGATCTCACTGTTCTATGCCTAACAATTCCATGCTTGGCACAAAACCCATCAAACTCTCTATTGCAAAACTCGAGGCCATTGTCAATTTTTAGCCTTTTTACCCTCTTACCAGTCTGATTCTCAACAAGAGCCTTTTAAGTCTTGAATGCATCAAACACTTGATTTTTACTCTTCAACATATAGACTCACAGCTTCCTTGAATAGTCATCAATCAAACTGAGAAAATACCTAGCACCACCACGGGTAGTTGTCTGAGCTGGTCCCCAAAGATCCGAGTGTATGTAATTAAGAGTCTCCTTAGCCTTTTACTCGCCAGTACTAAATCTCACTCTATGTGCTTTCCCTAGCACACAATGCTCACAAAACTCCAGTGGTTGGAACTTATCCTCACCAAACACCTTTTGACTAAATAACTCCTTCAGTTTTCTCTCGCCTAAGTGTGCTAGTTTAAGATGCTATAACTTGATTTACATATTCTCATCATCTACAAAAAAATAGTGCAGAACCACTTACAACTTCACCTTTAAGAACATAAACCTTTTTGTGTTGCTCTCCTCTCATTACCACCATAGAACCTTTCAATACTCTCAAAACCCCTCCGTCGATTCTGATGGAACACCCATTCTGGTCTAATGTCTCTAGTAAGATCAAGTTTCTTTTGAGGTCAGGAACATACCTAACATCTGTCAACTTTCTCACTCTCCTATCATGCAGTCTAAGTTTAATAATATTAATTCCCATCATCGACACGCAACGTCATTACCCATTAACACCTTACCAACACTAATGGATTGAAAATTTATAAACTAAGACTTGTTCGGGCACATGTGAAATTTACAATCAGAATCAAGAATCCATTGTTAGTATTCTTACTATCAATAGCGACTAGTGTCTATATACTATCATAGCTATCATCATAGGCAAGCGCAGCATCTGCTTTCTTTTTGTTTTGTGCTTTTTTTTTGGACAGTCCTTTATGAATTGCCTATCTTTCTTGTAGCAATAACACTTCCTAGGAGTCATGGACTTTGATCTTGAGCCCTTTTTTTCTTTCATCGCTGTATGAAGGCCTTCCTTTTATAGATAAACTTTTTATATTGCCCTCCATCTACTTTCTTAATAGCTTTGAGTTTAATAATAATTTCATATCGCTCATAATTAAACTCTCTCTGCCATAGAGTAACGTATCAACAAAGCTCTCATAACTCTTAGAGAGTGAACTCAGCATGATAATCATCCTATCTTCATCTTCTATCTTCATGTTGATGGACTCAAGATCAAGAATGATCTTGTTGAAGGCATCTATATGATCTTCTATTGGTGTCTCCTCTGACATGAACAACTGATACAACTTCTTCTTTATATGTAATCTGTTGGCCAATGATTTTCGTACATAAAGAGAGTCAATCTTATTTCAAATACCAATTATTGTCATTTCACCTACTACTTCCCTCAGTACTTCATCACTCAATGATAAAATGATTGTGCTGTGAGCTTTTTCTTGAATGTCTCTTCTTTTTATTGCAGCCTTAAATGACTTTGGCTTCTTCTTTCCTTCACTAAATGGAGCTGCAGTCTCTTCTAATGCCGAGCCTAACTATTGACTCACCAACAACACCTTAACCTTCATCTTTCACAAATTGAAGTTATTTGTACCATTGAATTTCTCTACCTCATACTTGGGTGTGGTCATGTCTACTTAAAACCAAGCTTTAATACCAGTTTGTTAAAATAGAAGCAATCAAACAAATAAAATATCCCAAGCAATATGATGCAGGAACAAGCAATTAAGAATCTATAGAGAGAAAGGTAGAAGAAATAACACACAAAATTTACATGGTTCGACAACTTGCCTACGTCCACGGTGGATCAAGATCACACTCTCTTATTATTCAATCTCAAAGCTCTCACAAATTATACCTTTTACAAGAAAGACTCACAAAGAACTCACTCTCTGTTTATAAACAAGGGGTTTCTCTTACTAAGAATCACAAAAATATCACTAAGATTGCTATAATTACAAAGATAAGTTTACAAGCCAATAGAGAGCCTTTATATAGGCTTTAGAACAACCTAGGTTAACCAAAATATGTGGGAGTCATTTTGGGGGAGTCCTGAAACAGATGAAAGACAAAATAAATCTGATCAAAATGGGAAATTAATTCCTATGCCTGGGCACCGCCTCTTGTATTTTTGCCTCATTTTGTGTCCGTCTTCGATCCTCGCATACCCAACGCACTTGACTTGCTCTCCAAATCATATCTTGATAATTTTTAATTAACTTTCTCACACTTTGACTTCCATAAATAATACATAAGGGAAAGAGTGCTCATATTTAATGGTGAATAACAAGTTCAAATAGTAATATGGTCTCATCCTAAAAGCTAAGAGAATATAAAAGTGAATATGATGCGTAACAATGAAATTGATGCATTTGATGATATATCAAATCATATAAAAACTAAAAAAATGAGTACCTAAAGGCTTTCTAATCATCTTTATATAGCTAAGTTTAGCTTGTGTAAAGCTTTAGGTATTATTTGGAGTGGAAAACCCACTGAAAAAAACCCTAATCTCTCTCTCAACATTTCTCTCAAATGCGCCACACGCAAACACACACCCTTACTGAAGAGGGGCTCCGCGGCCCTTCTCTGATGAAACCTTTCTCCCTTTCCCCCCTCTCTCTAGTTTCCTTTTTTTTTGGTTTCTTTTGTTCCCTTCTATTGTCTTCCCCGATGTTTTGCCACTTTTGTTTCTAGGTTTTTTGCTTCGCCGGAGTTCGAGCCTCTGTTTCCAGGTCAGCTTCAATTGCGTTGCTCGAGACCGCGGAGTTCCTCGATCATGACCAAAATGTTTCCAACATGTTTAGCCCCTGTCGGCCACCGGACACACCTCTTATGCCATAATGTTACCTTTTCCAACCTTCACCGCTGATGTCGACCATTATAGGGGTAGTCACTGTCAACGAAGCACGCTAGCTCATCGACAGTCAACTTGCACCTCAAACTAGGTGAAAAGTACTCTTCTGATGACCCCATGTCCTCTTCAGCCATCGAAACTTTTTGAGATAATTTGTGAATTAATTGTGGTGTTGTTTAGGACTTTTAGGGTAAGGTTAAAAAATGAGAATGATTGGGTGATGTGTTAGTATTTATGTAATTTTTATATTTATTGTATTCGGTTTCATGTCCCTTTCTCAAGGGTTTTGTCCCATATTTAAAGGATATTTAATTTGTCATTAAGATAATTATTTTGGTTCCTCATTAAGAAGAGTGTCAATCCCTCGTTAAGAGGGTTGATATATCCGTTTAAAGTTTAACTCCAATTTTAAAGTCTAATTATTTTTCTTTTCAAAAAGTCTTAAATCTAAACGGTCATCGTATAAATTATGTGATCTAATAATTATATATTTAAAAAATAATACTCTTTAATTTTTAATTAATAATATCAAATTTTTTTTAAAAAAAAAAAAACTGTTCGAAGAGACAAAAGCAATGGAAGCCCATTATTGAAAATTGTGTCGGTAACAGAAGGACAAATCTTAAATGATACAATCGAAGCAAATTGGTCCCTTTTTTTAATCGTGAATGCATGAGACAAAATTGGTCCAATCTAACTTCACATTTGAGCTATTATTATAAAACTAGCTCCATTTATATTACTAAATCTCATCATTAATTGACTATAAGCTTAGGAGGCATAGGATATATAGCTAGAGATTTTGGCCTTTTGCGATGCATAGTCAGCGAAAAAAAATGGGATAAGCACTAGGACGTAAGATGTTACATCGTGGTCAGACCCTTCTTCACAATATCCAACATGCATTTTATAAAACATAGTTTTTGTTATTGTTCTCTGAGCATGTAATATAAGTTTACATTTGCATAATGTTTGTATGTTCGTTATTCTTGTTCTATTAATATTTGGCATTGTTCACTTACTTGCTAATTGTTTTTTCCTTAATTACATCCGGTGATATTAAAGATATGAATATTCAGCATTTAATATGCTAAACTAGATCATATAAAGAAAAATGAATGCATTTGCTAGAGATTGATAAGTTCATATATAAGAAATTGTGAGATGAGAAAGATACTAATAACAGTTGTTTATTCTTGAAATTTCACAAAAAAAATATTGTGGCCAAAATGAGGAATTGGATATTATCAGGAGTGATTAATTCTGTTACACTGCAAGCAAATCTTCTAATTTTTTTACTGTGAAGATGCCCTACTAACTATTGCCTATATATTAAATCAAGCTTTAAGTAAATTAATTAGTCTCAATCCAAATGAGTCAAGGACAAGAAGAAAACTTGACTTAATTCATTTACAATCCCATTCTTACATATAAATTGAGAAAAACTCAAATTTGCTTAGGAGTTTCGGTTTTAATGGGAGTCAAATACCTGACATTATAACTTTAAAGGATACTTAATTCAATTATAAATTGAGCAAAGTCAGATTTGCCTAATAGTTTAAATCTCGGTAGGAATTGGATAGTTTGTGTTATAATATCTCAAGATAACTCAATTTAATGAAGTAATAACGAGACTCGTCTCATGTCATCATTTTACGATTGACAAGGAGATTTTATAGTTACTTCTCTAGTAATAGGTCAATAATTTTTTTAGTGAGACTATCGTACTCTTCTTTTAAGGATTATATATGAAAACTATGAAAAAGGGAATGAAGTCCCTAAAATCTGACCATATTTGGAACTTAGTTGATTCATTGTCTAACTATAATGTTAGAATTGGGCATATTTAATTAAACTTGACTAAACCAACCGAACCGAAATCCATCTCAGCCAGTTCAATTCCGTCCGGTTCTAACAGCTTTTAGTTCAAACAGAAAATAGACAATTGAATTGGTAAAAAAGGAGAGAGAGAACCGATTGAACAACTGCACCCAAAAGAAAAAAGAAATTCAAAATTGGCAGCAACAATTAGCAAATCTCTCGAACTCCAAAATCCAAAATAAACCCTAACCCAAATCGTGTTTGTCATTCTTCGGTCACCATCCATCACCGGCAACCCACAACCACCAGCCAGTCACCACACAAACTCATGATGTCATAAGCGGCCGATTGCCATGTATTCAAATTTTGGTCAGCCTGGCTTATCCGAGTCATCTGCTGCCTGCTGCCACACCGCCACAAAGTCTCATTGGATTCGATTTGACTTTGCAGCGTTGTGCTCGGTCATTTCTTTTAGTTACGGATTTGAATTGAACTTTCCTTTCAAGGATACTTTCTTATAATTTAATGTCATGTCTCACCAGAGCTAAAGAAAATGGAGATATTTTATTAAAAAAATAATAATACTAAAGATGTTGCACAAATTGTAAAGGCAAATTGACGGTGCGATTCAAGTAGATGCCCATATTTTGT
This sequence comes from Ailanthus altissimus, assembly GCA_946807835.1. NCBI lineage: Eukaryota > Viridiplantae > Streptophyta > Magnoliopsida > Sapindales > Simaroubaceae > Ailanthus > Ailanthus altissimus. The sequence continues at coordinate 7,633,742 of OX327690.1, read as the reverse complement.
TAATGTAATTTTAGGCCTAAATTATTGGAAAAAAATTGTCATTAAGCATAAAAAATACTACTTATTTGACAAATTCAACACAAATACAAATACCCAAAAAAAAAAGCCCAAAACTAATGGATCTAGGAACTAAAATTAAACCATACCAAATTGAATCGATTCCTATAACTAGAACCAATCAACTGAACCCGGTCTAAAACCGAGATTGCCTAATCCTACATTATGCCATTAGAAATAAATAGGTTTCTATGCGTCAAACATAAAACAAATGACATAATTGAGAGATGTAAGGCATAATTGGGAGGAAAAGGTTATATCTAACAGGACGATGTAGACAAAGAGGAAATATTTTCTCTTGTGATAAAGTTTGCCTTGATAAGATTAATTCTATCTTTGAACTACATTATGTGAATATTAAAATTGCATTTTTTAATAGAGAATTAGAGAAGAAAATTTATATAAAATAATCAAAGGTTAAGAGCGTAAAGTTTGAAAGCTCAAAAAGTCAATATATAAGTAGAAACAATACCCTAGATACTAGTATCTTAGGTTTCATTAAGTCGTAAATTTTGGTGAATTTTCAATGACCAAAGAAGACTATTTTATTAATATTTAAAAATTTGAGAATAACTTTATTATTTTTTTTTATATATATGGATGATATTTTATTAGTTGGAAACAATAAGAAGTTTATCAAAACTATCAAGAATTGGTTGTTTTCAAATCTTGAGATAAAAGATATAAGTGAGTTAGCCTATATTTCAAGAGTTAAAATTCAAAGGGATCGTGTAAGAAGACTTCTAGCCTTATTATAAGAGTCATACATTAGTAAGGTTCTTGAAAAATTTAATATGGTTAATTGTAAGCATTGGATACTCTTATTACAAAAAGACAAACTCATAGACTTGGTATATGCCTTAAAACTCCTCATAGAACAAGAAACACAACTTTTGTTTAGTACTCAAATGTTGTTAAGAACCTAATGTACACTATGATGTGTACAAGAAAAATACTAGTAATATTGTTGGATTAATAAATAGATTCCTATTAAATCGTGGACCCAAATATTAGCATGCTATTGAGAGGATTTTGACATACTCTAGAAATACTACAGACTATTATTTATGCCATCAAAAACAAGCTTTGCAATTATATACAAGCGCCAATCAAGGAATGGCGTTGATAAGCTAAATCAAGTTAAGAATTTGCATTCTTAATTGACAATGGTGTCACATCACAGAGTAATAAGAAGCAAACATGCACAAGTTTCATTGAAAATGGAACTTGAGTATATGACATATTAAGCAACAGTGTGAGAGAGTATTTAGGTTAAAAGATTTTATAGATGTTAATGTTATAAATATTAATACTTTTAAATTAATAATTATGCATTTTGACAATCAAACAATGATATTATTTGCTGAAGATATTTGTTGTCACATGAAAGTGAACATATATGGAGATCAAGTACAAGTTTTTAGCGATATTTTAGCACAAAATATATGTGTAAGTAATGTATATTAATATCTTACATGATAGTGAACTCGCTGAAAGTATAGATGCTTATGATGCACATGTATGATTTTTTTAATAATATTTTAGCATAAAAACTATGTGCAAACAATGCATATTTACATCTCTCATGATAGTGAACTCACATAGCTTTTGTATAAATGTTTATGTTGTACATGCATGATTTTGGAGACTTTTATTAGATATTTTACCTACATTTATGTTCATATGTTTATAGGTAACATATTAAATACATGAAATGATGAAAGATGTGTTATTAAGTTATGATTGGCATTGTTACACAAGTTGCTAGAAAGGCAAGCTGAGTTAGACACAAAATTGAAAGAGAATACGATATTGAATATAGTCTTGTGGAGTTTATATCTATTTGTAAAATTATATATTGTCTTAATTGCTAGAAAGGCAAGCTGAGTTAGACACAAAATTGAAAGAGAATACGATATTGAATATAGTCTTGTGGAGTTTATATCTATTTGTAAAATTATATATTGCCCTGACTATGTTCGATCAAGTTAACTTTTGAGTTGATATTTGAACCAACCATGATATATAAAACTATCATGGAAACTTACTTTGCAATTTAATGCTTTGTGAAGGTGACCTTATTATGGACTAGTTAACTTTTGAGTTGATATTTGAACTGACCATGATACATTAAACTATCATGAAAACTTACTTTGCAATTTGATGCTTTGTGAAGGCGACCTTATTATGGACTGAAGTTAGGTGCTTGAATGGTAACTAAACTCAGATTTATATAATGAATTTGTAAAATATAATATTTTTAAAATAGAATTCAATGTAGCATATAAATCATAATATATGTGTTTTTGTGACCAACATAAAGAAAATGAGTGAATAAATCATTACTTCCTCACTATATAAATTTCTTGGAGGTTAGAAAAAAACTTCGACAAATATCCTTAAATACCATTAACTATATTACAAAGTGATGACTAATGGTAGCTGCTTTGTCATATTATTAATTTATAAATATGATATTATGTTAATTATAAAACATGTTTAAGAATGTAATTAGTTTGTTGAAAGAATGAGTCGGATAGGAAGATTTATGATCATCTAATTTGTATATTCACCGGTAAACCAATTATATAATCTATAAAAGAATAGGTATAATTGTAAGTACATTACGTACAAAGAAGTCAAACGTAGCTATTAGGGATTTAGTATGCTCGAATCTAAGATACAAAAGGTAAAACAAATATTTGGTAAGTTTCTTATAGATATTTACAATTGAGATTTCTTTTAAAGTTTTAGCATGCATTTACCTTATTCATAGGTCACACAATACATTCACTCGCACAAGTATTGTGGTATAACTTTAGGTCAAATACTCTGTTGTTGCTTTATCATATATTATCATCTCATCAATTGTGAGTGGGAGATGTTAGATTCAGACTAGTCTACATAAGAGGTTAACTTGATTCAAACTTATTTAATAATGACCACTTAAATAGTTATCGTGGGGGTGACGTAGGAAGTTATTATTGAGTTTAAATAACTTCAATATAAATAAAGAGAGTGAACGATTGTTAAAATAAAATATTTATATATCTTTCTCCATCTCTGATGTCCATATTTAACTACAAAAAGAAAAGGATAATGAAATTTTGATATAAAAAGAGAGAAAAAAATAAAGAATAATTAAAAGCTAAGAACACAATGGGTTCTTTGCGGTGTCACAAGTAAAAGGATGGAAAATTCAAATTTAAATTCGGGTTTTGCCTAATTTGAACTTAGACTCGAGTATTATTTTTGTAAACCAATATGAATTTTACCTGAGTTTTTTAAAATTCAAGGTCCGATTGAAGTTTAAATTGAGCAGGTTACCAGATTACTAAACCATAATTTAACCCATATTAATAACCTTTTTTTCATCTAAGAAAATAAGGACTTGATATTAGATATCTCATTGGACAATATAATATTGTCGCTTAGACTGCACACGGTGATTAACTAGGAAATTGTAATCAATCTAGTATCAAAGTAATTTTTCTTATTCCAATAAAAAATTTCACGGCAAGAACAACACACAAATAAAAAGGAAATGTTTTTGTTTTAAATAACATAGACAATACAACTTTGAAAGCAATAATAGACTAATTAACCAGACAACATATAATAAGAACTAATCTTACTTTATAATTTGGATTTACAAAGGAAAAAGAAGGAAGAAAAGAAAAACCATAATGAAAAAAAAAATTATTGTTCAAAAGTAAAAAAAAGAAATAGATAAATTTCTTTAAAAAAATCAACGAAATTCTTAGTAATCATCGAGTTTAGAATTTCATTTAAAAAAAATATTAAATCACAATTCCAAAAATAAAATAAACAAAATTGGTCTCACTTGAATAGCCAAATTGTCCACAGTAGAGAACACAAAGTGGGCAAATAAATTTATAAAAGTTTAAACCAAAATGTTGACTTAAAAATTTGGTAATCTAGAAGTCAATGAATCAAATTTATTTTTCTAAGTAAACTTAGCTTAAACGTTAAGGATGTAACTAAAATTGGACCACTTATTCTCCTCACAAATATAGCGTCAGATGAGAATCCTATAATAAAAAAAAAGGTGTGGTTGCCATGGAAATTTTTTCAACTAAACACTCTGAAGCTTAAATTAACAAAGGTCCTAAAAAATAAAGAAGTAAGGCAAGATAATAAAAAAAGAATGAGATGGCTTTTTGCTATATGCTTTAGGCAATTTCCTTATGTTTTCACATGAGTGATAATAAGGTTTGGTCTTAGCACTAGCTTAGTAATTTTAATAATTATTATTTAATATCCCTCTCTATGTTAATTTTCTCTTCTATTTATAGGATAAGGATGTAGGTTTTACCTGTAGCTCAAGAATTCTTTTTAATATGAAAGTCTTATGAACATTTTCTTTTAGAATTTTGTTATAAGAGTTTTCATGAAATTACATTGTCTTTTTCTTGCCTTAGTAGCATTTATATCATGATTTTAAGACTTTCCCTTGGTTTTAATGATTTTTTCTTAATAAACTTGATTTTATTCACAATTCTCTATGTCTCTTGTAAGTAAATTATTTTTAAAAATTTCTTTTGATCTTTTGGGGTGGTCGTATTTTGACCTTCCTCTACTTGATATAAGTAAGGACTATTTTCCTTATTTAAAGTCTTATCGAACAGCGTGGCTTAGTTATGGCCACTATTATGATTATCTCAGAGATTAGTGAGTTTGGCCGAGCAAAGTAGTTGGGCTTCGATTATTACTCTAACCAACTTGAAGTGAGTATCGATCTTATTTAAGAGTCTGATCAAATAAGGTAGCCAAATTTTGACCATTGTTATGACTAACTCGAAAGGTGTAGATTGTCTTTCTCATTTGGGAGTTTGACCAAACAAGATAGCCAAGATTTAACTATTATTCTAACCAACTCAGAAACGGTGCCCTTGACTCGAGGACATTTTGCTAGTTGACACTTTATTCTTGGGTCTTATAGGTCTAGATTTTCTTTAGGCTTTATGGCTGAGGTATCTGTACCTTATAAACTGAAGACCTTGGGCCTGGTAAGCTAAAATCTAGAGGAGAATAAGGGTCCCTCAGTTTTCAGTGTTAACTTATTAACACTGAAAACTTTACAAGTAGTATTCCTAGATTAAGGTGCTTATTAGAGTGCCTTTTGGTTGTGTTTGGCTAGTATCCTTAATTTATCTTTTGGTTCCTTGAGCCTACAAGCTATGGGTGTATAATTTATGGTGATGAACGAAATTCTATTTAGAGTCAACACCTTTATTGCTTTAGATATTGAGAATTTCTTGAGAAGTTTGTCATTTTCTGACAGTTTTTAATCAGTGACAGCTCCCATTTTTAAATATTTCGTGATATGTCATCATCTTGGGGAGCTATCTACTAATTTCACGGTTGAAGTACATTAGTTAAGGAGATGTGTCTTTAACTATCTATTTAATTTTTAATCAACGCTTTAGATTTCTCTTTCTTTGGCAATATACATAATTTAGTGGCCTTTTCAAGTCTCCACTTTCTTATTTTTCTATTGTCATTCTCTGAAAAGGAATCTTTCTTCATAATTCAAGATCTTTCTTTCCACAACTTGGTAATTTCATTTTATAGACTTCTTCTTCAATAAGCGTCTTTTTCTTTGGCTTTTTATCCTTTAGCTTGCTATTTTCTTGCATTTTTTCTATCTTGGTGCTTGTTGTGAGTCTTTTTCCCCTAGTATTTGTTGGTGAGTTTTCTTGGAAATTTCTTGATAAGTTAAAATTTGAACCTTGTCTAGGTGTAAAATTATGTCTTCGATGGATGATTCCTAGAATGCATTCGGCTAGAACTTAGATCTCCTTAAGGATGTTTCTAGTGCTAAGGGTAGCTTAGCCCAAAGTGTAGTCGATGCGAGTGCTTGAGAGTTGAAAGCTTGCTTTGCAAGTAGGATGCCTTACTTAAGGATGGGATGTTGTAGAAACAGCTAATCCCGATGATTTTGTATGGACCTTTAGCAATATGATGTTACCAGTAGCTACTTAAGAGCATGAAGGAGTGATTGATTAGTCTAATAAGCCGAAGAAGGAGAAAAAAGTTTGTTGTTTAGAAGAATAAGGTTTCTTCTTTTGAGCTGGATTATCCTCCTAACCATCCTTCTAGTGTGAACGAAGGGATATTTACTGAGCTGAGGAAAAGGTTGGAAATTCATCATTCTATTACTTTAAGGATTCATTATGTTGATGAATATGTGTGTGCTCTATTGAATTGAGAGGTAGCTTTGAATTTGGGATTCTTTGAGTTTAGGTTGAGACTGCCACTTTATTCATATTTTGTGGACATTTTGTCTCATTTGAATCTAGCCCTGTGCCAATTAAATTTAAATGGTTGGAAAGTTTTGGTAGGGCTCTAGTAATATGGAGCAAGGCTAACTTTTAAGGCCCTTACTTTTTTGAGCTCAAGGATCTTTATTAGATTAGGGAGAATTTTGGTCAATAGAAGGGTTTCCACTACTAGACTATTTATAACAAAGAGAAAGAGGTTGCTATAATGAAGGACTTACCCTCGAGGAATACTGGGTGAAAGCACATTTAGTTCTTTACTAGAGGAGAATGGGGCAAGTTTATGAGGGTCTGTATGGTCGTTGGTCGTGTCCTTGTATTTTTACTAAGAGAGGTTCCTTTTTGTTTTATGTTATGTATAAGTGGACTTTTTTCTTTTTGCCTAATAATGTTTCTTTTCTCTTTTGCTGCTGCTTTTTAGTCTTTTAAGCCTAAACTTTTTTAAAAAGAGAAGAACTAGATCAAAATAGCTCATGCTTTTAACAGTCATTGTATGAGTTTCTCTCCTAGGATAATTGTTTTTTACTAATAAAAGATTCGTAGTCCATCAAGTTCTTTTACGTCTTGGACAGAGTGTAATTCTTTTTTCCAATACTTTTGAATCTTTCCTTTGATTATCTTGGTGGATAACCATTATTATTTTTGTCTTATTTGTAGCTATAGAGAAAGAGAAGAAGAGAGCTTTTCCACATACTGACTCGAGCCCTATGAAAGAGAAAAAGCAGAGACTTCTTTTCAATTACTTTGTATGAAGACTATAGGCAAGGGTTTATTTAAGGAGTTTGATAGGGGCTTATATAGACTATTATTTCTATCATCTTAAACTTAGGTTTTACTTTAAATAATAGAATATTTGCCTACTTATTGAGTATTTATTGATAAAATATAGGTTTTCAACTTACGACATAAAGATTATGACAAATTAGATGAAAAAATAAAGAAGTCTAGGAAAATGGCTGGGCATTGCGATGCCCAAGTGGCACCGTGAAACTCAAGTATATAAATTTAGAGTGTTTTCCTAGGTCTAAACACCGCAACGCCAATTCGCCAGTGTTGAGGCATTTGAAGCAGAAAGTTGAGCACTGCAACACCCATACGACTAAAAGGGAAATTTTTGCTGAACTCTTAATACTATTTAGACTCCAAACCATATGACTTAAGGGTTATGAAAACCTATAAAAAGATCCTTTTTACAGCCAAAGACAGAATATCAGAGAGCAATAGAGCATTCAAGAGTAAATCACAAAACAATAAGAGATCAAAATAAGATTGAGGATTGGAGATTAAGACTTGTGCATCAAATAAGAGAAAGAAAGAAGTGATTTAGAGCATCTACCATGTTTAATTTCTTATCTTTTCTTTTATTTTCATGGACTTGTTTATTATGTCTTTCAGCAATTGCATTGATACTCTTAGATTCATCATGAACTAAATCTTTTTAATCTAGGGTTTAACTTTTGAACCTGGTATATAGTTGAATTATTTTATTTCTCTTATTTATGAACTCAATAAAGGAGATTGTTCATTTTATCTTGTGATTAATACTTTTATTATATTTGATTATTATATTATTTGTTTGAAGAACTAGAATGAACTCGACAGAGAATTTTATATGTTTAGCATAGGATAGTTTGATACATGATCATAAGGTAACAACTATGAGTTCTATGTAAGATATTGTTAAACTTGTTTTTAATAAATTTCATTCTATTTTGATTATCTTAGACATATAAGTAATTATTATGATGCAATAAAATTATCTGACCATCTAATGGATTAAATAAAAGAATAATAAGGTCTATGAAATATTAGAGGATAAGTTGAAACTTAGATTATATTCATATTAGTGAATTTAAATCCTTGTTTGCTTTTTGCTTAAGGTTAGGTTAATTTTAATGCAATTAGATAAATTAGAACATTTACCCTTTAGATTTATTTGAATAAAGGTTAAGTAGGATTATTTTAATAACTGATTAACGATGAGGTTTAAAAGTCTCTGTGAGAACAATATCTGATTTCAATTATTATACTATTTGGTATGATACATACACTTGTGAATATTTGTACTATATCGGCATTGCATCAAAGTTTTGGCATCGTTACTAGGACTATCTTTATCTATTCTTAGATTAATACTAACATCAAACTATCTTGCTTTTAATTCAAATTTATTATTATTATTATTTACTTTTATTTGTTTTCAATTTTTTTATACTTCATGCAAAGGACAAAAAGTGAATATTTGACTTCTTTTAATCGTGAGATAGAATGAACATTTTGACGTGAACAACACCAACCTAGAAACATAGAAGATCACATTAATAAACCTATTTTATGAACCTATGGTAGAACAAAAATCTTTAAAGGATTATACTGTTCCTACAATAGAGGGGATTTAATATAGCATTCGATGACCGACAACTAATGTAAACAACTTTGAAATCAAATCGAATACTATTCAGATGCTTAAAGATACTAAAAAATTTAACGGTGCCTCAAATGATAATCTCAATAAGTACATCGTAAATTTTTAGGAGATTTATAATACATTCAAGTATAACGGAGTCTCAGATAATGCCATTAGTTTAAGGCAATTCCCTTTCTCCTTGAGGGATAAAGTTAAGAGTTAGTTGATGTCATTGCCTTTCGGATTCATGTTGACATGGGATGACATAGCATAGAAATTTCTAGCAATTTCTTCCCACTAACGAAGGAAGCAAAGATGAGGAATGATATCACCTTATTTATTCAAGTTGATGGCGAGTCATTATATAAGGCATGAGAACAATTCAAGGATATGTTGAGGAAGTTTTCTCATCATAGGGTTCTTAAATGGCTATTAGTCTAAACATTCTACAATAGACTAGTAGGTAATTTGAAGACTATTGTAGATGCAGCCACTGGAGGATCCTTAATTAATAAGTCTACAGATGAGGCTTATAATCTATTAGAAGAAGTGGTATCAAATAGCTAACAATAGTTAGCTGAAATGATTACACCTAAGAAAGTCGTTGGTGTTCATAAGATTGATGCATTCAATGCATTGACAGCTCAAATTAATATGCTATCCAAAAGTTCACATCATAAATGCCATTAAGATTCAAAATGTAACTTGTGATTCTACGGTGATAATCACATAAATGGACAATGCATACAGTCGACCAATTATGTAGGGGATTATAAAAAATAGTGGAACAATCCCCATTCATACTTCTATAATTATGGGTAGAGGAACCATCTAAATAATTTTTGGAGTAACAACCAAAGGCAGTCATCTGAACCAATAAACTTTTTGGGATTTCATCTATAGCAAGAAAAGAATATGGACTTGGAAGATATATTCCTATAATATATAAAGTCCAATGATACTATCTTACAAAATCATTCTGCATCTCTAAAGACTTTAGAGACTCAAATGGGGCAACTTGCTGCAGCCTTAAACAATCGGCTTTAATGAACCTGACCAAGTAATGTCGAAGCCAATCCAAGAGGTGAGAAGTAGTAATAATTTGCAGTCTAACAGTACAGAAAAGTAGAATGATGTAGAAAGTGAGCCAAAAAATAGTGCAGAACCCAATGCATAGCAGTAAGAAAATGCAAAAAACTAGTTCAAAAATGCAAAAAGTACAATTATAGTAAAAAATAACAGTAGGTAGAAGCATGTAGTGTAACCTTTGCATTCATCTCTACCATTCCCTCAAAGGTTTCAAAAACAGAAACTAGATAAGTAGTTCTATAAATTTTTTAGATATCGTTAAGAAACTTTATATTAACATTCCTTTCACATATGCTCTTGAGTAAATGCTTAGTTATGTAAAGGTTATGAAAGATATCTTATCCTAGAAGTAGAGACTTACAGATTTTGAAATTGTAGCACTCACTGAAGAATATAGTGCAATCTTACAAAATAAATTGCTACCAAAGTTGAAAGATCCAGGCAGTTTCATTATACAATGCACAATTAGGCACCAATTCTTTAAGAAGGCTTTATGTAATCTTGGAGCTAGTATCAAACTAATACCATTATCTATTTATAAGAAGTTAGGTTTGGGGGATGCCAAACCTCTAAATGTCACCTTGCAACTTGTCGATCACTTACTTATATATTCAAGGAGTATTATTGAAGATGTTTTGGTAAAGATTGAAAAATTGATCTTTCCTGGAGATTTTATAGTATTGGACATAGAAGAGAATCGAGAAATCCCCATCATTCTAGGAAGACTATTCTTAGCCACTAGCAAAACTCTTATGGACGCCCAAAAGGGGGAATTAACTATGAAAATGCAAAACAAAAAAGTCACCTTCATTGTATTCAAAGATATGAAGTACTTGAATGAGGAAGAGGAATGCTTTAGCATTAATCTTATTGACAATAAAGTTCAATAATTTTTCAACAAGAATAGTATTCATGACTTTTAGAAGATGTTGTAGTTAATAGAGAAGAAGTTGAGAGACTTGAAGCATAAGAGCACCTACAAACACTTAGTGATTCTCTTAAGTACGATAGAATCAAGTTAAGAATAGAACCTCTTGATAGACTAGAGGGTAAGCAAGCTCATAATAAACCTTTCATTGAAGAACCTCCTATATTAGAACTGAAACCCTTACCTAATCACTTGAGGAATGATTTCTTAGAAAGTCTTCTACTTTATTAGTTATAGTTTCTACCAAACTTGGTGAACTCTAAAAAGAGAAATTGTTTGGGGTATTGAGAGGGCACCAAAAAAGCCATTGGATGAACTATTATCGATATCAAGAGAATAAGTCCATCATTCTACATGCATAAAATTTTGTTAGAAAAAGGGTATAAAGCTATAATAGAGCATCAAAGAAGATTGAATCCAGTTATGAAAGATGTAGTAAAGAATGAGATCATTAAGTAGTTAGATGCTGAGATAATCTACCCTGTTTTAAACATCTCTTAGGTAAATCCAATGTAATACATACCAAAGAAGGGTGGAATCATTGTTTTAGCAAATAAAAACAATGATTTAATCTCACAAGAACCATTATTGGATAGAGAATATGCATATACTACCAAATATTGAATAAAGTTACTTGTAAAGACATATTTCTCTTGCTATTCATTGATCAAATATTGGATAGATTGACCGGATATGAGTACTATTGTTTCTTGGATGGATACTCTAGATATAATTAGATTGCAATTGCCTTAAAAGATCAAGAAAAGACAATGTTCACATGCTTTTATGGCATATTTTCCTTTTGAAGGATTCTATTTGGTCTATGCAATGCTCTAGCAACTTTTTAGCAATGTATGATGCTTATCTTCTCAAACATTATAGAATAATTCATTAAGGTATTTATGGACGATTTTTCTATTTTTGATGACTCTTTTGATCTTTGTTTTGATAATTTAGCATTTGTACTTAAGAGATGTAAGGAAACTAACTTAATTTTGAATTAGGAGAAGTATCATTTTATGGTCAAAGAGAGTATAATCTTAAGCCATAAAATTTCCTCTCAAAGTAAAAAGGTAGATAGGGCAAATATTGAAACTAATAAAAATTGCCCTCCCCTATACGAATGTGAAAGAAGTGCAGAGTTTTTTTGGCCATGCAGGTTTTTATAGAAGATTTATAAAAGAATTTTCGATATCTTCAGGCCCTTATGCAATTTACTAGAGAAAGAGGTGCAACTCCATTTCGATGAAGTATGCCTTAAAGCTTTCAAAACCTTAAAGAAAAAGCTCATTTTTGTACCAATCATCATAGCAATAGATTTAAACTTACCTTTTGAGGTAATGTATGATGCAAGTGATATAGCAGTGAGAGCTGTGCGAGGACAAAGGCGAGAGAGTTTTTCACACTATCTATTATGCTAGCAAAACTCTTAATGATGCACAGTCTAACTACACCACCACAAAAAAGAATTTTTTGACAGTAGTTTTTGCCTTTAAAAAGTTCTAAGCTTACCTTGTTGGAGTTAAGGTCATAGTCTTCACAAATCATTCGACTATCAAGTACCTTATAGCAAAGAAAGATGCAAAACCAAAGCTTATTTGATGGATATTATTATTGTAAGAATTTTATCTTGAGATCAAGGATAGAAAATGAGTTAAGAATCAAGTAGCCAATCATCTCTCACGATTGGAAGTGCTACATCAACACTAAAAAAATATCCTAATCAATGAAACATTTTTAGATGAATAACTCTTTGCAACACAACATCATGGGATTCCATTGTATGCTAATATTGTCAATTATTTAGTTTGTAGACTTACTCCTTCTGATTTGACATTTTAGAAAAGAAGAAGTTCTTCTACAACACAAAATTTTATTTTTAGGACGACCCATGCCTTTTCATATTGGGGGCAGACTAAATAATTAAAAGATGTATCCCTCAAAAGGAAATTCATAACATCTTACACTAATGTTATGCATCTAGTTATGATGGCCATTTTGCTGGAGACAAAATATCAAGAAAGGTACTTCAATCCAACTTTTATTGGCCTACATTATTTAAAGACAAATTTATTTGTTGCAAGTTGAGATAGATGTCAACAGATGGGGAACATATCTAAAAGACATGAAATACCGTAGCAAAATATTCTAAGAGTGAAAATATTTGATGTTTGGGTCATAGACTTTATGGAACCTTTCCCACCATCTCGCAATAATAAAGTACATCCTTATAACAGTAGATTATATTTCAAAATGGGTGAAAACAGTAGTATTATCCACAAACGATGCTAGAGCAGTGATCAAGTTCCTCCAAAAGAACATATTCATAAAATATGGAACCCAATAGTAATCATTAATGATGAGGGCTCACATTTCTACAACAAATATTTCTCAGCCATTTTACAAAAATATAAGGTTAAGCATACGATCACCATTATATATCATCCCCAAACAAGCAGAAAAATAGAAGTCTTCAATAGAGAAATAAAATGGATTTAAGAGAAAATGGTTAAACCAAATCGAAAAGACTAGCAATACACTTGGATTACGCATTAGGCATATCACATTACATGCAAAACCCTCATCAGTATGTCTTTATTATGAATAAGCTTTGGAGAAGCATGTTATCTACACTTAGAATTGGAACACAAAGCATAATGGGCTATTAACGCCTTAAACTTTGATCTAGAAGCAATAGGAAAGAAGTGCCTACTATAGCTCAACGTCATAGATAAGTTCCCTCTATAAGCATATAAGAATGCAAAGTTATATAATGAGAGGTCTAAAAGCTGGCATGATAAGAAAATACTTTAGATATCATTTGAATAATGGCAACAAATGTTGCTTTACAATTCTCAATTGAATTTATTTTCTAGAAAACTCAAGTCCCAATAGTAAAGTCTATTTCAAATCATCAAGGTTTATCCATTTGAAGGAGTTATTGAAATTAAAGACCCAACTACTCAAGCTTTATTTATAGTGAATGGCTAGTGCCTTAAATAATACCAAGGAGGAAAACATTGATTGATAAAAAGTCAGCTATGATTTAATGGAACCAAAGTTACAGTGGGAGCACAACATTAAGCCGACGACGTTAAATCAAGTGCTTCTTGAAAGGCAATTCAAGTCTAGTATCCTTCATTTTAATTTTATTTTTATTACTCTTATCTTATTTTCAATATCTCTTTAATTGTTTAGTATTAGTTTCTTTACAAATATATATATAATTGTGTCTTGAGTAAAACTCAGAGCCATGACACTGAAGACAAAGCCTACAGCATCACAGTGCTGCACTAGGGAAAAATAGAGCATGCCGCAAATTTAGGTTCCTTGGCTTTAGGAACCTAATGCTACAACCCCTGCAACACCCGAGATAGAGCCCACAACTGCACAACACTGGAGCTTGGTCTGCTTACCCATATTCCAGGTCTGAGTGTTGTGGCATTCATTTGAAAAACACGATAAAAGGGTAAAAACAAAACTCTCATTTTATCGCTATTCTCACTCAAACCCAAAATATGCCCACAAACCCTAAAACTTCACCCTTTGATCAATCCATCAAATTAACACAATAATAACTTTACCTTATAGCTGAAAATCACTTTCCATATAAAATCAACCAGTAAAAAACACACAATCCATCAAAAATTTTGAAATTTCCCAAGAACATAAAAACTCCACTAATTTGATTTTGGCTTCAAGGTACTATACTTATCAAAAAATTCTAGTGCATTTGATCATTACAATAACAACATCATTAAATCATTTGCATTTATATGCATTACACACTTCTTTATACTTGTTGATTGTTATTGCACTAAAAATTCAAAAAGTTTGCCCTTGATAGATTAATATGAAAATTTTATAATGATCAATAGATAATTGTTGAACTAATGATCTTAGTTGTGTATATTTTAGAATTATATATTGAAATATTATGTTATATTTTTCTTTGATGGAATTGATGAGATTTGTGAGAGTATATATGTTGTTGTGTTTTGAGTGGGGTACTTATTTAATTATGTTGTTTAGAGGAAATTGTAGTGTTGATAAGTTGATTTGAGTATATGAAAAGATGGTTTTGATGTTGAATTGCTTGAAGATTTTTTTTTTGGGGATATTAAAATTATGAGGAGATTGACTTTTAAAGTTTAAATTATTGCATATATTTCTGTTTCAAGTTTATTCTCTATGCCTCATAGAGGATCCTAAAGAGCGGTAGCTTCATCATCCACTAGTTATGATATATTTAGATTATGCGCTCTAAACTTAAATATGCACAAGACAAGAAGAAAGTGGATGCTGCACTTTCTTCTTGTCTTGTGCTTTCTTCTTAGGACAGTCTTTTATGAAGTGCCCCTCTTTCTTGCAGTAATAATACTTCCTATGAGTCCTAGACTTCGACCTTGAGCCTTTTTTCTTCCCATCTCTATATGAGGGCCTTTCTCTTATAGATAAGCTTTCTACATTGCCCTCAGTCTACTTTCCTAATAACTTTGAGTTTAATGATGATTTCACATCACTCATCGTTAAACTCTCTCTGTCGTAGAGTAGCGTATCAACAAAACTCTCATAGCTTTTGGGGAGTGAACTCAGCAGGATAATTGCTCTATCTTTATCTTCTATCTTGATGTTGATAGACTTAAGATCAAGGATGATCTTATTGAATGAGTCTATATGATCTTTCATCGGTGTCGCTTCTGACATGGATAGCTGATACAGTTTCTTCTTTATATACAATCTGTTGGCCAACGATTTCCTCATATAAAGAGAGTCAAGTTTCTTCCAAAGACCTATTGTCGTCGTCTTAGTTGTTACTTACCTTAGTACTACATCGCTCAATGACAGAACGATTGTGCTATGAGCTTTTTCTTGAATGTCCATTCTTTCTGCTTTAGCTTTAGATAACTCTTGCATCTGTTTTTCATCACTAGATGGAGCTGCAATCTCCTCTAATTTTGAACTAAGCCTTTGGTTCACCAACAACGCCTTAACCTTCATTTTCCACAGATTGAAGTCATTCGTACCATTGAATTTCTCTACCTTGTACTTGGGTATGGCATGTCTGCTTAGAACCAAAGATTTGATACCAGTTTGTTGAAGTAAAAGCACACAAACAAACAAAATGACCCAAGAAATATATGCAGAACAAGTTAATTAAGGAATAAATAGAGAAAGGATAGAAGAAGAACATACAAAGAATTATGTGGTTCGACAACTTGCCTACGTCCATGGCGAATCAAGATCACACTCTTCTCTTATTATGAATCACAAGTCACTCACAAAGTATGCCTATTACAAGAAAGATAAAAAAGAAAACTCTCTCTTACACTCTAGAGATTTTCTTCACAAAAAACTACAAAGATTGTTGATGATCACTTAGATTTCTCAACCTCTCATAAAGATTCTGTTTACAAGCCAATTGATAGCCTTTTTATAGGCTTTGGGATGTCCCAGGTTTACCCTATACGTGTAGGAGTCGTATTAGGGAGTCCTAAAACAAGTGGGAGATGAAATAAGAAAGTTTTCATATTTTGGGATACTGTTCTCGTCTTCAGCGCCGTGGCGCTAGCGCGCCTGTCTGAGCGCTGCAGCGCTTGTCTCCTGACGCCGTGGTATTCAGTTGTTAGATTGGGCACCCTTCTTTATTTTTTGCCTCTTTTCATGTCTGTCTTCGATGCGTGTGTACCCTACGCACTTGGCTTACTCTCCAAATCATATCCCGATGATTTTCAATCAATATTCTTACATAAGTCGATGATAAAAATCTGAGTTAAAGAAAAGCCATGAAAATTTTCTAGAATTAGTACTTACTATTCCTATCTTATGATTTAATCGAAATTGCTTTTATCTATTTTATCTTTGTTCACTTCAAACATATTGCATATTAGAGCTGTTATAGTACATTGGTTGTTAATAGGGTATATGCAGCTAAAAAAATAGTTTTAAGCTATGTTTGGACCATTTGATCCTTTTTTAGCTTACTTTAACATACATTTTAACTTTTAGTCATCCATTTTGAGCCTTATTGATAATATTCTTTGATAAACACATTAGAAACCAAAGCCGAATGAATTTAATCCTTTCATAAAATACCTTCTTTTTTTACACTATAATTGTAATATCTTAATGAGGATAATGAAGGGATATAATTCAAGGTTAAAGATGAAGACTATAAAAATACTGCTCATATACGAATCTTATACAATTGCAGAATTTAAAGGGAGTTTTGTATATTTCTTTTTAAAAAAAAAAGGTTTATAAAATGTCCCATTAAATCTCAAGAGAAAAGATAATGAGCAGCTAAAACGTTTATGACCAAGAAGAAATTAAGTTTGGGGATATATTTGTTATGATGCAAATAAAGCGTATGATTTTTCCAATATTCCATGCCTTGACCAGAGCCTACATTACAAGCTTTTAAAAGTCTTATTTGATCTTGGATATATATTGCCCTATATTAGTGGAGAGTAATATGAAAAACAAGGTTACGAATAATGGTTTTTTTAGATATTAGTTAATCTTGTTGGTATAAACCATTTCGGGTGCAATCATTGGATAGTAAATTAGCTCTGTAGACATTCACCAAGTGAATATTTGTAAGATAGAACTAAACATAATGATTAGATTATAGGATATTCATAAGTAATTAAGAATTCTAAAAAGATTTTAGTGGCGTAATTCAATCTTTGAGAAAATTTATAATTTTTTAATTGATCAATTCAATTAATTGGCTTGAAATTTATTGTTGTTTTCTTTTTGCTTGAGGATGAGTAAGGTCTTAAGTTTGTGGGTATTTGATAAGGGCTTATATAAACTATTATTTCTATCATCTCAAACTTAAGTTTTGCTCAAAATCATATAATATTTAGTTATTTATTGAGTTAATTGATAAAATATAAGTTTTCAACCCATAACGTAAAGATTATGGGAAATCGGCGAAAAAATAAAGAAGTCAAAGAAAAGGGCCCAACGCTATGGTGCCCAATTCAATGACCACAGCGTCGCGATACTCCACACACAGCACCATGGTGCTCAAGAAAAATGAACTTAGAGTGTTTTCCCAGGTCTAAATGCTGTGGCACCTATTCCCTAGCACTGTGGCATTTAAGGCAAAAAGTTGAATACCACAACACTTAGAAACTAGTGCCGCAGCGCCCATACAACCAAAAGAAATTTTTTTGTTGAACTCCTAATACAACTTGGACTCCAAGCCACATGACTTAAGGGTTACGAAGACATATAAAAAAATCATTTTTACAACCAAAGACAGAATATCAGAGAATAATAGAGTGTTCAATAGCAAACACAAAATAATAAGAGATCGAAGCAAGATTTAAGATTAGAGATCAAGACTTGTGAATTATGCAAGAGAGAAAAGAAGTGATTCAGAGCATTTACCGTATTTAATTTCTTATCTTTTTCTCTTATTTCCATAGACTTGTTTATTATGTCTTTCAATAATTGAGTTGATACTTTAGATTCATCATTAATTAAATTTTTTTAATCTAGAGTTTAACTTTTGAACTTGGTATATCGTTGAATTCTTTTATTCTCTTATTTTATGAACTCAATAAAGGAGATTGTTCATTATATATTGTGTTTAGTGCTTTCATTATATTTGGCCAATATATTGATTGTTTGAGGAACCATAATAAACTCGAGAGAGAGGAATTTATGTGTTTAGCCTATGATAGTTTGATACATAATCATAAGATAACAATTATGAATTCTATGTAGGATAGAAATATACCTAGATAGCATATATAATATTGTTAGACTTATTCTTAATGAATTTTATTTTATTTTAATTACCATAAAAATATGAGCAAATTTTAGGATGTAATATAGTTATTTAATTATCGACAGAGGCTTATAACAATATTAGAGTTACAGCAAATAATTCGTTATTTAAGGATTAAATAAGAGAATAATAAGGTCAATAAAATATTAGAGGATAAGTTAAAACCTTAGATTCTATTCATATTGGTGAATTTAAATTCTTGATTGCTTTTTACTTAAGGTTAGGTTAATTTTAGTACAATTAGATAAATTAGAACATTTACCCTTTAGATTTGTCTGAATAGAAGTTAAGTAAAATTAATTTTAGTAACTGATTAACGATTAGATTTAGAAGTCTCGGTGAGAACAATATCTGATTTTAATCATTATACTACTTAGAATGATACGTACACTTGCACATATTTGTGCTATATCTGTATTGCATCAGAGTGCTTGACGGACGCTCCTTATACCAAGAAAAATCTAGACAAGGCCTCAAAAACTTCTCAGAGGAAGGAGCTAATATAGCATCATCCCTTGCTTCTAATAATTCTCTGCCTCCAAACATGAATAATCCTCTTTCCCCTACTAGAGTGAATACTCCTCCTCCTCTATCTCATTCTTAGACTAGAAAGGAAAGCGTTCATACAGATGCCCTAAGTAGGTCTTCAGTCCTGATGCCTTGGTTGAGGCATGGACAAGGGTCTCTTAATCCTTATAAACTCTCATTTATGAAAAATAAGAAATATGAGCACTTGATCTCATTCATCAAAGAGGTCGAGTGAGTGGTCCCTAAGGAGTGCATTACTCTATTATTGACCTGCAGTGTATTCTAATCTCTCACCATAAGTTTGGGTGCTTCTGTTGTGTATTTTTATAACACAAACTAACTCAAGTATACGTTGTCACAACAAATAATATATGATGAATTAAGTATCGATCCTACAGAGAATGAATTATATTTTCTAGTTTAAGTACTGAAATGATGTCTTTCTACTCTTATCCAGGAAATGATTTAATGTGTAAGATTAAGCTACTTAAGTAAAAGAAAAACTTAACTATGATAATTAATAAACTAAATTCACACAATTTGAATTCAATATGAGACAGGTTAGGATTACAAACTATCCTTCATTATGCAAATTAATTTAGCAGATCTCTTTTAAGTTTATTATACTCAATTTGATATATTGATCAAAACACTCAATTCATCACAAACCTCTTCCCATGGTCAAGTGATTATACTTCATTCAATCAAATATTTATATTCCTATGATAATTAAATTGAACAAAATCTATTAAGCACAAGTTTTATAAATCATACATGCCATATGAGTATATGCCTATCTCATATTAAACTCATGCTTGTTACACTATAATCATGCATCAATATGTTTAAGACTCAAAACATAAATGCTTTTTCGAAGTTTATTTAAATATTTCTAGATCAATTTAACTACTGGCCAGGTAATAAAATTGCATTAAATACAAGCATAATGAATATATCAAAAACTGAATTAATAACATAAAAGAGATAACTATAGTAAATTACATAATGAGTTCAAGAATGTAATCCTAGACTAATGAAAATAGATCATAGTTAAACAACAAGTTCTTAAGTTTAATTCTATCAATACACACGAAATAAACATCTTATAATAAGTAAAAGAACAAAGCAAAAAAGAGTTCCTTGTCAAATGCCTTTAATGTTGAATCTTCCTTTCTTTCTATTTGATTTCTCCAAGCTTGAATGTTAGTTGTTTTTCATTTTCATTCCCAACTGCTCTCTCTCAATAGTAAGTTTAAAGACAAATATATAGATAGGAGCACTGAATTAAGGTTGTTTTTGGACCCAAGAAAGTCAATATTTTCTGCATTTTGTCCACTTTTGTTGCCCAGGCCTCAATGCCGCAACATTGAGTTATTTTGTAGCTACTAATTGTAGTGCTCCACCAAATGCCCCGGCGTTGCATTGTAGCATACTGTAGCTGGTGAAAAGTAAAAATAGGTACTGTTTATGTTACTGTAGCATCCTCCTGTATTTTTATCTAAATGATCCTATTCACATCTGATTTCTTGCATGTTGTTCCAATAGTCTTTAAACCTATAATTCATAAAGAATGTGCATAAATAACTAATTCTTTGAGATTAAATAAACAAATATTAATCTTAGGAGTATAAAAATATTATATTAAATTATGTACTATCAGCTTCTTCGAGGTAATATTTTATTCTTGGTTTTTTGTCTTCTATATTAGCCTGTTAGTGCCTTATTGATATCTTTAGTCTTTTTCTTTGTAAGGGATGGCCACCCCCTCCAATCATCTCAAAATTCTCTCTAGAGCGGTGATTGATATTCAGAAAGCAGCATCGGCTAATGTGAAAGTGGCCTTGAAGAAGGCTAAGAAGAAGATGAGGTTATTTGGGTGTGAGCCCAACTTTTATTTACTCAAGCTTAACTATGTCGAGGAGAAGGTAGAGGCTAAGGTAGAGGCATCTGAAGCTAAGACTACCATGGCTGAGAGTATAGTTATTTTGCTCGAGTCGAAAGTCAAAGAGCTCAAAGGGCAATTGAAGGTCCTTCAGAAGGAAAGTCCTTCTCTTTAACAACTTAAAGAGGAGTTGGAGAGGAAGAATAAGGTCTTACAACTTCATGTGGTTGAGGAAGTGTCAAAGTCTCTGAATCAGGTGGTGGACATCTTTAAGAGTCGTAAGGCTTAGTTGGACCTCTATTAAGTGGACGAGTTATTTGAAGCCTTAGAGGGGTGCTAATGAGGAGATCATTGCTCTTAATGCTAGGTATACTACTACTTAAGTGATCAAGGACATTCCCTTTTAGACTACTAATGACTCTACTTTTTCCCCTTATAATGCTTCTCGTGTTGATGACACTCTTGCCTCTACATCTGTTATTGCTGAAAATGATCCTCCTATTGCTTGACAATTGTTATTCTTTTTTTTTTCTTTGATTCTTTTCAAGCTTTGTAATGAACTCTTTTTTTTTAATGAATTAAAGAATTTTACTTTTCTTTTATCTTTGTGGCTTGATTTACTCTTTTTGCTTTGAGTTGTTCTAAGTTTCTTGTCAAACATTATGATTGATCTTACTTTACTATTTTGTTTGAGTATGTTGAATGTTTTTAAGTCTTGGATTTGTGCTTTAATTTTTGAGATTGTTTAGAACTAGTCTTAAGGACAAGTACAAACTATTTTTGAACAAGGTGCTCGTAATAATGAATGTATTTTTAATAGGATGTTCATTGTCGAGTAGTCAAAGACTTTCTTTGTCCATTGTACTTTTCTTCTTTTTTTTTAATGACTTTATTTTTTAGGGTCATGTTGTATTGAGAAGCCCTTGCGGTGGGTCATTTGGTTCTTGTAATTTATTTATTTTGCATTAATGCACCATCTTTTGTGTTTTGGGCCTTCTTTTATCAATTACATCTCTTAGAGGCATCCTTATTGATATGGCACTTTAAGAATCTTTTAGGGCTTTTAATGGTTATTAGCTATTTTTCCATCTTAATATAGGAAAAAGCTTCTAAGTGGGATTTTTTAAAGACCATTAAATATAATCTACGGGTAAGCTTTAAAAGCCTGAAAGGCTTCTTTTTATTCAGGGCAGATGTTAAACTTTTCATAACTTGCTTTTTCTTTTGTTACGTTTTTTAGAGAGAAAGTTTTACATCTTTCTTGTTTTATTTCTAGAATTTTCTTTATCTCAGCGCAACTTCTAGTACAGATATGCTTTTGTAACTGAAATTTTCTTTGCTTCCTTTTTTCTTTCAACGGTGTCTTCTTGGATTCCTTTTAATTTGTATTGACTTAAACCTTTTGAGACCTTTCTTGTTTGAATCGTGGGAACCTTTGGTTTTCTTGTGATGTTTCTTGATCCTTAATTGGTATTTTTTTGTGTGAATGGTTTTGTTTCTTTATTAGTTATTATATCTACCTTGAATCATTCTCATCTTTTTGGCTTGAAGAGTTAAGAAGAAAAAGTGATGATTAAGACTAAACTATGTGATGACGAGGAAGAACAGTAGGTGCTCCTCCTTAAGGTGAGTTACCTTTAGCAAGGAAGTGCATGTTATCTCTTGCTTTCTAATATCTTGAAAATGATACTTACTTTCCATTAGAGAAGTCTTCATCTAGGCATCCTCCTACTTGAGGGTCCGCTGGAGGTACCCCTATAAGTGCACCAGGTTCATTGGAAGGAAGTTGATACTGAAGTTGGGCTAGTTTGAGTTCAGATTCCTCTAAATGTGTCTCCTCAACTTGCTCAGAGGATCTAGAGTTAGCATCAAAGTATCTTGACAGTGCATAAGTTCTGCAAATCTAGGAAGAAAATATTAACTGAATAAAAAAAATTATAAGAACTATACACAAATATATCACAGGCACCATTTGGAGTTGGGCACAAGTGAGAAGAATGGAATTTCACTCTTAACAAAAACTTGCTTGCCTAACCAACCACCCTATCCCAAACGAGAGAGAAGAAGAGGAAGAAGCATACCTATTACTGAAGCTTTCAATCAAGGATCAAGAATGGGTAGATATAAACATTTATGGAATGGTAAAGTTTAAAATTGACAAATGAAAGGAGAGTCTGCACTCAAATCACAAACTAGAAAAATTACAAATTAACTAGTTATGGTAAAATAACTTAAGTGTAGAGTAAAAGCTTGAAATTTTAATGAATTAAATGTTTCAATGATTTCATGGTAAAGAAATAAGAATATGAGGGACAAAACTTTTAAAAAATTACTATTCAAATTTTAACTTGACAGAGCTAATAAATTGCTAATATCACATGAACTATAATAGATTGTCATTGAATCATACTTTGCCATTTTTCTCCTTATTTTAAAAAAACAACCAGTATTCCTTTAGAACAGAACTATTATAATTGACCAAAAGGTCAAGCTTCACTTGGTGAGGTTCAGTTTTATACTTTTTGGGCATGGCTTGCTTGTTAAATTGGGAGGGCATTATAAGCTTAGAAATAAAGTCAAGGTCAGGGAGTCCAAACTAACACTCCTAATTTTGGCCCTCATAGTTTTAAAGGAGAAATTGACTGACGAGGATGTTGTTCACGAGCTTATCATAATGAATCCTCCAATCATATCTTCGAGTAGTTTTTCTACTAGTTTTTGAAGCAGGTATTGACATTTGCTTCATATTTTAAGGAGGCAAAAAAACCACTCAATCAAACATTTCGTGCTAAAAAAATGTAGGATTGAAATCCTTTTTTTGCTTTCCATATATCACTTGTTAAGGCGATGAAGGTATTCATTTATTTTTTTTTCATTTCATTTATGTTGGATTCTCTCTTTAGTGTATGTTGATGTTCCTTCTTTCTTTTTTCTTTTTGTTTCTTCAGGTGGTGTATGGCTTGTCACTCTATTGCAAGGCCATTCTCAGGTCGATCCATGGTAGTTTGAAGGTTTCTGACATTAAGAAGGATTTGGCCTACATTAAAAGGCAATGTTGGCTTAAGGATTAGGCGACAAAGTCCTTAGAGGATAAGCTTGAAATGATATATGCTAAAGCAGCAGTGGGTGAGAGTAAGGTCTCAAAGCTCGAGCACTAAAGTAGAGTTCATCAATATGAAGTTGTTGGGGGAATTATATCTTCTGAAAGCAAGGTCTTTATGCTAGAGAGGAAAAAACAGTTTTTAGAAGGCCAAGTGAAATCTCTAAAAGATTTAGTAAAGGGTCTTAAGGAAGAGTCTTCCAGTATATGTGCTTGAGCTAATGAGGTCAATGGAGGTACTAATCAGGCTAATGCTAACCTGATTACTGTCTTTTATGCCTATGATATTATAGAAGGATTCAAGAATAGTGTTAATCTTTTTAAAGAATGTTATCCTAACATTGACCTCTGGTGGTTGGATGATACCTTTCTTGCCTCAGAGGATGATGAAGATGATTTTGGGGACAATGGCACCTCGAATGCTTCTGATAATCAAGCTCCTCATTATTGATGATTTTATATTTCTCATTGATACTTGTAATCTTTTCTTTAATTAAATGAGAAATAATCTTTTATACACTATTTTTATCTTGGCTATTTTTGGTTTTTAGATAGCACTAGAGAATTCATGGCTATGGACCTTTCTAAATTAAATGTTGAATGGAAAAAGGCACTTTTATTAATAAAATTATTCTAATAATACAATAAAATAACTATGAATAATATTTTTTCAAGAGTTCAGTATTCCATAGTTTTTTGACAACCCTTTCATCAGTATGCTTAAGCATATATGCTCATGGTCGAACTCTCTTGAGTACTTTATAAGAACCTTTCTAATTTAGTCCAAAGTCTTCATCTATTAGATCTTTGGTGTTTGGCAATACTTTTCTCAAGATCAAGTCTTATTATTGGAATTATCAAGATTAAACTTGTTTTTTATAGTATCAAGTGTTTTGTTGTTGATAGGTAGCTGTTCGAATTTCGGTTGCGTCTCTTTTTGATTTGATAAGCTCTTTATTTTCCTCCTTGTAAAAATTTTGTATTTTGTGGATGGGCACTCCTACTTCTACTAGGATCACAGCATTGCAACAAAAAAACTAGAGAAATGAGTTTCTCAAGTTGTTTTACTAATAGTTTAGAAGGCCCATAAAATCTTGTGTAGCTCTTTGACCCAAGCTCCCTTCTTCTTGATTGGCTTCTTCTTGATCAACTTCTTGACAAGTTTGTTGGAAGAGTTAACGTGTGCTAATGTCTTCAGATAGGCAGGTAAAATAAATAAAAGCAGGATTTTTAGTTGCTAGCAGAATTCTTTGAAATTTTTATTGTCAAATTATTTGTCATTGCCTGAAATGATGTTATGGGGTATTCAAAATCTGCAAAGTATGTTTCTACACACAAAATCTTGAGTTTCTTTGTTGTGATGTCTATTAAGAGTTTAAATGCTATCTATTTAGTGAAGTAATCCATCGTAACAATAACGTACTTAGTTTATCCTCTTCCACGGGGTAGAGGACCGATTATACAAAAAGCTAAGGATTATATATTGTTTTCAATTTTTTTGGTGAAGCATGGATATTATTAGTATAATTTCATCATGTGTTGCATTTTTTTACTATCTCTATAGCGTCATTGAATATAGTGGGCTTGTAGTACCCATCTTAAAAGCTTTGTAAGCTAAAGCTTTTGCTCCAAAGTGATTTTTGCAAATTCCTTTGTGTATTTCATGGAGCACATATTCAACTTCATCTAGTATTATGCATCTCAAGTAAGGGAAGGAGTACCCTCTTTGATAGAGGACGCCATCAATGATAGTGTAACGAGCTACTCAATACTTTAGTTGTCGTGCTTCTTACTTGCTCTATGGCCGAATTCTTTTTTCTATGAAATCCTAAATCAAGTTCATCTAACGAGGCTATAGATCAACATGTATAGCATCTTTGGGTTTTTCTGCTTCTATGCTTTGTTTGGAGATGAATTCAAGGGGCATAGATCACAGTATCTGAGCTTATTTTTTTGAAGCTATGCATGCTAGGATATTAGCCTTTTAATTTTCTTCTCTTGGTATCTATTCAATGATTATGTCCTTGAATTACTTCTTTGTTGTCTCAATTGTTTTAAGGTATCGCTGTGTGGCCTCATTGAACCTCGTATCCTTTATTGACTTGGTTGACAACGAGCTAGGAGTTGCTTTTGATGAGGAGTGCCTATGTGATTCATAATCTTATGAGAAAGGATATATATTCGACTTTAATATTGATACTTGGAAAGCCAAATCTAACTGTATAGTTAAGTTCATCCCCTTCTGAGCTGATGAGAATTATGCCAGCCTCATATCCTTTTAAGTTTAAGGCTTCATTCAGTGAAGAGTGTCCAAGCAGGAGTGTAAGGGGCTTCTTTTTCTTAGGTGCTTCAAGATTTTTCATATTAAGTGCCTTCTTTGACCTACTTTGTGTGTGTACATTCTACGATAAAATCGATGAGAGCCTATGCCTTAATAGCTATTCTTGGCTTGTACTCTATATCAAATTCGGTAAGCTCAATTGCCTACTTGATGAGGCATCCATAGAGGTCTGGATTGTGGAGAATTTATCTCAGGGATTAGTTTGTAAGGATGATTATAATATAGACCTAGAAAGATGGCCTCAATTTTCATCCAATTGTGACTAGCATCAGGGCTAGCTTCATAACTGGTGAGTAGTGGGTCTTAAGATTCGTAAACACTTTGATGGTGAAATAAACTATTCTCTGGGTGTTTCTTTCTTCTATGACTAGTGTTGTACTTACTGCTCGATTTGAAACTTCCTAGTATATGATCAAATGGTCTCTTAATCTTAGTATAGCAAGGTGAAGTAGTTCAATTAAGTGCTCCTTTAATTTTTGGAGAGCTTCCTCGTATTATGGGGTCTATCTTGTTTTGTAGCTTGAAAATTTTAAAGTATTTGTCAGTAGCTTTTGAAATGAATTTGCTAAAATCTACTATCTGGCCTGTGAGCCTTTGTATCTTCTTGATTAAGCTAAGAGATTCTAGAACTGCTTGAACTTTCTACGGATTAGCTTATATTCCTCTTTGGCTTACTAGAAAGCCTAAACATTTTTCTAATTTAACCTTAAATGTACATTTTTCAAGGTTCAGCTTCATGTTATGTTCTCTCAAAATTTTGAAAGTTACTCTAAAGTCGTCGATGTGATCTTCTGTTCTTGCAAACTTGATTATGTCATTGATATACACTTTTATGCTCTTCCTATTCAAGGGCTTCAATAACTTATTAACGAGCCTTTGGTATATGGCACCTGCATTTTTGAGTCCGAATGGCATGACCTTTTAACGGTATGCTCCCTGATAAGTGATGAAAGAAGTCTTATCTTGATCAGGCAGGAACATTTTGATCTAGTTGTATCCTGAGAATGCATTTATAAAGTTGAAGAGGACCTGTCTAGTTGTGGAGTCTACTAACTGGTCGATCTTTGGCAAGGAAAAGTTGTCTTTCAGATAAGCTTTATTGAAGTCTATGAAATCTACATATTCTATACTTCTCATTTGCTTTCTTAACGATAATTATTTTAGTTAACCATTTGGGATAGTGAACTTCTTAAATAAATTCAGCTACCAAAAGTTTCTCAATTTTAGCTGTAACTACTTCATTTATCCTCTAGTTAAAGATTCTTTTCTTCTGCTTGACTCGCTTGAAAGACATATTGATTGCCAGCGCATAAAATATAAGACCAAGGTCTATTCCTATATGTCCTCTTGTGAATAAGCAAAGATATCAACCAACCTTTCTTTTATTTTAAGCTCTAATTGTGAGCTTATTTTCTCAAATTTTTCAGTATTTTTTTAATGGATAGGTATTGGGAGTAAGTCACCCACAAAATCTAGGATTTTAGATTTTCTTTCCTCATATAGGTCTATAATGGTGATACAAAATGTTCTTTTGGATGTGTCACATAGCAGTTCTGGCTATCTTTTGATCACCACTAAGGATTCCTACTCTTATCTGGTAGGGAATTTGAAGTTTAGATAATGCATAGATAGGGCAACATTAGAGTTAATCGTTAAGTGTCTTCCTAACATCGCCTTATAAGGCATAGAATGGTCAACCACTGCAAAATTGGTCATCATTGTCTTATTGTAGGATTTTTCTCCTATCAATATTGGTAGACTCACAACTCCTAAAGACATCACATAACTATCTCCAAACCCATAAATGGAGGTTTATATGTGTTGTGTCTAGAGGTCCTTGATGTCGAGATTGGTAAGTGTTTCTTTGAATATCAAGTCAACCGAGCTCCTAATGTTGATAAACACTTTGTTTACTTCTATTCCTACTATCTGAATAGTTATGACGAGTGAATCATTATGTAGGTAACTGATATATTTAGCATCTTCTTTAGTAAATAAAATTTGTATAGAGTGCACTTGTGGTTTTTTGGCAGTTAAAGTGTTACACATCATATGATGCACTCCTAACGAATACAAAGAATAATTTTTCCCCTGTTTATCTGAATCTCTTACTAATGTTACTCTCTCTAAGATGGTTATGGTCATCTCTTATATTGGGGAGTTCTTGTACTTTTGATTACTTCTACCTTGAGTTTTCGTCAGCTTAATGTCGACTCTAAACTCATCAAGGTATCAATTCCTCATTAGTTGATCTATTTGTACCCGAGGGTTTATACACTCATTAGTGGTGTGGTTGTGGTCTTGATATAATTTGTATTTTTTATTCCTTTTTTTTTAGGCGATGCTCGAATAGGTACAGGCTCTTCAATGAAACCTTTTTCTTTATGGCCTTAAATATTCCAGCCACCAAACTGTTGTAGGAATATATTTATCTTTCTAAACCTTGGCCACCCTGAGAGGAGATTTCCTTGTTTATTCCCTCATGTTGTGTTTCTTGAGGTGGATCTCTCTGTAGGAACTTTATAGTTCTCTACGGAGTCTTCTCCCTTCATTTTTGAGTTGTCCTTCTTTTGGGAGATTTTTTACATTCTCACCCTTTTGTCTTGTCTCGTGCATTTCTCTCAACTTCCTTCTTCGCGACTTCTTCCTCTTTGATCTTGATGTATTGAAGGGTTTGTTTATGACCGATTTCATAAGTGGTAAATGAACTATTTGAGAAAAGTACCAGAATCTATTTATTTTGAGTTCTTCCTTTAGTGGTTTTAGTGCAATTGGTAAGTCAAATGCTCCGAGCTAGATTAATTCCTTATAGTATCGTTGCATAAAGACTCTTAAGCTTTTCAGTATAATCTTGCTTCAGTCGTTGCTATTGTTGAGGGTTTTCAGCTTTTTCACAGGTCTTTGAAAATACTAGATAAATTTCTTGGTCAGTTTATTAAAGAATTAGATACTTCTTTATCTCAGACTTCTGTACCATATGAAAGCTTATCTATCTAGGTTGACATGGAATAGTTTCCACATCGACTTTTGTCTAAGGCTAGCGATTGATAATAGGTTAGTTACCTGATTGACATAGTGATAGGGATCTGTTGCTCCCTTGTAGGTTAAGAGGTTTGGCATGTTGGATCTTTCCGATAGTTCAACATCTCTGAGTTAGTCGATGAAATGAGATCTTCTCTTCCATTATGTATTTTTTATTAGAGTTTTGCTTTTCCTTGTCCTCAAGGAGTTAATGCAATCATTTTGTATATCTTAAACCTTCTCAACTAGTGGATCTTTATTCTTGAGTATTGAGGTGTGCTGCTTGCTATGTTTATGCTCTTTGAACCTGTCGATAACCTTACTTGCATTCTTCTCGATATTACTACTACTCTTTTTCTTATTTAACAGATATCTTGCATCTTCTCCAATCAGGCTGCTTTATTTTTTCTTGTTTAAAATTTCTCTAGCATCTTATGTATGTCTATTGTTTCTTCTAAGTTTGTCAATGATTGTTCGAGCATCGTTTTCTTTCAAATTATGATTGGTATTAACTCACTTGTGGAGGCTTGAGTCTTCAACCTATGACTGATTAGAGGAGTGGTTATAGTCAACTTGGCATGATCATCAGCTTGGCTAGCAACTCTCCCTCTTAAAGGGTTCTATTATAATTTCTTATTTTGTTTTCAAGTTAATTGAGTAGGATTTCTAGCTTCCCTCTCTATTGGGAGAACACTCTTCGATAGTAAGAAGTATTGTTGTGACTCAGAATTGAGAAGAGACTCTTGCGATCCTTCTAGTTTATTGCACTTTTTAAGAAGTTTAGCCATTATTTTTTTCAATTCACTCCTCTCTTGTCCTCACTTGTTTAGTTCTTCTTCTAAAGCTTTTCTGTTAAGTCAGTGGGTCTCTTTATTAGTTCGAATTATTAGTGGATTATATTTTTATAAATTCATTCAAGTTTCTTACAATATTTAAATTACAATTGTAAATATTATAATAATAATTAAAATTATTAATTATGAGTTAACTATATTAAATTAAAATTGTGTTATAATGATAATTGAAATTATAATTATAATTTGTTAATTAAAATTATAATGATATTATTTTAAATTTAAAATTATTAAATATAAATATAAAAATAAATAATCAAATTTACATCATTATAATTACAATACATTTATTAGATTGATACTTATTGAACCGTCTATCATTTATAAATTCAATAATAAATTACAAATTTTTTTTATAAATAATTTTTAAAATTTTTTTTTTTAAAAATTCTTAAAAAAATTTCGCGTCTAGCCTATGAGGCCGACACAACAACGAACCATACTCATAGGCTATATTGAGTTGAACCTTTGACAGTCATGACTAAGTCATATATGACACGAATTTTTTTCATATTGTGTCAGTTCAAGCATAATAGCCCACTTGAATTGAATTTTATTCGTGCCTTGTTGGCTCATACACGACAATCCACTTGAATTGAAATTTTGTGGTTCGAGCTGGTATAACACAACTCATTTGCTTTGTCTATTTTCAATTGCCTCCCATTTAAGTTGCAGAGTGGAGTGTTATTATAAAACTCTAAAAGAAGGATTATTAAAAATTTATTTTTTAAAATATATTAACTTAAAATTTGAAATATAATAGATATCACGATTATTATTTAATAGGAGAAACTAAATTTGATAACTAATGAAAGCTAACAAGTGAATTAAAAAAGGCTAATAAAAACATAAAATCTTAAAATGGACGAGTGTGTTCATAGATTTGTGGGTGTCAGCGGCTAAGATGTTGAGACCTTAGATCCAAAGCAGCATTCGCTCTCGCGCTCCCAATGAATATCGGAGGTAATGTTTTTAAGCCTCGGGTTTTTTAAATGTTTGTTGACATTTACATTGTATTGCGGCATGCCAACCGTTCGATAAAAATTCTCACTGAAATCCAGTTATTGATTTTCTTTTAAAATTCGTTCTTTGTCTTCTGGCATTTCTTTGATGATGCCAAAAACACTTAGGTGATGTTGGATAACTTTTATATTCATACACTGTTCATGGGTTTCAAACTTCACTTCAATTTATTTATATGTCCAGAAGTAAATTTTGTCCCGGTGCTTGATCCAGAAGTTCAAATCATTGTTAATCTATTATCAGTTCAAATCATTACATCCTTGGTATTCCAGATCGAATGTTTCACTGCTTATTACATAATCTGCTGCTGCTTTCTCACTTTTAGCCCTTTCGCTTTTATTAATAGTTATGTTAGGGTGGTTATTTAGGTCTTAGGATAATCAAAAACCTAGAAAAATAGAGACAGTAAATAACTATTCACATTCTATTTGAACTGCCAACAATGTTAAAACATTGAAGAATTCACAAGGTAGGAGACCTCTACTAGTTATTGTTGTCAAATCCATGGTCAAGACCAAAGCAAAATTCTCATTGCTAGATGCAATGGTCAAAACTTTTACTAACGGTTTCCTTGTCATCAAAATTTGTCTAAATGTCTTAGACATTGAGTTTTGTTAATACCTATATTTCTTGTGTCAGGTTCCTACGAGATGTCCTTGAGAACTGCTCAAATTCGTTTTGTCAGTTCACATCCTGAGGTTTATGAACCATGTGATGATTCATTTGCACTAGTTGATGCACTTCTAGCAGATCGATTTAACCTGTTAGAACATCGTCCAACATTGTGCTTGGAAGTGGGATGCGGTAGTGGATATGTTATCACTTCGCTAGTTCTTATGCTTGAGCAGGAAGTACCCGGGGTCCACTATATAGCCACTGATATCAACCCTTATGCAGTTGAAGTGACCCGTAAGACACTAGAAGCACATGGTGCTAGTGCAGAGTTGATAAACACTGACATTGCATCAGGACTGGAGAAGCGTCTGTCAGGATTGGTAGATGTGATGGTTGTGAATCCACCATATGTGCCAACACCTGAGGATGAAGTAGGTCGTGAAGGAATTGCCTCTTCTTGGGCAGGAGGGGAGAATGGCCGGACTGTTATTGACAGGATATTGCCTGTTGCTGACAAACTTTTATCAAAAAGGGGCTGGTTATACTTGGTCACTCTTACCACAAATGATCCTTCACAGATATGCCTTCAAATGAGAGAAAAAGGTTATGCTGCTAGAATCGTAATCCAGAGATCAACAGAAGAAGAAAGTCTCCACATCATCAAGTTCTGGCAAGATTCTGATATTCAAATAGATACAAAGGAATCTGTGCCAGCAAACAGAACAGCTCCTGTGAGGGTAATGGACAATCTGCTTTCTCAAGTTCATCGACTGTCACTTCGGAGAAGTGGCAACAGCTAGCAAGTGATGTATGAATACAGTTGAAAGTATGTGTGCATTTATTTTGGAGTTTGGACATGCAGTTTTGTTCTGCCTTCCGGTTCAGTATTTATTTGGTCGTTGAATCTGGATAAAAATTATGGGAATGTGGAAGCAAATGTGTGGTTCTTTTGGTGGCTTGCTGATTAAAGTTGCCTTGAAGTAGTTACAGCTCAGTAGAAGTATAAGTTTCTTGAACTTTTTGCTGCAATTTGACCCAAATTCTAGTTCCTTATGGTTTGCAGAATGGATAAAAGTTCCTGTAAAGTTGTAATAGATATTTATGTCAGGTTTTGGTCAAGTTTGTTGCTATAGCATATAAGCAATCTACACCCCTTTTTTTCCCCAAGAAAGACACAATCATTTATTGCATAAAAGAATGTGTCGAGGAATGGCTGTGTTCTTTTATTCTCTTTAGTTGAAATGTTTACTAATATAGAGATGGAACAAATACATCAAACAAGATTGAAAAGTGATGTAAACTTGGACTAGCTGGTTTCTTAAAACCCCGGTTTGTTCTCCAGTTTTTGAAGCTACCTACCCTTTTTATCCTTTAAACTCTCGTTAATACTTTGTTTTTTTTCAATCAAGGACAAACTCAACAGAAGAACTATTCAAGGACCAACAAAGCAATCAAGTTACATTGTCACGTCCAATATTTAACATTTTCGACAAGGAGCTGCTTCTCTTGCACTAGTGGATGAATAACTAGGATAATATACAGGAGTGAGAACAGGTTGTTCAATTGTCAAAGCATCCACAAGACCTATAAATGAACCAAATCCACTAAAACGTGGTGTCATTCTTGTGCTGAAGATAAAAGTTTGCTCTAATTGTTTTCCCATAGGGATTATATAGTTCCATGCAGTGGCACCACTGGCAAAACAAATTGAAGCTGTCCCATAAATCCCCCAATCTGGGTATATATATTTAGTAGAACATACATGTGCAAGAGTTAAATGCCCAAGGCAGGTACACCAAGAGCAACATATGTTTGTATATATGAATATATTAGATTCTGTGAAGGTTAGAACTGAAGATTGACGAGTTTTAATACATTGGTCAAGAGTTCCACATGAGGGAATTTAGAGAGCAAAATGAATCAAACGATTTTCAGGGAGGACAAACTATTGGAAACTAAACTACTGATAAAAAAGTTGCTGCGTTAGGTCATGTATTAGGTGAGACCTTCTTAGTCCTTTTCACGGTAGTCTTGGTGAGAGCATCACATATCTCTCTTCTTTGTTTGGGATTGTTTTTGTTCTTTTTGTTGCTATTGTTGTAATTGTCATTGTTGTTGGCATTGTTATTACTGTTGTTGCCACCCATGTCTCCAGGAATCCTACCTGCAGCTTTTAGTGCTGCTTCTACAAAAACCTTCAATCTCCAGAGTGTTAATTCGCTCTGCATCGACTTCAACAGCCGTTGCAAAGAAAATAAAAGATAAATATCATTCTTGTGAGCTTTATAAACTAAATTGACAATCCCAAGTATGAATAGTATTTAGACAAAAATTTTGAGTGTAACATAAATGTTGACCTGAGCATCCATGTCTATGTCCGCTCATGGGCTGTTGCTTGGAAGCTAGGATTATTCTCAGCAATCATATCTAGTGCCTTGGTGAGATCTTCAGGAGACAATCGGTGGAGAGCTGTCACAAGTTTCTTGTTCTTTTCTCTTCAATGGACATTTTCCTGAAATAACGCATCCAATCCAGTCACTGCAATACACCAAGATAATGATTGATTAAGTATGAAACATACAAAACAGCAAGCAAGCAAAAGCCAGGATGTCAAAAAAATGTTACAAATCTATCACTGCCAATTAAAGTTTTATGGATTTAATATATATTTTAAATGTTGTTTTGAGTTATGAGAGCCACCAAGATAAAAATTTCATACCAACCATCCAACTACCTAATATGCAGCCAAGGAACCAATAACTACGAAGAATCAACTACTGTTTTCGAGTTATTAGCCACTTGCACAATCCTTTTCGAGTCTTAGCCATTTTCCACCGTTCACCAGGACTATATGCAGATAGAAAGGATGCTCTAAAGTATTATGATAAATGAAACCTATCAAGTTTGTTTTTATTGCAAGTGTAAAGTATCTCCTATTATCTTCTTTAAAAAATTAAAATAAGACTAGAAATTAGTTGCACAAATTGTTTGAGATTTGTCAGCTACCTAGATTAGATAAGAGATAGAAAGAAAAAAAATCTAAAAAAATTATACAATTTTTCTAAGAAGTTCAATTAGTGCAAATAATTGTGATCTCTCGAGTCATTTCTTAGTATATAAGTGAATCCACAACATTTTGCTATTTCTGTGGTATTCTAAAAATCAACAGGAACCTTGCTAGTCATCCTATTCTTCTACCTACCCGTCCACCCTTCATTATTGTTTTTGATTTAAGTCTACACTGCTTCTCCTGGTTGAACGAGGTGTAACCCGGATCAATCGAAAAAGTCAATGTTTTAGAGAGTGAGCTACTGCTTTTCCCTTTGTTAGAATAACTCTTTTTTTTTTGTTTGATTAAACCATGTGCATCTGACATCAGACTGTCCTACCTGATGCTCACCCAGCATCAAAACCTCAACCTCAATCACAAGGTTTCTAGTGATCCAAAAGAATTTAAATGAAATGGAAAACCATATGAATCACATGCAAGTGCTGCATTATGCCATAACCAATGAAATTTGAATATAAAAGTTGCATTAAACATGGGTTGCTATACCAACCTGCCATTATGAACCACTTTTTCTGAGTTGCTCCAATCTGGTCTTGACTTCATGAAGCTGAGAAAAGTTCAAATTTATGTTGTTAAGGGCATGCCTCAAAATATACTCCATATAAGACATGAAGTATTAGGCATGACATTATGACAATCTCAGGTGCATGTAAAAGACTAACTTCATGTTGTTGAAGGAATGCAATGGCTTACACTTCCCATAGAGGACCAAAGTTTGACCATAAAGTCCTTTAATACAAGTTCTACTCGAAGTTCATAAAAACTTAGAATGGTTGCTTCAAATTATAACTTCGTTTTACAAAATTAGAAAGACATTGAATGATATGACATACTTCAGAGAATAAATCCCTGGCCCTGTTGGCATGGACAACCTCCCAAGTGACTTGCATATCCAGTTGTGCTTTTGCTTCATCCTCCTCGTCTTTTCTCCTGCAAGTGCAAGAGTATGAAAGTCATCAGATGCTGCTAAACTGTATAAATTCTCATGGCTAAAAGACTATTGACCATCAGAAGAAGTCCATGCTGATGTCATTTTTCTCCCATAAAAAAATATCATATTACAGCGTCAGCTAACCTCTTCGACAATTTAGGCAAAAGCTGCAGCCACTTTTCTTCAAAATTTTCCAACAAAGATTTTGCCATTACATGGACATCATCTCTTTCATCATTGTATTGCATTGCATTCTTAGAAACCAACCTAACATCAGACATTCTTGTACCCAATACCATCCTTCCATTTTATTCTTTATTGTACTATGTACAAATGACCAAAATTCACAACGATTTTGGAGCTTGCCTGGCGGAAAATTGTGGCAAACTGGCACTTAAGTTCTTGCATCCTCCTTCCTGCAGCTTCTTCCCTATGTAATGCTTCTTGCTGCAGCTTTTCAATACTAGTAATATGTCTTTCCTTTACTTTTCCTTCACAATTGAGCTAGACTTTGAAGTGTTTGGTTGAATCTCATCCATATTCCAATAAAACTGTTCAACCCTCCTTCAGTTGTTCCTCGTTCTTCAAGCCAAATATCAATGTCAAGTGGAAAGCAACTAGCAAATTGGCAGCTTAAAGAAAAGTCGACAAGCTAAACATGCACAGCTAGCTGCATTAATGAAGGTGATGTTGCTCCATCTTTAATGCATTTCTTTGATTAAAAACAATTATAGAAAAATAACCTTGAAAATTAAAGCTCCTTTTGCCTATAACATTAAAAAAAAACCCAAAAATAGCTACAAAATTGAAGTTGAACAAACTTGAAAAGAAAATTCGATAATTAAAGTTAAATTAAATAAACTATTGCGGGGTTTTTAGTGTACATTTCAAGAACCCTTAGCATCCTGCAGAAATTTTTTACTTACAAGCAACTAAAAATAATAAAGATTACATAACTAAAAAGATAAACAATCAAGCAAATAAAAAAAACACACAATCAATACACTTGATTTAGCAAACTGCTTACGTCGATGGTTGATCTGAGAATCCTAACTTCTTTTATTCCATTTTTTTGTTCACAAAGATCCTCCACAAGAGATACAAGGAATATATAAATAACTTAGAGCTCTCCAGGATATATACTATACTATCTTATACACTCAAATCACTTAAGGGTGACTTAAGCTCTATATTCTCTCTTTTGTTGATGATTTGATGCTTTAATAAATTATAAGCGGCTACAAGAGTTTATATAGTATTAATATCAACCCTAGAAATTCAACCTAGTTAGAATAAGAGTTCACACGTTATAAGAGTTTAAAGTCAACTTTAAGACCCAATTTTACCTAAAAATGAAGTTTTTCCAAACAGGCAATGTTGTGCCGTTCAATCTCCAATGCTAGGGCGGTAACGTGATTATCAAGGCAATGCTGTGGCATTCAGTGGCCAACGCTGTAGTGTTAAGTGTGTTGGAATCTTTGTCGTAGTGTTGAGATTATATTACCGCGTCGTTCATGTGTCAGGTCTCCTCTTTGTGCTTTCGTGTCTTTTCTTGTATTCGGCTTTTATTTTCGACCAATGCTCATCCATCCAACATGTTCATAATCTCATCTCAACTCCTCCTTGGTTTCTAACTCAAAATCAAAATTATCTTTGATTTTGAACCACCAAATTTCAACAAACTCCTTCTTAATTCAAAACCTCTCCAAGAATCTTTAACCAAGATCCATCCACTCCAACGCTCTATCACCTTGCATTAACTCCAGTTAAGTCTATATCCAAACTTAACTCATTTTGCGCTTGTGACCTTGGTCTCCAAATAAATGAATGCATCTTCTCTTGGATGGCTCTTGTACTATGATCTCTCATGTTGATCCTGACACTATTACAGTACTTTCGTGGCATAATCTTGCCAGCAACACTTTTTTCATGCATTCTCTTGTGACCTCTACTACAAAAATGACATTCACTGACGTTAAGTTAGCGTCAGTGAAATGTTTCACTTACTTTTTTCATAGTGTAAGTATTACTCGACTCAAAAATTTATCGACACTATATATGGTGTCAGTGAATTATTTATACTATGGTATCAATGAATTATTTATACTATGGTATCAATGAATTATTGATACCGTGGTATCAGTAAATCTCTAACACTATGGTATCAATAAATCACTGATACTATAGTATCAGAGAATCACTGACAGTTTGGTATCAAAGATTTTGTATTTAATTTAAAATATATTTTTTTAATAATTTTAAATTTGAATTATTGGACTAGAATTTGAATTTATTTATAAACTACAATTCCACATAAATAGCACATTTAAATAAATAGTAAATTATTTATCTATTTATAAATAAAACTACAATTGTCAAACCATTCAAATTAAGTTTCATAAATTATACAAAGTATCTCAAAAATTAAATCTTAAAAAACTAAGATAGTTTCATAAAGAAAACAAGAAAATGACACGATAGTGTTTTCATCAAACATTTGTGTAGAAAAAATTTCATGAATCAAAAGTTTTCATTCAAGTCAATCAAGCATAAAATCAATTATACATTAAAGGAGATAGGCAGTCCAGATATTGGAATTTTGTATAAAATACAACATAACTTAAAGTTTAAACTAAATAAATATACCTCATAATAAAAAGCACTGAGACTTGTTTAGACTTCATAATTGAGATAGTCTACCCATGTGATACTCTGTACATTGAAAGAGCTAATGCACTGTAATCAGAAAATTTTAAGCATGAGAAGTGCCATAAAAACCTTCTTGAGGTAATAATTTCTATGTGAAGATATCAAAATTTATATGTATACTTGTGCTTTCAACCAAAATATTCTTTATCGGTAAACAAAAAATAATCTACAAATTCCCACCAAAACTATGAAATATTCCAAGATATAAAGTTCGATTAACAAAAATTAACACTCAACAACAAGTAACATCAGTCCACAAAAATGCCATCCCATATACACTCAAACAAAGACATATACAAAATTTTCTTAAAATATATAATTTTTCTTGGAAATCTTTTATTAGAGTTATTAGACACGATGATATCTTATTTTGTTTCTCTTTAACATATTGTATATCAGTCGACCTTTTAGTACACCATGGTATTAGAGTTAATCTTTTAAGCTTAACCATTGAAAAATATATAATTAACCTTATTAGAAAAATGTAAAAGAAAATAATTAACTTAAAATTCCTATTAAGCATATCAATGCAATTGAAACATAATTAAGTATATCATGTAGCATATCAGAATATACAAGCATATTATCAAACACATGGTGGACTAATAAGAATTAAATCATTTTAACTAACCCCACTACTGAAATGTATCAAGCCCCATCTTCTTTTTAATCCAAGTCATAATTGCATCTCTAAATTTTAAGCAAATTCAAGTGATCAGCCCATCATACAAACATCACAGCAATTCGCAATTCAAAATATTGTGTCCCTTACTACAGTAGTAAAAACTTCTAAAGGCTTCAAACCAAATAACTTTTCCAAATGAGTTTTTTTTCTACTAATTACTCATTTCAATCACAAAGAAGCAATAAAATAAACGTTAAAAGAAAACACATCTCAAGGGTAAAGATGAAATGAAAACTCAAATTTTGTGAGAAGTTCTATAAAATCTAATGTCAATGTTTTTGCTTCTTGAACTGAACTGTATATTAAACTATTAGAGCATTTATTAACATCACTGCCCCTAAATTATATAATAGCAAAATAATAATAATAATAACAATAAAATTATATGAAATTCAAAAAAACTACACCATGAAACTTGAAGCTTAGTTGGTAGATAACCTAAATTCTTCAATAGGAATCCAACTCCAATTTTAGCCTTTGATTTAGTTTCTATACAATTTTTTTCCAGATTTTTCCTCTAATAAAGTTACACCTGCTTCAATAAATTTCATACAAGTTACCAAAATCTTAATGTATGAAAATTACATACTAACATCAATTATATTTCAAATGAAAGCAAACAAAACCAACCATTTCTATTGCACTGAGACAAAATATTTCAACAATTTTTTATTTTGCTTTCTTTAGTGGCCTGAGTTTGTCTTCTGAAGCAAAGAAATGGTAATGATGGTCAGAAAATAATGAAATTATTCTTTCAAACTAACCCCTACAATCATATATAAATTGCTTTACCTGCAGTGCTCAAATGTGTAAGACTCACAATGATGACTTTAAACCATGAGGAAATGCTTAACATCTTAACCTCTGACTCTTCATTGTCGTCCAACTTCTTCGCCTAAGATCTCTTTGGCTTCTTTTTTTGTTGCCACCGTCGTTGTCCAACTTATTACAAAAAAGTAATAAAATATAAAATATAAATATTTTTGCAACATTCGT
Organism: Ailanthus altissimus; assembly: GCA_946807835.1. Classification (NCBI taxonomy): domain Eukaryota; kingdom Viridiplantae; phylum Streptophyta; class Magnoliopsida; order Sapindales; family Simaroubaceae; genus Ailanthus; species Ailanthus altissimus. The sequence continues at coordinate 7,593,400 of OX327690.1, read as the reverse complement.
TCTTGCATTTTCCTTCATTAAATAAAGGAGAAAAAAATCAAATCATAGAATATTATGCATATATATAGATAAGGTTAAAAATAAAATTTACCTTATATCCTTCATTCTCAAAGAGTGTACATAGCCATTCCCAATCTTCTTCAGATATCTTTCTATATGGATGTCTATGTGCCTGAGTTGCTGTATTCAACTAAATGTTTACCATAACTTATAAACTATATGTCCAATTCAAATATTTTGAACTATATGTCCAATTCAAATATTTTGAACTATATGTCTAATTCTAATATTTTGAACTCCATGTCCAATTCTAACTTATAAACATATAGCGAGATCTTTGTAGTTTCTAGAATAATTGTCATCCTTTTACATTTAATTCCTTGCTCATATTGGTTAATATAATTCAAAGTATCTTCAAAGTAGTGAGTTTGATATATGGTATGGCTACCTAAAATAGTTTCATAAGCAATATTTAGTTACATATTTTAGGCCATAAGTATTTCTTGATATAATTATATAATGCCTAGTAAAGACTAGATGCAACCAATCTATATCATCTCATTAGTCAAGGTACTAAATGGCATTGTAGACTGTATGTGTTTATAAGAATACAAGGCATTAAGAATCATGTATGAACAACAAGAATAAAAACAAGTGCAAACAATTTCAAAGCCAATAAAAACTACATTAAATTCCACCCATAGAGACAGCCGCCACTAACAATAGAACATAAAATCAAACTACATTACATAAGAAACATCTATATTTAAAGTAAACTACATTACATAGAAATAGCCATTGAAACAACTAGTTCAAAGCCCAGTTTTCCTTTTTCTTTTCAATAACAAACTATATTGCAATTCCACTCATAGAAATACCCATCACTAATAACAGAACATAAAAGTAAAGTAAACTAATACCTTAAAAAAAAGCATTACACAATTTTTTTTTCATTAATTTTAAGAAAATCAAATACAATAACTCAAACGTGATAATAGAATATGAATCTAAAAAAATCAATCAAGTGAAAACATTAAGCATACCCTAAAGAAAATCGATCAAGTCTGGCACTTTTCTTAATTTTGGAAATAAGTTTCTTCTCTTCAGTTTATAAACCTTGTCTTTCCCTCTCAATTTCTCTAATTAACTTAATCCAACACCCTCTTATTCTCTTGGATAAGTTCTACAAATCCATCTATCATTAATACAATGTCTTCGATTAAACAATCAATTGACCAAAAACCACATGAATTCCAAACTTTGTTCTCCACTTCAATACCAAATTCGATACATAAATGAGAAACAAAAAAATAAACCATAGAAGAATTGTAAGCAAACGAACCTGCGAGATTTTCTTCTTGCCGAAGAGGAAATTCATGATGTTAAAACAATTATGATTAAGACTTTCGATTAAAGTGCAATCTGGTCTGGTTGTAAACGAACATCATTTTAGAAAGAGAGGAAAGTGAAACCAAATACACAGATTGTACACCATTTGTCGTACGAAGCAGAAACACTAGGTTTCTAGCACTGACCATGCTGCTAAATGCTCTATAACAAGACTTCTTGATTGGATCATCAAGACGATCAATAACAGATCCCTTCGCAACGTGAACCTTCACACTAAAACCAATGGCTAGGCCTCACCACCAGGTGATTTGTTCTCTCTCCACTCTAAAAGCTACTTCACAAAATGACAACAATCTCCCTCCAATGATTACCTTATCTTACCAATCGGCATGGACTGGCTCAAGTCCAGTACCAAACTCGACAACATTCTCACTCACCCCAATTGAATGTTGCTATCGCTCGAGCCTGGTAGTTGATTCCGATCTAATGATTATTTTTTCTTTTGTGATTGATTATTCGTTAATTATTGAAGGATTGACGCTAGAGGTGAGTCGATGAAGGAAGCAAAAGAAGCGAATATCCATGATGAAAGAGAAAGAAAGAAGAAGGGGGGGTTTGAAATATTAGGTTTAGAGAGGATAAGTGAATGACATTGTTTCAATTAAAGCAAAAATGAAAACAATAAGGTAGAATGCCAAAAGTGGGAATTGAACCCATGCCTTCTTTGAAAAATAAAACTTAAGTTTAGTGTCTTCTACTACTCAGCCATTCAATTTTTTATCTATAAAATTAAAATAAAAATACAATGTTGTTTTGAGGTTTTTTTTTTGTCTTTCACTTGTGTGTGTTTTTTATAAACAATTTACTAATATTTTGGAGTGTTTTATTCTCAATTAGTCTTTTTTTTTTTAACTTCATTTAATTTTTTAGGATTCATTTTTCATTCTTAATCAATCTTATTTTTTTAAAAACAATAATTTATTTTAAATTTTATTCTTCGTTACTTCATCTTTTAACATTTGAAATTAGAATTTGAATTGAAATTATAATATTTAACGAAATTACAATTGAAATTGAATTTAGAATTAATTTTTTTAATATAATTGAAATTTGAATTGGAATCAGAATTATAACATTTAAAATAATTGGAATTAATTGGAATTGGAATAACATTTAACTTGGAATCAGAATAACATTTAATATAATTAAAATTAAAATTAAATTGAGAATTTTAATGTTTAATGTAATTGAAATTAGAACTATAACATTTAACATAATTATAATTGAAACCGAATTTGAAATTGTAACTTTTAACATAACTGAAATTTGAATTGGAATCAGAATTATAATATTTAATGTAATTGAAATTAAATTAAAATTGGAATAACATTTAATGTAAATAAAATTAAAAATATGATTCAGAATTATAACATTTAATGTAATTGAAATTCAAATTAGAATCAAAATTATAACATTTAACGTAATTAACTTTTTATTTTCAATACTTTATTTTTTTAAATATCCTTAATAATTACTTTGTACTCTGAACCATTTCTCTTTTCTTAATTAGTCTTTTTTTTTAAATTATTAACTTTTATAAATTTTAAAAATATTCATAATATGATGTGTAAACGACGTTGTTTTTGTGTTATATTAATTTTTTTAATTTAATTTTTTTAATAATTAAGTTTTTAAATAAAAAATAATTTTTTGATATTATAATATCACTAATTCACTGACATTTTATGTTTCTGATACCATAGTATCAAAAATTCATTAACACTTCATAATTCTGATACCATGGTATCAACAATTCACTGACACTTCTCTTTACTGACACTATTTAAAAAAGTGTCAGTAGTATAGTATCAATGAAGCCCCCTTTTTAGTAATGGACCTCTATAACTATGATGAACAAATGTTCAATGTTGCCTTTTGCTATGCATCCCCTTAATAACCTATGTTGAGCTACCTGCAATATTGCCTTCAAGCATACATAGCTCTTTTTGCTTCTCACCTCTTATTACTACTACAAATTCTTCACTTACCTCTAGTATTCCTTTGTTTTTTGCTCTGAATGAATACTGCTCTTAATCTAGCACTCTTAGGGATATCAAATTCCTCATAACTCGAGGCATATGCTTAACACCATGTAACTCACTAATCTCCCCATTATATATCATCATCCCAATATTATCAATCCTCATAACTTTGCAAGTCATATTATTTCTCATTAGTATTTTTTTCCCTAATGGATTTATAATTGGTAAATAAGGATTTTTCCATAAACACATAGTAACTACAACCAGAATCAACTATCCATTCTCTAACTACTTCTCACTAGAAGCTACCAATGACTTTGCAATTTCAAAGTCTTATTTATAAATTATTGCAGTTCCTCTTCCATTCTTGCCTTTCTTACTAGGAAATCCCTCTTTAAGTTTCCCTTTTTATTACAATAATAACACTTTGTGGATCTTCCATATTGATATTTTTACCATCTCCTCCTCTTGCAACTAAACCAGCTGCACTACTAGATTTAAATCGTTTCTCTAATTATTTAGAGTTCAATGACGCTTTAACATCACTCACCGTTAAAGTCTCTTTACTGATGAACACTTAAAATTACACATTTAATAAGTTTTTTACATCATTATTTTGTATTACTAATGCCTTTAACCCCCTTAACTTAAGTATATTTACAATATTGTACCTAATTAGCTTTTAACTTTGTTGTAGTAGGTTCGGTTATCTGGGAATAACTTTCTACCTAAGATCCAATTGGGGTGATTCTTGATCCTGTGAAGAGTTGACTCAATTGGCTAATATATTGTATTTTACAAAGCATTTGAAATTCGAGTGTTTAGAGAGTAAAAATGGCCTAGAACAGAACTGATATGCAGTACAGGCCTAGTTTGAACAGTTATTAGTGTTGGGTCCATAACTATAAAAATATGTATCTAATACATATGAGACAACTCAATTTGAAAAGATAAGAGACTTATCTATAATTTTTTTTTTTTTGTGATAGCTAATTCGAACTACATCAATTCTAAATTGGATAATCAAATTGGTGCATTAATGATAATCAATGTAAATTAGTTGCCACTCTTTTTTATTTTTATCATCCAAGCTCTTCATTTGTCTTAATTTATCCATATTTTTCTATAAATAGGTGGCATGTTTATGCCCACATAATGTAATTAGAGAGCTAGATTTTAGTTCAAAATATTTATCTTGTTTACTATTCTAAAGTCATGTTATCTCTTCTTCCATCTCTTTTCTTTTTCTTTAGTTTTATTATATCCAAGTAATTTTTTTTTTTTTTGCCAAGGTGAAATGGTGAAACTCTTAGTAAGGTAATAAGATATACTTAACTCTTATTCATGAATCTAATGTTTCATTCTTAAGTTATACAAATTTATATGTGATGTATTTATTTTATTTGCAATATTATTACCCTTTCTTGTAAAATGGCGTATCTTGATTTATTATAGACAATTTTTATAGTTGACAAAATAAATTCTTGAAATCATTTACAAGATTTATCGTAGATACCCTTTCTTGTAAAGTGAGAGTCTTAATTTATTATAGACAAATATAAAGATTGACATAATAAATACTTGAACCCATTTATAAGATTTGATGTATAATAATTAAAAGAAATAAATACAAGTTAATATATAAATGGTGATGAACTTTAATTATTATATCTTTCGATTGGAACCTCATTTGTGTGAAGATTCCAATTGAGTTATAAAAAGAGTTGAATATATTCTTATTTCATATGCCAAGAGTGGATCCCCATAACCTTAACCTTTATTTTAATCGGTTAATTGAATTATTATTTGTAAACATCTTATATTGCTTTAATTGTCTTTAAAGTATTTATAGTTTGTAATTTTAATTCCACTTTCTTGTGGATCGACCCTGTTCACACCGGGTCATTTATTACTTTGATAATCCTGCAGTTGGGAATAAACTCCTATATTTTGGACGTGTCAAGATTTGGTGTCGTTGCCAGCAAAGTAAAATTAACAATTTTTTTTGGTTTGTTTGTTTTATTTTCATTGAAGGTTAAACCTCCCAACTTGCTTTACTTTATTTATTCTTGTTATTTTTATGGAAGACTAAGCCTCCTACTCTTTATTTACTAACTTTTTATTATCCTAACTAACATTTACTAATCTTACTTCTAACTATTTATCTAACTTTTATTTTATTGTTAGTTTTGCCTATTTTGTTTGCCTTTATTTAATATATTTTTTCTTTTTTTTTCTTTTATTTGTATTATTTATTGTTATATTATTTTATTTTATTTCATTGTATAAGTGGTTGGTTTCGAGATTCTAATTCTCATCGTTTGGTGAAAGGTAATTTCAGAACTTCCTTTGATAATTTGTTGGATTCTCCATCTTCTCATTCTTCACTGATTAACACCATGACCGATAATCAAATTGAGGGACTCATAGACCCAAGGGACAATTAGTCCTAACATAATGACCATAAAGGACCTAGTATACTTAGAGACTACATAAATCCTATATGAACCGGTGCACCATCTTGCTTAGTTTTTCCTCTAGATGCAACAAATTTTAATTTTAAACTGGGCATTATCCAACTTTTACCCACTTTTTATGGCTTGGATGCAGAGAAATCTTACTTACATTTAAGATAATTTAAAAAAGTGTGTAACACGTATAATGACCAAAATTGTAGCATGAACATAATTCGACTTATACTTTTTCCTTTTTCTTTAAAAAATAAAGCTAAAACGTGGCTACAAACCTAAGGCAGGATCAATTTCTTTATGGGATGAGATACAAAACAAATTCTTTCAAAAGACAAATTACTATTTTTGCCCAAAAATCAAGAGAGACCCTTTATCAATGTTGGGAAAGGTATAAATAATTACTTAATACTTGTCTCCATTATAGATTTGAAACTTGGAGATTAATCTCAAATTTCTACGAGGGCTTAACACCACAAATTAGGCAAATGGTGAAAATGATGTGTAATGGAACATTTGAGGATAAAGATCCCAGAAGAGGTAATGAACTATCGAGACTTACTAGCAAACAAATTTCAAAATTGGGACACTGTTGGTACCTATGAGGCACCTAGCAAAACTCAAACCACTACATCTAGTAGGGGTATTTACCATTTTAAGAAAGACCATGACCTTCAAGCTAAATTAACATCCCTAGTTAGAAAAGTCAAAACCTTAGAAATGAAAAGGATTGGTCAATTAAAATCTGTTCAAGAAATTATGTGTCACATATGTAAAACCCATGATTACTCTACCAATAATTGTCCAACTTTGCCTACATTTAGAGAGTGTCTCCATGAACAAGCCAATGCTCTAAACACATCCAAGCAGTCAAACAATAACCCATATTCACTAAATTACAATCCTGGTTGGAGAAATCACCTGAATTTTAGTTGGAGGAATGACACTAAAGCACAGGCTTCTAAACCATTTTTTCAATCATACCAAAATTTTCAAAACCATCAAGGTTATGTACCATATATCCCACCTCTTAAGAAAAATCTTGAAGAAACTTTGCATGCATTCATTGAAAAGTAAGAATCTATTCATTCTCAAAATGCTCAAACATTTACTGATTTGAAAGATATTTTTGCTAAATTGGCATCCATATTGAACATTCATGAGAAAGAAAAATTTTCTTCTCAACCACAACTAAACCCCAAAGGACAATATAACTCAAATGCATATAGTTTAAGAGGCTAATACATGGATCAAGTTAAAGCGGTTTTCACTATTTAAAATGGTAAGATTGTTAAAAAATACATTCCTAAACCTCATAAGAATGATGAATTAATCTCTAATGGTAAGGAAAGTGTTGAACCTAAACTTCGTGAAGAAAACACCAAACCCTCACCTCCACCCCCATTTTCTCATGCATTACATAATGTTAAGAAGATGAATCATAATCCTGAAAATTTTAAAATCTTAAAACAGGTAAAAGTTAATATTAATATTCCTATATTGGATGCTACTAAACAAGTTTTCTCTTATGAAATTTTTTTCAAGGATTTATGCACAGTAAAAAGAAAAATTGAATGTGAAAAAGAAAGCATTTTTAGCTGAACACATAAGTGTCATTCTTCAAAACAATAATGCTTTGAAATATAAAAATCCTATTTTTCCTACCATTTCATGTATTATTAGAAGTCAAAAAATTGAACAAGCTTTACTTGATCTTGGAGATAGTGTGAATTTACTGTTATATTCAGTTTATCAACAGCTTAATCTCGGTGAATTAAAACCAATTTTTGTAACTCTTTTGCTTCCTGATAGATCAAATAAAGTGCCAAGAGAGATGGTGAAAGATGTTTTAGTTCAAGTTGATAAATTTATATATCCTGTGAATTTTATTGTCTTGAACATAGAACCTGTTAAATGATGTAATCTAATGCCTATTATTTTGGGTCATCCATTTTTACAACTTTTAATGCTTTGATTAATTGTAGGAATAGAGTAATGAAGTTTTCATTTAGAAACATGACACTTGAGCTCAACATTTTTAATATGTGTAAGCAACCACATGAGGAGGAGGATGAAAGTGAAGAAGTCAACATATTTGAAACGATTGTGGAGGATCATATTCAAAAAGAGAGTTTTATTGATCCCTTAAAAATATATCTAATTAATTCATTTAAGTTAAATATACAATTAGATCCTAAAATCTATAACATATGTTCTTTAATTGACTATGCACAGGTGATTAAAAATAAAGGATGAAAACCAAAGTTTGAAGAATTAGAAGAAAATGAGGATAAGTAGAATGAAATTCTAAAGTTAGAGTTGAAACCTCTACCTGAAGGACTAAAATATGCATTCTTGGAGAAAAACAAACTTACCTGGTGGTAATCTCTTCTACACTCACAAGCGAACATGAAGGTAAGTTAATTGAAGTATTGAAAATGCATAAAAATATAATTGGGTGGACTTTAAAAGGCATTAATCCTTTGCTTTGCACACATAGAATAAACCTAGAGAAAAATGCCAACACGTCCCAATAACCTCAAAGGAGATTAAATCCACATATGAAAGAATAATGAGAGTTAAAGTTCTCAAATTACTTGAATAATGAATCATCTATCCTATCTCAGATAATAAGTAGGTAAGTCCTACTCAGTTAGTACCAAAACTACATAGAATCACAGTCATTGAAAATGACAAAGGTGAGTTAATACCAACTTGAGTATCATCTAGTTGAAGGATGTGCATAAATTATATGAAGTTGAACTCTGCCACTAGAAAAGACCATTTTCTCTTACCATTCATTGACCAAATTTTAAAAAGAGTAGTAGGATATCCCTATTATTACTTTCTAGACGGCTATTTTGGCTATTATCAAATTTCTATAGCACTAGAGAACCAAGAAAAGACTACATTCATGCCCTTTTGAGACCTTTGTTTTTAGAAAAATGCTATTTTGACTTTGTAATACCCTAGCAATATTTCAAAGATGTATGTTAAGCTTTTTAGTGACATGGTTGAGCATTATTTAGAAGTTTTCATTGATGATTTAACTGTATTTGAAAATTCTTTTGATAATTGTCATGAAAACTTAAAAAATGTCTTAAAAAGATGTGAAGAAAAGGGTTTTGTGTTGAATTAGAAAAAATGTCATTACATAGTTACTTCTGAAATTATTTTGGGACATATAGTGTCTTCTAAAGGAATTGAGGTGGATAAGGTAAAAGTCAAACGCATTGCTTATTTGCCCCTACAAAAAACAGTCAAAGAAGTCCAATCTTTTTTAGGACATGCTAGATTTTATAGAAGGTTCATCAAAAAATTTAGTATCATATCTAGACCTCTTTATAACCTCTTAGCAAAAGATGTATCGTTTGAGTGGACTCAAGAGTGTCAAAATTCGTTTGAAAAATTAATCGACCACTTAACATCTGCTCCTATTATACAATCTTCTGACTGGTCTTTACCTTTTGAGCTCATGTAAGATGCTAGTGACTATATTGTTGGTGTTGTATTGGAACAACGAAAGGAAGGTAAACCTTATGTAATTTATTACGCAAGTCAAACTTTAAACATTGCACAAATGAATTACTCAACAACTAAAAAAAAACTACTTGCTGTAATATTTACATTAGACAAATTTTGTTTTTACTTAATTGGTTCTTCAACTATTATATTTATTGACCATGCTGCTGTAAAGTACTTAATGTCAAGATAGGATGCAAAACCAAGATTGATTCAATGGATTCTATTGCTTCAAGAATTCAATATCAATATCAAGGATAAGAAAGGAGCTGAGAATGTTGTTGCAGATCACTTATCTAGACTCGCACCAGATTCATCAACAGAAATAATACTTATTAATGATTCTTTTCCCAATAAATTTTTTTTCTACTGTTACAATGTCTTGGTATGCTAATATTGTTAATTTTCTTGTAATATGAGAAATGCCACCTCAATGGAATGCTCAAGACAAAAAAAAATTTTTAACTGAGGTAAGAAAGTTTTATTGGGATGATCCTTATCTCTTTAAATATTGTCATGACCAAATATTTCAAAGATGTATACCCGACAATGAGGTAAGTAGAGTTATTGCATTTTATCATTCTGAAGCATGTGGGGGACATTTCACATCAAAAAAAATAGCTGTAAAAATCTTATAATGTGGATTTTATTGACCCATTTTATTTAAAGATACACATGCATTTTGTATAATATGTGAAAATTGTTAAAAATTGGGATTTATTTCAAAATGAAACATAATACCTTTGAACCCCATTCTTGTTATTGAAAATTTTTATTATTGGGGGATAGATTTCATGGGACCATTTCTGCTATCATTTGGATTTACATATATCTTAGTCACAGTAGATTATTTCTCAAAGTGGATTGAGGCTATTCCATATCGAAATAATGACTATAAAATAATCATGAAATTTTTGAAAGAAAATATCTTGAGTCGATTTGGAATCCCTTGAGCCATTATAAGTGATAGGGGTAAGCACTTTTATAATAGGCCATTTGAAATATTAATGAAAAAATATGATTTTACTCATAAAGTTTCCACCCTTTATCATTTTTAAACATATTGATAAGTTAAACTAGCAAATAGGGAGATAAAACAAATTTTGAAAACAATTGTAAACCCAAATCACAAATATTGGTCTTTAAAACTTAATGATGTACTTTGAGCTTATAGAACTATTTTTAAAACTTCGTTGGGTATGTCTCTTTATAGGATATTTTATGGAAAACCTTGTCACTTACCTGTGAAATTTGAGCATAAAGCTTACTAGGCCATTAAAACTTTCAATGTAAATCTTGATTCTGCTAGACAGATACGTAAATTATAAATAAATGAACTTGAAGAATTGAGAAATGATGCACATGAGAATTCAAAAATTCATAAAGCTAAAATCAAAGCTTTTCATAATAAAAAAATTCAAAGAAAAACATTTGACACCTGTCATAAAGTTTTGCTTTATAATTCTCGACTTCACATATTTTTTGGAAAAATTAATATGAAGATGAAGATGGAGTGACCATTTTATTGTGAAACATGTATACCTTTATGAAACAATTAACATTGAAAATCCTAGAAATGGTAATGTGTTTAAGGTAAATAGGTAAAAACTCAAGCCGTTTCTAAAAAACCAAGCTTTTTATAAAGCATTTGTGTCATTGACTGACCCTTGTTACGAGACCAATTAATATTTATTTTACTTATTTATATATTTATTCTTCTTCTAACTTTTTTTTTATTTTTACTTGCAGGTTAATTTAATATTTTTGTTAAAGTTTTATTTTGCACCCCATTTAACTGACAAATAACGGTACTCTATGACATTTTAAATCAGTTTTTTTATAATTACTGATACCTTCTCTTATTTCTCTTTCTTAAAAAAAATGGATGACATTATAATGAATTTGAAAAAACGTTTTTCCTTATTGCCTCAAAATGCCTTAAAGAAAATTTACCAAGTAAAATGTGACAGATTAAGGTTATTAATGATTATGGCTATACCTGGTGATGTATGTTAGTTAATTGAAGTCAAAGTTCGATTGGCAGGTAAGTTTTAGACTCATTAAGTTTCTACATGTCTGGCTTCAGTAAAAGCTCTTTTGTAAAAAAGCGAAAGAAAAAAAGATTAAATGTTTGTTATAAGTGTGCATGCATGACTTGCAACACACGTTGTCGCACTTTAAGAATCGTGTCTATAAATCGTGAAGATAAAATTAGGTTCATTAAGTATGGCCTGAGTAAGAAGTCTTTAGATAATATCTTATCGACTCTTGAGACGTATGTTAGTGGATATGTGCATATTGCAATTCGTGAATTATGAGACATATTCCTAAAAGAACATGAGTGGTATAGTCTTGAAAATCTTACTTTAAAAGACATTGTTTGCCAATTTATAAGAAAATTAGATATAAAGCCTATCCTTCACCCATAGAGAGCGTTTAAGTCGTTTCTGGACGTAAAACCAGAGAAACATGTGAGCCCCAATCACAACTACTTGTACATATTTATTGTAGCTATTATTTTTTAATGTTTCATTTTAACCTCAAACATCTTCTCCAACAACTAACCACCTACAGTCAATTTTAAAACTTTTGCATTTAAAGCTTAATCTTATCCATTAACAATCAACTACCCATATGACTTAACTTTACAACACTTTTTGGCTCTATAAATACATTGCATTATTTCTACATCTTCATACAAACTTAAAATCATTCAAGAGAGTGAGTGAGTGTAATAATGGAAGGAACATTAGCTTGTAACTTCACAAAAATTTGTGTCTTTTGGTAAGGTGTTAGCTAAGCGAAAAATTTATTTAGTATATGGGAGAGGTAGTTTTGGATTAATAGAATGTATGGCAATAACTACACAAAATAAAGGCAGTTGAGTTTTGGGTATCATACCAAAAGCGCTAGCTGTTGAAAATATTGTAAGAAAAATAATTGGATATGAGTTATAGGTATCATCAATGCATGAGTGAATGTCTCTTATGTTTCGGAATACTAATGCCTTCATAGCTCTACTTTGAGGTTTCAAAACTTTGGAGAAAATTTTTCAAATGGTCTCATGGGCACAATTGTAAATCCACCAAAAACTCATTAGTTTGTTAAATGTTGATGGTTTTTATAATGAGTTGTTATCTTTTCTTAACTATGTGGAGGAAAAATAGTTCGTCTCATCTACAGCACAACGAATCCTCATTTCTACTTCAACTGTTGATCAATTACTTGATGAATTACAAGTTTTTATCCCCTATATAATCTAACAATACATCAGATAGATTGCCATACTAATGATAGTGAAAAGAAACGCAAGATAGATTTGATGCTTCATCTGTAATCTATCTACTTTTATTTATTTTTAAGCATTTTGTGTAGTTTATTTTATTTTGTTGCAAATTTTATTTTCAATAAAAGATGTTTCAGGTGATATCTTCTATACTCTACTCTTTCTATACTTTGACATTGATGAAAATGTCTCAATTTGGTTGGGGGAGGATAGGTAATATATACTGTTAGTGTTAATTTTTTTTTTTTATGGATTTTATGTATATTTGTTTGTTGCTTAAGTTTTTAATAACTCTTGCGTAAATAAGTTTGCTTTGCTATCGATATATGATTTCAAAATTATTTAGTTTAAATCACTTTTCTATCTAGGTTACTAAAGAATAACTTTTGAAATTATTTTTTTAGCACAATACTAAACCTTGTGGTAAGATAGATGATTCAATATATATAGCCAAGAGAATTTTCATGTTTAAGTATACATATTCTTTTCTAAATTCATATATCTTTTGTGAGTGAGTAGAGAAGTTTGAGATAACAACTTATGAACTTTTATTGATCTTTTGAAATAGTTAATTTTTTTTTTGGAATGACATTATTTGGGATGAGAAATGATTTGGTTACTTAACTGAAGGATGATAAAAACAAAATTTAGAAAAGTATTATGGTGAAAGATTTATCTTATTTTGTAATGATTCCTTATGTATTTAAAAAAAATACAAACACAAAAAAAAAAGTATAAAAAAAAGAAGTCAATTCAGTTCAATAAAATCTTCGTTCAATTTTAGAAGACAAAAGTCATTGGGAATCAATTTTATCATCGGACTCTCTATTCGTTAGATTCGTATAAAATAATTAAAGTCCTGAAACTAGCATGTGACAAGAATGGTTTAACTCTAAAAAATTGATTTTTTCATCTTTGGATCAATGTTAGTTTGTCTATCTATCCTTAAATGTAACATGTTCTTGAGCAATTATCTATTTTCCAACTTCAAGGGTGAAATCGTAACTCGTTAAATAGTTATTCACCTGTGAAGATATAAAGTTAAGGCTTTTACTTGGAAAAACTTTTCAATGCTATATATATTGTGGTTTGTGGTAAGAAGACTTTGGCTTAATTCTTACACACACAATTTTGAAAGTTATGATTGAAATAACCTTTATAGCAATTGTGATCTTGATTTAACATTTTGTTCGAAATACTTAGGTAGTATTCAAATTTTATTTATACTTGAATTGCTAGAGACTAGCAATAAACTAGTTGGGGGTGTGATAAACACATCAAATTACACATTTAATAAGGGTTTTATATCCTTGTTTTGTATTACTAGTGTCTTTAACCCTTCTAACTTAAGTATGTTTACAATATTGTACCTAATTAGATTTTAACTATTTTGTGATAGATTCGGTAATATGGGAATAACTTTCTACTTAAGAATCCAATTAGAGTGATTCTTAATTCTGTGAAGAGCTGACTTAATGAGATAACATATTGTATTCATAAAGTATTTGAAGTTTGAGCGTTTAGAGGGTGAAATGGCCTAGAATAGAACTGATTAGCAATACAAGCTTAGTCTAAATAGTCATCAGTATTTAGCCCATAACTATAAAAATAAGTATCTAATACGTATGAGACAACTCAATTTGTAAAGATAAGAGACTTATCTACAATTTTTATTTTTCTAGTAACAGTCAATTCGGACTACATCAATTCTAAATTAGATAATCAAATGGGTGTATTAATAATAATCAATATAAATTAGTTGCCACCCTTCTTTGACTTTTATCATCCAAGTGGTTCCCTCTTCATTTGTCTTGATTTATTCATATTTTTCTATAAATAGGTGACATGTTTATACCTAAAGAATATAATTAGAGAGCTAAATTTTAGTACAAAATACTTGTCTTTTATATTATCTCTTTGTAGTAATATTTCTCGTGTTTACTATTCTAAAGTCATGTTATCTCTTCTTCCATCTTTTTTCTTTTTCTTTAGTTTTATTATATCCAAGTAATTTATTTTTTTTGCTAAGGTGAAAGGATGAAACTCTTGGTGAGGTAATAAGATATACTTAACTCTTATTCATGAATCTAATGTTTAATTCTTAAGTTATGCAAATTTATATATGATGTATTTATTTTATTAGCAATATTATTACCCTTTCTTGTAAAATAATGTATCTTGATTTATTATAGACAATTTTTATAGTTGGCAAAATAAATTCTTGAAATTATTTACAAGATTTATCGTAGATACCCTTTCTTGTAAAGTGGGAGTCTTAATTTATTGTAAACAAATATAAAGATTGGCATAATAAATACTTGAACCCATTTATAAAATTTGGTGTATAATAATTGAAAAAAATAAATACAAGTTAATATATAAATGGTGATAAACTTTAATTGTTATATCTTTCGATTGGAACCTCCTTTGTGTGAGGATTCCAATTGAGTTATAAAAAGAGTTGAATATATTCTTATTTCATATGCCAATAGTGGATCCCCATAACCTTAACTTTTATTTTAATTGGTTAATTGAATTATTATTTGCAAACATCTTATATTGCTTTAATTGTCTTTAAAGTATTTATAGATTATAATTTTAATTCCACTTTCTTTTAGATCGACCCCGTTCTCACCGGGTTATTTATTACTTCGACAATTCTGCACTTGAAAATAAACTCTTATATTCTAGACGTGTCACTTACCATACATTAGTGTATATGTAAAGTGTTCATAACTTAGAGGTAAAGAACACAACAGAATTATCAGCTTATCCTCATTCTCAATCTTGATGTCTATCATCTCAAGGTCAATGATAATCTTGTTGAAGACATCTATGTAGTTTTTCATTAAAGTTCCCTCAGTTATAGACAATTGATATAACTTCTTCTTAATATATAGATGATTTTCCAGCGACTTCGTCATGTAAAAGATGTCAAGTTTCTTGAAAAACAATGTCATCTTATCTCTAACCACCTTCCTCAAATCTTTATTACTCAAAGATAGCACTATGGTACTATAGGCTTTTTTTAAATGGTTTCCTTATCTAAGTCACCAGGTTTTATAGGTTTCTTCTCTTCACTGGTTTGAGTTTCCTCAAGGGCTAAATCTAACCTTTGACTCACCAGTAGAGCCATAACATTCACCTTCCATAAATTGAAGTCATTCATCTCATTGAACTTCTCTACTACAAGTTTGTTAGTTTTCATGGTTAAACAAATATATGCTCTGATACTAGTTTATTGTAAGGTTTCTAGCATATACTTTAAGAACCCTAGTACCCTACGGAGTCTTTCACTCATAAATAACTAAGAATAATAAAAATTATATAACCAATGAGATAAACAATCAAGTAACCAAAGAAAGCACATAATCAATATACGTGGTTCGGCAAACTGCCTATGTCCACAATGAATCTAAGGATTTCAGCTTCTTTTATTCTATTTTTTTGTCCATAATGGATCCCCAGAAGAGATATAAGGAATACCTAAATAGCTCAAAACTTTCAAGGATCTATATTACAATATCTTGTTTACTCAAAGTACTCAAGTGTAACATAAGCTCTCTATTCTCTCTCTTGTTGTTGATTTGATCTTTTTAATGAATTCTAAGGGGTTACAAGAGTTCATATAGTGTTAATATCGACCTTAGAAATCATAATCCTAATTGAAATAAGAGTTCACATGTTATAGGAGTCTAAAATTGACTTTAGGATGTAATTCTACTCAAAAATAGAGTTTTCTCAAACAGGAAATGTTGCAGCATTTAATCTACAATGTTGGAGAGGTAACACAATTATCGGGCCAATATTATGGTGTTCGGTGGTCAACGTTGCAGCGTTGTGCGTGCTGGAATCATCACCACGGTGTTAAGATCCTATCATTACGATGTTCCTGTATCAGGTCCCTTTTTTATGCGTTTGCGTTCCTTCTCACATTCGGTTTTTAGTCTTTGCTTGTCCATCCAACATGTGCTTGACTTCATCTTAACTTTTTCTTGGTTTCTAACTCAAAATCAAACTTATCCTTGATTTTGAATCACCAAATTCTAATACAAACCCTAAATTTTAAACCCTGAAGTTGTTTTCACTTACTTGCAACTACATAAAAATGACAAAATAGCATGACAGTTTTGGCAAAGAAGAGACGAGTGAATTAATGTATACCATATTAATTGAGATAAAAACTTTATAGAATTTTTATTTTAATTTTTTTAATTTTTTTTCTACATACAATCTATATAAATAACTTACATTGACCCCTATATCTTATAATATTTGTTTTATATATTGTGAGAAAGTTAATTAAAAACCATTAGGATATAATTTGGAGAGTAAGCCAAGTGTGTTAGGATGATAAAAGATGCAATGGCCAGGCCCAGGCGTAGGCGTTATGGCACCAAGCACAATGGTCCAACGCCACGGTACCAGTGCGGGAAAAAGGTTTTCCCATTTTGTTACGTTTTCTACTTGCTACAGGTCTCTTTAAAATAACTCCTACATGTTTAAGGTTAACCTAGGTCATATAAAGCCTATAAAAAGGCTCTTAATTATCTTGTAAACACTTCTTAGTGATCAACACAACTATCTTTGTGATTATAGCATTCTTTGTGATTCTTAGTGAGAGAAACCCTTTGTTTGTAAGAGAGAGTGATTCTTGTGTGAGTCTTTCATGTAAAAGGCATACTTTGTGAGTGCTTTGAGATTCAATAATAAGATAGTGTGATCTTGATCCGTTGTAGACGTAGCAAGTTGCCAAACCACATAAATTCGATGTGCTTTCTCCTACCTATCTCTCTTTAAATTTCTTAATTGTTTGTTTCTACATTATATTACTTTGGATATTTGCTTGTATGATGGCTTTTGCTTCAACAAACTAGTATCAAAGCAAGGTTTTAAGTAGACATGACCACAATCAAGTATAAGGTAGAGATATTCAACGATACGAATAACTTCAATATATGGAAGATGAAAGTGAAGGTGTTGTTGGTAATCCAACGTTTAGGCTCAACATTAGAGGAGACTGCAGCTCTATCTAGTGAAGATGAGAAAATGCTAGAGTCATCTAAGGCTAAAACAGAAAGAATGAACATTCAAGAAAAAGCTCACAGTATAATCGTTCTGTCATTGAGCGAAAAAGTACTGAGGGAAGTAACAGGTGAGATGATGGCGATTGGTCTTTGAAAGATGTTTGACTTTCTTTATATGCAGAAATCGTTGGCCAACAGATTGCATATAAAGAAGAAGTTGTATCAGTTGTCCATGTCAGAGATGACACTGATGAAAGATCATATAGATGCCTTCAACAAGATCATTCTTGATCTTGAGTTTATCAACATCAAGATAGAATATAAATAGGGTGATTATCCTGCTGAGTTTACTTTTTAAGAGTTACGAGAGCTTTGTTGATACACTTCTCTATGATAAAGAGAGTTTAACAATGAGCGATGTAAAATCATTATCAAACTCAAAGCTATTAGAAAATAAGATTGAGGGCAATGCAGAAAGCTTATTTGTAAGAAAAAGGCCTTCATATAGAGATGGAAGGAAAAATAGCTCGAGATTAAAGTCCAGAACTCCTAGGAAATGCTATTGCTGCAAGAAATAAGGGAACTTCATAAAGAATTGTCTGGAGAAGAAAGCACAAGACAAGAAGAAAGTGGATACTATGCTTGCCTATGATGATAGCTACAACAATGCAGAGACTCTAGTTGATACTGATGGTAAGAATATTAAACAATAGGTTCTTGATTTTGGTTGTACATTTCACATGTGCCAGCATAAGTCTTAGTTTATAAATTTTCAGCCTATTAGTGGTTGTAAAGTATTTATGGATAATAACATTGCATGTCAAATGATGAGAATTAGCAGTATTAAACTTAGGCTAGATAATGGGTGAGTGAGAGAATTTACAGAAGTTAGATATGTTCTTGACCTCAAGAGGAACTTGATCTCACTAGAAACTTTAGACTATAATAAGTGCTCTATTAAGATCGATGGAAGGGTTTTAAAAGTATTGAAAGGTTCCATAGCGGTAATGAGATTAGAGAAGCACAAAGGTGTTTATGTGCTCAAGGGAGAAGTTGTAAGTAGCTCTGTATTATTTTCTGTAGATGATGAAAATATACAAACTAAGTTCTGGCATCTTAGACTAGCACACTTAAGCGAGAGAAACCTGAAGGAGTTATTTAGTCAAAAGGCGTTTTGTAATATCCAATCCCTATTAGTAGTATTGGCGCCTAGATTTTGGTATAGAACAAATAAGACACCGTAGGGTTACTCAATTTTAACCCTATTAGAAATATTTTCTTTATAGTGCACGTGAGAGATATTAGACCTAATTTGGTAATTTCACACTCGATCGGTGCGCTGGATGACCCTAGAATATTTTTAGAATTTTTCTCTATTGGCTTGTAAAAGAAAATTCTAATTTACTACATGAATTTCTATTTAAGGGTTATGAATGGAATAAGCCTTTGTTGAGAAACATAATCCATATATTAGAGAATGGACCAATTAGAAGAAATCTCATGGATTGCCAAGTTGGAAGTTCTAGTTAGTTCTTTGAACTATTCTAACTAGATAGTTACAAATGAACTAATTACATAATTAGTTTTTAACTAATGGCAAATTAGAAGTTTTAAGTAAGTTGAAGGGTAAAATGGTAAATTGAGGGAGCACTATATATATGTTAGAAGTGTGTAGAAATTTGAAGAGAAATCAAAACTAACGCTTAGCCAAAAAAAAAGAGAGAAATTCGAGCTTCAAAGGGGGGTGCTGCTACAGTGACTATTCAAGTTTTTTTTCATTATTTTTCATGTGTAATCAAACCAAATTAAGGTTACAAACCCATCCCTAAGTTCAATTGAAGTCTCTATTAGTGGAAATTCAAGAAAAAGAGGTAAGAAAAGCATCTTTTATGAGTTTGATAAGTGAGATTTCAAGAATGTTTTAATTGATGTTCTTATGTGTATTCTTGGCTTAGATTGAGTTGAATTCTAGTTTGGAGCTTGAGGGAGTCATTAATTTGAAGAAATTGGCAAGGTGAGAATTAGGGTTTTTGGTGATTTTGTTGTAGAGATTTCAATTGATTGTAATTAGGGCTTTAGAATGAAATTGGCATGATTTTGTTGTAATTGGAACAAGAAATTGGGAAAAGGAATGTGTTGAAACCTAGGGTGAAATTCTGCCACTTTAGGGAAGTTAGGAATTGAGTGGTGTTTTGATTGAATTATTGTGTGTAAATGATGCATATTGTGAATTGAATGTATATGGTTAATGGAAAAACCCAAAAATGAAGAAAATGGGACATAATTGTCCATGTTGGAAAGGTGAAGGGCAAGTATGTCCAATCAAATTATAAGGTGTTCAATAATTTTCAGAGCGCCGGATGGTGAGTTAGTTTCGATTATGGCTCCATAACTAAAATCGAGAAGTAGTTTACATCCGGACTTTGTATGCCGATTAGGGCATTTAGTAGTTAAACGAGATTCTAGTGTTCGATTTGGTTCTAAATGTCATTTATAGCGCGTAGGTGAGGATAACCGAGAGCGTTAACGGGAGCAGGAATCGGGAGTGAAATTGAGCGCGGAGCGGTTGTGAGTGGAAATCTGCCATTTTTTTTACTTTTCGGTTATTATGTTTTCGCACAATGACTATGTATGTTTTATGAGCTTTCAATGCATAAACATGATTTATGATCTTGATATATTCATAGACATGCTTTTACATGATTGATTTGTGAAACAATTTTAAAATTTCTGCATTTGTTTTAAGGCCATTGGTACCCTCAGATTATAGTGGTGATGATTGTATTAGACCCGGCCGGTATATCCCGTGCACATGGGCAGGTCTTGGGGGTGTGTCACTAACTCCGGGAAGTCGGGATTTTGAGTCATGTGAGTCGCTCTATGTGTACGGGATATTGTCTCGCTATATGCATGCGATGTAGGATTCCGCTGCGTAGCCAGTGAGATGTCTTGAGATGTCACTGTGGGTGCTGCTAGTTGAGGTGCCCCGTGACCTACTCACGTATGCGGTGCTAGTTGAGTCGCTGCGTGGGTATAGAGCTTTAGGGTTACCATTGGTACAGTTTAGAAAGAAAATGGCCGAGGGAGAATTTTACTAATTTTCGATTTACCGATAGCATTTATGCATTTATATGCACACAGCAGTTATTATGTTATACAGATTCTGAATATAGTTTTCCAAAGATGTAGATAAAACCCGCTCGGCAAGATTTCATTAGCATATGATATTAGAAACCGTTTTACAATTTTACATCCGTTTTAGAAGCATAACTTCTGTATGTACTTTAGAAATTGTTATCTTTGTATAATATTCTTGTAATTGAATTCTCATTTACACTCACTGAGCTCCTTTAGCTTACTCGTTTTATGTTTTATGTTTTATGTTTTAAACCCCTTTCCCAAGTGCAGGTCTCGGAACGCAAGCTGCTGATTCTCCTATCGCCGAGTAGTGGGCCGAATCCAAAGATAATTTTTGTACATGTAAATGTGCTAATAGCACTCTTTACTTTATGCATAATAGTTGTAGGCATGTATATTTGTAAGTATGTGTTGAATCAAAAAGAAGAGATTTCCAGTTTATGATGATCGTTTTTACTTTTTATGATTATGCTTATTTTGTGATTTACACGAAATAATTGAGTTGTGTTGGATTTGATTTGAAAAGGACCGGAGGTCCGAATTGGTAGAATTGAGATGTGTTGGAATTAGAAGTGAAATTTCTTTGCAGGTTTATATGGATTTTCTGAAAAACAGGGGAAACTCTGTCCGTTTGTGTTTAAAACTAAGATGTCATTTTCATGTATATTACTAAATCTTCTTAGTAGTAACAAGAATTAAAAAGGGGTTCGCCTCGCGGAATTTCTTAACTTACCCAGTTAGGTTCGAAGGAACTTCCGTCGGGGTGCCCGGTAGGGCCGCTGGGATCTATAGTAGAGGGTCTCGGGTCGGGTCCTGTCACGTTTAGTGAGGATAAGTTTCAACTATTGGAGTTTTGTGAACATTGTGCACTTGAGGCAATACATAGGGTGAGATTTAGTACCGGTGAGCAAAAAAACTAAAGAAATTCTTAACTACATAAACTCGAATCTTTAGAGACCAGCTCAGACAACTGCTCTTGGTGGTGCTAGGTATTTTCTCAGGTTTATTAATAACTATTCAAAAACGTTGTGGGTCTATGTGTTAAAGAGTAAGGATCAAGTGTTTGATATATTTAAGACTTTGAATGCTCTTTTTGAGAATCAGATTGACAAATGGGTGAAAAAGCTATGGACTGACAATGGCCTTGAATTTTATAATAGAGAGTTTGATAACTTTTGTGCCAAGCAGAGGTTGTAAGGGATAAAACTGTGAGATCAACACCGTAGCAAAATAACGTAGCTGGGAGAATGAATAGAACCCTACTTGAAAAAGTTAGATGCATATTTATCAATACAAATATATCCAAGGCATTTTGGAGAGAAGCTGTTGTGATTACAGCTTATTTAGTTAATAAAAGCCCATCCACAGTAATTAACTTCAGGACTTCAGAAGAAAAATGGTCTAGCAACCCTTCTAAGTATGTTCACCTTAGACTTTTTGGTTGCCCTGCCTTTGTTCATGTTAAAGATCGAAAATTGAAACCTAGAGCTATCAAAGGGGTATTCATAGGGTATCCTAAATGAGTAAAATGATACAAAATGTGGTGTAAAGAGTTGACACCACTAAGAAGTACCACAAGCCGTGACATAACGTTCGATAAGAGAACAATGTTAAATGATTTCTAAGAATATGAGAAGGAAGAACGTGTGTCCAAGGAAGACTCAACATCCGAGTCAATAAATGTTAAAGTGGAGACTGAATGTAGATCTTATATGCCCCCAGATTAGTACATCAATAAGGAAATCATTGAAAAAGAACTAAGAACACCGGTGAGTTCCTCCAAGTCCATCCAATAAAAGACTAGGACTCTTGAGATAGAACTTGAAGAGTACTAGCTAACCAGAGATAGGTTACGAAGAATAATTAACCCACCAATCAGGTATGCACAAGTAGATTTAGTTGCTAATGCCTTTAATTTTGTTTAGGCTCTTAAATTTGATGAGCCTAAAACATATGATAAGGTTATGAAGAATGCAAATAGGAATGAATAGCAGCAGACCATGGAAGAAGAGATTAGTTATCTTAAGAAAAATAATACCTAGAAATTAATAGAGAGGTCTCAAAAGAAACTAGTTGGGTGCAAGTGGGTATATAAAGTAAAGGAAATGATACCAAGGATAGAGCCCATGAAATTCAATGTTATGTTAGTTGTACAGGGTTTTAGTCTAAGAGAGGGAGTTAACTTTTATGAGATTTTCTTTCCAATCATCAAATACACATCTATTAAGATTCTGTTAGTCATGTGTGCAAACTTTGATATACATCTAGAGCAGATGGATGTAAAGACAGCTTTTCTGCATGAGGAGCTTGAAGAAACAATTTATATGACACAGCCGCAATGGTTTGTAGAGCCCAGAAAAGAGAATCATGCTTATTTACTGAAGAAGTTGTTATATAGATTAAAGTAATCACCTAGACAGTGGTATAAAAGATTTGATGAATTTATGATGGCTTGTGGTTTTAGTATGAGTAAGTAAGACGGATGCATGTACTTTACGAGCTTGAGTTGTGGGATGATGTATTTATTTTTATACGTCAATGATATGTTGATTGCATGTAGGAACATGGAAAAAAAAATACAGAAACTCAAGAAGTAGTTTAGTGGCGAGTTTGAGATGAAGAATTTGAAAGCAGCGAAGAGGATATTGGGTATAGATATTGTGAGAAAAAGAAGAGATGTTATTTTCTTGTCTCAACAATAATATATACTCAAGATCCTAGAAAAGTTTGGTATGTCTAATTCAAAGGCTATCTTCACTCCTTTGACTATGCATTTCAAACTTTCAGCAACATAATCGTCAACATCCGAAGAAGAGAAAGTGCAGATGAATAAAGTACCATATACAAGTATTGTGGGAAGCATCATGTATACAATGATTTGCACAAGGCCAAATATAGCACAGGCTGTGAGTGTGGTGAGTGGATACATGGCGAATATGGGTAAAGATCACTGGCTTGCTATGAAGTGGATTTTGAGATATCTCAAAGGGACATTGAATCACGGGTTGATATACAAAATGGATAAAGACAACAGTGCAATGGTAATAGGATACATAGACTTAGATTATGCAAGTGATTTAGATAAGAGAATATTGTTAACGAGTTACATATTCACAGTGTTTGGGTGTAGTGTATGTAGAAGATCAGTTCTACAATATATGGTTGTACTATCTACTACAGAGGCGGAATACACAGCTGTTGGAGAAGCTATTAAGAAGATCGTGTGGTTAAAAGGAATATGCGCGAAAGTAATGGCTACTGAAGGTGTGAACACTAGTGTGTATTGTGATAGCCAGAATGCCATACACTTAAGCAAGCATCAAGTATTTCAAAAGAGGTCTAAACACATTGATGTGCGGCTCTATTACATTCGAGAGATTATCTAAAATAGTGAAGTTAGTCGAATGAAGATAGCGTCGTCTAAAAATTCTGTTGACATGTTGATTAAGTCACCGCCCTCGGTTAAGTTCATTCTATGCAAGGACTTAACCGGAGCCACTACTATTTGAGGGTGACAAAAGATGCTGATATAAAAGATCGAGATACTTTGTGAATAATTGAATCAATGAGGGAATTTGTGAGAAAGTTGATTAAAATTATTATAATATAATTTGGAGAGCAAGCTAAGTATGTTAGGTACGTGAAGATCAAAGAAGGACGTGAAAGAATGATGAAAGACGCAATAACAGTGCCTAGGCATAGGCACCTCGACTCTCCAGACAGCACCTAAGCGCTGCAACGCCCTAAATAGCATTTGAGAGCCACAGTGCCAAGTGGCTAGCATCGGGCACGATGGTCTAATGCCGTGGCGCCAGAGTATGGGCGCTACAACAAGTGCAAGAAAAAGGTTTTTCCGTTTTGTTGAGTTTCCTACTTGTTATAAGTCTTCCTAAAATGACTCCTACATGTTTAGGGTTAATTTAGGTCGTAATAAAATCTATATAAAAGCCCTCAATTAACTTTTAAATACATCTTATTAATCAACACAAATATCTTTGTAATCATAACATTTTTTATTATTCTTAGTGAGAGAAACCCTTTATTTACCAGAGAGATTGATTTTTTTTTTGTGAGTTTTTCTTTTAAAAAATATACTTTATACGTGCTTTGAAATTTAATAATAAGAGTGTGATCTTGATCTATTGTAAATATAGGTAAGTTACCGAATCACATAAATTTTATGCGTTTTTTTTTATCTTTCTCTTTTTAAATTTTTTAATTAAATGTTTTTGTATTATATTATTTTAAATATATATATTTTTTAATTAAGTGTTTCTGTATTATATTATTTTAAATATATTTTTTTGTGAATGCTTCCGCTTTGGCATATATATATGTATGAAAAAGTGACTCCAAAAAGAGTGTACCGCAAATTTTTTATATTGGACCATTTAAATAAGTGCGGTAATTTATAATATTTGTTCTAAATTGGTTTTGTGTAACTGAAATTGAACAAAACTATAATAAACCAAATAGACAAAGGTTTTCGCCTAAGTTTTATATGGTGTATCGTTGCTTAACTGGGAATAACTTAAGTTGGTTTAATTAGTAAATGTTTTTAAAATATATATATATATATAAATAGGTTTAAACGTAAACCTGACTCACATGGAAATAAAGATTTATATTTTATATATTGAAAAATAATTAAAATAACAAATGAAGATTTTTTGAACAATTATAATGACTGAAGCTAAAAATTAAATAACAAATAATAATTATATCAAGAATTCAAATATTATAAGAGTAATATTACAATCTCAAATTATATTTTAAATAATGATGTGTCAAATAATTATTGTATAATAAAATAGTGTAAATTCTAAAATTACTTATTACACAATTTTTATTATCTAATAATTATTTGACATATCATTATTTAAAATATAATTTAAGATACAATTTTAAATGTATATCATTATTCATATTATAAGCGTGCATTAATTTGGTTCATTTTAATTAAAAATTAACATAATAATAGACTTTCAAAAAAGTGCCCGTTTACTGTAAAGAGATTGGAAACATCATTAAGATAATTTTCCTAAATGAAATATGTTCTAGTAATTTTCTTTTAATTTTTTTTATCAAATTGTTTATTAGTAATCAAATTCATATACTAGTTTTTGAGGGAAAAATAATAACAAATTTTCCATTCAATTTCTGATTTCTGAGATAAGCCTCTACCAACAAATGATTACACAGCGAAATTGAAGAATTGAGATTCCTTAAACGAAGCTTGGTAATGATTGTATAGGCTTCATTTCATTTTCACATCCTCACCACCAACTAGTGAAGCTCAAGAGTGCACATCTCACTCATTTAGAACACACAAATTAAATAATAAAAAGAAAAAAAATAGCTTACAAGTAAATCACAATAATTTTCAATCTACTTGCTATCCTACTGACCACCGTCAGACATCTAACCATTGTATTTGAGCATTTCGCTCCTGCAGCCCGACCTATTCTAGTGTAAAATAAATTTAGCAGCCTTCAATTCATCGCATCACTACCCGCTTAGAGTAACCGGTGTTAATGAATCAGATTAATTAGTTAGTCTTTTGTGGTTGTTACGTTGATGAATGGGTATTTATTAGGTCTTTTTATTTGTAATAAATGGAGGCTGCAAGTGTATATTGGTAGTCGTTTGTATCCTTTCTGCGCAAGGGCTTTTGTTTCATTGTAAAATAATATTTTTATATGAGGCAGTTATTTTTTTATAGGAATGTAATTTTATCCCTCATTCGGGGGTAGGTAATTCCCGTCTTATGTAAGATAGGCTTTTTCCGTTCTAAATGAGAGTAGAGATTTCAATTGAGATAGTCGCCACTAGTGGGTGCATAGGTCCGAGCGATTCATAGCAGAACAAGAGATCCGGGTGATCTATAATAAATATATCTAATCCCTTATTAAAGTCTCGATAATCTTCTAATTTTATATGAAAAGTCATATGATGTAAAATTACTGATTATTTAATGATATTACATTTAATAATATTTCAAAAAAAAATCATGCCCTTATCAAAAGCATTTTCTTTCTCTTTCAATCTCCACGAGGAAGCACATGCAAAATAATAATAATAATAATAATATTCCACTTCCTGTACTGTAAAAATATTACAAAGAGTTTCACAAAAAGGGAAAAATTGATACAAAATCAAGATTCAAGACTGTAATTGAAACAAATTCCAGATAAATTACAAGGACGTAATATAATAAAGAATAACAAATCATCATGGTTTGTTTTTTCGAAGACTTTTAATTAACACAAAAGAGGCACTTCACTTGATGATGAAATTCTATGTATAATATTAAAATGACGTGTCTTGTGGTTCATGTCATCAAGGTTTTGGTGGTTCTAGTTCTGGTTGTGGTTCTGCAAGTAGAGCTGCGGGCTCGGCTGCCGGCTCAGTTTTCTCTGCGGGAGGCTCTTCTTTTTTCTCTTCTTCAGCTACAATCTCTCTGTCTTTGCTACTTGTTTCTGCTGGTTTTTGTTCAGTAACAATGAACGTGGAAACCTTTTCGAACACAAAGAATATTGGCCCTGAAACTAGAGCCGCTCCATACTTTGATGATGCTTCGCTCGCTGGTTTTGATCCAGGAAACTCTATATATATACATACATGCACCAGCACCAGCACCCAAAAAGAATCAAGTTAATTTAGTTGTTTCAGTGAAATAACCCTTTATATATTGATTGATTCAACCCCAACCCCAGATGAATATTATATATACCGATTTTGACAAGCTTTTCAAGGAACTTGTGGACAGCAGTAGAGTGCTTCTTGAGTCCTGCCTCCTTGGGTTCCTTAATTAGGCTCTGTTCATTTTCCAATTAAATTGAAGTTTAGGCAAAGCTGTTACTGCTTTTTCATAAAATTAACATGAGACTGACCTTTATTTCAGCTGAAGAAGCTTCATAGATTGCAATAACTTTAGGTTGGAGCTCAGTCTTCTTCTCTTCAAACTCCTTATTGATTTCTTCCTATATATATACATATGTTTGTTTGGGTTGAGAAAATTAAGATGAAACTAAAATCATCATACATATTTATCAAGTAATCCTTTTAAAAAAAAGAAAAGAAAAGAAAAAAAGACCTTAGAATCATCAAAGGACTTGATAGCCTCAGCAGCAGCTGCCTTTTTGGATCCATTTTTCTCAAAAACTTTCTTGATCTTTGGAAGAACCTTGGATTTCCAGTACCCCATCTTTGATCTCTCAACTCACAAACAAAGTATCTAACAAGGAAATTAAAACAAGCCCAAGCAACAAATTTAATGCTCAAACATATGCATGTACAAAAGAATCTCCAAAAATATTAAGAAATTAACAAAGAGACAAAGGCTTAAACAAGTAGGAATTTTTTGGGCTTGTGTAGCTAGGAATATGATCACTTACTTGTTCTTACTGATCTTCTTCTAAATTCTGTGTCTCCAAATTAAGCTTCAATCCAAGTAGCAGTAGCCTATGTCTATCTCAATGCAACTGTTTCAGCCAACTGTCCCTCCAAACTTAAGACCATGGCATCATCATATAGACATTACTTCCCCATTAAAATAATCCATCTTTTTTCCCACTTAAATACCACATATGCCCCTTTCTAATTCATTGATATATATATATGACATAAAAGGTGTGAAATTTGAATTATGCCACGTTAAAATTAAGAATTTTTAATTTATTTTCATAATATAATTTAAGAAGCGAAAAAAAATGTATTGTTACTGAGACCAGCCAACTTCTATTATTAATTAATAGTAATCCAAATGAATTCACAGTTAATTTGTTTGATAAAATTGATAGAATAATGTTATATATTTTAAATTGTATTTAAATAATAAAAAATGATTGTAATTGTGTAATAATTGGAGAACCGAAGGGTAAAAGGGGGAAATAGGAGGATGGGGTGGGGGAGGTGACAGTTGGCAATCAACTCACTCAAAGGTGGCAAATATGATATACATGGGACCAAAAACTAAATAGGATTCTAAAATTGATGTTGATCTGTAACAACAAATTAAATATTACAATTTATAAATTGTGATATGCGGTTTTTTTTTTTCTTATAAATTTCTGCCGTCATATACATTTCAAAAATTGGTATGAGAAAATGATCTAATGAATTACGTGATTGCGATGACCTGCTTCCAACTTCTTCTTTCAGTTTGTAGCCATATATATAAAGTGAAAATTTTCTTTTTTATAATAATAACTAATACTGTTATATAAAATTATTTAATTAATTTATAATTTTTATATAATTTATAATATATTATAAAATTTTGTCACATATCTAATAACTCATTACATAATTTATTAAATTATTTTTCAAATTAATATATACATTTGATCTGTAAAAATGTTGAAAGTATTTATTTGGAGACACCATAACTTAATATTATATGGGAAGAAAATATGGGTCCTTTATGCGCATACATATAAAGACAAGTTTAATTACTTTGTTCATATTAATATTAATATTAATATTAATATTACTATTAAAGCATCATGATATAGCTAGCTTGCATTGCATGCACATGGACATGGAGTGCTTGATTGATAATTTGTACTATTTGAGCAAAATCAAAGAGTAAGAGACAAGAAACATGGATTAATTTTATTATTAATCATGGAGCTTTGATGCTTAATCAATCATCGGTCTTTTTGTTAATGATCTTCAGCTAAGAAGTGAGTGTTGGACCTTATTTGATTTGGTTTTGGGACCAATTTATGTTGGAAATACCTTACTTTAACTAATGATGAAAGCATATTTGTCTCGATTTGTGTGTGTGAAAGTTAAAATAACAATTAGATTTTATAAATCTTTTTATGATCAGATGATAAAGTGCATTTTTTCTTTTGTTTTTATAAAAAAATTTTAATAACATTAAATAAATTAAGAATATTATAAAGTTTACTATTATATAAATAGAGAATTATTAAAATAATACATTATATATTTATTAACAAATGCATATACTTAAAGTTCTTCATAAAACAAAAATATATTAACTTTATCATAGGACATCTATTGAAAGTGTCTTAAAAATATAATTATTTATATTTAAATATTATTAAAAATAATTAGCAAAAATTATTTATTTAATATTATATTTTTAATTATAATTATTTTTATTTAAATATAATAAAATTTATTGATTATTATATTTAAATTTAAATTTAGTATATAATAGTTATATATGAGAGGATTAAGTTTAAGCGTAATAATTTAAACTTGTCTTTAATTTGGATGAAAACAAAAACTTCAATTTGATAAACTATAAATGCGATCTATTTGTATATTATAAATAATGGTCTTATCCGGATCATTTTATATGGTAATATAGAAAATGAGGGTGCTTTGTATAATGTTAATTATACAAGACTCAACCACAATAAAATTAATTCTTTATTAATCTCCTTTAGTAAAAAAAAATTATTTTATCATATATATATTAATCTTAATCCTAAGTAATTAGTGAATTCCTATTTATTGAGTTATATTTATTAATTTATAAGGGAAAGATTTTCAGTCAATTACTAAGTACTTTATAAATATAACAAAATAGATGGCTGAGAACATTTCTCACAGATATGGAATCTACTCTTTCTAAAAATAAGTTAGATAAGTTGTTCTTTTGATAATTAATTCTGGTCTTAAACATAATGAGCGCTCAGTTTTCTTTAAAAATTAAAGAAAATAATAAATTTGTGAATTTCACAAATTAAATGTTTAAAAGATGATTAATATGAATCAAGGATAAAGATGTAATTAGAGAGGTTAACGGGTACTCGACCTAACTTTAATTATGAACATTTGTAAATGATTGATCTAAATGAAATGATTATTAAATAGACAAAAATAATTTTTGTTTTATAATTTATCTGTAAAATTAAAAATTTAACTTTATATTTTTAGTGGAGTAATATAAAACTAATAAAGAAAATTTTATTGATTAAATATTTTAATTAAATGATTTAATTTATTAGAGTTTAAGTTTGTAGGTCCATCAGGTCCTCAATGTTGGCTCCATAAACACTAAAATGGACTAGTGGATTAATTGTAGAATCTAAAATTTTAAAATGCCTAAGTTTAATTTGATTAAACTTAATAGGACCAATTAATTAATTGGCCAATATTTAATTTGATTAAATTTATTGGACTCAATCAATTGTTAGCCTAAATCATAATAGTTATGAAATTAAATAAATAATTAGATTATTTATTAAATTAAATAATTATAAATTATCAAAAATATTTAAATTAAAGATAATATTGGATATTATCTTATCTTTTTAATTATTTAAATTAAAATAATATAAAGATATTATTTTATCTTAACTATAATGGGATTAGAAGTTTATATAAAATAAGGACTCTTGTACTATAAAATAGGTTATTATAATCAATTTTACGTATTCTCTATTAATGTTTACTTTTAGGCTAAATATTTTATAGAGAGAAAAATTAAGAGTACAAAATTTTGATATTCTATTATTTATCAACTTGTCTATATAAATAGTTTATTAATAAAAGATACAGTGTGAAAGATTTATTGATGTCAACAAAAACATATGTAAAAAATTTACGATTGAAGTATTTTTTCTTATACTATTCTATTACTAAATTAAAATAGACACAAAAAATTTTAATTAATCAATTCTGCAACATACCTCTATGACTAAGGATAATTATCCATTCTATTAAAGATGAGAAATTCTTTCCCCACAAAAAGAGAACAGACAATCCTATAAAAAAAAAAAGAGGGATTTCGAATTTTTTTTTTATTTGCGAGTTTTTAGAATATTTGTTTATAAAAGTAAATATTTGAGTTAAGTTATGAGTTGAATTAAATTTATTTCTTTTTAAAAGTAAAGAGTGTATTTTTACAAAGATAAATATATGAATTAGACTACAAGTGACATATTCTTATTATTTCTTATAGATTATTATCATGTAATGTTTCGTTTCTTTTTCTCCCTTTCTTTTTCTCTTTTTTTTTTGTTTTAATAAAATAGCAATTAGATGGAAGCAGATTTGTCTTTATAGAATACTTGTCAATGACTCAAGCTACATGGGGTATTAACACTGTCACCGCATTAGGTTAGTGTAAATTACATTTTTATGGTGATTTTAGTTTTGATTACACTATCATTCTCTTTACTTAATTAAAAAGATAAAAATACCATTATGATTATATTTTTTTGTCACATAAATAAATAATATATCATTAAAATGAGAGATTATTTTCATCTTTTCAATTAAGAAGAGGGGATGACAATGTAATAAAAATTAAATATTTATCAAAATATAATTTGTACCAATCTCAGGTAGTGTTAATATTAATATCTCAACTACATGGATGATTTTATGACTAGAATTCTATTGGATTTTTGTCAACATCTTATCTATTACAGTGCTGCTACAATCACTTAATCCTTGCTACAATGTTGCACAGTATTTAACCGCTATACAGTAATTCTTTCATTGCTACAATGTTGTAACCATTGCTACAGTGCCTGTTACAATATTATAATAGTTGATACAGTGATCTTTACAAAGTCTTAATCTTTTGTATTTTAGTTCTTTTTTTTGTGACTTTAGTCCAATTTCAATATACTTGAATTAACAATATCTTTCTGTAGACAAGTTTAAATTTACTTCTGTAAAAAATTTTAAAAAGCTAACACAATTATCTTATTATTATCAATAAGTTTGTGCATATTTTCTATCTCATATAGTATTAGGATAATTTTGAATTTACCCTTTTATTTTATTCGCTCATATTTTATCTCACTTATGCGTTTAATTATTTCAATGCCTAATTATAACAAACACGGAATTCGTTATCATCAAAACAATAATATATATATGATTAGAAAGTCAAAAATCTTCTCATTTTGTATGATGACAAATATCTCGTGTATTTTGATGACTTTAATAAAGATTTTACAAAGAAACTTGTATATCATAATTTCTCATCAAAATTCTCCCCTTTTTGACATCATCAAAAGGTCGAAGAGTATTGGGATATTTATCAAAAATATAATGTTCATATAATATTTCCTCCTTTAAAACATTTTTTCAATATGCATAATAATTTATAAAATCATCAAAACATTTTATAAGCATATATGAGTCAATCATAATCACTATAACTATAAACAATATTAATCAAAATATATTTCTCCTCCTGTGAAAAATAAATTTTCAATATATATACTATTTCATTAAAATATCATATCAAAATACATCCATTGTTTTTAATAGAAAAATTATCAAGAACTTATATATGAGGAGAATATTAAGCTATGAAGAATTTATTCACAAGTTCAAGCAAGATTATTATTCACAAATTATATGCTTATAATATATTGCTCCCTCTAAATATAACATACAAAAATCTCCCACTTAAAAAATCAAGGATGTAATTATTTACTTGAAATAATTAGAAAAACATATAGCTCCTCCTATGACAACCAAATGTATATCTATCATTTTAAAACAAATTGAAATAAATTCTCTCAAACATCATAAATATGCAAATATGACATGTATAAACTCAACATCAATTTTTTTAAAAAAAATAAAATTAATTAAACAATAAATTATGCAAAATGTTCCTATTCCAACAATTTATAATTTATTAATGAGTTAAAAACATCAATAACTCATAGTGTGCCAAAAAACAATTCACACAATATCAAGGTACCATCATATATAATATCAATTAACATTATTACCAATTCCAATTACACATTTGTTTTTTTGCCTAACATGATGTCCTACAATAGCTAATTCAAATTGCACATTTTGGTACCTAACATTCCTTGGATCCTTAAAAGATAGTAATAGTTCACTTTGAAATTCAAATTTGTTTTACTCTAAATTTCTTAAAAGGACAATTATAAACTTTATGACCATTTTCATTGCAATAATCACAAGTTGAATTAGATTCAATTTTAAAACTTGATTTTATAAAATAATTTTTTAAGTATTTTTTTTTTATAAATGGTTTATAACTAGTACATCCCTTGTCAAATACACATTTTTTAGAATTAAGTAATTTTTCAAAATTCTTTTAGAACAATCACTTATAATCAATCAATTTTAGAACAATCAATGAGTTTCTTTTTCATCTCATT
Organism: Ailanthus altissimus; assembly: GCA_946807835.1. Classification (NCBI taxonomy): domain Eukaryota; kingdom Viridiplantae; phylum Streptophyta; class Magnoliopsida; order Sapindales; family Simaroubaceae; genus Ailanthus; species Ailanthus altissimus. Next base: position 7,559,422 of record OX327690.1, on the reverse strand, counting down.
GATTTTTGGGTTTCCATTTAACTCTTCAATGCATACTTTAGATGCTTCAAGTTCACTTTAGATGCTTCAAGTTCACTTTTTAACACATCATTTTCTTTTTTAAGTTCTTCAATTTTATTTGAAAGATAAAAATTTTCTTCCTAAGTGAAGTGCTTTTAGATGCAAGCTTGGTTATGGCATCATGCATTTCTTGAAAAGCGTCTACAATTCATCATAAGAGGGTTGTTCACATACCTCATTAAGATTTTCAAATTCGTCATCTTCAATGACTATGAATGCAAGATTTGAAGTCTCACATTCTTCTTCTTCATCATCCTAAGTTGACGCCATCTTTTTCTTTTTCTTAATTGCATTTTTCTCAATAATGATTTTAATGCATGTCAAATTGCATATGCAAAATTATAATGGCAAATTTTATTGAACTCATTTTTATCTAATGCACAAAATAAATGGCTCATAGCTTTTGCATTTAAAGAAGCATTTCTAAAATCTCTTTTATTCCACTCTTCTTCAAATTTGAGAATAAGCTATCCACTTTTATTATTTTTCATGGGTACATGAGAACTATTTTGAACAATAATCCAAAGTTCATAATTAAAAGCTTGCAAATAAGTCCCCATCCTAATTTTCTAAGAACTATAATTGAATCAATTGAAAAATAGAGATCTAGTGGTGGATTTTTCCTCATACATATTAGATTCTCTAAGGGTTGCCAATGATCCCTCTAAGACAATTAAGTTCTTTTTCTAGAGAATGAGGCTCTGATACCAAATGAAAATTCTAGATAGGCAACCCGAGAGAGGAAGGGGTAAATTGGGTATCTAAAAATTAATACACTAATATAAATAATTTATGAAATTATTACAATATAAACAAATTTAGCAAATAATTCCAATAAATAATAAAGTAAGGGAAAGAGAGAATGACACTCTAAACGGCCTACGTCCACTCCCTAAGCAACTCACCTTGAGGATTCCACTAGCTTATCTTAAACCAAGACCAAGAATCAATACACTTGACTTCTAAGGTGTCAAGAAACCTTTACAACAAATTAGTTTTTAAGGTACTAATTAAACCCCTTACTATTAAAGAGTAGCAACTTTCCTCTCAAAGTATTTCCCACAAATACTTAACTTACAACATTCTCTTCACAAAGTGTTTTCCATAAACACTTTAATAAAATCAATACAAGAATTGATAAATAAAATAATTTAAACTCTAAAATTAGTAAATATGAAGTTGTAAGTACAACGAAGCTCTTAATTCTAATATATGACCTTTTTCTCTTCTCCTCTTATTTTGTTTAACTTCAAATGAGTGAGGTGTTTATAAGAGTAAAAAATAGTCGTTGCTACAGTGCTGCTACAGTACTTGATCGTTATATAGTAATTCTTTTGTTGCTACAGTGTTATAACCGTTGCTATAGTGCCTGCTACAGTTGTAATAGTTGCTACAGTGATCTTCACAAAGTTTTGATCTTTTGCATTTTAGTCCATTTTTTTTAAACTTTTAAAACTTTGTACTTTGGTCAAACTTCAGTATACTTGAATGATTTGACAATAACTTTCTATAAACAACTCTAAATTTATTTCTGTAAAATTCTTTAGAAAGCTAACACAATTATCTTTCTATTATCAATAAATTTGTGCACATATTCTATCTCATACAATACCAGTATAATTTCAAATTTTATCTTCTATTTTATTTGCTCATATTTTACATCACATATGCGTTTAATTATTTCAATCTTAATTATAACAAACACGGGATTTGTTATCATCAAAACATCAATATGTATGACTAGAAAGTCAACATGTTGTATATTGTAATTTGTTCTAAACAATACATAACCTTTAAGTTCATCGTCTCATCTAGTTTAGTTATGTTGTGTATTCTAACATTTGTGAAGTTTTGTGTTGTGTATTCCAATTCTCCTTTGAATTGGCTTTTGTTAATGGGCATGTATTAGACAGTTCTAGTTTTTTTGCTCTTCTGGGTTCTGGACTTGTGCTTGTACGGAGGATTTGGTAGTGGAAGGGAAAGTGGCCTATAATCAAAAATTGAACTAGACTAAATCGAAAAGAATCAGTTCAATCTAGTTTGATTTTCTCCAAGCATTTCAATTTTTTTGGTTACAATATTAGAAAAAGCTGATTATTCACGATCCAGTTCGAGTCAAAACCAACCAAATCGAACCGTGCCCACCCTTATATAAAAAACATGATTGTTGAATAAGTTTTGCTTGACCAAAATTATTTTTTGGAAAAATGTCAGTTTAGTTCCTTATTTATTCTATCATATTTAATTTAGTCCTTATTATTTCTAAAATTATCATGTTAGTCTTTTTCTAAAGCTATTTTTTTGTTTTCTTTTTTCAATTATATATAAACAATAGCATATTTATAATAAAATATTATAAAAATATACAATAATTAATTCAATAATTGATGTATTATTTATTAAATAGCTATTTTAATTAAATACTTATTCCTTTATAATATTTATTGAAATATTAAATAATTATATAACCTAAAAAACTTTTTAAAAAATGGAATGCATTAATGCAACCATTTCTCATGCGAGAAATAGTTCAGCGAAATTTTTCTTCAACTTGCCAATTTTTAGATTTTTCAAATTTCTTAAATTTATTTTTTAGAATTTAACTCCTGTTCACTTTATTTCTCTTTACAATTTTGTCATAACACAATCTACTAATCTTTCACTTATTTTACTCACAATCTAATTATTTTTATAATCTATTTTTAGAGTATGTTTTTAGATAAGTGTTTAAAAAATTTGGTGGAGAAAGAAAATATAATTCAGAATATAATTGTCCAATTGCCTATTTTTTTTATTACAAAAAGATTAATCCATTCATTTATAGCTAGAAAATAAAATAATTTAAAAATAGAGGTCATTTCTAAAAAAAAATCCTTTTTGTTTTTTCTCTTATCGGTTTGAAAGAGGGATTGATGATTGAGCAAAAGACATTTTTATCGTAATAGTTTGGGCTAATTAATAACTTTACCTTAATAAAATTAAAATATCAAATTTTGCCCCGATCTGTTAACTTTTGCCATTAGTTTTAACGGTTGAAGAGTAAAAGAATAATCTAACCATAGAAATAATTTATACTTTAAACACGTGCCACAATCTTACTCATTTATTATCTTTTTGAACACGTAGTGCAATCTCATCCATTAATTTAATTTAATATAATTTTAAAAAATAAACTTTAATAAAAGGACACAAGTTATAATGTGATTAGTTATTTTAGACACATGTCAGCATGTAATTAGTTTATATTTTTGTTAAATAATTTCTAAACTAAATAAAAAAATTTAAAAACAAAGTCGGACTGTCACTGAAAAGGAGCAACTGGCTATACTCCTATGACAAAAAATGATCAAATTTATATTATTAGACTTCATTTTTTTTTTCTAATCTACACAATGGTGTGGTCATTTTAGTAGAAAAAGATCAAAAAACTGCTAAATTTGGTAAAGAGGGGTAGCTGTTGTTGTTGGCCGCTGTCAAACGAAGGGGTGGTGAGTTGCACCACCTCACTTGTAGATAAATCAACAGTCGATCTATCAACGAGTTGGGGCAGTGCAAGTTATCGTCCTTTTATTAGATGACGGTCAGTGACGACAGTTGCCTTCTCCACCAAAATTTATCATTTTTTGATTTTTTGGTAAAAAATGATGATACTATTGTGTAGATTAGGAAAAATAGAATTTCATGATTTAAAATTTAAAGTTGTTTACTACCCTAACATCACCAACAAGGCAGCCGATGATTGGGCGGCCGTCGTTTCCCGGCAACAATGGAAAATATTTTAATTATTAATTATTTTATTTGTTTTATAATTAAGCAATTACATGGTTACATGTTTTCAAATTACATGGTGACAAGTGCTCATTCCCACATTTTTTTAAAGTCTGTTAGTCATGGGCGCAAAATGGCAAATGACTAGTAAAAGTAGATTTTTCATCCAAATAAATGGTAAAAAGTGATGGATTAGAGTTTTTGACTGGAAGAAATGGTCTTTAGGCTAACAAGCTTTGAATTTATTTGGTTGCAGGAATTAAACTTTCGAGCCTTGCCTATTTAGGACAAAATCACAGGCCTACTGGAATTTTTAGTTGTTGTGACTCCTACAAACATAAAAAAAAAACTATTGTTAAGACCTCATCAGGGGTGGTTCTAGCAAAGACTCTTCGATACTTAAGTTAGGTGTCTGTTTGAGAACAGAAGAGAAAAATTAAGAGAGAAAGGTCAAGAGTTTTTATATTAAAGTAGTGAATTTAGGATGCAACCTATTTTGAGTTGTTTTCTTCTCTTTATATAGCATTAGTCTTCTTAGAACATTTCGGGTTTTGGTGCTTATCTTCGTCGAATTTGAAGTTGTTCTTGGAAATTTTTTGATCTCTTGACGTGATTTAGGGGGATAGCTTCCCAAAAATAGCATGATTCTCTCTTCAAAATAATGTTGATTGCCTCTTTTAAGGATTTACCTTATTTGAGCTATTTTATATTTTCCCTTTAAGTTGTTAAATGTTACTAGGCTTTTACAATGTATGGACTTGTACAGTCTTTGAAAGTTCTTGTATACAGGCAGTTTGATACATTTACCGTATCGGTCTCCTTTTAGTTTTTTTGTAGTATCGATTTGGGGCTATCTGGCCCTCTGTGTTACCGAGTACCGAACTGAGGGGTTTTGGATAGCTAAGGCAGGACTTTGAGCTGGTTTGTCTTAACCTTTTTAATTATTCTGAGTGGCGGAGCATTATTCCTTTGATGGTACTTAGGCAACCTGCCCTACCATTCGAGGTCCCCAGTATCTTGGGCCTTTAGGTCGTCCCCTTGTTTGGTATTCTTACAGGCTGATATGTATGCCTTTTAGGAGTTAGGCCTTTGGAGATTTCTATGAGGAATAGGGGTCCCCAAATTTCTAGTTTTGATTAATCAAAACTAAAAACTCTATTTTTCTAGAATTTTCTTGCTCAGTGCAAACTGTAACAGAAAGACCCGAATGGGTTATTTTATTCTTTAACAAGTTACTACTACTCGATGTTGAAAATATTGCCCATGTTCATATGCTGTAGCTGCTCAATTTTTTAGAAGATTAGGATAATGCTGAGTAGAATGTTTTTTCATTGTTTTTTGTATTTTTCTCGTATCTTGGGTATTTATTAGTCACGATGATAAAGATCCTGTAACACCACACCTGTTGCATATGAAAAGGCACATATGATATGGAAACTGATCTCAACCATTGATTCACTATACATCGTACGGCTAGGGGCATCTAAAAACAGGATGTCATGTCTGTTTAGAATCCAAGTGGCATTTAGGTGGCTGGGAGGATCTGATCCGTTGATTAACTGAACTATCCAAATCAAGAGTTATTGAAGAGACATGCATTAATAGTATTTGTGAATGCAAAATGATGGTTCAGTTCTTTGAAGGGATGTCTCTTGGATTGCTTTGATGATCGAGACCATTCGTCCTATCTGAACGGTTATATGATCTTTCTAGCCTAGACACTATAAAAACCCTTTTCTAGATTGCCTTCTTTTCTTTACTTTATCATCTTCATCTTTCCTTAAGCACCAGCATTTTCAGAGCCTTTTACGTTGACGTTTCTCTAGCAATAGTCTTCTCTATTCAAGAGTGCTTCGGCAATCAAGTGTATTTCTGATTCTTATGCTTCAACTGGTAAGTCTTCACTCTCTTTATTCTCATTTTACTTCTTCCATATGTATTTTCTATGAATGCTTTATTTCTCTAGAAAAATGGTGATAGGAAGTGGTCTTTATAATATGAGAACATCTTTTTTTTTATAGCATTTCCTAGAGAGTGACCGTAGATCGTTATATCTAGAAATCTAAATTTTTCTTATTTTTGTTGTCATTTTGTTTTGGTGTGGTTACCTGTGTCCTTACCCTCTATGTCTGATTAGTTCTTAGGAAAAACTTTATTTTCATGGCATCAAGACATAGAAACCTAGATTTAGGACTCTCTGCCATAAATATGGTTGCTAAAGAAAGGGCTAACAGCTTTGAGGTCTCACTTGTCAAAAGGACAGGTGGGGTTAGTGGTAGTGGCATGGCCTCCACTTCAACTGGTGATGTAGCCTCCGCCTCTATTGTTGTTATCACTAATGTTGAACCATTATTATCTATTTGTAAGGATAAAGTAGAGGCTGATCCCAATGACCTTGCTAATCAGTTATTAGGGCCTATTAAGGTCTTAGAGTTTTAGCTTGATAAGAGATACCAAATGTTCAGGATGACCCGAGATGACATAGACTCACTGAAAGCCACTTATAATATTTTTAAGACCGTAACTCTTAGGTGCCCTCCCTTGATGACTTTTCGTGCAGCCTTATAGATGAGGAGGTTGCTATTCACATAAAATTCCTTAGATTATGTCTTAAGCTTCCTTTGTAGCCATACTTTGTTAGGATACTAGCCTAACTAAGGGTGGCCCTCTCCTAGTTAGGTCCCAACTTTTAAAGGTATTAGCCGGTCTATTCATCCTTTGGGCAAAGGCTGAGTTGTCCTCACCTTATTACAAGGAGCTATGCCACCTTTACCACTTTAAGAGTAGCGTTGAAGGGTAAATGAGCTTTTATTACATACCTTTCCAAGGCCTTCAGTACCCTATCATAAATCGCCCCTCTTCCGTCAAGAGTTAGAAGGGGAACTAGTTTTTGGCTTGGGGTAAATGAGGGTAGGTAATGATGTGTGCTATAGTAGCGAAGCACAAGTGCACGCTATCATATCAAGTAATATATGATCTAATTCTATAAATCAAGTACTAAAATTATAGCTACTTAACTTTTATTCAGAAAACTAAAATCTTAAATTTATTTAACTCTATCAATTAAACTAAACAAAAGTAAATAGTAAAACTCACAAATAAAGATAACCTAGGGTTTTGAGTCGTCCCCTAATATTTTATTGGACTCATTAACCACTTAGTTAATCCCTTAATACTAATTGATTGGCTTAGACACTAATCTCATCACAAGCCTCTGTCGATGGTCAAGTGACAATATTACACATTCTAACAATCACCTATATGTCTATGGTAATCAAATCAGAATATAATTCATTAAGCTCAAGTCTAAATTATATCATACATGCCACCTAGGTATATGTCTATTCTAGATGAAACTCATAGTTGTTACCCTATGATCATGCATCAAACTATCCTAAGCTAAACATATGAATCCCTTCATCGAGTTCATCATGGTTCCTTAATCATTCAAAATATCGATCAGGTATAATGAAAGCATTAAACACAAGATAGAGTATCAAGTTTATAAACTAAAAATTAACAAATTTCAAATCCATACTAGGTTCACATATTCTAACCCTAGATGAACAATTTAACCCATCATAAAATCAAAAGTATCTAACCAATTCATAAAGATCAACAAGAATAAGAATATAATGATAAAGAAAAAGAAAAACTAATCAAAGTGATTCCTTGATGTGTTTCTCTATTTTCTTTGACTTGAAGCTTGAATCTTGATCTTGGTTATTCAATCTTTGGCTTTGATACTTGATTTTGTATTGTGAATTCCTTCTCTAGGTTTTTGCCTCTTTTCTTCTCTCCCTTTTAATTAGGATTTTTGGCATTCTATTTATAGATTTATGCCATCAATCACTGTTTATTAATTACTATTCACCAACACACGCGCCGCAGCATTGAATCTTGGGTGCTGCAGTGCTGAGACACTGTTTTGGTCACCGCGACACTCATCCATGGTTGTTACAGTGCTGGTACTGCAGCAAAACTACTGCAGCAATACTGTAGCTTGCTACTATAGCAAAGCATTATAGCAAGTATTGTAGCAATTTGATGTTTTGAGCTTATTTTCATTAAAGTTTCAACCCTATTTGCTCAATTGACTCCAAACCTATAAAAATAGTAATAAAATACATCAAAAGCCAAATAATCTTAATTTCTATGAACAAATATTAAGTTTAGAAGATGAAAATATTAGACTTAATGAACCCTTATCAGGTAATCCCTAAAATAAGAAGGAGAAACAGGGTCATCCCCTCTAATTTTGCCATGAATATAGGTCTTTCTTGGTTTTTCCTTGATTATTTGTATGTAGCATTTTGTTATTCTTTCTCTTGTATTAATACAATATGAATTTCAGAGACCTGGGCCATTGATTATGATGTATCTGAGAATAGACGTACTTGGATTAAGGTTGCACTTGCCTACATCTCTTTTGTTTAGTATCTACTATCACTGGCTAGCCTTATTTAATCAGCCCGAGTATCTTTTTCTTAACCTGGCTTATATTTTGTACAAGAATGGCCGAACAAGAAGGTACCAATAGAAGGAAGAGGGGCCGTATTGAGGGCCCTAGTTCATCTTCGAGAGGTTGGGAGAACATCAAACTTGATAATATCATAGAGCTTCTCTTCAGTCTAGAAAAAAGGGCCAAGATAAGGCTTCCATTTAAGGTGTGGGTAAGTCAACTAGATAGGCAGGATTCAAGGGTGCCTTCAATAAAGAAGAGGTACAAGTCTTCTACCTACCCAAACCTTTCCTCAAAGTATGGGGCAGTCTTCTTAGGCCAACCCTCAGGGCAAAGGCCAAGTTACTTCTCACGCTCCCTATGTCACTCAGGGCAGGGGTTAGGCCTCTCTAGTGCGGACTTTAGTACAGACTCCCCTCTGCCCAGCAAATAAGGGCATCAAGCTCTTGAGGTCTATAAGAGCCCTTGATAAGGGAAAAACCTCCCATGACTGTCTCTCTAATGGTGTTAATCCCAAAGATGAAAGATGATTTAGCTTATTGCTAACTGTTATACGAGAGTTGGAGTGATATATAAATCCAGATTGGGCAACCTAGGTTTCTTCTTTGGATCTCATCACCAGGTTCCACAGTATAATAAGGTCTATTCTTGATGTAAGATTCTCTTTTGTTTATTCAGTTGCATTTTCTTTTTCTATATACTAATTGGTTTTTTTTTCTTTTAGCCAATCTATTTATCTCTTTTCTTAGTTTCGAACCGATATTTTAGAGATGGTGGCACTGGCTTACTAGACTAAGAAAAGCCTTGCACAAGCAAGGAAAGAGGCTATGCAAGCTTAAAGAGATGTGGACCATGAGAGAGAACGGGCAAGTAAACCAGTTTGCCAAATTAAAGACTTGAAGACTGATGGTTCTGAAGTAGAGAGCACGGTCTCTAAACTGAAGCACCAGAAGAGGTTGGCAGAGCAAAAGACGGCCAACCTTTGGTCTATAGCTAATAGTTGTATTACCAAGCTCGTAAACCAGAATGATGAACTAAAAAGTCAGCTCGCAGTGACTTAGAGGAACAGAAAGTTGGTTGAGCTAGTGGCACAAGCCCATTAAGATAAGGAAAGCCTTGCACAAGCAAGGAAAGAGGCTGTGCAAGCCCAAAGAAAGGTAGACCAAGAGAGGGAACGGATAAGTAAACTGGCCGCCCAAATTAAAGACCTAGAGACGGGTGATTCTGAAGTGGAAGCATGGTCTTTGAACTGGACCGCCAGAAGAGGTTGGCAGAGCAAGAGACAACCAACTCTTTGTTTGTGGCTGAGAGTGATGCTGGCAAGCTCATAAAGTAAAATTTTATTCTAGAGAGGCAATTCGAAGCAACTTAGAGGGAAATGGAGCTAATTGAGCAAGTTGGGAATAACTTGGCATCCCAAGTTGAAGAACAACGGGGCTCTTGGTCGATGATAAGGGCATATTTGTAATATATTTTCTGTGAAATTTTTATTATTTTATGAGAATAAATGGTTGTTTATGTGCATTATTGTCATTTGTAAGGACTTGAAAGAAATTTAAAAAAAGAATGAAAAAGGAGCAAAAATAGGGAATAAAATATAAAGTTTTCAAAATATGGGCTTGTCACCCCAACGCCACAAGAATTTTCGCCCCAGCACTGGAACAGTGATCAAAATAAAAAAATACGACCTGTTCAAGTCGCAGTTAACTCCCCAGCGCTAGACAGCCACCGTGCCAATAGCAAACCAGCTCTCCAGTGCCAATACCTTATCGCTCCAGCGGTGAGGCCTTTTACATGCAACACACCAACGACAATTGCATAGCATCTCAGCGATAGTGCGAGTCCTAATCCGACGAGAATTGAGATTTTCAAGCTCATATCAATCCCTATAAAAGGTCACTCATCCCCAGCCTTTAAAAAGCATCCAAGAGCATCTAAGAGCAATCTAAGAACATTAAGAAACACAGAGCACAAGTCTCAGAGAGCAATTAGAGTTTAATTAAAGTAGCCATAGAGAGAAATTCAAGGCATTCTTCGACATCAAGAGTTTCTTAGGCAGTGCAATTAAGAGCAATTCGACGTCTATATTGGTTTGTTATTGATTATATCATGATTTCTTATTATTTTTGTCGCTGTTCTCTTATAGCCATAAACTAAATTTTTTTTCTAGGGTTAATACTTGAACTCAATATGTGTGCTTAATTGTCATATCTTTTTAATATTTAATAAACGTAATTCTTTGTTATTCAAATTACTTGTTCTTAATGCTTCAATATATCTAGCAAATATATGGTGAATAAATTGGTAATATTTTTTTGTAAACTTAGAAAAGGAATCATTATATTCAGACTTAGGTAATTTGATGTATGATTGTAGAGTAACATTCAATGTTGTATAAGCAAGTATCAATTTAGGATAGGAATATACTTAATTGGCATGTATGATCGATAAGTCTTTATCTTTATGAAGCTTAACTTATTACAAATACCATAGGAATATAGGTATTTGGTAAATTAAGGTATATTTGCATGACCTTGGAAGAGACTTGTGAATACATTAATGTCTTGATCAATAACAAAAACTAATAGAGTTAAATATTAGAGAATTAATCATTGGAAAACATATTCAGTGATAATATTGACTCTAGGTTTTCTCTATATAGCTATCTTAAAATCTCTTTACATTGTTTCATTGTTTTTATATTTTTTACATTTATTTTTAGATTTTTATTTTTCTAAATAATTATTAGAAAGACATAATTTTAGTACTTGGTTAAAAAGAAATAGAAATTATCCCTGCAGTTTCGACATCCAACTATTTTGTCCCTTTATTACTTGCATACAGTAGTGTATACTTGCACTTAAATTTAAGATATAGAAATATCGCATCAAGTTTTTAGCGCCTTTGTCGGAGATAATTATCTACTTTTTCGCCAATATTAATACCAATCTTTCTAGCTTTTACTTCATATTTTTTTTATTTAGTTTTTACTTTCTTTCTTTTGAGGTACATGCGAAGATCGAAAAGTGAGGACTTGATTGCTTTTGATCCAAAAATTGAATGAACTTTAAAAAGAATTAGACAATAGTGAAATCAAGTCAACACCATAGAAGATCAAGTACCAATTGCACCCAACAATGAAACAAGACCACTAAGAAAATATGTTGTTCCCCTAGTTAATGGAATCCATTCAAGCATTCAAAGACCAACTGTTCAAGCTAACAACTTTGAGATCAAGTTAAGCGCGGTTCAAATGCTTAAGGATTCGGTACAATTTAGTGGACTACCCAATGACGATCCAAACAGGCACATCATTAACTTCTTGGAGATATGTGACACATTCAAGTACAATGGGGTGTCTGATGATGTAATCCGACTAAGATTATTTCTTTTTTCCTTGAGAGAAAAAGTAAAGAACTGGTTACTATTACTTTTATTTGGATCCATAGCTACATGAAATGATCTTGCACAAACGTTTCTTGCTAAATTATTTTCACTTGCTAAAACTGACAAGATGAGGAACGACATCACATCATTCCTACAACTACATAGAGAATCTCTTTATAAGACATAGGAGAGATACAAAGATATGCAAAGAAAATGTCTTCATCATATAGTCCTAAAGTGGTTGGTTGTACAAACATTTTACAATGGATTAGCCAATCAATTTAGAACAATAGTAGATGTTGCAGCTGGAGGAGCACCCATGAACAAATTCACCGATGAAGCGTATGATCTACTAGATGAGATGGCATCTAATGCCTACCAATGGCCCATCAAAAGGTGAACCATAAGAAAGATCTCTAGATTACATGAATTAGACACTTTGACCACATTATCCACTCAAGTCAATCTCTTGACCAAACAATTAAGCAACTTGAGAGTTAATGCTGTCAAGAGTCAACCCATCACTTGCAATTTCTGTAGAGGCAATCATGTTAATGGACATTCTATAGAGACTGCTCAATATGTAAAGGACTTCAATTGCAACAATTCCAACTTAAATTTCTACAATCCTTGATGGAGAATTCACCCCAACTTCTCATAAAGCAACAATAATCAAGGGCAACATTCCAAAGCTCCTCCTGGTTTCTAACTGCAAACCCAGTAAGAGAAAAAGACAGACATAGAAGACATGTTCTTACAATACATGAAGAAAATAAATGCACTTCTTTAAAGTCAAGCAGCTTCATTTAGAGCCTTAGAGAATCAAGTAGGATAACTCACTGTAGCGATGAATAATCACCCTCAAAGAACCCTACCAGGCAACACCAAAGTCAATCTAAAAGGAAATGTAGAGCAGTGTTAAGCCATCTCCCTAAAAAATGGTAAAATCTTATTTAACAACATACCTCAACCACAGCTTTCAGAGATAAAGAAAAAGGAAAAAGAAATTATGGTCTAGCAAGATGACGTGCAACCATATAGACCACCTATACCATTTTCTCAAAGATTACAGCAACTAAGAAGTCAAGAGAAAAATGCTGAAACACAGAAAATTATAGAAACTGGTATTCAAGCACAAGAATAGAAAAATGAAAATGTAGCATAAGATACCAGTATCATCCCACAGAAGCAAGCCATACAGTAAATCACTCTACCACTACCATTTTCTCAGAGGCTGCAAAAGAAGAAACTGGATAAACAATTCTCTAAATTTCTTAATATTTTTAAGAAATTACATATTAATCTTTCTTTTGCAGATGCACTAGAGAAAATGCCGAGTTATGTGAGATTCATAAAGGACATCCTATCAAAGAAGATAAGAATATATGACTTCAAGACTGTGGCCCTAATGGAGGAGTGCATCGCCATCCTTCTAAAGAAGCTACCTTTAAAGCTCAAAGATCCTGGGAGTTTTACCATACCATGCGTAATTGGAAACTATGATTTTGGGAAGGCACTTTGTGATCTAGGAACTAGCATTAATTTTATGCCACTGTCTGTGTACAAAAAATTAGGAATGAGAGAAGCCAAACCAACAAATATCACACAACAGCTAACAAATCATTCTCTCACCTATCCCAAGAGATTTATTGAAGATATGTTGGTTAAAGTTGATAATTTCATCTTCCTTGCCGATTTCATCATTCTGGACATGAAAGAAGACAATGAGATTTCTATTATCCTTGGAAGACCCTTTCTAGCCACTAAAAGAATAATTATTGATGTGCAAAAAGGGTAGTTGACCATGAGGGTACAAGAGGACATAGTCACTTTTAAGGTCTTCAAGAAGATCAAGTTACCGACTGAAAATGAAGATAGTTTATGCATTAATATATTACACCCCAAACATTAAACAAGCTAAAGATATGGAGACATTAAATCCTCACATCCAAAAAGGGCATTAAAGCATAAAAAAACAAGAGAGAAGAAGAAAAAGTAGCATCACGACGAAGTAAGCAAAAAGAAAGAAAAGGAAGAACCATTTACCTGGTTTAAGATTAAAGTATTTCCAAAGAGACACAAAGAGAATGCAACAAAAGATATTGCCCAAGGTTTAATTGCAAAAATATAGAAGCCAAAAAAGAAGAAAGCCAACAAGATCACTTACATAAATGCTTCCATCAGCATTTTCGATCCACCATAAAAGATTAGGAAGCTCCGTTAAGTCAACGACGTTAAATCAAGCGCTACTTAGGAGGTAACCCAAGGTAAGTATTATTATTATTATTATTAATTCTTTTTTGTTCCTTAAAAAAAAACCCAAGAAGTGCAGTGCTGCAGCTCCCATCTTCAGCGCAGTAGTGATAGAAATCTCAAGTCAGTACCGCCCCTGCGATATATACTCTAGCGCTCCAGTGAGAATTCTAGTAGGCATCTAAAAAACAGCCTCCAACGCTTCAATGACATATGATTATCGTGTCAACGCCATTCGTCGCTATAGCGATAAAAATTCAGCGCTGTAGTGAAATTTGAAAAGGGAAGTCTCTCACTTTCAATTCTTTATTTTCGACATTGAGGACAATGCTTAAATTAAATTTGGGGGTGAGAAACACTTTTTTACGTTTGTTTTGCTGCATAATTTGAGTGGTTATTCTTGTGGGTTAAAAAAAGTTTTTTAATAATTAATTTTTTATAGGTTTTTTTTTAAGATGATCATTAGTCTATGATAAGAAAAAAAATACATGGCTGAATTTATTTTTTCACAAATTCGTAGGAAATGATAGATACTTCAGACAATTTTTGTTGTCTAATTTTAGGAACAAGTTCGACATTTTTATAATCACTGTTCTTTTTTAGCACTTTATAAGCATGAATAGTTATAACTATTAGTTAGAGATACTTAAGCTTTAGGGAGTACAGCACAGTCTCAAAAACCAATACTCTAGAATTTGTCTTTAATTACAACTTGAGGCGAAATCTTAGAAAACACGTGAATAAGAAAATAAATTAGGCCATCTTTGGACCGATTGAGCCTTTCTAGCCTGCCTTTTATTTACCTTTATCCCTAGTACCTTATTTTGAGCCTAATTACCCGTTCTTTGGTTTAACCACATTACAAGCCCAAGACTTAAAGTTTACTTATCCAAAAATTTACCTATAACACCATAAACCTTGCATTTGCTTAGAAATACTCTTGAAATGAAAAGGTTGTGGTGATATGAGAAAAATAAGTTTGGGTGGTATTTGTTAATCTAAGTTTAGGGTATTAAAAAAAAAAGAAAAAGAAGAAATTCTTTGAAAAATAAAGGTTGAAAAGAAAGATAGGAAAATAATAAGTTTAGGAGAAGAGATAATTCAAGGAAAAGAAATATCAAGAGGTTTCTAGATAAAGTCTAAGTGTTCATGGTGTGAATTAAACCTCATATGTATCCTTTTATCCCACCTTGACCTTAGCCGTACATTACAAGCTAAGTAAAGTCATAAGTAGATCCCTAGACGTGTGATTTGTACATTAGTAGAGAATGGTAGTAAAGATAAGCCTATGGAAGTGTCGTTATACAAATCAAATGTCAAGACATCATCTTGTCCATACAAGTATAAAGTAAATCAAAATATAATTTTAAGCTATTGTTTGCTAGCTGCACACATACATGGTGATTATCTAGGAGGAAGAATGAGGGACTAAATGAAGATAATTAGAATTGTTAATAGTTATTTATATATCTTGAGGATTTGTGCCAATTCAACAGCTTTTGAGACAATGATTTTGATTATCTTACCAATCTAGCATATTTAGTTTTGTTTTCTTTATTCGTTATTTGAGTCAAGTATAACCATTTGTTTCTCTCTTGATTTATTTTATTGCTTAAGGACAAGCAAGTGTTTAGGTTTAGGGGAATTTGATAAGGACATGTTTGTTATATATTTTCTCATGTTTTAATTTTGAAATTTTATTATTTTATGAGAATAAATGGCTATTTATGTGCATTATTGTTATTTGTAAGGACTTGAAAGAAATTTAAAGAAAGGATAAAAAAGGAGCAAAATAGGGACTAAAATATAAAGTTTTCAAAATATGGACCTGTCGCCCTAACGTCATAAGGATTTTTGCCCCAATCCTGAAATAATGATCCAAATAAGAAAATAAAAAAAGATGACTTGTTCAAGTCGCAGTTAGCACCCCAATGCCAGACAACCACCACGCCAACGGCAGACCAGTGCTCCAGCGCCAACACCTTATCGCTCCAGCGGTGAGGCCTTTTACATGCAACGCCCCAACAACAACAGCATAGCAAACCAGCAATAGTGTGAGTCCTAATCCGACGAGATTTGAGATTTTTAAGCTCATATCAATCCCTATAAAAGGCTACTCGTCCCCAGCCTTTAAATAACATCCAATAGCATCTAAGAGTAATCCAATAACATCAAGAAATACAAAGCACAAGTCTTAGAGAGCAATTTGAGTTTAATTGAAGCAGCCATAGAGAGAAATTAAAGGCGTTCTTCGACATCAAGAGTTTCTTAGGTAGTGCAATTAAGAGTAATTTGAGGTTTATATTAGTTTTCTATTGATTGTATTATGATTTTTTTATTATTTTTGCCCATGTTCTCTTGTAGTCATGAACTGAATTTTCTTTTCTAGGGTTAACACTTGAACTCAATATGTGTGCTTAATTGTTATATCTTTTTAATATTTAATAAACTTAGTTCTTTGTTATTCAAATTATTTGTTCTTAATGCTTCAATATATCTAGCCAATATATGGTGAATGAATGGGTAATATTTTTTATAAACTTGGAAGAGGAATCATTATATTTAGACCTATGTAATTTGATGCATGATTATAGAGTAACATTCAATGTTGCATATGCAAGTTTTAATTTAAGATAGGAATATACCTAATTTGCATGTATGATCAATAAGACTTTATCTTAATGAATCTTAATTTATTACGAGTACTATAGGAATATAGGTATTTGGTAAATTAAGTTATACTTGCATGACCTTTGAAGAGGCTTGTGAATATATTAGTGTCTTGATAAATAACAAAGGCTTAAAAAGTTAAATATTAGATGATTAATAATTGGAAAGTATATTGAGTGATAGTATTGACCTAGGTTTTCTCTATATTCCTATCTTAAAATCTCTTTACATTATTTCATTTCTTTTATATTTTCTACATTCATTCTTAGATTTTTATTTTTCTAAATAATTATTAGAAAGATGTAATTTTAGTACTTGGTTAAAAAGAAGTAGAAATTATCCTTGTGGATTCGACATCTAACTCTTTTGTCCCTTTATTACTTGCATATGGTAGTGTATACTTGCACTTAAATTTTAGATATAGAAATATCGCATCAGTCAGCTGAGCATTAGAAAGGTGTTGCAGAAGGCTTTCAAAGGTTGATCGATATCTTCGAAGAGAACTATCTAGAGATCAACCTACAGTGGATGTAGGAGTTGGTCTCTGAGGGGCAAGCTGTCACGCCCCAGACCCAAAAGATCCGACACACGACATCACTTACATTCATTCACCGCATGTGCACTCATAAATAATATTACACAAAATTTTCAACTTTCCTTCAACACAGAAATCCTTAGCAAGTTGCTAGTAAGTTCAACACTAAAATCAACCCATAACTTAACATATAAATATAAACTTCTCTTGACCATATTTAAACATTCATTTCAATTTCTTTCAGAATTATAACAATTGAATTATGACTGGGACAATTAAAAAACCGGAGATACGTAGAGTTTTCTCAGAGATTAACACTCTACTACGTCACCAGTAGCAACTTTGTTACCGGAAGCCCAGAATATATTCATTGCAAATTCTTACTTGAAATCAACTAGTAACCACACTTTGAAAACTTAAATCAAATCCAGCCACACACAATGAAATAATACATAAGTATTTATTCAATAGGGACAAACCAAATATCCTATCCCACGTGTCCCCAAATGAAACACACAACAACCTAGCAACTTAGGGAACCCAAGGAACAGCAGAAGCCTTGCCAAATCCGCTAAGCACACATGTACCTTATTTACCTGAAATCACCATAAACTATAATGAGTATAAAACTCAGTAAACATACTAGTTTTTCATATATCAAATACAAATACATATATGTACACAATGCATATGTATGATATGCTATGATCAATCAAAATCATAATCTTATCAAATCACATATCATGTAAGCGCTTACACATTCTTTCAAAACACATAATAGGAATACCATCACTCAACTACTACTTAGTAGGACTTACATATCACATATCACATAATGAGCCAAATGTCACTCGTAGGTGACATACCGTATGAGAGGAATAGTACAAGTGAGGTCTTGAAATTACACATATATAATGCTCATGCCCGAAGGTAAAAGCCAAACCCTCACCCTGATCATCGGTGAGTCCTCTCACATGCACCAATACGCCACCACACGAATGTGATGACTCACACTTCCTTTAGGTACCAATAGGATCCTCCCTACATACGGAACACATAACATATACCAATCCTAAAGGAAAGGCCACACATAAAGGCTCCACAAACCACATAAAATGCCTACTAAGTTAACAGTGAGTTCAAGTACCCTCAAAACACAAAATATTTCTCATGGACATATTACACTTCAAAAGCTTTCTTTGTTAAACATATCTTATTTTGAAAGCTCACTTTCAAAAAACACATGTATGTCCATGCTCAATGTCAATGCTCACATTCATAAACATATATTTACATTTCATATCAAAACATACTTTGACATAACATAAACATATTCTTAACCATATTTACAAAATCATTCATAACACTTACTATGTTTATTGTGATTCCAGTAAAAAGTCTAGTATACTTACCTCTTAACACTTTCAGCTACATGGCTTAAATCTCCTTAACCTATCAATGGAGATTAATCCTTTCATAAGCCTCACAATTCACACAAAATACTTTAAATACCTTACAAACTTATACACAATGCATTTATCACATCAAATTGGTCTAAATACTTGATTTCTCAAAACCTGTCATTCTGACCACTTACACTTAACAAAATTTTCTAATACATCAAATGATGTCCAATTACTCCAAAATCAGAATATACCATTCTTGACTCATATATCCTTCTTATATATGAATATTTTATTAAAATTCCTACACAATCCATTCCATACACATCATCGAATCCAAACTACTAACCTGACAGGATCAAGATACTTACTAAACAGTATTCCATCTCCCAATTTTATAAAATCATATACTAACTCAAAAATTATAAAACTACCACATAATTACTCTTAACACATATCTCAGTCCATGATAAATATTTCACTTCCAAATCACTGCCAAAAGTATTTTAAAACTATTTTATTCCATAGCTTTACAAATCTGTTAATCAAATACTGTAATGAGCGGATATACTTTAGAAAATCATAACATTTCAACCACATTGATCTAAATTCTCAATTCCGAGTATATCATATTAGACATATAAACTTATCATATTCCACAAATTTGTAATTTTTGAAGATCATTCAGTAGGACAAATATTGTTCGTCACTGTATTATACTGTTCATATAGGAAATTTCCAGAATTTCAGGGTCATTTTGGTAAATTCACAAAAAATTCAATTTCTAGAATTTTGAATCGATTCAAAGTCTCAAATGATACTAAACATGTCTAATTTCATATACTCAAAATTCAAAACCAGAATCGAATCACAACAATTTATAAAATTCTTGGATCAAGAGACTATCAAGCAAAAATTCTACAATCCATCATAATTGATCAAACTATCTTATAGATCATCATCAATTCTCACAATATCATACGAAATACACATCAAATCTTCAATTATACATATTTCCAGAAATCAAAACTTAAAGAAATTAACTTAATTAACACTAATAAATTGAGAAATAGTTGTAATATACCTCTTAAGATCCAAAATTCCAATTTCTTCTTCTTTTTCTTCTCCTTCTTCTCTTTCTCTCCCCTCTTTTTCTCTCTTCTCTCTCTCTAAAAGAGGTAGCTCGACCAAAATGAGAGAAATAGGGTTTTAAAAGTGTATTTTTATACTAAGTGGCTAATTTTTGGTATTTACGAATTTACCCCTAAAACTTTCAAAGTATTACAATTTGGTCCCTAAAATAAATCTAAAGTCTTGCAATTAAACCCAATGCTAATAGTATCACCTTAACCTATACAAACACTACTAATAGCAATATATAAATCAAGTATCATCAACATACAAATAAAATACATATATTTATACATATATAAATACTTATTCTTACCAATCGTGGATACTGGTTACTACAATTCTCCCCTCCTTATAAGAATTTCGTCCTCGAAATTCATGACTTGAGCAAACATATGAGGATACTTAAATCTCATTTCTTATTCTCATTCTCAAGTTGCCTTTTCAACAGTATGGTTTATTCATAAAACATTTACAAAGCAATCTTTTTGGTATATAAGATTTGCTCATAACTTAGTCTGTGAGAGAAGTACGAAACATTCATCCATAAAATAAACACATTATAGACTTATAAAATTATACACATATATTTTTATTCTTTTCTCCCATTCGTTCAATATTTAATGTGCATCTATACACTTCACCTTTTATTCATTAAAGAATAATATAGATGTAGAATACCCATACTAATCTCTTAAATAAAATTCTTAACTCCTCTGAAAATTTTAATCCCTTCAACATATACTCATACGTCATAATATCATTCACTACCTTGATATCATTAAAAACAAAATGTAGCATTTCTACGCAACTAAGTTGTCATTCAAATCAGAATATTGAAGGCATTATCTTAAACGATCAAAAATCAACTTCAATAAAAAGACCTTTAGTTCAACTGATTCTTAAACTATAGATCTTAACATTATATCTCTTACTTTAACTCTTAAAAAAAATAGTCCACCTTATTGGACATCATTTTCTCATTGAGATTGACATGTCTGCTTTTTGTTTTTAATATGCTCAGTTTCAAACAGAAATGATTCCATTAGCACAATTACTATGATGGCAAATATGGTTTTTCAACTATTCTTTTAACGTCATCCACGTAAAAGGAAAGGACAAAACGATTATTGCTTTTCTTTCACAAAATTCTATAAATAGCCTAAACCTTATAATCACTTTTCTAGCAATAAAGAAAACCAACCCTCTTACCATCTTTATAATGAATCCCATTATCATAACTCCTCCTGTTCCTTTTACTCAACCACAATTTCCAGACCTAATCAGAACCAGAACACTCCATTCCCGTGCCAAAGAATTCATCAGACACTACGCCATCTTGGCAGTCCAAGAACACGGCCTCACAGTTCTTGGTGGCCCTTCGTTCAACTTGGAATACCCTTTCTTTCACCTGCACTATTTTTTCCCATTTTCCCAATGGTCCAAATCTGTCCTTTACTTGTTATGGTACCTATTGGATCTGTATACAATCGCCATGGAATTTCCATTACTTAGAACCCTCCAAAAATTAGAAAAATGTGATGAAGATCATCCAGCCCTGATTTTTCTCCAATGGTTTTACCCAAAAACATGGTGGATAACTAAATTTCAACACATGATTGCAAACAACACAAATGCTGCAGTCCCCAGACAACATCTTTGGTCTGTCTTACTTCTCCAAAGGAAGGGTATAATTGTTTCGAATCATGAGATCCATTATTACCCCACTGTCAAGGATTACCTCATCTTTACCCTTTCACTAAAGGGATCAATTAAGCTCTAGCCTGAAGAAGTAATCCAGCAAAAGAGAGAACTTGAAAGAATTCTTGCTCAAGAAAATCAGATAATTCCTCCGTCCGTTTGGATCTCCCCAGAAGATGCTGCGCCTTGGGAACAGGTTGAAGATGACTTTGCAGAAGAACTGAATTTTGCCAATATACTCAAATTCTAACAAAGACAAAAACATCATCTTTCACATCATAGAAATACAAATTACTCTACCTACCATCACCATATCCCAAACATGACTTATTATGCCAGATACATATAAGAAATGGATAACCTTCACCAATGGCCTCAGCCACTTGTCCCGACAGAACCTACCCAATCTCAGCTAGTTGTCCCAACAGAACCTGACCAACACCAACCCAATCTTGACTTATCCCTCTATCAAGAATCCCAACTTTATCCAACCGACACCCAAATACAAGAGGAAGCTAGCACATCCCTCATCTAGACCAGCTCACCTAGAGAAGATCAAGATATGGTAGACCCACATTCCACTTAGCCAGAGCCTCATTCACTATATGGGAATAACAACTCCATAAGTTCCTCTCTCACGGATACGACACAGATGAAAGCGACCAGGGAGACTCATTTTGACCTACATTGTTGTTTCTATTTTCACAGAAACTAGATCCGTGTTGCTCTATCACATCAAAGAAAGACTGACTACTGTTTTATCTTTATGTCAAGTGTGCTTTATCTTTCTTCATATCTGCTTTTAATCTATCGGCCAAAAATCAATGTTAAGACCACAAAAATCTTTGTAATTAATAAAGTTAATTTGGCCTCATGTCCAAATTCAATTGTTAGCTCAAAAAGTCTTCAAGTCATAGATACATTGTCGGCCATTAATGCCAAAACGGCAAAGTCCTTAAATCCATAAAATAGGCCTTTATTGACTTTTCTTAATTATCTTACCTAACTCATCACGCTTCCGACACAATTTTTATCACACTTACATATCAACATATATTTATTCAAGATTTTGCGGCCTATTGTCCCTTATAAAATGATAAAGTAAAACTCATTCTTTTCTTTTCTTTTTTTTTTTTTTTTTGCCTCACAAGAATCGAGAAAAATATATACTTGAACATACTTACACATATGCTCTATAGCTATTATCAATTTGTTTCTCTATAAATACATTATTTTTGCATCCTTATACAAACTCAAAAACATTCAAAGATTAGGGTGAGCATAACAATGGAGGAAACCTCAGCTCGTCGATTCACAAAAATTTGTGTCTTTTGTGGATCTAACCCTGGGAATACTGAAGAGTTTACAAAAGTTGCAGAAAATCTTGGTAAGGTATTAGCTGAGCGAAATATACATTTAGTATATGGAGGAGGTAACCGAGGGTTAATGGGGTCTGTAGCAAAAGCTGCACACAATAAAGGTAGTCGAGTTTTGGGTATTATTCCAAAACCTCTAGCTATTGAAAATATTGTAGGAAAAACAGTTGGGGATGAGTTACAAGTCTCATCTATGCATGAACGAATGGCTCAAATGCTTAGGCATGCAGATGCTTTCATAGCTCTACCAGGAGGTTTCGGGACCTTGGAGGAAATTTTTCAAATTGTCTCATGGGCACAATTACAAATCCACCAAAAACCCATTGGTTTGTTAAATGTTAATGGTTTTTACGACGGGTTGATATCTTTTTTTTGACTATGCAGCGGGAACACAATTCATCCCACTTCTAGCACGACGGATTCTTATTTCAGCTCCAACTGTTGATCAATTGATTGATCAATTGCAGTCTTTTATTCCTTTGTCTAATCCAACATTGCATCAGTTAAATTGGTCTACTCATGACAGTCAAAAGAAGCGCAAAATAGACTTAAATCTCACTCCGTAGCCTCTATTGTATTTTTGTTACTGCTATTGTTGTTGTGTTGTTGTTTTCCTTTTCAATAAAAGTTATTTCAATTGATGTCTTCAATACTCTACTTCTCTATATTTTGTCATTGAGAAAATTATCTCAATTTGCTCTATCACATGCAAATTATCATTATAAGATATTCAACATCACTCTTACTAAGCATATTAGTCATAACTTAAAAGAAAATCTAAATGGTAACATTAAGATCCACAAGGTACCATTATCCACAACAACAACAATCTTAGCAGCTCTTGGATACTGTGTCATCTTCACAAAATCATACAAAATTTAAGGAATATGTCAAACTTTTACATAACAAAGCTACAAATACAATCCTAAGGATTTGGCATCTGCTCGGTTCCCTTGACTCGACACTGAGAAGTCTACAGAATCATATCTTAGCTCTGATACCAATAAAAGCTGTCACGCCCCAGACCCAAAAGATCCGACACACGACATCACTTACATTCATTCACTGCATTTGCACTCATAAATAATATTACACAAAATTTTCTAATACATCAAATGATGTCCAATTACTCCAAAATCAGAATATATCATTCTTGACTCATATATCCTTCTTATATATGAATATTTTATCAAAATTCCTACACAATCTATTCCATACACATCATCGAATCCAAACTACTAACCTGACAGGATCAAGATACTTACTAAACAGTATTCCATCTCCCAATTTTATAAAATCATATACTAACTCAAAAATTATAAAACTACCACATAATTACTCTTAACACATATCTCAGTCCATGATAAATATTTCACTTCCAAATCACTGCCAAAAGTATTTTAAAACTATTTTATTCCATAGCTTTAAAAATCTATTAATCAAATACTGTAATGAGCGGATATACTTTAGAAAATCATAACATTTCAACCACATTGATCTAAATTCTCAATTCCGAGTATATCATATTAGACATATAAACTTATCATATTCCACAAATTCGTAATTTTTGAAGATTATTCAGTAGGACAAATATTGTTCGTCACTGTATTATACTGTTCATATAGGAAATTTCTAGAATTTCAGGGTCATTTTGGTAAATTCACAAAAAATTCAATTTCTAGAATTTTGAATCGATTCAAAGTCTCAAATGATACTAAACATGTCTAATTTCATATAATCAAAATTCAAAACCAGAATCGAATCACAACAATTTATAAAATTCTTGGATCAAGAGACTATCAAGCAAAAATTCTACAATCCATCATAATTGATCAAACTATCTTATAGATCATCATCAATTCTCACAATATCATACGAAATACACATCAAATCTTCAATTATACATATTTCCAGAAATCAAAACTTAAAGAAATTAACTTAATTAATACTAATAAATTGAGAAATAGTTGTAATATACCTCTTAAGATCCAAAATTCCAATTTCTTCTTCTTTTTCTTCTCCTTCTTCTCTTTCTCTCCCCTCTTTTTCTCTCTTCTCTCTCTCTAAAAGAGGTAGCTCGACCAAAATGAGAGAAATAGGGTTTTAAAAGTGTATTTTTATACTAAGTGGCTAATTTTTGGTATTTACGAATTTACCCCTAAAACTTTCAAAGTATTACAATTTGGTCCCTAAAATAAATCTAAAGTCTTGCAATTAAACCCAATGCTAATAGTATCACCTTAACCTATACAAACACTACTAATAACAATATATAAATCAAGTATCATCAACATACAAATAAAATACATATATTTATACATATATAAATACTTATTCTTACCAATCGTGGATACTGATTACTACACAAGCCCCTAAGAGAGAGGCTTCCTAGGCCCAGAAGGCTAAGGTGACTAATCCTGCTCTTGTTGATACTACTCTCTTTGTTCAGGATCAAGCTATTGATCCCGATTTTCAAGCCCAGACCACTGCTCCCATTATTCAAGCTCAAGCCATTGTTCCCTTATCTACTAATGTTTTCCTAACCTTCAACTTATGCTAGTCGTGTCTTGAGTTAACTTTTTTTAATGCCTTAACTATTCTTACTTTCAAGAGATCTTTAATGGGTGTTTATTCTTATTTGGCTGAGTCTAGGTAATCTCTTAAGTGTCGTACCCTGTAAAGACTACATTTTAGAACATTACTCTACCTAGCTAATTATGGGTAACCTCTTAAATGTCACACATCTACAAGGACTACTTCTAAGGCATTGACCATTTTCTCATTCATAGGTAACCTCTTAAGTGCCTCACCTATGTAGAGACTACTTCTAAAAATGATAACCTTATTGCTTCCTAATACTGGGTGACCTCTTGAGTGTTGTACCTCCATAAGGACTATCTCTAAGAGCGTTAACCTTTTTCTTGGGGTAACCCCTTGAGTGCTGCAATCTTATAGAGACTATTTCTAGGAGTATTACCTTGCCCAACTGATTATGGGTAACCTCATGAGTACCCCGTCTATGCAAGGACTACCTCTAAAGGCGTTGACCCATCTTCAAGGTTTTCATTACCACACAAGTATGAGCAACTATTCAATTTGGATTATAAATGATCATTCATTTAAGAGTACATGAAAGAAAATATTTTTTGTTAAAAGTATTCTATCCAAGTACAATAAATTTATAGAAATTTATTTCTTGCAAGACAATAATTTATAAACCTCATAGATAATACTTATAAAGTAGTTCGGTGTTCTATGGCTTTTTCACTGCTTATCCATCATTTCTTTCAAGCTTATAAGCTTTCTTCACTCGCTTGATCTCTTTGTAGGGGTCTTCCCACGTTGGTCTGAATACTCTATCTACTGGGTTTCTCGTGTTCAATATAACTCTCCTTAATACTAGGTCACCTTCTATGAATTCCCTTGCTTAAACTCTCTTGTGATAGTACTTAGCAACCTTTTGTTGGTAAATGGTTATATGCCTTCTCTCTTAACTGCTCAATTAAGTCCAGGTGTCCTTTAATTAATTCATTGTTGGTGGCCCTAAAACAATGTAATACCCGATGCATTTTGGGATCCCAATCTCAACAAGGATTACTGCCTGTCAACCGAAGGCTAATGGGAATGGGGTTTCACCAATTTCTATATTGCTTATAGTTCTAAGAATCCAAAGTACCGTGAACAGCTCCTCAACCCATCCTCTTTTCTTGTCTGCCAATTTCTTCTTTAATAGTTTCTTGATGCTTTTGTTGAAGGATTCTACTTGGTCATTGGTCTTAGGATAGGCTAGTGATGCAAATAGTAACTGAACTCTCAACTATTGACAGAAGTTCTTAAAGCTTTTGGTTTCAAATTGCTTCCTATAGTCTCAATAATTGCGTGGAGAATTCTGTATCGACACATTACATTCTTTCAAATGAAATCACACACACGTTTTTAGTTATCTTGAGAAAAAGTTCGGTCTCAATCTATTTGGTGAAGTAATCTACTCCTACAACCATATACTTTCAAGATCTTCTTCTTTGAGGTAAGGACCTATCAAATCCAGCTCCTATTGGGTGAATAGCTACGGTCTTACCATTTTTAGTTAATCTTTCAGCTGGTGCCTATATTTTATTTATAAGTCTCTGGAATGCATCACAATGTTTGACCAGCTCTTTGGCATCTTAAAGAGCAGTAGGCCAATAGTAGCTAGTTCTAAATACTTTATAGGCCAACACCTCTATCCTTGAATCATTACCACAGATCTCTTTATGAACTTCTTTATGAACCCTTTCTACTTCTTGTGGTCTCAAGTACCTTAGATAAGAATGAAAAAAGTTGCATCTATACAATACTACATCTACGATCAAGTACCATGCTACTCAGTATTTAAGTTTTCGGGCTTCTTTCTTATCTGCTGGGAAAGTTATATGCTGAATGTAATCTTTGATAATCTATCCAACTGGGTTGTGGGTCAATTTGCATGCCTTACTCTTCCTTCTGTATACTTGGCTTTGGGATAAATTCCACAAGAACTGTTCATGGTAACTAAGCTTCTTCATTGAAGGCCAACTGAACTATAACATCCACTCGGTGATTTTTGCCCTTTGGGATCAATTCCATCATGACTTCATTGAATTAACCCATTTAGTTTTTTACTTTTGCTAAGTAAGCCACTATCTTCTCCTCTCGGGCTTTAAATTTACCATTTACTTGGTTTAGTACTAACTGAGAATTGCTTCTTACTAATATATCCTTAACTGCTAATGCCTGAGCCATTCTTAGTCCGGCTAAAATGGCATCATACTTTGCTTTTATTGTTAGAGGCTTTGAATATGAACCGTATGGCATAACTTATCTCGTCTCTTTCTGAGCTGGTAAGAATGATCCCTACTCTACATCCTTGAAGGTTGGACACCAATCAATGTAAAGCACCCACGCTATATTTTTCTCACGGGTCTTCTATTCTAACTCTTTTACTTTCATGTCCCGGAGTGTGTATTCAGCCACCAAATTAGCTAAAGCTTGCCCCTTGATAGTTGATCATGGGTTGTATTATATGTCAAATACACTTAATTCTACCGACCACCTAACTAGACAACCTAATAAGTTTGGTTTATACATGATCTATCTTAGTGACTGATTAGTTAAGACTATAATTGTATAAGCTTAGAAGTACGGTCGTAATTTTCTTCTCAACACTATCAAGGCCAACACTAACTTTTTTGAAGGGGATACCTGCTCTTCGAGTTGGTAAAAGCTTTGCTAATATAATAGACTAGTCGTTAACTCCACCTTTCTCTTTGACCAGTATTGAGCTTACCACCTGGTCTGAAACACCCAAATAAAGCATAACTCATCCTTTTTTTATAAGAATAGCAAGACGAATATGTTAGAAGAGCTAGACCTTAAGTTACTAAAAAGCCTCCTCGCATTTTGGGGTCTACCAATTCTTCTCCCTTCTCTTTATTGCCTAAAAGAATTCAAAATTTTGTTAATGGCTTGGGAAATAATCCTGTTCAAAGCTGTTACCCGTCCTGTAAGCCGTTAAATTTTCTTTAAAGTGCTTGGAGATTTCATTTTGATAATAGCCTAGACCTTATCTAGGTTAGCCTCTATCTCTCTTTTGTTGACCATAAAACCCAAACATTTTCCAGACTTGCCCCGAAGGCACACTTCTCAGGGTTTAGCTTTATATCATTTTTCCTTAGGATCTCAAATACTTTCTTTAAATTCTTCTTATGGTCCACAACTTTTTTGCATTTTGCTATCATATTCTCTATACATACATGTATATTCTTACCGATCAGAGGTTTGAACATCTTATTCAATAGCCTTTAAAACGTGGCACCTGCATTTTGTTAACCGAACGACATCACCTTATCATAATATATCCCCTGATAGGTTATAAAGGATGTCTTCTGTCGGTCTATAGGAAACATCAGGATTTGAATGTAGCCAGAAAATGCATCCATTAAGCTAACTAACTCGTGCCTAGCAGTAGAATCAACCAATTTATTAATCTTGGGGAGTGAAAAGCTATCCTTCAGGCATGCCTTGTTCAAATGAGGAAAATCAAAACACAATCTCCCCATTTCATTGGCTTTCTTTACCATCATAACATTGGTCAACCAATCTGGGTAGGTAACTTCCCTAATGAATCCAACAACCAATAACTTTTCCACTTCTGCTGCTACTTCCTCATTCCTCTCCTGATTGAATATCCTTTTTTTTCTATTTGATTGGTCGAATGTTGGATTTATAGCTAACTTGTAGGAAGCCAGAGTAAGATCTATTCCTGACATATCCTCATTAGACCAAGCAAGGATATCCAAGAATTCCTATACCAGTTTTTCTAGCTTGCCAGGTCTTACCTGAACTAAATTTAACTCTTCCATTGGTTTCGGTTACCCTTTATTTTCTTCACGAGAATCAACGATAAAGATGCAGAATGATCTTTTTACTGATATAACATAGAAATTGCTTGTTATCTTTAGATCTTCTACTACTACCTCTATCCCCTCTTTTATCGAGAATTTGAGCTTCAAATGGTATATGGATAGAGTAACATTAGTGTCCCCCATGAATGGTTGTCCGACAAGAATTTTGTAAGGGAATGGCTAGTCAACCACTACAAAGTTTGCATGAATTTTTTTTGTACTACTTTTGTCTCAAAGTTAATGGAAGAACTACTATCTCAATTGGTATTACACAACCTTCCCAAAACCTTATAAGGGGGTTCGAGTTCTATCCACATGCAAATTCTTAATCTTCAACTCATTTAGGTGTCTTTAAAAATTATGTCAACTGAACTACCTGGTCAATAAATGCCTTATTCACTTCTACTTCGACAACCTATACTGCCACCACAAGTGCATCATTATGGAGGTAGCTCACCCCTTAAGCATCTTCTTCTATGAACATAATAAGAACTTATTATTGCAATCTTGGCTTCTTAATTAAAGGCATCTTGTACATGACCTAATGCCTTATCATAAAGTACCTTGAATAAGTTTTTCTCTGGCCGTTATAATCACTGGCCACTGTGGGTCCTATGGATATAATCATCATAGTATTAGGGTTCGACTCACTTAGGCAATCAATAGGCAGGTTACACTATTTATCTGCCCGAAACTCTTTCAAGTAGTCATTCCTCATTATAGTATCTACTTGCTTTTTTAACACTAAGTACTCCTATGTGGTGTGCCTTAGACTTTGGTGGAATTTACACTAGTTTTTTTGGGTTTGTTCATTGCTCTACCTTTTTTCCTTTATTAGAGACTTTATTAAGTAGACCTTTATTCTTGATGGCTTCGTAGATGTCTTATAACAAGGATGGCCAATGAAAGGAAGTTTTCAACTTAAGCTACCCTTATTTCCTTTATAGGGTGCTCCTTGGGGTCTTTGAGATTTCTAAGCTGCTTAGAATGATTATTGAGGGTCTAGTAACTGTTTTTCCTGTTGTTCTTCTAAACTGAAGGTACATTGCATCTATTTAGGTAGGTTGTCCTTTGCATAGGGCGATAATCACCATCCACTCTTTAGTAGTTTGGAGGGGTAGTGACTTCTCCCTTCTCCTCGTATACATTTCATTCTCTCTTGGGAAAACCTGACCCCAAGCAGCCTCTGTGGAAGTGCTCTTTGCTTCCACTTATTCCTTTATGGCAATGCACTTTGATGACTTGTTGTATACTACTGCATAATTTGGGATCTTGCTATCAGACAAGTAGTACTAGAACTTGCTTAACTTTAGCCCCAACCTGAGTACTAGATCACCTCTTTATGAAATCTTATAATATAATCTTTAAGGTTCTCACTTCTTCCCTGTTTAACTTACTCAAGCTGTTTAAGGTCATTTTCCACTTTACAAGAACCCCAAAAATGCTAAGCAAACATCTTTATAAGTTTATGGTAGCAAGAAATACTCTATTGCTTTAGCTCTTAGTACCAAAGAAAAGTTAGACCTTCAAGGTTCATGTTAAAAAAGTTACACATCTAGTTTTGCTTGAGCCCTACAATGAAAAGTAGATCAGTTTCTTGATCAATATAGTGATTGGGGTTAGTGATTCCCTTATAAACTAAGAGGCTAGGCAGCCTAAATCTGTTCAAAAATTCCATATCTCTCAGTTCATCAATTAATGTAGACTTTTTTTCTCTCTCAAATTTTTTTTTTTTTAGGATATTTTTTCTTTTATTTCTCTTCTAGAAGGCTATTCAACCTCTTTTCCAAGTGACAAATTTATCCTCTAAGGGCAACTCAGCATTAGACTGTTCAAAATAACGATCATTCTTTACTACTTGATCAGAATCTCTGATTTATGACGTCTCTTATTTAGGATGAGGCACTTGGCTATGTCTTACAACTCCAACAGGGTTATGTGGGGTCACTAACCTTTCTCACCAATCCAATCAATTTTAAGTTTGAACTTTTGAGGGTTTCCTTTACTATCGTTCTTTGTTTCCTCTCATTTTCTTCCCTTATTTTTTTTTATCAATTCAACTATCAGTTGCCAACTCTTCTCTCTCCTCCCTTAATATCCGTAACTTCTCATGAATTTTCACCAACAAAGAACTTTTCAATAAGTGTACTGGGTTTATTAGGTGGGTTCTGTGGCCTCTATTCCCACCCAAATTGATTGCTTGTTGTCCCATGAGGTGATTCTAGTTTGTGGATGAGTGCTTTATCATTTGTGATGTGACAGAAGGCCTGTGACAAAGCTTTTTATCTTGATTTTCACAGACGGAGCCAAAATATTTTGACCAAAAAAATGGTTTTCAGACCAACGTGCTTTGAATTTGTTTGGTTGTAAGAATAAAACTTTTAGGCCTTGTCTATTTAGGCCAAAATCACAGGCCTACTAGGGTTTTTGGTTGCTGTGATGTTTACAAACATAAGAAAAGCTATCCTTAAGACCTCGTATGGGGTTTTTCCAGTAAAGACTCTCTGATGCTTAGTCAAGTGTCTGTTTGAGAATAGAAGAGAAAAGGCAAAAGTTTTTAGATTAAAGTGGTGGATTCAAGATGGAACCTGTTTTTAGCTATTTTCTTCCCTTTATATAACATTGGTCTTCTAAAACAATTTTGGGTTTTGGTGTTTATCTTCGCTAAATTTGAAGTTGTTCTGGATAATCCTTTAATCTATTGGCATGACTTGAGGGATATCTTCCTAAAAATAGCACGATTCTCTATTCAAAATAATGATGATTGCCTCTTTTAAGGATTTACCTTATTTGGGTTGTTTTATATTTTCATTTTAAGTTTTTAAGTATTGCTCAGCCTTTACAATGCGTGGACCTGTGTGGTCTTTGAAAGTTCTTGTATACTGTCGATTTGTAGCTATCTAACCCTTTGTGTTATCAAGTACCAAATTAAATGGAGTTAAGGTAAAACATGAGCTGGTTAGTCTTAACCTTGTTAATTGGTTTGAGTGGCCGAGCATTATTCCTTTGATGGTACTGGGCGATCTGCCCTACTGATGTCTAATTTAATGACCTAGCACAAGTGCACGCTTTTGTATCAAGTAATATAGGACTAAGTCCAGATTATCGATCCCACAGAGACTATTGTTTCTATTTTCTTCAATCAAATATTAAAATTACTCTACTTTATCTTTATCCAGACTAGCTTCAATGATGGAGTTTAACTAACTAAATTATTGCTATTGAACTGAACCTAATTAAAATATTACAAATACTTAGAGAAAGAATTCACTAAATTGATAAGTAATCTAAGGTATCGACGCATCCCCTAGTAGTTTACTGAACCCTTTAACCCCTTAGTTATTTCCCTTTTTATCAATTGATTGGCTAGACACTAATTTCATCATAAACTTCTGTCGACAGTCAAATGATAATATCACACCCTAACTATTACCTATATGTCTATGGTAATCCGAATAAGATGCAACTTATTAAGATTAAGTCTAATCAAACCATACATGCCACTTAGGTATATGTCTATCCTAAATGAAACTCATAGATATTATCCTATGATCATATATCAATCTACTATAGGCTAAACACATGATTCCTTTCGTCAAAGTTATCATAGTTCCTAAACAATCAAAATAGTGATCAAGTATAATCAAAGCATTAAGCATAGATAGATTGAATCAATTAAGGGATAAAAGTTCATAACTAAGAGATTAAAAGAATCAATTACATACTAGGTTCAATAATGTCTAACCCTAGATCAAAAGAAATTAGCTCATGTTCAAAACAAGAATATCAAAGAAAAAGTATAAAAATATAATGAACGAAATCATCTCTTAAAAGTAAGGAATGAAACAAAACAAGTGATGCCCTGAGTTGTTCTTTTTCCTCTTGTCTTGATTGCTCAAGAGTTGATTCTCCAATCTTCAATCTTTAATAACTTCACTTTGATCTCTTGGCTTGAATGTATGTTTGTTGCTTGTGTTATTCTCCTTGCTAAGTCTCTCTATTTTTGCCTCAAAAGAGTGTTTTTGTTGCTATGAGAAACCCTAGGAACCAGGAGCTTCGAATCTACCTTCAATAGGCAAGTTTAGAAGGGTATTTAAACATCCGCACGGGCGCCGCGATGCTGGGGGCTTAGCACCGCAACACTGGGTATGAGCACAGGTCTGTCAAGATATCGACGAGCACCGCAGCGCTGGGTGCTGAACGCCGCAGCGCTCACTTACTGATTTGGGCGTCGCGGCGCCTAGCCACTTGTTGCTGAGCTACTTTCGTATTTTGAGCATAACTTTTTTGTTTGACGTCCGATTTGCCTTTCGTTTGTTCCTATGCATCACATTTTCCGTCGTGCATCTGTTTATGATTAGAAAACACAATTAAATAGTCAAATACTTATGATTTAGAGTAAAATACAAAAATTAAATACAAATTCTACTAGTGCTTTTATACCCCTATCACCTACCATTCGAGGTTCCCAGTATCTTGAACCTTTAGGCTGGCCCCTTGTTTAGTATTCTTATGGGTTGATATAGAGCCTTTTGGGAGTTAGACCTTTGGAGATTTCTAGAGGAGAATAGGAGTAAAATTAGGTATTAAAAATTTTAATAAAGTAAAAGTATTTTTAAGTCATAATATTAAGATATATGTGACCTTGGACCTTAATGATTTATTAAAACTCGGCGATCAAAAAATAAAATCCCTAAAGAAAACCCATTAACGACAAATTCAATTAAATATTTAATGTTATGTGCATCATCATCATCATCTTATAATGGTGCATCATCCTCTATATTGTTATTCATGGTCAAGAGTAATGGTGGCAATGATATGCTATGACCATGAAACATGTCATTCATACCATCCATAGTGTGTTTTCTCTTTCTTTCTAAGGTTATTTTACAAGAAGGACATCCTTGTCTTGTTTTTGTCATTCTATCATGAAATAATCTTTTATATTTCAAATTCAATAATTAACATATTACTTTATATTATTTTCTTCCAAAATAAATTAAAACTTTTTGACCTCATAAACTAATGTAATCATTTTTGAAATATTTATTTAGAGATTAAGTTAATTTTTATTATTTTGACCTTATATTTTAGGAAAATTTTCAAGATTAACTCTTTATTTTTAAGTCATTTTCTTTTTTAGTCACCTTCAAATAAGCTAATTTTTATAGTCAAAAATTTTAAAATTTGATAATTATACTCCCAAAGCATTTTTTCCCTTCTCACCCAAAAAGATCTCAAAGGTAAAATACACACACACTCTCTCTAAGTCATATATACTATCTCTCTATAAGACTGTCTCAACAAAATTTGATAAGATCAAGGATTTGAAAGTTAACATTATGTAAATCCTAAAAATGGATGATTCTAAGTAATTGTTTTTTTAATTTTGGATTAAAATTTGATTTGTGTTAAAAATAAGTTATAAATTAGAATTGAGATGGAAATAGGTGAAATAAATAAAATATATTTAAAAAATAGATTAGAAAAGTGAAAAAACAAAATAGTAAAAATCCTATCAAAATTGGTTGTTTTCATTCCCTAATGTAGATGGCCACCATCTGAGATGATAGAGCACATGCGGGGTGCATAATGTTATTATATACACCACGTGGCACAATGTTTTTAAGCCTTTTTCAAATTTATTTTTAATTAAATATAAAATAATAAAAAATGTTTAAAATATGGTTAAATTCATAAATTAATTTTTTTTTAAAAGTTAAATATTAGTTTCTAAATTTGAAAATATGAATTAATTATAATAATCAACTAAATTAAATCTAATAACAATATAAATTAATTATAATAATCAAATCATTTGTTTGAAGTTTTTTAATTTAAGGACATTATCATGAATACCCTTAAGTTTTGGCTTAATATTATCAATACCCTCAACTTTGAGAAATAGGCAATAATACCAACTGTTAGATAATATTTCGTTAATATTAACAGAATTGTATAAAATAATAAAATTAGAGTTTAAAATTAAAAAGTAATGAAATAACCTTGTACAACAAATGAGAAACACAATTTCCCATAAAAAAATGTAATTTTTGAAAATAAATTAATAATACCTTTTTTATTTATTAATTTTTAAATTAATAATATAATAATTACATTAAAATATACAACTAAATAAAGACAAATTAATTAAGAAAAAGGCTGTTGTTGCATGCATAAGAAAATAAAATAATTTTCTCCAACGAGCTCACTAAATAAACCCTCAAACAATTCATTAGCAAAACCAAAATCACTATTTTCACAAGGTACCTTACATGATCCACTACCCCCTATCAGTAATTCTTCGCTCACAGGAATCCTACCTCCATCTTCACCAAACAGTAGCTCAAAAGCTTTCACATCAAGAATTTCACCACCACCATTACTAGCATCAATTACTTGAACATTGCGAACCAAGAATTTCACTAACACTGTTACTAGTATTAATTGCCTGAACACTACAAACAATAAGAGAATCACCACCAAACCTACCTGAAGACAAACAACCTACTTGACTAAACCTTTACTAAACATTCTGACTTCATAAAATAAAATATTGAAAACAAGAAAGTGTTTCAACATCGCCATCCAAAATAAGTCCCAGCGTCGATTAGTTTAGGTCTTGCTTAGATCGTGGTGACCAGTTGCAGTTTGTGGATCATGGTGGCAAATTATTAGTGATGACCGGCTCCCGAATCATGGCATTGTTCAAGGATGAGTGGTAGCTCTTTCAAAATTGATGGCTGGCCACACAAACAGCGATGGGTAAGGCAAAGGTTGTTAACTGTGATGAGTTGACACTTTTTCTGAACCGGATGACGATCCTCAAAACCAACCAACTGTTTGCAGCATGAATGGCAATAGGCAAGGGAAAGGTTGGTGGCGGTGATGAGTTGGCTGGCTCTTTCAGAATAGGACAACGATCTATTTGTGATGACTAACAGCTAGCAGAGTGGACAGCGCGACGGCTTCTTTAGTTTGGTCTCTGATCTTGGACGACGGCTTCTCTGACTGCTTCTTCAGAAAAGCTTGTGGAAGAAAAGGACCAGAGATGAGATATTTCTATATCTTAAAATTGAATGCAAGTATACGCTATCGTATGCAAGTAATAAAAGGACAAAAAAATCGGATGTTGAAACCACAGGGATAATATCTTCTTTTTAATCAAGTACTAAAATTATGTATTTCTAGTAATTATTCAGAAAAATAAAAATCTAAGAATGAATGTAGAAAATATAAAAGCAATGACACAATGTAAAGAGATTTAGAAGATAGCAATATAGAGAACACTTAAGGTTAATACTATCACTCAATATACTTTCTAATGATTAATTCTCTAATATTTAATTCACTTAGTCTTTATTATTGATCAATGCACTAATTTATTCACAAATCTCTTCCAAGGTTATGCAAGTATACCTTAATTTATCAAATACTTATATTTTTATGGTACTTGTAATAAATTAAGATTTAGTCTTATTGATCATACATACCAATTAGGTATATTCATATCCTAATTTTAAACTTGTATACACAATATTAAATGTTACCTATAATCATACGTCAAATTACCTAAGTCTAAATATAATGATTTCTCTTTTGAGTTTATTAAAATATTACTAATTCATTTACCATATATTGGCTAGATATATTGAAGCATTAAGAACAAGTAATTTAAATAACAAAGAACTAAGTTTATTAAATATTAAAAAGATATGGCAATTAAGCGCACATATTGAGTTCAAGTATTAACCCTAGAAAAAATAAATTAGTTTATGGCTATAAGAAAACAATGGCAAAAATAATAAGAAATCGTGATACAATCAATAGCAAATTGATATATAGTCAAATTGCTCTTGATGCTGTCTAAGAAACTTTTGATGCCGAAGATCGCCTTAAATATCTCTCTATGGCTTCTTCAATTAAGCTCCGATTGCTCTCTAAGATGTATGTTATGTGTTCTTGATGTTCTTGGATGCTCTTTAAAGGCTGGGGACGAGTGACCTTTTATAGGGATTGATATGAGCTTGAAAATCTCAATTCTTGTCGGATTAGGAATTGCACTACCGCTAGTTGCTGTTGCTGTTGCTGTCGCTGGGGCACTGCATGACAAATGCCTCATCACTGGAGTGGTAAAGGTCTGCCGCTAGAGCGTTGGGCTATCGCTGACGTGATGGCGAGCTAGCGCTAGGGTGATTAACTGCTACTTAAATAGGTTTTGTTTTTCCTTATTTTGATCACTGTTTCAACGTTGGGGCGAAAATCCTTATGGGGCAGAGGTGACAAGTCCATATTTTGAAAAGTTTACATTTTCGTTCAAGTCTCTATAAATAACAAAAATGCACATAAATAGTCATTTATTCTCATAAAAAAATAAAATATAAATAAAAAAATATGAAAAAAATATATAACAAATATGCCCTTATTAACCCGTAGCCTAAATAAGAAGCTTGATATAGTTTCAACTGTTTATTGTTTTTTATTTTTTATGTTTATTTTAAATATATGTTTTATTTTTGTTCAAAATGTTTGAGTGTTTAGGTTTTAAAAGTAGTTGGAATTATCTGAAAACAAGGATAGATGTGTTTAAGCTCAGGATAAAGGGGTGTTTGAACAATAATATTGAAATGATGATATTATCATTTTCTCAGTTAATTTTAACAAAAGATTTTCTAACGGTTGGACATTATTGTATATTTTTCAAAGTTGGGAGTATTTATGATATTAGGCCAAAGCTCAAGGGTATTCATAATAATACCCCTTTAATTTAATACGCATGTTTATTATTTATTAACAATTATTTTAATTGTATTTTTTATGTATTTTTACAAACAAAAAAAAAACAACGTCTCCAAACAGTATAGAATTTCAAAAAAATGAATTATTTTGTGCATCTATTTCATGTTATTCAAAGATGTGGGCCCTGAATGTTAGAAGAGGAAAACTAATGCTAATTAGAGTGAGTTGTTTAGGCAGACTTATATGAGGTATTGTTTGGATATGCCTAATATTCTTTCTTTGGTATTTTGGTCCATGAGATTTTGTTGCGTAAGGTGTAGATCTCCAATTTGTATGAGGAGATGTGGTTTCACATTAGAAAGAAATGCATCCAATTCTCCTAAAAAGAGTTCGTTTTGATTACTAGGCTAAAGATGAGAGATTGCCCATCTACTTAAGAATTAAAGAGAAAATTAGGTAATTGCTTATGGGAGACATTCTTTTTGGGCAAAAAAAAAAAACAAACCTACAAGTTTGTAGCTACTTGGTATGCTTCACTTAACTTAAAGCAATTTGAAGATAAAGATGTAGTAAAATGGAGTTTATTCTATTTTGTTTATCATATTTTGATCCCACAGAACTACAAGTATGCTAATTGTAAGATGTATATGTATATATTATAATTTTTAATTTTAATAGCTGCATGTCTCATATACAATTCAATACAGCAGAAATGAAAATCTAATTTTTTATTGCAATATACACATACTGAATATAAGTTTGTTACACTAATAGAATTAGGAACTCACCCTAAAGTGATACTATAAACAATTCTAGTTTAGAAATGCCGATAGGATTATTAGAATTAGAATGGCAACTTTAAATTTTGGTTGGAATTGTTCTAAAGCAACTATTTTCTTCCATTTTCTCTTGGCCAAGTTGAACAAAGAAAGAAACAAACACTTTTCTTTCTTTTTTACTTCTGCAATTGTCGTATCTTCTTTATTTTTGTCTAACACTTAGAAAAAATAGCAAAACTTTATTTATTTATTTATTTTACTTAGTGTATTTCTCACTTAAAACCCTTTTTTTGTCACACTTTATAACTTTTACTATTGGTTTCTATTTCAATGGCCGAATGCATCAAAAAAGAATTTATTAATGGCAATTAAAAAATACACTTTTGCTTTTAAAGGACATGTATCATTTATTTATTAAAGCAGCAATTAAACTTGCCACTTGTCAAGTACTTAAAGGCATCAACATGCTATTACTTGACAAGTGGCAACAAGTGGTGGCAAATTATCACTTGCCACTTGTCAAGTTCTGGACTTAACACTTAAGCTCATCAGCTTTCTAAAGGAAAGAGCTCAATGACTACGCTTGCCAATTATATCTAAAATAAGAGGGGCTCTAGACTTTCTTTCTATTTCCCTACTTTGGCATCCCAGTCAAATCAATTGGAAGAGACCCTTAATCAATTGGAAAAGGACCTAATTGAACTATTAAACCCAGTGTGCTACCCTAGTGCTCAACGAGTATATTTTATATTGTGACACTCCTTACATTCACACTCGTTTATCTTACAAAACTTTTTCGTAAGTTTGTCAATGATACCCCACATACACATTACGCATATTATAGAATAGCGAGTTAAACCATACAAGCAAAGGTTAATACATATTCGTATAATCCCTCTGTTATTTATATATTGAAAGAATAAATACATAGATCATCACTGTCAAATCTTCATGTGCTCAACTGTGAACTTATCTTTAAATTTGTATTTTCATAAATAAATAAAATCCATAAATACTTTTGCAATATTATCTACCCCACAAGAAATTCTTTTTAGGTTTTATGCTTGTGGACATAAGATTTTTTAAAATACAATATCGAAACATCAAGACATATAACTCACCCATATGAGCTGATAGATCCTATATCTACATACACCGAAATTTATTAGCATTATATCATATCAGCAACACCCAACAGTCAGACTATGAAAGGTGTTTAACATATATAGAACCAAAGTATGGTGGATCACTCATAAGCTTACAGTAGTGCTCAGCTCAAATGACCACGAATACTTCTTAACTAAAAAAAAAACCTTCTATTAATGGCTTTATGTGATGCCTATTAGAGATCCTCGTGAGTTTGTTCAATATCCAACCCTCACTGAGTACCTGTATGCATATACGAGCTTTCACTAAGCTCATGGTCTATTTAGATTAACCATCTAGACCATCTAGATATAAATATATACTGATCTATATATAAAAAGGTCTTTATCAATAAACTCGCATCAGTGAAGATAGATCAGAAACATAAAGTTTGAGAATATATTTCATAATGACATTTTCTGTCACTATTTGTAACTCCTTGTCACTATGTCATTACTAACAAGGCTCTAACTTGTTAGATTTCACTGACTCTTATAACATGCTAACTTTTAGCATTTATAACTTTCAGCATTGTCAACTCTTAGCACTGATCTAAATACCTTTAGATCTAAATTCATTTAGATCATATAATATTTGAAACGTTACAAGAATCTTATCATTTATTATTTAATATTAACAATTTTATTAGAAATGTTATTGTATAAAATTTAATCAATTGATATTCATACAATATTAGAATGGCACATAAGCACCATTTTCAACAATAACGAATGTAGAGAGATTCAAAATTTTGTTTAAGTATTGTAAATGATCTTGATGAGTTTAATAAGTATTCATAGGATAGCATTATATGGAATGGACTTTACAACTCACTTAGCAGAGTGCCTTTCTAGAAGTTGGCTAAAATAAGAGAAGTCCCTATGAAAAGCGAGATAGAGAAGTACAACATGTACGGATTTGCATACATATTCTAAATGTAAAATACTTTTGTTGTTTACTATTGATCTTAATTATTTATTTTTATTTATAAAAATTGACGTTTTTAAATTATCTCAAGTATAGATTTACGAGATTATAAGCAATCTATAGTGAGGTTTTTAATATTCGCTATGGTGACTGCTTCCCTTGGATTTTGAATTGGAGGAGCTTAAGGACTTCACTATACATGAATGTTAAGGAGAAAATTTTGGAGAGTTTGACATAATTTTAATCTATTCATATTTAGTTATATAATTCTAGTTCCCTAGTATATGTAACCTAATTTTAAAATATTGTTTATAAGTTCTTTCAATACATCATAAATTAGTACTGAAAGATTATAAGAACGAGGAGGACACCATCTAATTAATTAAACATCTGAGGATTCCTGCCGAGAGTTATGCTAGGGCCACATCTTCATAGTTCTATGTAAAGCGAAAGTTGTAGGGACTTTTTTCATTTCACTAACCACAAAGTTAATGATATGAATGTCAAGAAGGATGACTATGTAGGAGTAGACCCATCAGTGTTTAGAGTAATATATATATATATATATATATATATATATATATTTGCTTAGATTAATTAGTACATTAACAAAATTTGTTGATTGTGGTCATTTTACTTTTCAGTTTAAACACAATGCAAATATATACATTATGACATTGCACAATAAATTGAGTAACTGTGAGAATAGTTGAAGAGATTTGATTGTATTGAAGATACATTGATGAACAGAATGGACCAATACCAAGAGGAGCTATATATGAAGATTGATCAAGTCTAGGCTAATCTTACGTATCAAATGCAATAAATGATACAATACTTTCAGGAATTATGCTCTTTCTTACCTAACAAATGTCAAAATATGGTAATGAAATTAATATCGCTTACAAGAACTAAATTTAGAGTATATGAAACTTATCCACTTATGTCTTTTATTGCAGTTTAGAGAGAATGTAATAGACGACTTTCAAACTTTGACTAATAGGCATGATATGTAACTGACTGACGGTCCACAAATATTCAGATCTTACCTGATTTACATAAAGGTATGAGTATATATAGAAAATTGTATATGAATTCATGGATTAAACATCCCTTATACACTAATCTCATACCACGAAAGATCAAGAAGATAAAGATTTAACTTTAGGTATAGCCTCAGGAGGTAGACGTGAATTCGTTGTAGTCGATAAACTTAGTCATCCAATCTGAGTTTGAGGCCTGAGTTCACAGTGATAAGGGTGATGCCAGCTTACATAGCCTTAATGCTACCATTACATGGTCTCAATAGATATTAGAGAAATAGTTAGATGACTTTGTAAGTGAAAATTACATATGTATTGAGTTTTATTTATGTTGAAATTAATTAAATTTTAACTTTATTTGTTGGATTTTACAAAACATTAATGAGTACTTAAAGTTGGTTTGCCAAAGGCAATGCAAGTATAATGGTGCATTGTCATATTTGTCCACTTATGTGGATTCATACTTTTTTGTAACTTTTTTTTTATTTCTTTAACATTTTTAAATTAATTTTCTCATACACATATATTGATTAATTGTTTTGTTCAAAATTTATGAGACTTTTAGGCTTTTTTACACACAACATACCACATACTTATCTACCATTATATAGAACAAGGCATGATGTTGTATGGCCTAGGGCTCAAAAAGAATTCACTCGGTGAAAAAATGTGAGCGAAGGTTGACAAGGTAAAATAATTGTATCTTAAGAGATTTAATTTTTTCATTCATATATTATTATTTATGAGACAATGTCCAATTTTATATTAGTTCATATTCCTGTCAACTATAAGTAGGAGCATTAGATTATAATTGAAGTGGATATCATGCATCAGAAGATCATCATCTACGATTCCAACCTCAATAAATATGCTGATAGCGTAATGGATCTTCATATCGCGCTATTATATATGTTGCTGCCCCACTATATTTATAGATTTTATGAGATAAGGATTGAAGTTGTACTTGACTTATCCTCATTTGATGTAATTAAATTACATGAGAATGTGCCCCAGTAAGCAATCAATAGTGAAAAGTGTGAGGTTTTTATTTGTATATTTATAGAGTTCACCATATTATATCGGACCTTAAATTTTGGCAGGACTAGGTCATTTTTTAAGCACAAAATGGCAATCGATTTGTAGACAAGTGCTAAAAAAATAAATATTTTTTAGACATAATTTGAATGTTAATTTTGTTATTATAATGCATTACAACTTATGTTGGTTATTATAAGTAAATATCACAACATAGAAAAATAGCGTTACCAAAAAATATTAATTATTTATTTTTTAATATTTCATATATTTCTTTAATATTTAATTAAATAATTTTATTTATTTATTTTTCTTATTTCTTTTCTATTTTTAATTACTTTAATATGTTTTTATTTAGTAATTAAATAAAATTAATTAAAATTTAATAAATAGAAACATTTTACCATTAACATTACATAAATAAATAAATTATACATTATTTATAATGACATATTTTAAATTATAAAAATTTAATTTTTTTACTTCATCATCAAATAAATAACTTATTATTTATAAACTAATTCTTTTATTATATAAAATAATTATATGTTTATTTATTTTTTCAATTATTTTAATCTTATCTATTTAATAATTAATCAAAATATTTAACTAATTAAATAATTCAAAAA
The DNA here is from genome assembly GCA_946807835.1 of Ailanthus altissimus. Taxonomy (NCBI): domain Eukaryota; kingdom Viridiplantae; phylum Streptophyta; class Magnoliopsida; order Sapindales; family Simaroubaceae; genus Ailanthus; species Ailanthus altissimus. The sequence goes on along the minus strand of OX327690.1, from coordinate 7,515,953 downwards.
GAAATGTCATTTTGTGCAGGTGTTTCATTTGCGAAAAAACCTTGTGTGAATTTTTTCTTTGATCCCAATTATTAGATTTCGCATATTCTTCCCATTTATTTTATTTTTTTTTCACAATTTTATCACAACACTATATCCATTTTCACTTATTTTAGTTATAATCAAATCATTTTTATAACTAAATTTTTAAGTATTTTTTAGAGAGAGAGTGAAAAATCTTTTAGTGAAGAAAGAAAATATAAGCCAAGTGTATAATTATCTAATTATTTATTTTTTGAGTAATAAAAATTAACCCTTTAATTTGTGGTTAAAAAAAATTGAGTTAAAAATAAGTAACATTTCTAAAAAAATTCCCTATGCTTTATTAAACTTCTACCCATTTTTCCTTTAATTTTGTTTTTAAAAAAAGACCTGCCGTCGATATATCCTGTTATTTGACTATAAGCATTCTTAACCTAATAATTATGACCATAAGGAGAGGATTTTTTTTTTTTTCCCTATTAGTTTTGTCCTATAAGATCAACAAAACTTATCCTTATATCAAATAGAATCGTAGTCTCCACTCAAATGATCGAAAGACCCTTTCTTATTGGAAGTTACTTACTATTACTTTTTACCATCAAAAGTCAACAAGGGTTTATTAAATACAAATCAACAAATTATATGGTCTGTGCGAAAATACAAGAATTTAGATTCTTATTACATTATGTCTCCCTAATTATAATTGAAGACGAAGACAAATTGACAATTGACATTTGACAATTGGGTTTTTTTGACCAATCAGGAAATGCCCAATTTGGTCAAGTGGAGCGAGTGTTTTGATGTTGAGACAAAATAAAAAAAAAAGAATAAGACAAATTTTTTTAGTGGATGAGGTTAGTGATGAAGATGATTGATATTGAAAATTGAAGTGAAATATCCCCATTTCCTTGTACATTGAATTTGCAAACATATTAATCAAAGAAAAACTGTGCATGACGTTGCTTAGCGTTTTGAGTGCACAATTTCACTCCATTGAGGCATTGATAAGGACTCGACCTTCATCATCTTGAAAATGAAAGTGTAAATGTAATTAGCAATTAACTTCTCTAATCATCTTTGTTCCTATTCTTTTCCTTTCAGTCATATTATATGTAGATTGTAGAATCATATATATTGCCTTCTAATCAATATCAAGTTTCCAAGAAATGGATTTTGGCAAATCCACTGGATTCTCAGTCTTTATTTCGTCAACATCGTTCTTAATCAGTGGGTGTACTACTCAAGTTGGACCACTTTTATTATACACAAATATCTTAAAACAAACTTGTTATTGAGAATTACAAAATTAATGTCTTCTATAAATATAATTTTAATATGAGTCTTACATGAATAAAGAGAATTTAGTTCTATTTAGGTAAAATTTTAATACATGAATTAAAAAAAAAAAATTTAATAATTTCTACTTTTAATAAAATTATATAATTATGTATAAAGTTTATAATATAATCTTATAAAAAGGGATTAAATTGCTGAGTTAAAGAGAAAGAGAAAAGAATGTAGATAAATTAACTTCTACGTGTTAAAATTGACATCTATACTTATACACAAATTTCTTTTGCAAACTCTAAAATCTTTATAATTTTTAATCTTTCAACAAAACCCTCTGTTTTATTAATCGCTCTTTTTTTTTATCCTTATATTATTTTTTTAATTACTGTTAATTTAAGCATTAAAATACTTACACCGAAAAAATTTGTGGTGGAGCTCACTTTTTTATTTAATTGCAAGATTTCTAACAAGTTACGTATTCTTAGAGCAAATTAATACAGTTTAATTCTTTTTAAAACTCAATAATTATTTTAAATATAATAAAATAAATTTAATTCATTAATTTCAAAATCATAAAATTTTGAGGTCAATAATATATATATATATATATATATATGATGATTCCATAATTTTCATTCACTTGCTAGTGAGCTACACTGGTATCTTCAAAGGTAGATCTTAGTTAATCCAAGGTCATAAGTGGTAATGCATATTATTGTATTATGTTTTTATCTTGTTAAAATAGGTTATAACGAAAAAAGAAAGATTATTAAATAAGCTACCTAACACAAGGCATAGTGGTTAAAATGTCAAAATAGAAAATTTATGACATCTTAAATTTATATTATGGAAATCATAATATATATATATATATATATAAATGGAAGTCATAATATTAAAACTGAAACGTTGCAAAGACTAAACTTAAAAATTATTATTTTTAGAGATATAACTATAAATAAGTATTTAATTATTTTTAAATTTTTATGAGGCTCAGGAAACTTATGGCCCCATGCCTATTGTAAGAGGCTGTTTTTTTTTAATTTATTTAACTTAATGTTGAATATTTTTAGTTTAGCTTATTCATTTATTTAAGTTGTTTATTTTTTTAATTTAATAAAATTGTAAATTAATTTTGATTTAATAGAAAATTTTAATTTCTTTGACTTTTGATTTAATAAAAAAATTGGAATAATGTTATCAATTCTTTTCAAAAATATTCTTATCTAAGATACATATTAAATCTCTTTTCACATAAAACTCATCTATTTTATTTTATATAAAATACCAATTATATAAACAAGTACTTATTGTGTTGATCAATTTTATAATTAACATGTTCTTTAATGTACTTACAATTTTTAAAAAAGAGAAACTATAAATTACTCAACTATTATTTTAAGCATTACCCACTTATCTTCATGATATTTTATATTATCCAACAAAAATTTTATTATTGCAAAGATTCTATTAAATCTTAATTATTAGTATTTTTTACTAATCTGCTCTCACATTATTATTTTTACATAAATTATTAATGTAACTTTTTTTAAATAATATTATAATAATTTAAAAAATAAAAATCATAATATATTTATATTATGCTTGAATATTTTAGTTATTTTATTTTTATTTTTCTTTTTTTATATATTATATTTTTGTTAATACTGATATTTTTTAATGCATTAAAATGTAATGCTCATTCGAAAGAATAAATATCTTATAGTTTTTTTATTTTTTAAACATAAATACAAAAAAAATAATGAAAATAATAAAACCATAATACATTAATTCTTTCTCAAAAAGTATTTAATACTATGTCATTAAAAAAAATAAATTATGAAAAGCTAATTTTTAAATACATTAGTATTTAATACTTTTTGAGAAAGAATAAATATATTACGATTTTATTATTTTTATTATTTTTAAGTACTTATGTTTTAAAAAGATTAAGAAAAAAAACTATAATATATTTATTCTTTCTAATTAGCATTAAATATTAATGCATTAAGAATATTAATTATTAATAAGAAATAAAATATAAAACAAAAAAATAATTAAATAATCAAAATATTCATTATTCTATCATAACATAAATATGTTATAATTTTTATTATTTTAATTAGTTTAGTACTATTTTTTTACAAATTATATTAATAATTTATAAAAAAAATAGTAATGTAACTGCAGATTAATAAAAATACTACGAGAACTAGGATTTAATAAAAAATTGTAACAGTAAGAGAATAAGTGAGTAATGCCTAAAATAGAAAGGGAGAAATTTATAGTTTCCCTTTTAAAAAAAATATGTTATAGATAGTAAACAATTGCAATAAAATTCATATTAACACTGTTTTAATAATAATTCATATAATTAAATATCATTTTAGTTATATTAAAAAAAAGCCATTCAAATTTAATTATTCAGCTTAATTTAAAAGAACATTACTCTATATAATAACACAATGAAAATAGATATTGAATAAATGGATTGTGTTCATGTTTTGATACGAATATATATATCATATATGATCTGAACGCATTTAAATATGATAGCATTAGAATTGCTTAACCTGTTAAATACGAATTCTACCATTTTAACCATTTTTGCTCTTCTTTCTAAAACATATTCATATGTTTATTGGACATGAGATGCGAGTAAACTCAATTTACTAAAATAACTTCAACAATGTCAGTTATGAAGATTGAAGAGAAGAATTTCCCAAGTCACCCATACCCAATCAATAGAATATAGGTCTTTCCTCAACATGCCAATTGGCATAGATATGGTCATGGATAAATGGAGAAATGTAATTTCATTCACCTATTTGATTTTGACCCAAAGGTTAATTACATTTCAGATTTTAGGTGACAGTCTAGGGGCGTTCCTCAAAAGATGCTCCATACGTGATATAATACCATCGCAGTGCCAATGAATATGCATATATGAATGGATTAATTTGGCAACTTGCTAAATTACTGCCGACCAGAAAATTTTGTTACAAAACCCGTTGGTCACAATTAACAAGCAAGCAACTGCATACAGTCCCACATAGGCATGTCATTTGTCATTGACCGGTCATTTATTATTGATTCAAAAGATTAGTCTATTAAATAATACTATATACCCAATCTTATATACTCAAGATCTACCTAATTTTTATTTGATATGAGACGTAACATTCTCTCTCACACAATCACATAATGTCTTAGTAACAATGTAACTCAAACTCAAAGAACAACTTAACCATTACTTATGTGACAATCTCTTATTGAAACTCAAGACACAAAATTTTTAGAACTCACCTAACCCGTATTGTTTATCCTTTTGAAGGTATAAGAAACCTTTATCTTATGTAACAATTTCTATTAGGACAATTTAAAAATTTCATATACGAATAAAAATTCAAATCTGCTCTGATACTACTTATCACGAATTGGACGCTTGTCATTAATTTAAAAAATTAATCTATTAAATAATACTATATACCTACCTTTATATACTTAATTTTTATTTAATGTAAAATATAATATATTATACTCAAAATTTATCTAATTTTTATTTAATATAGAACGTGATACATCGTAAGCTTTCCAAGCAATCAGCAACGGCGCTCCCAGATCAAGGCCAGACAACACTTCCTTTCTAACCACATGTTAATTGTACAATTTACACTATTATTTAACAGCACAGGGGTTCGTGAGTAGATAAGGGCGTTTCCAGTCCAAAACAGCTTGAAGTACAACTGCTGCTGGCCTTATTCCTTCAACGTTAAAAACGTGGTGGGATCTGACAGCTAAGAAGAATAGCAATGTAAGGCGTTGTTCTTTAGTTCATATTTAAATTGGTAAATTGTACAATCTTGTTTTATAAGAAATTACTGGCCATAAGCCAACATACAAGATGAATGTAATGAAGCAGCGAGGATGCATATTACAATATAGGCCACACCAACCACCACCCTGTCCTAGCTACTTACATTACATGTTACGAAGGAAACGCAACTATTGACCCATGTTCTCAAAACTGATACTCCAGCTGTTTTTGGCACACAGCACCCTTTATCTTGCGGAGGGCTGCAGACACTAATATTCCCACCACGTTATATGGCCAACTCAATGTGGAGCAGATGGCCAAGTTAAAATCAGCTCTGTGCAAGCATTTGAAACCATAAAGTGGCTAACTTCTCACTCATCAATGCATTAGCACATCAATCGATGAAATAATTTGGAGCCACCGCTAAAATCCTGTCATCTCTAGATGGACGCCCTTCACCTTGACCCTCTGCTGCTACTTGTCTACCATCATCCACCACTATCAGATGACCTTCCCTCCTTATCAAACTCTGCATAGCAGGAATTTGAATTATGTCAAATAGTTACATTAATCTTACTGTATGGAAATATAACACTTAATTTAAGCGGGATCAAGATAGGTCTTGTAGTACCTCGATAATAGCTTTGAGTTTGGAAACTTCCTTTTTCACTTCCTCCATAGAACTGTAATTGTTTTTCTCATTCTGCTGTTCCACATACCACTTTATCAATTCCTTCTGCCTCATTCCAGCAAGCCCAGTTCCTGCAAATGGAAAAACACTTGCATCAATAAAAATAATCATTAATGATCATAAGTGGCTGGAATAAGTCAGTGATGGGTAATCATGAAGCAGTACTTTAAAATCAACATGTAGCATCCATCATCCAATTTTGCAACAGTGTGCAAGTTTACACTTATTGCTGAAGTAGATGCAGGGTCATGGTAAAACTAAATCTCCAAATATTTATGTTCGAACGATTCAAACCATTCACTTATAAACATGAATCACCAATGGTTCATGTGGTTTACCTTCTTGATTTACTGCTTCCTCATGCTGTCTAAGGTGCATGACCAGGGCTTGGGTGACCCTCTGAAAATATTCATCACTTATAACAAGTGTTTTCCCTGGTCGGTTCACTAAACTGCCTCCATTTTCTGCAGAATCATAATGTAATTTTCCTTGAGTGAAAATGGTTAAAGCAAAAAATTCTAAGTAATGTCGGTGATTGAATCATACCAGCATTTCCAGAAGCTGGTTCACAAATCCCATTCCTCGGTTGAGCATCACCGTGATCATTGCCATCATTTCCATCATCGCCACCATCACCATCATCGCGGTTCTCCTCTTGAAACTCAGACAGATCAATCTCGCTGGACTCCACACTGCATGCAGAAACAAAATTCATATTCTGATAGCCCTTATTTCGAGAGAGGACAATTAGAATAATTTCTCTATTATCTTGCCTGATTACAGATGTTTTAAGTAGTCTTACTGCTACACGAACATGGCGTGGTCGTACCTGCGAACAGATAATTTTATAACTATATGGTAAAACGCATAACAGTGAGACAATGCAAATGGATAAATTGCTAAATTAGGCCACCTGAGTTTCCAAATGACTCCGGGCAATGGCCTCAGACAACCTTATCAATGCCTCTAGTTGCCTAACTGTCATGCGATATGCAACTCTACTTCCAGGAGTTGTATCACCCCGACGGAGAGTAACATAAGAGTCCACCAACAGCTTCCTGGCTTCCAAGCTTAGCTGAATTCTTGCATCAATAGTTGACATAAGGAAGGTGTGATAACATAAATCTAATTCAAAAACCACATCATGATCATAGAAAGATTAAGCAGCCAACCTTTGGTTTTAGAGTTTTAGAGTATGAAATGTAACGCTTCAGTTGTGCAGTAGTGAATGCAGGAGCCAGTGCATCTTCATGCTTCTGATGAACTCTGACGATGTGGTGGGCAATATGGTAATCAGTTTGATCATCTGGGTCGTCAATCATTACGTATACTAGATCAAACCGGGAAAGAATAGCAGGAGGAAGGGCAACGTTGTACTGGGGAGACATAAACCCAAAGTCATCAGTCCAAAAAAAAGGACATCAAAATTAATAGCAAAAAAGACTAGGGCATCAATAACAGAGATTCCACATTAAAAAGATTCTCACCTTAAGGGGTTTAGACTTATCATACCGGCCCCCCGCAGGGTTAGCAGCAGCTAGAATTGATGTTCGCGCATTCAATGTTGCTTGTATACCTGCTTTTGTAATGCTTATTGTCTGCTGTTCCATGGCTTCATGAATTGCAACCTTCACAATCATTTGCAAATCACATATCAGCATAACATAGAAAATTAGAGCCTATGAATAAAACAATGTGAAAATTACCTGATCCTTGATGTCCATCTTGTCAAATTCATCAATGCAACAAATGCCATTGTCAGCAAGCATCAGTGCACCAGCCTGGAAATAGAACACACATAATTGTTTCTAAACTTAATTAAGCAAGAATGATATACTCAGATTTCATTGGAAATAAAGAACCAAAAGAATACAATGGAAAAGCAGACGTCAGATTAGGGCTCTTTTAACGCCTTCTTCAACTTTCTGAATCTTTCCATCTTCATATAGGTTCTTTTACCCTCTTCTTGATATCATTTTCATGCTCCTTAAATGACAGTAAATTTGTGAGATTTAATATATGCCTTCTGTACACTAATGCAATCATACATACTATGAATGGAAAAGTAAAGCAGACCAGACCTTTGAAATCTTTCGTACTTCTTTCCTGGTCAAGCATTAGTAAAATTTGGTCATGGCTTTCCAGTATCATGTTTTTCTCACCTTCAAGCTATTTTAATATCACATGTCCACATGTTTCAATGATAAGTTTCTTTTCCGGTGGAGATTTCATGGCATGTATCTAAAATACCATAGGTCTGAAATTATGGATCCTCTAATTAAGGATACAAACATAGGAAGTCTTTTGAAGTCATTCAAAAGTTTGGAATAGTTCAGTAAAAGCGGATAAAACTTCAAAGGCAAAAGCCAACATATTGACAGAGTTTAACTTGTCTATAACAGAAGTTGATGACTGGTGTACAAGGACATGTCATAATGCAAGTGCTGCAACTTTGACTGTATAATATTGTAAATGTTTTAGCAAACAAAAAGCAACAAAATTGAATTAACTCAATACAGAATTCTCCAGTTTCTGGTTCTTTGGCAACAGTGGCAGTCAGCCCTGCAGCAGAGGAGGACTTGCCAGATGTGTAGACAGATCTAGGAACAATACCAGAAGCGTATCTGCAAGTAGATAACAATATTTTTAACTACTTGAAGCAGTGTATACCTTAGGGATTGCAGAATTAGAATAAGAAACAAAGAAAATAAAAAACAAAAAACGTCATACTTGAGGAACTGAGATTTGGCACAGCTGGGATCTCCAACTATACAAACATTGATGTCTCCTCTCAAGTTGATACCTTCATGAGTAAGTTTGTGGGCACCAGCCAAGAGCATGAGCAAGATTGCTCGCTTTATATCTTGATGTCCGAAAACAGTTGGGGCAATGCTATCAACTAGCTTATTGAAGAAATCAGGGGTATTTCTCATTCTTTGGATTTCATCTAGCTCTTCAGTCTGTCAATTAAAATTTTGATTTTCTCAGACACAAGGAAACATCTAAATCAAATACTCAAAATCATGAAATCACATAACACCGGCTGAAGGCAAAAGCCCCAGCTTATTTGTTATTCTTATATGCATTTTGCATCTTTACCTTAAGCAGGTCCAACATTTAAATATGCCAAGTCCAGACAAAATGGCATGGTTAGAAAGAAATTCCATTAAATAAGCCCAAAGCAAAGACATCAACATAATTTTATCTCAGAAGGGCAGGAAATTATATTAATAAATATAGATAGAAAGTAGCATGAACTGTGATAGAAAATCTCATAATCACATCTCAGGCAATAGGAACAATACTAAAAGTATTAGAAATTCTTGAACAAACCGTGAAATGATGTTGGTCATCTTCATCAGCATCCTTCTTTCTATTTCTTATGTCAGAATCCCTTCTTCCATCAGCAATCTAAACAAGCAAGCAATGATGAAACATATGTCACTTGAAGACACTCATCACATGATCCAACTTAAAGGATTGTCAACAATAAGCCACCCTATTAACTACCTGAACTGAATTGGCAATGAAAGCAAGGCGGTACGAGAGATCTCTCACTCCCAATGACCGAAGACCCCTCACACCTTCATGTCCAACAGCAGAAGTCTTGCGTTGAGTAGCTTCTCGTCGACATTCTGCTCTCTCCCCAGGAGAGACCAATGCCAATATGTCTGGTATGACTACCACAGTACCCGTGAAAATGACCCTGTTAGTGCACACAGTATGAAGTATATTAATGAGCCATAAACAATCATATGATATTTTATAAACAAGAACAAGAAAAAAATAATAAAGTATATAGGAAAAACAGAAAAAGAGAAAATACAAATGGACTCAATGAGAATTCAGATGAGGGTACTATCTTACGTGTCTCCTGCCCTTGCCTGTTCGACAATGTCATGGCGGAGAATAACATCCAATGATCTTGGCAAGGATCCAGCAGGAATCTCTTTGGAAGTCTCCTGCATTCTCACCCTCTGCCAATCAGCAAACTTGCTTTCTTGACGAAGCAATGCCCATCTTGTTCTATTTGAACAGGTCGCATTCACACAGATTGTGGGCTGAAACCAAAAAAGAAATTCAATAAAAATCATCACAGATAATGAAAATTCACCTGTACAATATATATGCCAACTACAGAATTTCCATATTTAAGAAAAGAAAATTGAGGAAGTAGATAGACAAGTAAATACACGAAAGAACTAACCTCGGTATATTTGAATTGCTGCTCAACATTCTTGATGACACCTCCACATTCCAGGCACTTAAAAGTTCCTTGGAGAAGCTCAGGTCGAACTTCACTTGTTCGAGTCACCACTCCTGTAACTGACACTAGTCTCCCAATTTCCGCTGTGGTCAACTCTCTCAACCTGTGGTCAAGTATGCACACACATACATGCACATAGTTAATAGCTAATCTAGTTCAGCACATTTACCACATAGATTGTGATAATTTAGCAGTAAGTGGCTCCATCAGGAACAATTAACGCAACCTGAATTCAACTCTCTCCACCTAACTAATAAAATGTAAAACCAAGTGATAACCAAAAAGTGATCAGAAAAAGAAAATTACCGCTTAGAAAAAGGTATGTTGAAAAAAGCAACATTGATGTCCTTGTTAGGATTATCATCCGAAATGAAAGTCGGGTTTTGCCCCATCACGAATCTCTTGCAGGCATTCTTCAAATACGGCTCAAATCTACGAAAACCAAAAAATCACAATTCACAATCATCATAACGCTCATAAACAGTCAACTATCATTATTGTAATCAATGAATTAGATTTCTTTTGAAAAAATTTAAAAGAACCTTAAATACTCATCGGCAATGGCCTTTTGAAGAACATCATTATAGCGCATAACGTGAGAGAAATCGATGAACATGGTGGTGGATTCATTGGCTCTCATCGTCTCAATTTCGGCCTCGTAATACGCTTCTCCCCCATCAAATCTAAAACTGCCCACATCATAATTGTGCAGCACGAGAAAAAAAAAAAAACCAACGTCAACATCATCAAAAATCCCGCAAGATTATAATTTTAACGCAAATTTAAAAAGGAATAATAACAAAAAAATTAAAAACAAACCTCTTTAGAAATTCCAAGAAAATGTTCTCGACTCTCCCTGCTTTCTCGTCCACCAAGTACCCACCAAACGCCTCCATTTTTTCTTTCGCTTGATCTTTCAGAAAGTTCACTCAGTGAATTGGAAACCCTAATTTCGAACTGCAAGCAAACATGGATGATGGATTCATTCACTCTTGTCTTGTGGGTCTCTTTGTGGCGGGAAAATAAACCTTGGCTTTCCCGCCAAAAAAAACCTGATCCTGGGCCGATCCTCTTCACTTCTTAATTGGGCCTCTTGGGTTGTGGATTGTATGCATTTGGATTGGGCTTCATGATTCTCTTTGCCTCCGCCTTTCGTGTTTTCAATTTTAATTTTGCGAGAATAATAATAATAATAATAATAATAATAACTGATTTAAATAAGTTCATGATTTTAAATGTTAATTAATTTTTTAGAAATGTTACACTTTTTAAATAATATTTTAAAGTTTTTTATAAATAATATATTAAACAAGCAGAGGCGAAATCAGGATTTGAGTTTTGGTTGGGAATAAATCATAATAAAACTTTTTAAATTTAATAAAACAAAATAAATTAATATTTTTATTCTATATAAAAAAACGTTATTGAAAACTTTAGTATAATCTTAAGAAGTGGTGATGATGTATAGATTTATAATTTTTTAATTTTAAAATTGATTAATTATAGTTGACTTTACCATAAAAAAATATATTAAACAATAAACATGTATTATATTATTCATAAAAATAAATTTTATATCTTAAAATTAATAAATTTAAAGCAAAAAAAATAAAGATATTAAAAACACTAACTAATATATATAATTAATAAAATTTAAAATATTTTAACTTATTTCTTGAAGATTTATTTTTTAACTTTTGAGTTAGAAAGAAGAGTTAATGCAAATTTAAAGAGAATATAAAATCACTAATATATGGCATTCTATAATTGTAAGTTTATTAATATAAATTAAATTAAAAAAATTCTTTTTTATGTAGAAAAAGAATTATAAATATAAAATTTATTTATATTAAATAAAATATGTATTTCATCTTTCATATAGGGAAATAACTATAAGTATAAAATTTGTTAGTATTAAGGACTACTTATAAATATAAAATTATTTTTATTAAGATAAGAGAATAAAGTTGGGATATGTAAAAATAAGAAACCACATATAAATTAAAAACTATTTTTTATTAGACAAATACGTTAAAGTAGAAAAAAATGAGATATTATTTTAACATTAAATAATGTATTAGAAAATTGGTCTTTTAATGCTAATGTGAACCATTTTTTTAAATTGACAATTTAACTTATTAAATATAAAAATTAGGATAAGGACTTTTTTGTTTTTAGAGTTTGATCTAATTTTTAATTTTGTCCAACGAATTTTAAAAAATTCAATTCTGTCCTAATCTATTAGTTTGATTATGTTAGAATTGACAGAAAATATCTTTTAACAGTATATTGATAATTTTGCCATCTTTTATATGTTAGTTTGATATAGCAATGAAAGTACATTATACAATGTATACGTGTCAAATATTAATAGACTTTAAAAAAATAAATAAAACACATGGCATGCTGTAATAGAATGAATAAAATAAATAAATATATATATATAGGGGGTAGCCGAACAGTGGCCGCTGTCGTCGATGGCCGACCGGCCATCGGTTCTCAATTGCGATTTGACTCAAAATTAAGGGATAAAGACATTTTTGTCCTTGACGTTTGACCTAATTCTCAATTTTGTCCTACGAGTTTCAAAAAATTCAATTTTGTCCTAGTCCATTAGTGTGATTTCGTCAGATTTAACTGAAAATATCTTTTAACAGTATATTAACAATTTTGCCCTCCTCTATATGTTAGTTTGATATGGTGATGCAAGTACACTATACAATATACACGTGTCAAATATTAATAGACTTTGAAAAAATAAAAAAAATAAATAGGGTAACCAGACAGTGGTCGCTGTCGTCAGTAGTTGACCGGTAGCTGCGACTAATTGCGATTTGACTCAAAATTAACATCATTGGACTCAAAATTTTGTGATCTACACGATGATGAGATTTGTTTTATCAACGGAGCACTGTAGATGTGCCAAAAGTGGGAAAGAACATGATGGTAGGCGGCGGCCAACGCCATTCGCCGTCGAACAGCAAGGCGGTGGTGTGCATCGCCCCCATCATTAGACAGATCAGCAGGCGATCTATCCAATGGTGGGGGCGGTGTACACCACCGCCCGCCAATTGACTGTGAACAGTGGTGTACGCCACAACTCACTGATTGAAGGCGAACGGCGGTGGTCGCCGCCCACCACCGCGAGTTGGCAGTCGCTGATGAATGGACGCCACCGCCCTTACCATTGGACAGATCAGCCACCGATCTGTCTAATAGTGGGGGCGATGCACACCACCGCCTCACCGTTCGACGGCGAACGGCAGTGGCCGTCGCCAATCACCATGTTCTTCTCCACTTTTTGCACATCTACAATTCTCTGTTGATAAAACAAATCCCACCATCGCGTAGATCACAAAAATTTGAGTCCAATGATATTAATTTTGAGTCAAATCGTAATTGGTCAACGGCGGCCGGTCAGCCACCGACAACATCGGTCACTGCCGTCTACCCTCTTTATATATTTATTTTATTCAACCTATTACAGCATGTCACGTGTCTTTTTATTTTTTCAAAGACTATTAATATTTGACATGTGTACATTGTATAGTATACTTGCATTACTATATCAAACTAACATATAAAGGAAGGCAAATTTGTCAATATACTGTTAAATGATATTTTGTCAATTCTAACAGAATCAAACTAATGATATTTTGTCAATTCTTATAGAATCAAACTAACAGACTATGATAGAATTGAGTTTTCTGAAACTCGTGGGACAAAATTGAGAATTAGGTCAAACGATAAGGACAAAAATGTTTTTATCCCTAAAATTAATATCATTGGACTCAAAATGTTGTGATCTACACGATGGTGAGATTTATTTTATCAACGGAGCACTATAGATGTGCTAAAAATAGGGAAGAACATGGTAGTTGGCAGCGGCTACCGTTGTTTGCCGTCGAACGACGGGACGGTGGTGTGCACCCCCCACCATTGGACAGATCGGCAGTCGATCTGTCCAATGGTAATGGTGGTGGCATCATTCATTAGCGACTGCCAACCTGTGGTGGTGGGCAGCGGCCACCGCTATTCATCGTCAATCGGCCAATCTCTCCAATGGTGGGGGTGGTGTACGCCACCGTCTTGCCATTAGACGGCGAACGGCGGTGGCTACCGCCAACCACCATGTTCTTCCCTACTTTTAACACATTTACAGTGCTCCATTGATAAAATAAATCTCACCATCGTGTAGATCACAAAATTATGAGTCCAATGATGTTAATTTTGCGTTAAATTACAGTTAGTCACCGGCCGCCGATCGACCACCGATGACGGTGACCACTGTCCGGCTACCCTCTTTATTTATTTATTTTATTCAACCTATTATAGCATGCCACATGTCTTTTTTATTTTTTCAAAATCTATTAATATTTAACACGTATACATTGTATATTGTACTTGCATCACCATATCAAACTAACATATAAAGGAAGGCAAAATTGTCAATATATTGTTAAAAGATATTTTCAGTCAAATTTGACAAAATCTCACTAATGGATTAAGATAAAATTGAATTTTTTGAAACTCGTAGAATAAAATTAAGAATTAGCTCAAACACCAAAAATAAAAATATTCTTATCCTATAAAAATTTAAAAAGAATTTGGCGGTCAAAATATGTTTTAATAATAAAAAATTATCTATATATATAAAATTAAGGGGAACTATTACAGTGCTTGGGAGGGCCATGGCCCCCTAAACCTTGCTACAGTTTTGCCATTGCAAGTAAGTTAGCATTGAGTGATGAAATAATATAATGAGCGATTTTAAAATTTACGATATTTTAGATCCTAATAATTATTTGTCACCTTAATTTAAAATATAAATTTTAAAATATTATTTAAAAATTATAATATTACTCTTAAATTTTTTATAAAATTAGAAATTAAAAATATTCATCCATAAACAAAGCATCACTATGTACTTGCTATTATGTTGAAGTGTTAGACCACTATTGATGTGCCCTGAACGATGACGATCATACTTTGTCAAGCCAATATCAAAGGGATTTAAAAGCCATAAAATGGTTCATAATCCAAGAAATTGGCATTGTCTCCCAACTCTTACTTAGATGCTTGCTTCTCCAATTTGAGAACCGAGTTTAATTTCCTTTTCTTTACCGATGAGAGTTATTATAAAATATTTTAATTTTTTTTATATAATTACATATCTGTATAATTATTTTTAATGCCAACTAAATTCTACAGTTATTTCTCCGATTTAAGAATAATCACAAACAATTTATTTAAAAATAATATATAATAAAGACCAAATATTATTTTGTGTATTATTTATAGTGTAGAACAAATAAATAATAAATAAAAAGTCTAAAGAATTTGTTCAAGTCTAGAAACAAATTTGAGTTCACTCACTTAATGAAATTCAATTAAAAATTTAATCATGTAATAAATAATTCAATCTAATCAATCAAAATATAACGGGTGTTATGATAAGATAAATACTCTTGAACTTTTTTTAGAAAAATATTTTGACTTAACCACATAATTTTTTATTGCAATTAATAAAATTTTTTTAATTGTATGTAATTAGGTTTTAGTATTAGATAAGTAAATTTTGATAGAGAAATGACTGTAGAATTTATTTAGCATTAGACATTTATATGGCTATTTAATAAAATTATTTTTGTTATAATAATTTAATTTAATAAGATTAAATTATTAAAATAATTTAATATTAAAAATTAAGTTAGACTTATAAAATAAGATTTAAATTTTTATATTTTAATTGTGGATTTATTAAATATTTTGATGAGTTCAAATAATCTCACCTTTTAATATTTAAAAAATAGTTAGCATCATTTTTAATTTTTTAAGACCAAAATACCCCTCATTTTAAATGAGTAAGTTGTTCAAATAGAACCAAATTTGTTATTGGTTGCACCAAATATATATATATATATATATATAGTCGATCAAATTTAAAGCCACCAAATTCATCCACATAGTATACAAATAATTAATGGCACAAATGAAATTCATTGGCATTCGATACCTCATAAGATAGGAAATGCACTTTGGTCCATGTCATCATTCAGTGTCACTGCTAAAGGTATATTTATTACAACCAAATCATTCATCATGTCATTATTAGGACTTACAATTAGCGTATACATAAGAAAAAGCTCAATATCATGTCATGTCATTAATAAGCCTATCAAGTACCTAACTAAAGGCCACATCACTTAATAGTTAGATCTAATGATAAGATCATAAGTGAAAAATCTCAAAAGAGCAACTGATAAGTCTCCATATGAGCATGTGATAGACCTTTGTCCTCTGTTGATATAAGGATGAGACTTGTCTGGGGTTGGTGAAATAATTTGGCCCTAAATTCGTTGAGCTCAAGGAACTGCTTATACAATTCATTAAGTACCTGTAGCTCACCTAACTAAAGCTAATCATCCTAAAAAAAATCTAATTTGAGGATACTTAATACTCTAAACCTTAGAAAGGCATAATTACCCAATTCAACATTATCACATATGTAAAAAGAGACCTTCAATTCAACATTACCATATATCACTCATGAAGGGTATTCTTCAAGCTAGATTCCTCTATACCAAGGATTTAACTCCACTTTTAAATTAAAGTAAGGTAGAACTTGAATTAAGTACTGTAATTCTAGTAAGAATTCTCTTTGTTTCTTCTTCATATTCTTTATAAGAACATTCACCATTAAGTTACTGTCTTACTTGAATATTGAAAAGTCGTCACTGGCTACCCAGCCGGTGCTTACCCCTAACCTCGCGTTTTCTATATTTTTCAGTTCTCACTGAGTGGTTGGTTCTCAATCAGTTCTTAGTAAATCATTACTCAATCCCAATTCCAATATCATGAAATTTAAGGTCCAAGCTCAACTCTTTACATCAAAAGGCAATAACTTAGATTTTTCTCACTCAATAAACTCTTAACTTTTATGGTGGCCTCAGTAGGCCTTAACTAAATTTTGCCCCAAACATCTGGCGTTGTTTGTGGGAAATCTCTGAGAAAAAACCTACCTTGTAATGTTTTACCAAGTTTAACTAACCAAAAGCTTGTTGAAGCCTTTTGCCATATCCAAAATATTAAAGGAAACTGATGCTTTAACTAAAAACCACCTATAGAAAAAGTTGCTGAAGATTAGAGGGGCCCATGCAAAAGTTCCTTAAGCATGCCTAGGGAAACACCTTAAGGTTACCAAACAAACCGCTTGATGAAGATCTAATTACCTAAAAACAATTTTAGAAGTTTGTTTAAGAGTTGCATTGTACAATGACCAATATAAATGGCAGTCAGAAGAGAACAAAAAAGAAAGTTTGTGAGTAAACTCAACTTACTCCTGCCCGCACTCATTATGACCATCTATAAGATATGATTCCCATGAGCCTTTATATAGCAGACAAGCTAGCAAGAGTAAATCTTTCTCTCACCTTAACAAAGAGCTTAGTTTACTGTTGAGAGTAGATTAGGGAAGCTTTAAAGATAGGGACCTGAAGTAATCTTTTAAGGTTGATCTTCAAGACTCACTTAATGCTAAGCAGTAAGCCCTTAGAGAGTTTGAGGCTATTAAGATAGATGATACTGCTTCCAACCTCCTAAAGAAGGTTGACAAGCTCTTGCAGGATTTGGAGGATATATGCTCAAAAAGAACATAGCAGTAAGTCTCCTTCCTATAATGGAGGCTAGGTCCACCTTCACTATTGACATTAAGAATGCTCTATTGCTTTGAAAATTAGGCTGCCACAGCTTATGGACTATGAAGGTATCATCGACCTATTAACTCACCTAGAGCTTTATAGAGACCATATGTTGATTCAGAGTATAGATGAGGATGCAAGTGTCATATACTTCCTCACTCACTATCAGAGGCTTTTATCTTCTAGTTCTAGTATACGTGAGATAAGCCTAAAGACTCCTTCGACTTATGTATGCTAACTAGGGTGAGTTTAAGTCTCTTAAAGACTTTGTACAAAGTTTTTGCGAGAAGGTTACTATATGGGTATCTTCAGTGTTAAGGACATAATTATAAACTTCCAGATAAACATCAAGTTAGGGAAGCTATAGTTTACCTTCCAAGAATTAAAATCGATAATGTTCGGTGAGGCCTATATTAGGGCCTTGAAGCAAATTGAAATAAATAGGAAGTATTAAATGAAAAGACAAGAAAAAAAGGAGACAACACGTAACTTAAGCCAATTTTGATGCCACCATTGCATTATGGAGGCTCAAACCACAAGAGAATTTATCTCCACTAAGGTTACCTTTACTACCGCCTAAGTTCAACCAACCGAGTCCATAACAGACCATAGAGATGTCTCAATTTCAATCTTATAGCCTACTAAATGCCTCAAGAGAAACCATTTTCTTCGCCATAAAAACAAGGTGGCTTTAAAAGCCCAAAATAATGAAAGGAAGCATAAATCAAAGGATAAGTGAAAGTATTATGACTTTCACAAAGGATATAATTATAACACTGCTAAATGCTTCGAGCCAAGGAAGTAGATTGAGGCCCCCTTGATCATGAATGGTCTGTTAAAGGATTTTCTCAATAAAGTAAGGAACGCTCAGTGCAAATCAAGCACTAAGCAAAAGGACAAGCCTGAAGACGAGGAGACCATACACGAGAAGTCTTCATCAAAGCATTACCTAAGATCAATATGATCTCAGGAGGTCTGATCAAAGTGGGAACCTTTAGGAGAGTAGTAAGAAATTATGCTTGGGAAACCACGAGAAACATTATAGAGGAATGCATATTCACATTGCACATCTTTCTCCTCTTGAGCCAGTTCCTAATACACATCAATTTTGTTCACTAAGAGGATTGCCAAGATGTTGTGCTTTCTCATGATGATCTTTTATAGTCACCTTCAAAATTGGCACCAATTGCCTATGTAATGATAAACACTAAGAGCTTAATAAATATGATCTACAAAGATTCACTGGACAAAATGGGAATTAAGTCCCCTAGGTTAACACGTCTATGCTCTTTTAGTGTGATTCATATGGGACAATGTAATGCCCATCTTATTTATCACTATTTTTGTCTCCATTGGTAGTTATCCAAATGTAACAGCTTGTATGATTGAATTTTTTGTTATAGATCAACCAAACGCCCACAATATGATCTTAGGTAAGCCTTTCTTGATAATAACCAAAGCTATTATCTTTATATACCATTTAGTAATAAAGATCTTGGTGAATGGAGAGGTTGTCACAGTGAAAAGTAACCAGAAGGCAGCTAAGAAATGTTATGCAATCGTAGTGAAGCCAAGCTACTAGGTTAACATAATAAGCCTAATAAAGAGCTCATTTTGGTTCTTATCTTAATACATCACCCAACCAAAACAGTCAAGATTAGTCAATGCCCAAGGAGGTCAAGGAAGCTTCAATTACTTCCTCGGGGAGTATGCAAACATTTTTACTTGGTCCTACAAAGACATGCCCATGATTAATCCAAAAATAACCTGCTATATACTAAATGTAGATCCTAATGACAAACTAGTGAAATAGAAGTAAAGACCTTTTAATTAAGAAATGTACGAGGCCATATAGACGATGGTAAACAAGCTACTTAATACCTGTTTCATCCATTAGGCTCATTGCCCAGAATAGTTCTCCCATGTGGTGTTATGAAGAAAGTAAATGGGAAGTAGTGCATATGTATGGATTTCACTAATCTTAACAAGGCTTACCATAAAGATAGCCTCCACCTGCTTTGGATTGATTAGGTGGTTGATGTGACCTTAGGACATGAGCTCATAAGCTTTATGGATGCCTTCTCAAGTTACAACCATATTGGTATAAGGCCTAAACGAGTAAAAGATTGTCTTTATCACCAAAATAAGTCTGTGCTATTACAAGGCAATGTTTTTTGGGCTCAAGAATATAAGGGCTACCTACTAGGGTCTCGTATAATCAAATTGGAAAGACTATAAAAGCCTACATAAATGATATGATCACTAAGTCGATACTCACTACTAACCATAGGTTAGACCTAAAAAGACATTTGAGGTGTTGAGAAGACATAGCAAGAAATATTTTATAAATAATTTCTTTTTAAAGTAGTGCACATTAAATAAATGAAAGAATGATCCAAAATATACATGGTTATTCATTTATCATATACTTGATCTTATTTATAACTCCCATAAAAATTTATTAGAATAATGTGACTAAATTTGGTTATTTTTAATTTTTGGAATAGGATTATGGTTATATATCTATTCTTTGTGGTATTTTTCAATTTGTTCATAATTTCTACTCGAGAGTGTGCATCGGGTCCAAATAGACATCATCAAGCACAACGTGTTTGTTACTAATATTTTTTTTATAAATATTAATATTAATATTAAAAGTCACTTTTTAATTAAAATATTTTCTTTTAAATTAGCCCAATTATGATGCATAGATATATCTAACTCAATTCTTAAATCTGTAAAAAATAAAAGGAACATATACCTCTATATTTGATGTCGTATTTGGATCTCTTTCAATATTCTATTATAAAAGAAAACCAACTATTACGTAGATTAGTAAATGTAACGTTAAATACCGATAAATAATAATTTTATTTTAATTTTAAATTAGTTAAAAATTTTAAACTTAATTCAATAATTAATAATATGTAACTTATTTTTACAAGAGTAAGGTCCTATTTTGTATTTGTAACCATATAAATTGTTCCCTTCAAGGGTTTGGCCCGAGATCAAAACCCAATTCAAGTGAGCTAAAGGTCAAGGGTATATTGACCATACTTCAGGGTACAGAACCTCAACTCATAAGGGAGCCCAGGCCTATTTTAACTCAAACCTTTCATATTTAAACCCGAAACCAAGAACTCATCTACATGTTCCCAAGCAAGAACTTGCTCGGTATCGAAGTCTAAACCTAAAGGAGGTCATTGATATCTTCTCGAACAATTAGGACCTCAAGAAGTTTAAAGGCTTGCTTTAAACACCTGAATCCTGTGACTTAAAGGATTCATATTAATCATCACCAACAAATAAAAACCTTGAGAATCTCAGGATTAGAGTCAAATTCTTATTAGGAAAGCACAAAAGTCTTGGGATAAGAATCTATTTCATTACCTTAAACTCGCTACCAATCATGATAGAGATGGATAAATTTCTCGCCTTTGATTCTTAGGATGGAACAACAAGAACCAACTATAAAAGGTAAAGTTATTATGACCAAAGCCAATAAAATTCTTCCATAAAAACACTTAAAAAGTTCTCTTCTACAATCATTGCCTACATTTTCTAACTTAGGCATTTGAGGGACCTTGTCGGAATGACCACTAGAAAGACCTAACTATGTTCATGTATTTTTTTATTTCAAAAGTGCCAAAGACACTATACAGAGCCTATTCTAGAGCCGTATAACAGTAAAGGCCCAAGAAAGAAGAGATATTCTTCGTCTAAAGAAGACAAAAATAGCGAGAAGTTCTCATTGACAAATATGCTTAGGGATATGGATCTGGCTATAAGTTTAGGTTACCCAACCTTCGTAGTTATAGAGGCACTATGGATCTCAACCATTACATGGATCAAATCACGAATCTTGTGTCCATTATGGGGTTAAAGCAGAAGTGAATATATAGATTGTTCCATATAAACTTATAAGGACCTCACACTTTAGTGGTACAAAGGACTAAAATAGTAGAGCATCTCTTCTTATAGTGAGCTCACGGAGAAATTTGTATAACACTTCAAAGGATCGTATAAGGTAGCTAAGGACCCTAGACAGTTGCGAAAAATTAAATAAGGGTGAATAAAAAGCTTGAGGGAGTACATGAAGAGGTTTCACCATTAGGAAATCTAGCTTTGAGGTTTTTGACCTTCTGATAGCCCTAGAAGCCTTAAAGACTAGGTTGAAGATAAGCCAATTCTAGTACCACCTCTCTGAAAAGCTCCATCTTGAGCTATGCGATTGCCTACCATAAGGCACCAAAATATATTGTTATCGAGTAAAAAGAAGAAGTAAAAAAGGAGGTTGTTGTAGACACTGCCTAAGAGAAGGTACATCCTCGAGATACAGGAAAAATGAGATCTTTAGAAAGAAGATATCTTAGGAGGAGTAGAGATAGAACTCTACCATAGATTACTAAATATCTATGGATGGATCAACTGGATTGACCAAAAGAAACCCACATAGGAAACAGGGCTATGGGGACAAACCTTAAGTAACGATATCAATAAGTTTGTCCCTTTAACAACCTATTTGTAAGTTGCCTTTTAAGCTATAAAAGATTGAGGTCTACTCACCAAGCCCCCCACTATAGCAATGCCTTAGACTAACATGACCAAATAAAGAAATGCGACCTTTCATCGGAACATGGAGCATCTCATAAGGAAATGTTATACCTTAAAGAAGCAGATGGACAACTATTGGGTGTTGATTTATTTATGGTGTTTGCATGTGGTATATGTGTTTAACAATAAAATATACATATATATGTACCGCGGAAGCATAAAAATTTGTAGTAAACATGATTGTTTCATATTAACCAAATTAACATAAATAAAATTGAGAAATAACCCTGGAAGCCTTTAGATCAAAATTGTTAAAGTCTACCAAAATGCAAACTTTGATCAATTTTAGTAATCAACAATGATGGGATTGATTATCTAGAATGGTAGTATTTGATCCAACAAAAGTTTAACAAATTAAACTTGTGTTCTTGATTTTTCTTTTATTAACACTTAATCAATTAATCAAAAACCTATTTTTTTCTTAATTGATTTTTTAAGCCCAACAAAAGAAAATTATGAATTCAACAATTGAATCCAAAATTATGAAAATAATTTTTTTTATTGTTATGGCTGGCCAATGAGTTAGCAAAAAATGAAATTAACCTTATTAATTTTAATTACATTTTGCTAATATATACAAATGAATTTAATTTAATTTCATTTCACTTAATTTCAATTTGCATTTAACTTAACCTAACCATAGTTAACTCTTAATTCTAGTTAGGTTAAATAAATATTTAAATATTCTAACCATAGTTAACTAACTTAACAATGGTTAGGTTAACCTTTACTTAACCATTAAGTAAGGTTAACTTAACTTAATCATATGGTTAACTTTTAACTACAATTAAAATAAATTATTTATTTAAGTATTAAATAAATAAATATTTATCAAAATTATTTAACAATTAAATAATCATTAAATAAAATTACATTTATGTCCTTCCTAGGTTATCAAGTTAACCTAAAGTGGGTCCTACCATTTAACCATATACTTTAGTTAACTAAACTATAGTAAATTGTTAGATTTTATTGTATTGAACTATTTAACACGGCACGTTGCCCAAGTGCTGAAACAATACATTTCATATTGAGACTCTTTAGGTCCACGTCCGATTCGTCAAACAGAACTATTTCAAAAATTCGTGATCGATGCCCCACGCACACATCATGGATATTACAAATTAGTGCGTTAGACCATACATGTTGAGGTTACTACATATTCGTATAATCATTCTGTCATTATATCCTAGATGTGCGAGATATAGACCATCACTGATAAATCCCAATAATCTCATCCGTGAACTTATCTTTATATTTGTATCTTAATGAACAATATATGCAAATACCTTTGACGGATTCATAGGATATATATTGGGGTCCTCGTGAGTCTGTTTAGTATCCAGTCCTAATTGAATACCTACATATCTATACGAGCTTTCATTGAGCTTATAGTCAACTACAATCATCTGTACAATACATACATAGACATACATTAATATATATAATAGTGATTCACCGATAAACTTGCATTGGTGAACATAAATACAAGTAGACTCTTAAGTCTTTGTCCTATTATAGACAAAGTTCTAACTCTTTAGATATTGCTGACTCTTATAACCTACCAACTCTTAGTAGTGCTAACTTTTAGCATTTATTGTAAGTGATTTTAAACTTAGGGTGCATGCATGTGGATTTGTGTCTATCATTAAAATATAGCATATGTATCACATACATATATGCACAGCGGATGAGCGAAATATAAATTACTCAATGATACCTGAAGGAAGACTGAAGTAAATGTCTAGTCTGCTGAAATTTTCTAGATCGAACTATTCAATCTGGTACGTTGCCGCAGTGCACAATAAGTATACTTCATATTACGGGACTCTTTAGATCCACTCTCAATGTCCTACGCACACATCACAGATATTACAAATCAGTGTAGTAGACTATACAAGTTGAGGTCATAGTGCTTACGTATAATCCTTCTATCAATTATATCCTGAAAGAGCAGGGATATAGATCACTACCGTCAAATCTCTATGTGCTCATCGGGGAACTTATCTCCAGACACATATCTTAATAAATAATATATGCAAAAACTTTTACAACATTATTTAACCCTATAGGAAACCCTTTTCCTGAGTTTGTTACTTATGGCCATAAGACTTTTTAAGATACAGTCTCTGAGCATTTAGATATATAACTCATCTATGTAAGCTGATGAATTCTATATCTGTACACATCATACTTTATAAGCATCAGACTATACCCAGCGACACCCAGCGGTCACATCATGAAATGTCTGTGACATGCATGGAATCAAAGTATGATAGATCACTTACAACCCTACCATAGTACTCAGGTCATAGAATCACGTATTCTACCCAACTTGAGAGGACCTTCTATTGACGACTTCATGGGATGTCTATTAGGGTCTTTGTTGAGTCTGTTCAGTGTTTAGTATACACTGGTTAGCTAAGAACAATTATCTAGACCATCTAGGTACAATATACACTGGTCTTTGTAAAAGGATTCCACCGACAGACTTGCATTCGTGAATTGAGACCAAGAATATTAATTTGAGAATAGACTTGCATAATAACATTTCTTAGCACCTATTACAACTCTTGCAACTATGTTATTACTAATGTATTCTCAGGTTTTTGTACCAACACAGACAAGATTCTAACTCTTAGACTTCACTGATTAATATAACATGCTAACTCTTTAGCATTTATAGTTTTCAGTGATGTTAACTCTCGGCATTGATCTAAACTTCTTTAGACCAAATCTAAACTCCTTAATGTCTGTAGCATCACAAGTATTGAACCATTTAATAATAGTAATTAGCAATTTAACAAATAATGTTTTATATAAATATTATAAAATAAAATATTCATACAACAATGGGATGGCACGTGAGTACAAATCTCAACAAACTCCCACTTGCTCTAATGTCATTCATAGTGGTATCTTATACCCATTGACTCTACTTGTTTCTCAAACACCTTTGAAGTTAAGGCCTTAGTCAGTAGATCTGCTACATTATTTATAGAGTCAACTCTACAAATTATTACATCTCTTATAGCCAAGATTTTTTTAATTATATGGTATTTCCTCTCCACACGTTTAGATTTTTGGTGCGCTCTTGGCTATTTTACTTGTGCAATGGCTCCATTGTTATCACAGAATAAAGGGATATGATCCATCGAACTTGGGACAATCCCAAACTCGATGACAAACTTACATATCCACAGTACTTCCTTTGCTGCCTCAGAGGCTGCAATGTATTCCACTCCTGTTGTTGAATCAGCAGTGGATCCCTATTTAGTGCTCTTCTAACTCATTGCAGCACCCTTGAGGATAAATATATATCCACATGTAGACTTTCTATCTTTTGGATCAGACTAGAAGTCTAAATCTATGTATCCTTTAACCTGCAAATCATTTTCTCCATAAATGAGAAATTTGTCCTTTGTACCCTTAAGGTATTTAAGGACATGTTTGACTGCCATCCAATGGCTGTCACCTGGAACAGATTGATACTAGCTAGTAACACTTACAAGTATACTGATGTTAGGTTTTGTGTATATCATAACATACATTAGGCTGCCTACAGCTGATGCATATGGCATCTTAGACATTCTAACTCTTTCATCTTCTGTCTGATGAGACTTTCTCCTCGAAAGATATGCCATGTTTGAAAGGTACATTAACTGTCTTGCAGTTAGTAAAATTGTACCTTTCAACGACACTATCGATGTATGATGATTGAGAGAGTCCTATTAGCTTCCTAGCTCTATCTCTATAAAGCTTTATACTTAGTATATAAGAAGCCTCTCCTAAGTCCTTTATAGAGAAGTTTTTGTTTAAATAACTCTTGACTGATTATAACATACCGATATCATTCCCAATGATCAATATGTAATCCATGTATAGAATTAAGAAGACAACCATGTGACTTTTTTATACACATATGGTTCCTCATCATTTTTTATGAAACCAGATCCTTTAATCACCTCATCAAAATGAAGGTTCTAACTCTAGGAAGTCCTGCTTAAGCCTATAAATAGACTTCTTTAGTTTGCATAGTAGACCCGTGGATAGGCTGGATGCAAAACCTTCAGGCTGTTCTATGTATATCTCTTCCTCGAGATATCCATTCAAGAATGTCATATTTACATTCATCTGTCATATCTCATAGTCATAATATGCAGTAATAGCCAATAAAATTCATATTGACTTCAACATCACTACTGGTGCAAAGGTTTCCTCATAATTGATCACAGATCGTTAAGAATAACCTTTTGCAACAAGTCGAGCTTTAAAGGTCTCTACCTTCCCTTCTGACTGACGCTTCTACTTGTAAATCCATTTACAACCTATAGAAACTATTCCTTCAGAAAGCTCAACCAAATCCCATACTTGATTGTGATGAATTGAGTCAATTTCAAATTTCATGGCTTCTTGTCACTTTTTCGAGTCGATGTTTAACATCGCATCCTTATAGGTTAAAGGATTGTTTTCTTCCACTAAAAAAACTCCAAGTGCACCTTCAGGCATCTGACCATACATTGTAGGTGCTATAAACATCTTTTCAGACCTACGTGGAGGGTGTGTTAAAGGTATTCCACTCAATTGACTTTAAGGTTTCATCTCGAGTTCATGTTAGCTCTGATTGGCTTCATCAAGCACAATCTTTCTACAACCTCTACGATCCATGAGAAACACTTTCTCAAGAAAAGTGGCATTTGAGAAACAAACACATTTTGCTCCTCGAGATTATAGAATTGGTATAGCATTGAATTCTTGGGATACCCAACGAACTGGTACTTGTACCTCATAGGTGCAAGTTTAACCTGTTACATAGTAAGTAGGACAGCCCCAAATCTTAAAGTATTTAAGACTTGGTTTCTTTCCATTCAACATCTCATGTGGAGTAGTTGGAACAACTTTAGATGGAACTCTATTCAATATATGAGTAGTAGTTTCTAGAGCATAACCCCAAAGATGTTTAGGTAGATCGGTGAAGCTCATCATTGATTGAACTATATCCAATAAAGTTTGATTCCTCCTCTTTGATATACCATTGTGTTACAGAGTACTTGGAGGACTATACTGAGCTAGAATCCTATTCTCCTTTAAATAATCAAAAAATTTACTGCTCATGTACTTACCGTCTTGATCTGATCGAAGGCATTTGACATACATACCGGTTTGTTTCTCTACTTCAAGTCTGAACTCTTTGAACTTTTCAAAGATTTCTGACTTATGTTTCATAAGAAACACGTACCCGTATCGTGATAAATCATCAATAAAGGTAACAAAATATCAAAATCCACCCATTATAACATGATTCATTGGACCGTATATATCACTATGTATTAGTTCCAATAAATCAGTGGCACGATGTCCAACATCAGTGAATGGAGATTTAGTCATTTTTCCTTGAATATAAGATTCACAAATTGGGTAAGATTCTATGTTCAAATTAGGTATCCAACCATCCTTAACTAGACAAGTTAGGCGTTTCACACCTATATGACCCAATCTCATGTGTCACAATTCTGTATTATTTAAAGCTTATGCACTATTACTAGTGCTACCCTGTACATTCATGACATTTTTTGTTGTATCCAAAACATAATGCTCATTAATTAACTGACACTCAGGTAATAAAACATCAAACATATCACATAACTATAAAAAGTACTTTTAATATACATACGATACCCTTCACTTTCAAGTATATGAAGAGAGATAATCTATCTGATCATAGCAGGCACAAAATAACAATTATGAAGTACAATAGTTTTATTACAAAGAAGAATCAAATTATAATGTCTAACAGCCTCAACTTGTAGAAGATCACCATTTCTTACTTGAAGCTGTACCTCTCCCAGCTGTAGCAATCTAACTTCCTTCAGACCCTGTAACATATTGTAGATGTGAGAAAGATTTGTGTTATCTAATACCCAGCCAATACTAGCATCAAATGCTAAAGAAATGTCAATAATGGAAAAGATAATATTGAGGGAATCTTCTTTACACTGGCAAAGTATTTAGAACAGTTGCATTTTCAGTGTCTATCCTCACTGCAATGAAAGCATTTATCTTTCGCTTTCAGTTTCTCCAGTAGCTTGGATATCTGTTGTCGCTAAGGACCTATCTTGAGTATCTGCCTTACCTTTCTTTTTTTCTTCCCTTTAGACTTCCCATAAGCCTAAGGGTTCGAAGATGAAGCACTATGAATAAGGAGGGTTGAGCCTCCTTTATACATATCCTCATCTGCTGTCTTCAGCATATTGTGAAGATCAGCATAAGTAGGGGTCATTCCTTGCATATTAAAGTTCATAATAAACTGTGCATATGACCTAGGCAGCGACTAGAGAATCAAACTATTCCTCAGGTTATTGCTTAAAGAGATGTCCATGGACTCAAGCTTCTCGATTAATTCTATCATCTTGAGAACATGAGGACTCACTAGACTACCCTCAGGGAGCTTCGCCTGAAACAACGCTTTGGCGACCCTATAGTTCTCAACATGGGGTCGGTCACCAAAGAGCTCCCTGAGATGAAGCATAATGCTGCTGGCACTGTCTATGCGAATATGCTATCTCTGCAGCTTAGTGGACATTGAGGTGAGGATGTACGATTTAACTTTTAAATCATCATCCAACCATTTCTGATATGTCACCTTTTTGTCCTCGGTGGCATCCTTAGAAACACCTCTAGGCATCTTTTGGTCAATAACATATCTTAATCTTTCTGAATCTAAAATAATTCTGAGATTCATGTACTAGTCAGAGAAATTCTCAGCACCTTTAAGTTGGTGTGCATCTAGTATATGCACAAAGGGATTTGAAGATATCATCCTAGCTTACACAAGTCAAATAATATTAGGAGATGTTAGCGGAAATTATTATTAAATCGCTAATAATACATTTTAAATAATAGGTATAACATTTATACATTTTTTAATTTAAAAAGCCCTCCCACTATTTTACATAATCCCTATAATCTCTCAAAACGGGATAACGACTGTTCAAATTATTTTAAACTATACAGCAGGAAGTAGAGCCCATTGGCATTTTACTTGGGCCGCACACTGTCGCGATCTAGGCCTTTATAAACTCAATAGGTAGACAACTATTATCAATTTCATCTCATGCAACTCCTACTCTTGATCCTAAGTACACCTTATCTGTACACTGTAGCGATCTAGGGTAAGTGTATTCGAAATTAAATTGTCAATTATCAAATATATGCAACCGATACTGCTCGTACATTATAGCGATATAAGGCAATACTTTCGCATATATTTGCCTCATTTCATGTTTAACTGGTATAGTCTAAATCATACAAAATAAATTTCTCACACTGTAGCGATCTTGGAAAAGACCGATATAATATAGCTAACACCGTATTGACAAGACGGATCAATAATAAAATATTGTCTCATAATATAATATTGTTCAATCTGATTAAGAGAGATTTTTACTCTTTTATTTTTTTTTGTAACACAAAGACTTAATTCTCATCTCATGAGGAGGTAATTCTCAATCAAACATTAATTTCTATGTAAACACAACTAACTCCCACCAGTAGGGCTCTCATTGTGTTTACCAACAAAAAAAAAATAATTTCGATTTATAATGCAACATAATAACTCTTATCATTGTATCTCATAGCCCCCCGCGTCACGGCCCCTAGTATTTGGCACTGCAGTGCTCAACAGCTAGTGTTGCGACGCTAGAGGTTACACCTCCACATCAGCGCTCAACACCTGGCGCGCCCAACATCTGGCACTGCATCACCAAGGCTTGGAAGCCTTAACGCCGCAGTCCCAGCTACCCAGCACTAGAACAAAATTTTTTAACACCTCGGTGCTGAACACTTATGACCGTGGCGCTCCGGTGCTTCTCACCTTCGGTATACCAATTTCAACAACTTGAAATGCACATTTTGAGCACCAGAACATCACCAACAATACTTTTACACTCAAAGCACCCAATATAAACTCAAAATTGCTTTGATACCATTTTGTGAGTGATTTTAAACCTAGGTGTGCAGGCATGTGGGTTTTGTCTATCATTTAAATATAATATATGTATCACATACATACATGCACAACGGATGAGCAGAATATAAATTACTCAATGATAAACACAAATAAACTTTTACATGTTATCTCATAAATGTAAAATACATCAAGATTGAGAAATAGTACATTGTCAAGCCTTTGGTATTTGGTTGAACCGGAGTACCCGCCTTGAAGCAAACCGTTCATAATTCTCATTTCTCAACACGATGGGCTTAAGGAAGCTAGAATAACAGCTTTTCCAGCAAAGGATTCAACTCTTAAATCCTTATTTCTACCTTGTAGTATGGGTGAACAAAATAGAAGAAGAAAAATGGAGAGAATGTGTTTTTTGTGCTATCAACACTTGAGAGAATTTTCTAACACTTAGCAAAATTCACCTCTCTCTCTCCACCTCACTCCTTGGCCGAATGTTTCACTAACTAATTGAGCAAAATATTGCTCTTTTATTTGTGTATTATTTTTTTTTTCCATTTTCTAACCTAATGGCATCCATTATCTAGGTCAATATTTACCATTAGTGTTTTGTTTATTATTATTTCCAATAAACTAAATGAAAATAAAACAAAATGAAAAATCATTTAAATGAACTTGGCTTAAATTTAGGCCAAATGAGAAACACTTTCTCATTATTAAGAAATATTTTAATGCCTACCATTAACGAATGCCACCCATTTATTTTTATTATATCGTTTAATGAATATTAAACAAATGTTTAATCATATTAAATCATGGTAGAAACACATACCAATTAAATTAGAAAAATGAATTGTTTAATTTTAATTTAAATAATAATATCATATATTATTATTATTATTATTTATTCAATAAACATTTTAATGAATAAAATGATGATATTATTTGTCCAACAAATAAGGTCATTTTGGTAATTTCTAAATCAAACAATAATTGGCCCACAATGTGCCATGTGTTAATATTCTCATTTGTCAATAATTAATTGTTAACTAATTGATGTACTTAACTCTTAAGTCTTGACACGTGCATGACCGGAGGGAGACCAAAGTAAATGTTCGATCTGCTGGAGTTTTCTGGATTGAACTATTCAATCCGGTTCGCTACCCCAGTGCACAATGAGTATACTTTATATTGCGAAACTCTCTAGGTCCACTCCCTATTTGTCAAATAGAATTATTCTGTAAGTCCGAGATCGATGCCCCACGCACACGTCACAGATATTACAAATCAGTACAGTAAACCATACAAGTTAAGGTCATAGCGTATACGTATAATCCTTCCTTCAATCATATCCTACAAGAATATGAATATAGATCACTACCGTCAAATCTCTATATGCTCATCCCCAAACTTATCTCCTGGCACATATCTTAATAAATAATATATACAAAATATTTTATAACATTGCTTAACCGTGTAGGAAACTCTTTTCCTGAGTTTGTTGCTTATAGTCATAAGACTTTTTAAGATACAATCTTTAAGCATCCAGATATATAACTCATCCATGTGAGTTGACGAGTTTAATATCTGTACACACCGGACTCTATAAGCATCAGACTATAACCAGCGACACCCAGTGGTCACATCATGAAAGGTCTGTAACATGCATAGAACCAAAGTATGATAGATCACTTATAACCCCACTGTAGTACTTAGGTTAAAGGATCACGTATACTACTCAACTCGAGAGAACCTTTCATTGACAGCTTTATGGGATGTCTATTGGGGTCCTCGTTGAGTCTGTTTAGTGTTCAGTCCTCACTAAATACTTGTATGCTATACAAACTTCCAATAAGCCCATAGTCAGCTAAGAACAACCATCTAGACCATCTAGGTATAGTATACACTGGTCTTTGTAAAAGGATTCCACCGACAAACCTGCATTCATGAATTGAGACTAGGAACATATAATTTGATAATAGACTTGCATAATAACATTTCTTAGCACCTATTACGACTTTTGCAACTATGTTATTACTAATGTATTCTTAGGTCTTTGTACCGCCACAGATAAGATTCTAACGCTTAGACTTCACTGATTAATATAACAAGCTAACTCTTTAGCATTTATAGTTTCCAGTGATGTTAACTCTTGGCATTAATCTAAAATTCTTTAGACCAAATCTAAACTCCTTAATGTCTATAGCATCACAAGCATTGAACCATTTAATAATAATAATTAGCGATTTAACAAATAATGTACTGTATAAAATTATAAAATAAAATATTCATACAACAATGGAATGATGTGTGAGCACAAATTCTAACATTTATAACTCTCAGTGTTGCTAACTCTTAGCCCCGATCTAAACTCCTTTAAATTAGATCTGAATTCTTTCAGATCATAGAATGGCCATAGTGTTACAAGCTTTTTTACTATTTAATAAAGGTTATTAGCGATTTAATAAAATATTCATTAGTATAAATATTACAAAATTAATATTCATATAACAGGGATGACACATAAGCACAAACTTTAACACCAACTGGTAAGGGACTACTATTTAGATGAGTTTCAAGTCGACCGCTAATGGCCAGTGCAACCAGTGGATGCCTCGAGCAAGTCTACCTTACTTGAGGCAACTATAATCATCTTTGGAGGTCTCATATTGTTAAGGGACTCTAACAAACAGAGATATTCCATAATAAGGTACCAGTGCAACATCTCGATCGCCAAACTGCCTTGAATGTTAGAAGTTCCAATAATATTCACTGAAGCAAATGCTCAAAGGGTAAGCCATCTGTATGACAATGGCTAGTGGTCACGTGCACATAGCCGACATAGACGTAAATACACTGTTCATTGACACGAGAAATTTAATTGACATATTCTTCAAGAAAGCCTTAGACGATTTGAAGATCAAATATTTGAGGATAGAGAGAACACAGGCTCTTTTACATAGTTTCGAGGATAGCTGCGTTATAACCATCGAGATAGTATTAAAGGCATTTTGTCAATACCATAATGACCAACTTTGTAATGGTTAATAAACCTTTCCCTACGAAGTCTTACTTGGATAACCTTTCATGAGAAATACCAATACAACACTCACCATTCATTACTTGAAGCTAAAGTTTCTAGTAGGATAAGGGATAAAAGTTGTGTTTGGGGTTCAAAAGATGGTTCAGATTTACTAAATGTTATGAGCCAAAAGAACTTACTGTATTTCCTCAATGGACCTGCAGGAAAAGAATGCAAAATCCCCTGAATCAATATAAAAGCTACATTCAGTTTGAGTGAAGCTAGGCTTGCCAGAAAATATAGTAAAGGTCGAATCATTATTATTAAAGTCAGGTTATGGAAGGTTTGGTTGCTTTATGAAAGAAATCTCAAATATCTTTGCATAATTCCCCGAGGACATGTCGAGAATAGATCCATCCCTATTGTTAACCCCTATTTTAAACCTATTAAAACATAAAATGATAATTTTTAACTAAGAAATAAATGAGTCAGTAGTAGCTGAAGTTGAAAAATAGTTGGTTGTAGGATTCATAAGGAATGTTAACTATCCTAAATGGCTTGCTATTATAGTAATGGTTAAAAAGGCCAATGAAAAATGGAGAATATGCATCAATTTCACCGACTTGAATAAAGCATGCCCAAAGGATAGTTTTTCTCTTTTGAAGATCAATCAATTAGTAGACTTAATAGCCAGGCATAAGTTCCTTAGCTTCATTGATGCATTCTCGAGGTATAATCAAGTCAGGTACTTTCCCCTAACTAGGAGAAAACCTTTTTCATCACCCACCAAGACACTTACTACTATAAAGTAATGTCATTTGGTCTCAAGAATGCTAGGGCCATATGCCAAAGGTTAGTAAAAAAATTATTCAAACCCCTAATAAGAAAAACCATGGAGGTATACGTGAATGACATGATTAGAAAATCAGTTAGCTTGAAGGACCATGTAGGACATTTAAGAGAAATCTTTGAGATATTGAGAAAGCATAGCATGAAGTTGAAACTTATAGGGATTAATTAAATCTAATATTTTTATCTTCCAAACTTAATATTATTTGTAAAAATTAAGATTATTTTACTTTTTTATGTATTTTATCATGAGTTTTTTAGTTTTGGAGTCAATGGAGCAAACAGGATCGAAACTCTAATGAAATTAAGCCAAAAAATCAACTAAACTCAAATAGACTTGAATCTTAGAATGGTAAAGGTCTTTTATGTCATTCTTTTCAATCCTTTCTTTTTTATGCTTCTTTTTCTCATTTTTCTATGCCTTAACACCTTACTTTTTATGTGAGGATTCATTATCTCTATGTCTTTGAGCTCCTAGGCATTTGGTGACACCACATTAATGTTACAACAATTAAGTAATATAGTGTGCATAGGCTAATTTTGCTCTTTGTTACTAGTATTTTTTGTTATATTGTCATTTTTTCACCTTAAAATGTTGCTGCACTTTAATACCAGTTTTTGTTGAAAATTTTACATGTTTCTAAGATTTTGTACTATTTTCTATACTAGTATACTACTGATTTTCTATTTCAACACTTATTTGATACTTTTGTAACCTTTAAGGAAAAGGAATAGGCAGATTATATGGCTATACTTCATTTTTCTCTCATTTATAATTGATTATGGTAGTATGGATATGTTCTCTTGTAAGATCTTACCACTTCTTAAGTTGATGGCTTGACATTACTATATATTCCTTCTTAGATTTATCTCAATATCACTTGGTAGAGTGCCTTGATATCTCCTATTAATTGCAATAGCAAGTTGTCGTATTTGGACCTTTAAATTCTTTAATGATGTTGAATGATTCTACAAGATGGCATTATTAGACTTCATATAGTTCATCAACATGTCTTTTAAATTAAGCTTCTTCTTTTATGGTGGCTGGAATCTTAAGGGGTTTATTGGTCTAGATAGCTCATCTTGGTTATTACACCATGAGAAGTTTGGATGATTTCTTCACCCCAAATTATAGGAATTTGATTATGGGTTAGGTTGTTGATGATTGCAATTTCTCACATAATTCAATACTTCTATGCACCACTCATTCATATGGTTATCATCATAAAAGTTGCATGTCACTTGTTAGGTTTTGACAGTGTTCAATGCATCAAACTTTTTAAATAATAAATTCATTTGTGTTGTCAATGCATTGAAGGGACCAATCTCATATACACCGGTGACTTTCCTAGGTGTAACCCTCTCTACTAGCCATTAGTAACTATTCGACACCATCTCTTCCAATAGATCATAAGACTTATCCGTGGACTTAGTCATTAAAAATCCTCTAAAAGCGGCATCTACAATGGTCCTCAAATGACCTACTAGTCTATTATAGAACATTTGAACTAATAGCCACTTAGGGACACCATGGTAAGGACATTTCCTTATCATGTCCTTAAAGCACTTTTATGCCTCATATAACAACTCTCCATCAATTTGACTAAATGAGGTGATGTCATTCCTTATCTTTGTTGTCTTTGCTGGTGAAAGAACTTAGCTAAGAACTTTTGTGTTAAATCTTCCCATATTGATATAGATCCTAACGGCAATGATATCTGTTGGTGGAGGGTATAAAGGCACCTGGGTGTATATATGTACAAGTGTGTCTATTTCCTAAATACGCATCACATACATATTTAAGTCTAGCGGAAGCGTGAAACTTACAATAAAAACAATAAATATAATATGTTAATCACATTAATATATTTATAGGATAGAGAACTCACCTTAATATGTAACGTTATACACGTATTTTCTCAGAGTCTGCATGGAGACCAACTCGTGTACAGTTCTAGTCACCAGCACGGTGGACTTGGTGAGCTAGAATAGCAGCCCGATGTCCAGCACATGATTAACTCTTAATTTAGAAAATGGCCGGATGTATGGTTATATCATTTTCTCCAAAATGATAAGAAATGGAGAGTTTGAAGCAATCTACCATTGCTTTAAATAGAACCATAGAGAAAAATGAAATAATGTCATTTTTCACTTTTTTTTCTTTTTCTTTCCCTCGACTCCATTTTCTCTTATTTCTCTTTTCTCCATTTTTTTTCTCTCGATCAACTTTTGGCCAAAACACCCATAACACTCATCTTTCTCTCTTTCTCTATATATATATAAATATATATAATATAATAAGAGAGATATTTTAATTATTTAACAATTAAATAATCAAAGTGTGAAATGATCATTTTGTCCCTCATGAATAGTTACAAGTCAACTCTCTAGTGGGTCATACCAAACCTATACTTGGGTAAACTCAACCGAGGATCTATAATACGCCACGTGACATTATACAATTAGTAAATAATAATTATAAATTAATTGTTATATTTAACACTTAAATATAGACGCATGCATTCCAATGGTATTGCTGAATATTGCTGAATTAAACAATTTAATCTGACACGCTGCTCTGATGCACAACGACTACACTTCATATCGCGGGACTCCTTAGGTTCTATGCCCGATTCGTCAAATGGAACTATTCCATGAGTCCATGAGCAATGCCCCATGCATACGTCACGGATATACAAATCAATGCGTTGAACCATACAAGTTGATGTTACAACACATACGTATAGTCCTTCCGTCATGATATCCTGGATATGTGGGGATATAGATTATCACCGTCAAATTCCCCTAGTGTTCATCCATGTCTTATCTCCATACTTGTATCTTAGTGAATAATATGCGCAAACCCCTTTGCCATATTGTTCCACCCTAGCGGAACTCTTTTCCAGGATGATTGCTTGTGGCCACAAGAATTTACTAGATATAGTCTTGAAGCATCTGGATATCTAACTCCATATGGGAGTTAACGGATCCCATATTTGGATGCACCAGACTCCATAAGCATCAGACCATACCTAATGACACCCAGCGGTCACACCATAAAAGGTCTGTGACATGCGTGGAACCAAAGTATGGTGGATCACTTACAACCCACCGTGGCACTCAGGTCAAAGGACTACGTATACTACTTAACTCGAGAAGACCCTCCATTGACAGCTTACATAAGGTGTCTATCAGAGATCTTATGAGTCTGTCCCATATCTAGTCCTAACTGGATACCCATATGTTAATATGAGCTCCAAGCTCATAGTCGGCTGGGAACGATCATTTATACCCTATAGGTACGATATATGCTTATCTATATATAAAGGTATCCATCGACAAACCCGCCTCGGCAGAAATAGATCAGGGATAATTATTTGAGAATATACTTGTGCAACTTGTATTTTCTGGCACCCGATTGCAACTCTTACAACTATACAGTTACTGGTATATTCCCAGGTCTATGTCCCATTACAGACAAGGCTCCAACTCTTGGATCTGCTGAGTATTATAACTAGTTAACACTTACTTGTGCTAACATTTAGCAATTATATGTCTCAGCGTAGCTAACTATGAGCCTTTATCTAAACTCTTTTAGATCTGATTCGAACTCCTTTCAGATCTACAATGTCTATAACGTTACATGCATAATACCATATATATAGGTATTATCAATTTAATGAGAATGTACACTTGTATAAATACAAAAGTATATATACATTCAGGGATGGCATGCAAGCACCGACCCTAACAATCTCCCATTTGCTCTAGTGTCGTTCCTGATAGCATTTCATACACATCGACTGTACGTGTTTCATAAACACTTTTAGAGTCATGGCCTTAGAAAGTGGATCCGCTAAATTATTTATAAAATACTTCTACAAATAATCACATCTCTTTCAGCTAAGATCCATCTAGTCATGTGAGACTCCTCTCAACATGACTAGAATACTGGTGTCCTCTTGGCACATTGGTTTGTACTATGGCCTTGTTTTATCACAAACTTATGTGATAGGATTCATCTGCCTTGGAACTCTTCTAAGACCAGTGATAAACCCACGAATCCTCACTGCCACTTCCATTTTGCCAATCTGAATTAGCAATGAATCCCAGTTTGGTGCTATTCCAACACTCTTAGTACTAATGAGAATTAGCACATTCCTAAATGTAGACTCTCTATCATTTAGGTTAAACTTGAAGTTTGACTTCGTGCATTTTCTCATTTGTAAGTTACTTTCTCCATATTTGAGAAACTTATCCTTTGTACCCTCAAGGTACCTCAAGATATGTTTGACTACCATTAAATAGCAGTCACCTGAATCAGACTAGACTCAGCTTGTAACTCTTACAGCTAAATTGATCTCAGGTCTCAACTACATCATAGCATACATCAATCTCTAAAGAGCTGATGTATCTGGGGTATTAGACACTCTAACTCTCTCATCTTCCATCTGAAGAGACACTTTCCTCAAAAGATGAACTCCAGGTCTATAAATGTGAAATGATTTGAGAGAGTCCTATCAGCTTCCTAACTCTATCTTTATAAAGCTTTATACCTAGTATAAAGGAAACCTTTCCTAAATCCTTCATGGAGAAACACTTACAAGTTACTTCTAACCTATTATAACATATTGACATCATTCCCAATGACCAGTATGTCATCAACAAAGAGCATCAAAAAGACTATCATGCTTCCACTGACCTTTCATGCACGCTAGACTAGAAGTCTAGTTAGACGTAAAATCTTTAGGCTATTCCATGAATATCTCTTACTTGAGATATCCATTCTGGAATGCCATCCTTTACATTTATCTACCAAACCTTAAGTCACAATGTGCTGTAAGAGCCAATAACATACTAATTGACTTTAGCATCAATATTGGTCTATAGGTTTCCTCTTTGTTGATCCCAAATCACTGAGAATTACCTTTCTAGAACTACTATATGGCTTAAAAGGTCTCTACCTTCTATCTGGATCCCACTACCCTTTTGTAAACTCTTTACAACCAATGAGAACAATTCCCACAGGTAGCTTAAGCAAGTCCCAGATTTGATTCTGATGCATAGAGTCAATTATTGTTTTCATGGCTTCTTGTTACTCATCGAATTGATGTCTAACATCGTCTTTCTGTAGGTCGAAGGATTATTTTCTTCTACCAAGAAAACTTCAAGTTCACCTTTAGGCATTATACATGCCTAAAATGTGACCTAAAAATCCTTTCTTACCAATTAAGAAAGTGTACTAAAAGGTCACTGCTTAATTAAGCCTGAGTTCCCATCCTTGGTTCATTGATTATAAGCTTAACTTCACCAAGTTCAATCTTTCTATGATTTTCACGTTCCATGAGAAACTCTTTCTCTAGAATAGTGATATATTAAGAAACGAACACACTTCGCTTCTCTGAATCATAGAACTAGTATCTTATTGGATTCATAGGATACACAATGAACCTATACTTGTACCTCTTGGGTGTTAGTTTATCTTGTTGAGTAACTATTACAAAATAAGATACCCTACTGCGTAACTCTTACGTTAACGGGACAACCCTAAGTCTTAGCATGCTTAAGATACGGCTTTCTTCATTTCTGAATTACATACGAAATGGAAGGAACAACTTCTGATGAAACTCTACTTAATAAGCAGCTATATTTGAAGCAGATACTCACAGATATAGATCGATAACACTCATTATCAATTAGACGAAATCTAATAAAGCCCGATTCCTCTTTTTCAAAACATCATTATGTTATGGATTATTCGGAGGACTATAGTGAGTGAAAATCTCATTCTTCTTTAAACAAATAGAAAAACTCATTGTTGATGTATTCACTTCCTCGATCTAATCGAATGGATGTAATATACATTCTGGTATATTTGGTCATCTTCATGAATACATTATTCATAAACTGGTTAAGTCTTTATGGTCAGATAATAAATCCAACCATCCTTAACCAGACGGATAAACGTCTCACGCCTATATGACCTAACCTTATATACCACAACTCCATATCATTTAAAGATTCCGATCTTCAAATAATTCTAATTGTATATAATGTCTATTTATTAACTAACATTCAGTTAATAAAACATCATATTTATTTTGCAATACAACTGTTGTATTACATACAAGAAGTAAGTTAAGCTGCCCAACAACTTGGACCTGCAAGAAATCATCATTTCTTACTCTTAACATTACTTCTTCAAGCTGCTGCATTTAAGTCTCTCTTAATCCCTGCAACATATTACAGACATAAAAGGGACATACAGTATTTCATACCCAGCTTGAATTGGCATCTTATGCCCTAAAAATGTCTATGTATGTCAAATACAAATCTCTGAGAGTCTTCCTAATAATCATAAGGCTTCTAGGGTAGAGGGATTTCCAACACCCAACCTTACTGTATTGTAAACACTTTCGATCTATACACTCTCTTGTTGATCTTTGGATAAATGTTGCCTCTGAGGATTTATCCTGGGCATTTACCTCATCTTTTTCTCGTCACACATCTGGTCTCACCAGATATACTTGGAGTAAAAGATAAAGCACCCTGAACAAAGAGAGTCACACTTTCTTCATTCAATCCTTTAGAGAGGTGTTATTAAAGATACCTTACGGCAAACTCTGATCAACAATAAATCCAAATTTTTTCAGAATCTAGAACATTTTTTAGATTCATCCACCGGTCAGAGTATTTTCTAGTACCATAGAGTTGGACTGCATCAACTATGTACACCAACTGGTTCATAGTGGCCATTATTCTTGATAGGCCAAATTAACGGGAGATGTAAGCGAAATGGTTATTAAATCGCTAATAAAATATTTTAAATCATGGATATACTAATTATATATTTTCGATTTAAAATGCCCTCTTATTGTTTTACATAATCCCAGTAATCTCTCAAACGAAAAAATGATAGTTTAAACTCTTTTAAACTATACATCGGGAAGTAGATCCTATTGAAATTTACTCGGGCCACATGCTGTAACAATATTGGCCTTTGTAAATCAACAGGTAGACAACACTTGTCAATTGCATCTCATGCAACTCTTACTACTTGATCTTAAATACACCTCATCCTCAGGCTATAGTAATATTGGATAAGTGTATTCTAGATTAACTTGTCAATGATCAAATATATGCTACCGATACTACCCTCACACTGTAGCAATATTGGAAAATACTTTTGCATATATTTGCCTCATCTCATGTTTAACCGGTATATTCCAAGTCTAACCGATCAAGTCTTTCACACTGTAGCAATATTAAAAAATGGCCGACGTGACTCGTCTAACACTGTATTGATAAGACGAATCAAAATAAAATATTATCTCATAATATAATATTTTTCAATCTGATTAAGAGAGATTTTTATGTATCCTAGGTCTCCATACTCATAGGAAGGGTGATTCTCAACTAATTAATTTTTCTATGTAAGCATAACTAACCCTTACCAGTAAAGCTCCCATTATGGCTACTAACACAGAAACATTAATCCTGGTTTATAATGTAGATCGATAACTCTTTATCACTGCATCTCATAAACCCTGATTTATAATGTAGTTAATAACGTTTATCACTACATCTTATAAATCTACACATGCAAAATTAATTTTGAAACACTGTTCAAATATACTGTAGCTGTGAACAATAAAAATTACTATTTATGTGCTACTGTTCAAGTGAACAGTAGCCGCCGTGGCGCCGAATTGCATCGTTGCAGCGCTGAGAGGTCGAACCCCCAGCACCACGGCACCAGCCCTCTAGCGCTGCAGCGCCTAGTACTTCCCATTCGACATACCCATTTCAACACTTGAAACGCGCCATTTACACTGGGTCTTTTGCAACCATTCACTCAAACAACACCCATATATATCCTAAATGGCTCTAATACCATTTTTATTGTAGGATCTAAGGCACGTGGGTGTATGCATGTGCAAGTGTGCCTATTGCCTAAATACTCATCACATATATATTTAAGTCTAGTGGAAGCGTGAACCTTGCAATAAACACAATACATACAATATATTAATCACATTAATATATTTATAGGATAGAGAACTCACCTCAACGTGTAACATTATACACGTATTTCCTTGGAGTCCGCATGGAGACCAATTCGTGTGCAGTTTTGTCACCAACACGGTAAGCTTGGTGAGCTAGAACAACAGCCCGATGTCCAGCACGGGATTAACTCTTAATCCCTAAAATGGGGAGGTGTGTGTTTATATCATTTTCTCCAAAAGGATAAGAAATGGAGAGTTTGAAGCAATCCACCATGGCTTCAAATGGAACTATAAAGAAAAATGAAACAATTTTATTTTTACCCTTTTTTATTCCTCCTTCTTCTTTCCCTTGGCTCTATTTTCTCTTCTTTCTCTTTTCTTCATTTCTTTTTCTCTCGACCAAATTTTGGCCAAAATACCCACAACACTCATCTTTCTCTTTATATATATATATAATATAATATAATAAGAGAGATATTTTGATTATTTAATAATTAAATAATCAAAGTGTGAAATAACTATTTTGCCCCTTATAAATAGTTACCAAGTCAACCCCCTAGTAGGTCCCACCAAACTCGCAATTGTGTAAACTCAACCGAGGGTCTACAATATGCCACGTGTCATTATATAATTAGTAAATAATTATTATTAACTAATTATTGTATTTAACATTTAAATACAGATACACACGTATTTTTGTGGTATTGCTGAATATTACTAGATTAAACAATTTAATCCGGCACGCTGCTCCAGTGCACAACGAGGACACTCCATATTATGGGACTCCCTAGGTCCTACACCCGATTCGTCAAATGGAATTATTCCATGAGTCCATGAGCAATGCCCCACGCACACGTCACGGATATACAAATCAGCGCGTTGAACTATGCAAGTTGAGGTTACAACGCATACGTATAGTCATTCTGTCATGATATCCTGGATGTGCGAGGATATAGATTATCACCGTTAAATCTCCTAGTGCTCATCCATGTCTTATCTCCAGACTTGTATCTCAGTGAATAATATGCGCAAACTCATTTTCTATATTGTTCCACCTTGGCGAAACTCTTTCTCAGGATGATTGCTTATGGCCATAAGACTTTTCGAGATACAGTCTCGAAGCATCTGGATATCTAACTCCATATGGGAGTGATAAGGCGTAATTGTATAAACTATTTTATCTTCCTAACTTGATATTTGTTCAATTTATCTCAATAATTGGGCTATTTATGCGTATTAATGTTGTTTTATAGGTTAAAGCATTATCGGAGCAAAAATACCGGAAAACGGACGCAAATCGGAGCATTAGAGATAAAAATACGAATGGAGGCACTGTTGCTACAGTACCACTGTGCTACAGTATACTGCTACAGTACACTGTAGCAACAGTGCAGCGCCGCAGCGCTGGATTTCAGCGCCGCGGCGCCGATTGCAGAAACTGGGCGCCGCAGCGCCAAATCGCAGCGCCGCGGCGCCGATTTCTGGGCATTCCTTAAGGGCTTTTTTGTCCTCTTTTTGCAACCCTACCTATATAAAACACCCATTGTTTAGCCAAAGAAAGGAGAGGAGCAAAAGGGGCAGTTGAGAGCACGAAAATAAACACTTCATTTGGGTCTTGGAAGCAAGAATCAACAACAAGAGGCAAAAATCAAGGGGAAGAAGAAGAATTTCTGCATTTTGGAGGAAGAACATCACCATTGCATCAAGGGAAATTTCTTCTTCTCTTCAAATTCGTATTTGTTGTTGATTCCAACATGTATAATGATGTTGTTAGATGCTCTAAACTTATATTTTCAATTATGAACTAAGTTTTATTGCTAGGATTACAATGTGAACTCAATATGTAGCTTGGATTGATTATTTTCCCTTATTTATCATATTGGTATGGAATTGTTCAATTTGTTCTATGCTAAATGCTTCTAATTACATGAAAATGTATTAGATTGATTAGGGAACCTTAATGAACTTGACAAAGGAATTTTTGTGTTG
This sequence comes from Ailanthus altissimus, assembly GCA_946807835.1. NCBI lineage: Eukaryota > Viridiplantae > Streptophyta > Magnoliopsida > Sapindales > Simaroubaceae > Ailanthus > Ailanthus altissimus. Next base: position 7,471,724 of record OX327690.1, on the reverse strand, counting down.
GCCATGGATAAATTGATGTATGATCATGGTGTAAAAGGCATGAGTTTCATATGAGATAGACATATACTCATAGGCATATATGACCATTTAGAGAATTTGAACTTAATGAATCTTATTTCAATTTGATTATCATAGACATATAGATAGTTAATTGAATGAGATATACTCACTTGACCTGCAAAAGAGGCTTGTGAGGATATTAGAGTTCTTGGTTGACATTCATATTGATAGTTCTAAGGGGAGTAGTTGGATTCAAGTGAAGTATTGAGGGATTATTGTAATCCTAGGTATCTGAGTATTTGTGCTATCACAATTGTTCTCCTTGCTCAATTCTTGTAATTATTATTATTTCTTGTTTAGTTAGTTTAGATATTAAAACCATTAAATTGCCAATAGCTTTAATAAGAATAGGAGAACATAATTTTAGTACTTAGCAAGTAATAACAATTCCCCGTGGGATCGACACTCTACTTATCATATATTACTTGTTGCGATAACGTGCACTTGCGTTAGTTTGTGTTATAGAAATCACACAACAAGTTTTTGGCGCCGTTGCCGGGGAATTATTTATTACTCTTGTTGATACTAATACCAATTCATCTTATTCTTAGTTTAAGCATTTTTCTGTCAGTGTATATTTTGCTGTCATTTGTACATTTTACTGTCATTAGTTCATGCTTTTGTTTTTCAGTTATTGTGGAGTGATATATGATGGCTGGAACATCAAGTTTGTTAAGGGATTTTGCAGTACCAAGAGTAAGCGACATCCAGTCAAGCATTCAAATACCTTTAATTGATGTCGAGTACTTTGAAATCCAACCGGAAATGATTCAGTTATTGAAGGCTTCAGTACAGTTTAGTGGGTTGCCAAATGATGATCCTAATGAGCATATTGGAAATTTTTTGGAAATATGTGACCTTTGCAAATACAATGGAGTCTCGGATGATGCAATTCGGCTTCGCCTATTCACATTTTCACTCCGAGATAGAGCAAAGAATTGGTTGAGGTCACTACCACCGGGATCTATAACAACGTGGGATGAGTTAGCGCAGAAATTCCTTACCAAATTCTTCCCACCGACAAAGACAACGATGATGAGGAATGCCATAACTTCATTTGTGCAGAATGATGATGAATCTTTACATGAAGCATGGGAAAGATTTAAGGAAATGCAGAGGATATGTCCACACCATAACATCCCAAGATGGTTGCTTATGCAAATTTTTTACAATGGTGTAGTTGGACATATGAGGATGATAATTGATGCTGCAGCTGGAGGTGCATTTATGAATTTATTTGTTGATGATGCATATGAATTGCTGGAAGTGATGGCCTTTAACAACTCTCAATGGACAGCTGACTATGTTGCTCCATGCAAGATTATTGAGAGCGTTGCACAAATTACTTGTGATTTTTGTGGTGGTAACCATCTAAATGGACTATGTGAAGAACCTACAGATTATCCAGAAAATGGTTACCAGCAGCAGCACAATCACACTTTCAGTGCCTATTATCCAGAATGTGTAAATCATGCGTCTTGGAATAACAAACAAGAGGAAACTCCGCTGAAATTAAATCCTCTTGTAACACCACCAGAAATTCTGCAACAACAGCAACTTGAGATGGAATCCTCATTAGAAGATATGTTCCAACATGTAAGTAGGACAGCTGAGTTGTTACATAGCCAATCTTCATCTCTGCAGAGGTTAGAAATGCAGGTGGAACAATTGATAAATGCTGGCCACAATCATCTTCAAGATGCTTTGCCAAACAATACTGAAATTTTTTCAATGAAAAATGTTGAAGACTGCAATGGAATCATTATAGAGAGTGAGGTTGAGCAACATACAGCCAATGAAATAACCAAATCAGAGGAGATTCAGCACATGGATAAGAAATTTTCCCATTGCTTCAAGATCGATATGGTAATTCCGGATGATGCTCACCCATCTCCAAAACAGCAAGTATTAAAAGCCATCATGGATCATGCGTATGAAGAGACACCGCTGCACAAATTAAGAACCAAAAAATGGAGAAATAAGCTCATCAAGGAGCAACCAATAGATACCGGCCAACGAGGTTCAATCATCCGGTCTAAGATTAAAATCTTTCCAGTAAAGCTCAAAGCAAGGTGGTCGGCGGTGTTCCTTAAAAGTTTTCTCATGGAACTATGGAAGTCGAAGAAAAAGAATATCATTACTTATAGGCGTCGACCGAAGTTCCATAGGCGAGATTCTTCAGATATGCAATTTGATCCACCATGATCCATAAATGAAGAAGTCTAGCTAGAGACAATAAATCAAGCGCTTCTTGGGAGGCAACCCAAATGCATTTTAATTTTTGATTTTAATGTTTGTTTTTCTTTGTTCCAGTGTGCTAAAACAACAATTAGGAAATCATAAATGCATGGAAAAGAATCGAAAACAAGAGCCAACATGGTGCAACCCAATGGAGCTCAAAATAAAAGTCAAGAAAATTTAGGGTTTTGGGCACTAACTCTAGCAACAACTTCCACCTTGAATCGAGCATCAAGCTATTGTCTACAAAGGGAGTTTCTCTTACTTACTTCTAGTTTTTCCATTGTGGACAATGTCAACTTTAAGTTTGGGGGAGGAAAATATATATATATATATATATTTTTTTTCATGTTGATCATGCTTACGTTATTACGATTGTTGTTTTTAGTTGTTTGTTTTACAAAGTTGTTTGTTTTACAATTTGTTTATTTTCTTTCATTTTAGTGTTTAGTTTTGGGTTGGTTGAATGATTAGTAGTCAATGATATGAAATAGAAACATGATTTCAAATGCTATGTTCTTTGGGAAACAATGAATGTTGTGATTGTTTACTTGGTAATCTAGGACAAGTTCAGCTTCACTTTGTGACCACTTGATATTTCGAGCACATAGTTAGAATTATTTAGTTTTATGCTTACTTAGAAGACTTTTATGCACTACAAGAATAAATATGGTCTCAAGAACACGCTAGAACTTGTTTGAGCATCACTCAAGGCGAAATCCTAGGGCATACATAATTAAGGATATGATTTTAGGCCATCTTTGGACCGATTGAGCCTTTCAAGCCAACCTATGTATAATTTTGACCGTAGTCACCCCCGTTGAGCCTAATTATCATTTTTCCTTGCTAACTATATCATTACCTTAGCCTTTACTTTTATTATCCTTCATAGTACCCATCACGCCATAAGTATAGCACTTCTTTTAAAGAGTTGTGTGAACTTTTATAAATGAAGGGGTGAATTAAAGAAGAGCTTTGGGTTTGGTTATAAATGTTGGTTGTTCAAATATGAAAAGCTTAAGTTTGGGGGTATGGTGACTTATATGTTAAAAAAAAAAAAAAAATTCAAAGAAAAAAAAGAAAGAAACAAAAAGAAAAATTGAGTTTGCTATACCCCTAGCTTAAATGAAAAGAAAAGAAGAGCAACAAAATAGCTAGGGAATCAAAGAAATAAGTTTGGGGGAAAATTGGGTGGAAAACAATGGTTGGGTTTGAGTAACCTCAAGAGGAATGTGTGTTTATGGTGTAAGTTGATCCAAAATCGATCCATTTTATCATACCCTCACCCTAGCCATGCATTACAAGCTAACTAAAGTCCTATTTGATCCTTGATTATGTGTGTGCCTACATTAGTGGAGAGTGATGCGAAAAACAAGCATATGGAGTGTTAAATAAAAGCAAAATTCTCATAGAGACCATTTCATTATCTTATGTGCATAAACTAATCCGAGCGTATGCTACTAATGATTTTAGCTATTCACACACATACCAAGTAGGTCACTTGTGGGTATGAATAAGTGTTGGATTAACATGTTGAACGGTTAAGATGTTTAGAATTTCCTTGAGAATAGTAGTCATGAGAAATTTTTGAGATAAATTACTAATCGTTTGCCAACCCAATGTTTTATATCTTTTTATTGTTTGTTGTCATTTTTTGGTGTTTTGTCGTGTGCTCTCTTACTCGAGGACGAGCAAGTATTTAAGTTTGAGGGTATTTGATAAGGCGTAATTGTATAAACTATTTTATCTTCCTAACTTGATATTTGTTCAATTTATCTCAATAATTGGGCTATTTATGCGTATTAATGTTGTTTTATAGGTTAAAGCATTATCGGAGCAAAAATACCGGAAAACGGACGCAAATCGGAGCATTAGAGATAAAAATACGAATGGAGGCACTGTTGCTACAGTACCACTGTGCTACAGTATACTGCTACAGTACACTGTAGCAACAGTGCAGCGCCGCAGCGCTGGATTTCAGCGCCGCGGCGCCGATTGCAGAAACTGGGCGCCGCAGCGCCAAATCGCAGCGCCGCGGCGCCGATTTCTGGGCATTCCTTAAGGGCTTTTTTGTCCTCTTTTTGCAACCCTACCTATATAAAACACCCATTGTTTAGCCAAAGAAAGGAGAGGAGCAAAAGGGGCAGTTGAGAGCACGAAAATAAACACTTCATTTGGGTCTTGGAAGCAAGAATCAACAACAAGAGGCAAAAATCAAGGGGAAGAAGAAGAATTTCTGCATTTTGGAGGAAGAACATCACCATTGCATCAAGGGAAATTTCTTCTTCTCTTCAAATTCGTATTTGTTGTTGATTCCAACATGTATAATGATGTTGTTAGATGCTCTAAACTTATATTTTCAATTATGAACTAAGTTTTATTGCTAGGATTACAATGTGAACTCAATATGTAGCTTGGATTGATTATTTTCCCTTATTTATCATATTGGTATGGAATTGTTCAATTTGTTCTATGCTAAATGCTTCTAATTACATGAAAATGTATTAGATTGATTAGGGAACCTTAATGAACTTGACAAAGGAATTTTTGTGTTGGCCATGGATAAATTGATGTATGATCATGGTGTAAAAGGCATGAGTTTCATATGAGATAGACATATACTCATAGGCATATATGACCATTTAGAGAATTTGAACTTAATGAATCTTATTTCAATTTGATTATCATAGACATATAGATAGTTAATTGAATGAGATATACTCACTTGACCTGCAAAAGAGGCTTGTGAGGATATTAGAGTTCTTGGTTGACATTCATATTGATAGTTCTAAGGGGAGTAGTTGGATTCAAGTGAAGTATTGAGGGATTATTGTAATCCTAGGTATCTGAGTATTTGTGCTATCACAATTGTTCTCCTTGCTCAATTCTTGTAATTATTATTATTTCTTGTTTAGTTAGTTTAGATATTAAAACCATTAAATTGCCAATAGCTTTAATAAGAATAGGAGAACATAATTTTAGTACTTAGCAAGTAATAACAATTCCCCGTGGGATCGACACTCTACTTATCATATATTACTTGTTGCGATAACGTGCACTTGCGTTAGTTTGTGTTATAGAAATCACACAACAGGGAGCTGACGGATCCCATATCTATATGCACCGGACTCCATAAGTATCAGACCATATTGGAACCAAAGAATGGTGGATCACTTACAAGCCCACCGCGACACTCAGGTCAAAGGACCACATATACTACTCAACTCGAGAAGACCCTCTGTTGATGGCTTACATAAGGTGTCTATCGGAGGCCCTCGTGAGTCTGTCCCATATCCAGTCATAACTGGATACTCATATGTCAATACGAGCTCTAAGCTCACAGTCGGCTAGGAACGACCATCTATACCTTATAGGTACGAAATATGTTGATCTATGTATAAAAGTATCCATCGACAGACCCGTATTGGCAGAAATAGATCATGGAAAATTATTTGAGAACATACTTACGCAACTTGCATTTCTTGGCATCCGATTGCAACTCTTGCAACTATGCAGTTATTGGTATATTCCTAGGTCTATGTCCCATTATAGACAAGGCTCCAACTCTTGGATCTGCTGAGCATTATAACCAGCTAACACTTACCTGTGCTAACATTTAGCAATTATATGTTTCAGCGTGGCTAACTATGAGCCTTTATCTAAACTCTTTTAGATTTGATCCAAACTCCTTCAGATCTATAATATCTGTAACGTTATATGCATAATATCATATATATAGATATTATCAATTTAATGGGAATGTACACTTATATAAATACACAAGTATATGTATTTTCAGGGATGGCACGTAAGCACCGACCCTAACAATATCAACTATCTCTTGGCTTGTCCTTTAATGAGAAATAGAATAATCTCAATCTGGTGACATCGTTAGAGGCTTTATTGTACTTGAAGGTATCACAAATTTTTAAGAAATTTATGATATGCATGTTAAGATCATCATTGGGAGCTCCGCTGAACTGTATAATCTATTTTAGCATCTGTATAATATTTGGTTTGATCTCAAAGTTATTAGCATTAATGGTTGGTCGTCAAATACTCAACTAGACACCATTTGTAGTTGGGATAACATATTTTTTCAAAGCTCTCTATGATATCATGAGCTTAAACATTGAATTATTGATGTGATCATTGTTTTCCTCTATATATAAGGACCATTAGCATTGTTCATGTTAAAGTCTATACAATGTTCTTTCAATCTTAAGATAAAAAGAAGTCAAGCAATATTCTTCGTCCTTTGCATGAATTGTTAAAACAAAATAGAAAGAAAATCAAAGTCAAAAGAAGAAATAAAACTGAAACAAAAAATTAAAAGAAAATTTGAATTAAAAGCACATAGCTTAGTATTAGTATTGATCTAAGAATAGAAAGAAAAATTCCTGGCAACGGCACTAAAAACTGTATTAATGCTATAGTAGTTAAGCGCAAGCCCACACTATCATATCAAGTAATATAAGATTTTAAGTCTAAGTATCGATCTTACAGGAACTATGCAATCTAATTCTTTCAATCAAGTATTAAAATTATAACTATATAACTTTTATTCAGAAAACTAAAATCTGAAATTTATTTAACTAACCTAATTCTATCAATTAAATTAACCTAAATAGCAATAAATAAGAGATAATTTCATCAAAAGATAATAATCTAAAGTATAGACTCATCCCTCAGTCTTTCATTGGACTCATTAATATCTTAGTTAATCCTTTAATACCAATTGATTGGCATAGACACTAATCTCATCATAAGGTTCTCTCGATGGTCAAATGACTATATTACACATTCTAACAATCACCTATATGTTTATGGTAATCAAATTAGAATGTAATTTATTAAGATCAAGTCTAAATTATATCATCATGCTATCTAGGTATATGTCTATCCTACATGGAACTCATAGTTATTACCGTATGATTATGCATCAAATTATCTTTACACTAAACATATGAATCCTATTGTCAAGTTCATCATGATTTCTCAATCATTCAAAATATTAGTTAGATATAATGAAAGTAATAAATAAAAGATAGAATAAATCAATTATATATATTAAGTTCATAAACTAAGAAGTAATAAAATTCAACTATATATTTAGGTTCAAAAGTATAACCCTAAAAATAAAACAACTTAGGTCATGGTGAAACAAAGAGTTTTAGAGCTTATCAAGAATAACACCATGAAAATCATAAAAAAAATTAAAAAGATAAAAAGTTGAAAAGATAGAACTAATTTTTCTGCAGCCTTCAATCTTTTAGTCTTTTTAATTCTCTAAAAATTGCTCTTTCTCTCTCATTTTGATTATTCTTTTTTCTCTTTCCCCTTTAATTTGGGTTTTTGGCCTCAAATTAGAGTTAAACATCAAATACAAGTCAGATTATGATTACGCTAATGAGTTACTATAGTAAAATATTATTCACGTGCTACTATTCATAAGATTGTCCATACTGTTCATGTGCCACGACACTGAATTCTGGACTGGGGGCATTGTAGATACTATTTTAAGCATCGCGGTGCCCGTTTTTAGGCACTGCGGCACTAGGCATTGTAGCAAGTACTGTAGCAATGTAGAAATACATATATCTAGGGATCTATTTACAACTTTATTTAACTTGTAACATAATGCTAAGGTCAATGTGGGATATAAGGATAAATATAAAGTGCAACTCACACTATAAACATATAACTTTACTTGGAACTTCTTGATATTTTCTCATTGATTTATCTCCTCCTCCAAATTTATGATATTCTCATCTTTCTTTATCACTATTGCAAATAATTTCTTCTTTTTCTCAAGCTGGGGTTATTATGCATTTAAATCTTTTTTTTTTTAAGAATATACCTCCAAACTTAGATTGATAAGTACCATTAAGACTTATTGCTTTTCATTACATTACCCTTTTTATTCACACCACCACAACCTTTTCCTTCTAAGAATATTTTTAAGTAAACTCAAGATTTATGGTGCTATCGGTAGATTTTAGGATAAATAAATAAATTTATTTTAGGGTTGTAATGTGGTTAAACAAAAACAAAAGGTAATTAAGCTCAAACGGGGTGACTATAGATAACTATACAATATAAGATAGGCTAGAAAAGACTTAAATGGTCCAAGGATGGCCTAATGTCATTTTCTTATTCATGTGTATTCTAGGATTTCGCCTTAAGTAGTAATCAAGCAAGTTCTAGAGTATTGATTCTCAAGATTGTGGTGTACTATTTAAACAAAAAGTATCTCTAAGTAAAAAAAATTCAACTAATACATGCCTATCTTAATGTGCTCAAGAATAAGTGATCAAAAATAAGATTGAATATAGTCCAAGAATCATGATATAAAAGTTATCTCAAGCATCTATTATTTCCTATAAACTTGTGAAAATAAATTCAACCAATATTTTATTTCTTATCATGGACTAATGATCATCGTCTCAACAAAAAAATAATAATTGTTGAGATTTGTACTTACATGCCATCCCATAATGTATTAATATTTAATGATTGTATTTATATAATTATCATTTCTAATAAAATCGTTAATATTATTTATTATTAAATGGTAAGATGCTTGTAATGTTTAAGACATTGTGTGATTTGAAGGAGTTCATATTTCATCTAAAGGCGTTTAGATCAGTGCTAAAAGTTAGCAACGCTAATAGTTATAAGTACTAAGAGTTAGTGGTGTTAAGAGTTAGCAGGTTGTTAAAGTTAGCGAAATCCAAGGACTTAGAGCCTTATCTAAAATAGGACAATGACCTAAGAATATATTAGTAATGACATAACTGTAAAGAGATGTAGATAGTGCTAGGAAATGTCATTATGTAAGTATGTTATCAAACATTATATTCTTGATTTAACTTCATCTATGTGGATCTATCGGTGGAACCTATTAATATAGATTAGTGTATGTTTATATCTGGATGGCTCAAATAGTTAGTCTTAGCAAACCATGAACATAGTAAAAGCTCGTATAGAGATGCAGGTATTTAGTGAGGACTGGATATTGAACAGACTCACGAGAACCTCCAATAGACATCTCATAAAGCCGTCAATAGAAGGTATTCTGAGTTTAGTAGTATTTGTGGTCATTTGACCTGAGCGCTAAGGTAGGTTTGTGAGTGACCACCATGCTTTGGTTCTACATGTGTCAAAAACCTTTCATGATTTGACCGTTAAGTGTCGCTAAGTATGGTCTGATGCTTTTGTAGTTCGGTGTATGTAGATATGGGATCCGTCAGCTCATATAAATGGGTTGATATCCTGATGCTCTGAGATTGTATTTTAGAAAGTCTTGTGGCCACAAACATAAACCTCAGAAAATATATTCCAAAGGAATAAATAATATCACAAAAGTGTTTGTGGATATTGTTTAACAAAATATAAATCTGGAGATAAGTTCATAGTTAAGCAAATAGAGATTTGACAGTGACGATTTATATCTCTGCTCTTTAAAGCTATAAATGATGGAGGGATTATACGAATATGCAATAACCTCAATTTGCATGGTCCAATGCATTGATTTGTAATATCTGTAACGTGTAGGGGGGCATCGTTCATAGACATATGGACGAGCTCCATATAACAAACTAGGCGTAGACCTAGAGAGTCTCACAATATGAAGTGTACTCGTTGCGTACTAAGGTAGCAAATTGGATTGAATAATTTGATCCAATAAATTCCATCAAAATAGAATAATTGACAAATGCATATCTCGAGGGATCCCGAAATAATTATTTTATTTTTTTAGAATTTATTAGATCAAATTATTCAATCCAGTTCGCTACCTTAGTGCGCAACGAATATACTTCATATTGTGAGACTTTCTAGGTCTATGTTTGGTTTGTTATATGGAGCTCATCCATATGTCCGTGAACGATGCCCTACATACGTTATAGATATTACAAATCAATGCGTTGGACCATGCAAGTTAAGGTTATTGTATATTCGTATAATCTCTCTATCATTTAAATTCTTGAAGAGCAGAGATATAGATCATCACCATCAAATCTCTATTTTCTTAACATGAACTTATCTCCAGATTTATATTTCGTTAAACAATATTCACAAACACTTTTGTGATATTGTTTATTCCTTTAGAATATACTTTCTGAGGTTTATGCTTGTGGCCACAAGACTTTTTAGAATACAATCTCGGAGTATCAAGATATATAACCCAGTCATATGAGCTGACTGATCCATATCTATGCACACCGAACTCCATGAGCATTGGACCATATCCAGCGACACCCAGCGGTCAGACCATGAAAGGTTTCTGACATATATAGAACCAAAGCATAATGGATCACTCATAAGCCCACCGTAGTGCTCAGGTCAAAAGATAATAAATACTACTCAACTCGAAAGACCTTCCATTAACGACTTTATGAGATGTCTATTGGAGGTCCTCGTGAGTCTGTTCAATATCCAGTCCTCACTGAATACCCGTATCTCTATACGAGCTTTCACTAAGCTCATGATTTACTATGACTAATCATCTTGACCATCAAGATATAGACTATAATACCATAATATATTCATCGTCATGCTTAAACATCAAACATCACTATGTTCAAATTTAAACATTATCAAGTTGTTCAAATATACAACATCACCATATAAACATATTCAACAACAAGAATTCTCACATACTCAATTTAGCATGCTTTGATACCATTTGTTGGAACCGAGTGTGTGATATAAGAGTGTACATGTAATTTTAAAAATTTACTACACACAGCGGAAGCATTTTAATGAATACATATTGTTAGAAATTCTAAATCAAAGCTACCATTCTAACTCTATAATCCTACTAAACCATTGTAGACTAGAATTTTTTATCAATGCACTTCAAGGTGAGCTCTTCATTTCGATTGTTAGAGGACTTAAAGATTTTATAAAACTACCTTTATTAGGTAAGTGTTATTTATATTTTATTTTAAGTACACAATTATTTATCATATATAAATTATTATATAATAGTTATAATTGAGCATATATGTGATATATGTGTTTAAATTTTAAATTGAGTGTATTTGTTAACATGCTTCTACTGCGTGTAGTAAAATTTTAAAATTAAATGTACACTCGTATATCACACACTTGGTTCCAACAAAAAATTACTCAACAAGAAAACTAATCAATATAAGCAGCAAAAATAAACACATTGTCCTTAATGTCTAAAAAATAAATTTAAAAGTAAGAAAAACTCCCCTAGCAATTAAAGTTAAAGCATCATATCATTGTGGTCTATTGATGTGATTGTGGTTTACTTTGATAATAACGCTTGTAATTGCTCGTACTACCTCTTTAAATGTTCATCTTGTTGTTTTATTCCTATAAAGAAAAGAAACTAACCTAACTAAAATTGAAACTAAACAAAAATAAAAATAAAACTTATTTGGGTTGACTCTTAAGAAGCGCATGATTTAACGCCATCAACTTGGCGAGGTTCTTTTCTATTCTTACAGAGGATCAGAGTTAATAGTAGAAGCATCCTTGTATGTGAGCTTGCTAGAATTTCTTTTTTTCGGCTTCTACATCTTCTTTATTAGATCTTGGACAGCAAGTTGTTCCTTTTTCTCCCCGTACTTCCCTGAAAAGACTTGAATCTAAAACGGTTAAAGTGGTTCTTTTATGCCCTTCTCCTCGATCCTATCATTATATCGCTTCTTCTTCTTCTTCTTCTTCTTTTTCTATACCTTAATACCTTCTATTTAATGTGAGGACTCAACATCTCTGTGTCTTTGAGCTTTTTTAGGTTTGATGGCACCACATTAATGCTGTAACAATCAAGTATTATAGTGTGCATGGGCTGATTCTGCTTTTTGTTACTGGTATTTTCTACTATGATTCAAGTAATATCTTTAAGATATTGAGAGAGCATAGCACGAAGTTGAAACCAACTAAATATGCCTTCAAGGTGAAGTTGGGAAAGTGCCTTAAGTTTATGGTCTGCAAAAAGTGAATCAAAGCGAACCCCCAATAAGATATGAGTTATCTAAAAATGAAATCCCTAATAACGATGAAGGAAATTCAGCAGTTGATAGGCAGAGTAGCCACCCTCATTAGATTCATCTCTAGAGCAACAGGCAAGTGTTTCGCATTTTTTTATGCCATCAAAAAAAAGGAGAAAAATATATTGTCCCCAAAGTACGAAGAGGCATTCTAATAGCTTAAAGTCTACCTCACATAACCCATCTACCTTATTATTCCAACCACAAGGGACCAACTAATCATATACCTCGGGGTGTCTTCTAAGTTAATTAGCTTAGTTTTGTTCAAAGAAGAAGCAAAGGTATAAAGGCCAGTGTACTTTGCCAGCAAGTCCTTCACCGATTCAGGAAATCAATATTCCCCTACAGAAAAATTAGCCTTAGTTGTGGCTATATCGAGGCAAAAATTATGCCCTTATTTTCAAACTTATATTGTAGTAGTGTTCATCAATCAACCACTAAGGCAGATCCTACACAAGCCTAACTTTTTGGGACACATAGTTAGATGGTGATCAAACTATGTGAGTTTAACATATAGTAAAAGATGAGAATGGCCATAAAAGGTCAAGCCTTGGTAGACTTTGTCGCAGAATGCACTTCGAGGGAAACAATACTTGAAACCCCTGTAAAAGAGACTTTAAATGGGCAAGTAAGGGAATGTCTAACTTAGAATTATTGGGTGTTGATATAATTATAAGTACATGCATGTGGTGTATGTGTTCATCATACAAATATACATATCTCATACATATATAAATACAAGAGAAAATTAAAAATTATACAATGAACACATATATATACAATTAATCAAATTAATTACAAAATTGAGAAATATCACCATTGAAGCCTTTGGATCAAATTTTTAGAGTCCGCATGAAATGAACTTGTTGACAATTCTACTAATCAATTTGGGTGGGTTTAATTATCTAGAATGGCAGTATAATCCAACAATTGTTTAACACTTAAACAAATTAGATTAACTCTTAATCTAATTAAATTAATTTATTTTATCATTAATCAACACTTGAACAATTAAAACAAATCTATATTGGTTATTATAATTAATAGCCCTTTTGTTTTTGTTTTGATGTTTTAACACTTAAAACACAAAACTAACAAATTCAATTTCTCAAATTGAAATGGTCGGCCACCAAATGTTTTCAAAATCAAAACTTATGAATTTTGAATTTCATTTTACTTTATATACTAATACATAAATTTCAAATAAATTTAAATTTTATTTGTATTTAATTTAACTATTCACTTAACCAAGGTTAACATTTAATCTTAGTTGAATTAAATTAACTTAACCCTTAAATTAATAAATATCCAACTAACCTAACCTTAAAATTAACTATTAAACCTAGTTAGGTTCATATTTATTTAATAATAAAAATAAAATATCTAGATATTTATTTAACCTAACCAAAGTTAACAATTAGCAATAATTAAGTTAAGCACAAAATATCTTTTAACCCAACCCTTTGATTAACAATCAACCATGCTCAAGTTAGATTTTTATTTAATTATTATTTAAATAAATATCTTGATTATTTAACAATTAAATAATTAATAAAGTAAAATTACCATTATACTCTCATTAGGTTACTAAGTTAATCTAAAGTGAAACCCACCATAACCATATACTTTAGTTAACTTAACTGTAATAATTTGTTGTATTTTATACTGTATTAAACTATTCAATACTGTATACTGCCCAAGTGCACAATAAGTATATTTCATATTGGGACTCATTAGTTCTACGCCCGATTCATAAATGAAAATATTCTATGAGTTTGTGAATAATGCCTCACGCATACGTTACAAATATTACAAATTAGTACGTTAAACCATACAAGTTAAGGTTAGAATGCATACATATAATCCTTCCATCATTATACCCTGGATGTGTGGAGATATAGATCAGCATTGTTAAATCCTTATTTGCTTATCCATGATCTTATCTCTAGATTCGTATCTCAATAAACCATATACATAAATACTTTTATGATATTGTTTATTTATGATATTGTTTAACCTTACAGAAAATTATTTTCCTAGGTTTATTACTTATGGCCATAAGATTGTCTGAGATACAATCTCGAAGCATCGTATATACAATTTACCTATATAAGTTGATGGATCTCGTATCTACACACACCGAGACTCCATGAGCATCAGACTATACCCAACAACACATAGCGATCAGACCATGAAAGGTCTCTAACATATATGGAACCAAAATATAATAGATCACTCATAAGCTTACCATGGCGCTCAGGTCAAAAGATCACGAATACTACTCAACTTGAAAGGACATTCTTTTGACGGTTTCATAAGAAATTTATTGGGTTCCCTATGAGTCTGTTCAGTATCTAGTCTTGACTGGATACCCGTATGCCTATACAAGCTCTTAGCTCATGATCAGTTAAAAATAATCATCTGCATTAGTCAGATATAGATATACACTAATCTATTTAATAGTGACTCATCGATAAACCCACATTGATAAATATAGATCAGGAATACTGTGTTTGAGAACATGCTTACACAACACCTATTGCAACTCTTTACAACTATGTCATTACTAATATACTCTCAGATTTTTGTCCCATTTTAGATAAGGCTTTTAACTTTTAGAATTTTGCTGACTCTTACAATCTGCTAACTTTTAACATTTATAATTCTCAGCATTGTTAACTCTTAGCCTTGGTTTAAACTCTTTTAGATTAGATTTGAACTATTTTAGATCATATTATGTCTGTAATATTACAAGCTTAGTACCATATAATTAATATTAATGATATCATTCGAAATATTTATTGTATAAAAATTAAATAATTAATATACATACAATATTAGATTGACACGTATATACCAACTCCAACAAGAATCTCTATATAGAATGAGTATTCAATTCATAAATATCCAAAGCAGGATAGTACTTATCAACCCAAAATTTGATGAAGTCTGTTATCCAGTTTGGTTTGGGTTCCTAGCCTCAAACAATAAGGATAAATAAGAGCCTTTGTTAGCTAACTAAGAGTTGCTCAGGCTCTCTTAGCTAAAGTAATCCTGGTGAAGAATAATTCTTAATTAATCGTTGAATTAAGTCAGCTGAGAGTTTGAAGCTTAAGGTGAAATCATGGTTGCATACCTCAAGAAGGTTCGAAATGGATGGGTCATTTTGAAGAAGTAAAGATTTAGTTAATTCTAAGGGCAAAAAACTATTGAGCTAATGTCTTGGCATGTCTCGCCTTCACTAAAGAAGCATGGTTACCTCGATCGATACCTTTGGTACTTGTGTCAATTCCCAATGTCTAAGAGACCGAACAAGTAATGTAAATCACCTTTAAGTCAGCTAGACAAATCCCATTAGAGAATACATAGCAACCGAAGCCATACCATAAAATAAGTAAAAAGCCTGACAGGTTCGGTATAGGGTTGCACAGTATATATTGATTGATGATGTGCTATACTAAAAAATATTTTCCCATCAATAAATGAGGCTTTGAAGTCTTGAAAAGGCAGAGTGCGTCATCTGGGAAGTTCATGAAGGGATATATAGGAATCACTTGGAGGTAGAAACTTTGGCCTATAATGTCTTCAGAAAGATATATTATTGGGCCATTATGCTCCAGAATGCAAAGAATTTGGTCAAGAGGTGTAATGCTTGTCAAAGGTATTAGATAACATCTAAGCTCTACCCGAGAAGCTAAACACTATATCAGGACCATGGCGTTTTGCTCAATGAAAAGTAAACCTAATTGGACCTCTACCTTAAAGAATAGGCTTTGACAAATATGCCATTGTCACTGAGACTATTTTACAAAGTGGGTCGAGGTCGAGACATTATCTTGCAAAATTGAGAAGAGGGCTCGAGACTTTGTATAGAGAAAGTTGATTTGTCAGTTTGGAGTACCATAAATAATTGTGACAGACTGTGAAAAATAATTCGACAACAACAATTTAAAAGACTTCTAGGAATAATTAGGAATATAATTACGATTTGCTTCCCCGACTCACACAAAGACAAATGGGAAGGTTAAATCCTCTAATAAAATTATTAAAACGCTACATAAGAAGAAGTTAACCAAGAAGAAGAAAGGATGGATCGAAGAGCTACATAAAGTTTTATGGGCACTCAAAACCACTAGCAAAACTACTACAGAAGAGACACTACTTTCTTTAGCCTTTGAAAGTGAAGTTGTAATTCACCTTGAGATCGGTACCTTCACTGACTGAGTACTTCACTTTGAAGATGGGGAAAATGAGAGATTAATCAGAGGGAGTCTAGAACTGGGCAAATAAAAGAATGAGATGGCATAAGTTAAGGTTGCGGCCTACCAACAAAAAGTGGCTCGGTATTACGATAAGAAAGTCCAAGCACGCAAATTCCTGGAAAGGGACCAATACTTAGAAAAGTCTTATTTAATACTAGAGATTGAGTAAATGGAGTAAAAAACCCAACATAGGAAGGACCTTACAAGATTTTCATAAGGATCTAAGCAGGGGAGTACGAGCTTGAGTAAGCTGATGGTAGGATAGTGAGAAAATCATAGAATGCTGAACTTCTTAAAAAGTATTACCTCTAAACAATTTATATTTCTTCCAGTATATTAATTTCTTCTCTAAATGTTAGAAGCATGGTAATTCTTTTTCGTATTGTAAAAAAAATAACTACTTTTTAAATAAATAAAGAATCTAAACATTTTTGACATTCAATTTTACTAACTTATAGAAGACCATAGCCTCCCCCATGGGAAAAAATTATATTAAATAGATATTGTTTTAAGCAAGAAGACCTTAATCCCTCTAGGCAATGATTATACTTAGAAGACTCTAGCCTCCTATATAGGTAGGGGTTATATTAAGCAGACACTAGCTCTATCGAGGGCAGAGATCACTTTAAATAAGAAGACCTTAGCCCCCCTCACTCCAATGGGCAAGATAAAATAAGCAAACCATAACTCCCAATTATGAGTAAAGATCACTTTACATAAGAAGACCATAGCCACCCCACTTTTTAATACGCAGAGATTATATAAAGTAGACTCTAGCTCTTTCGGGAACAAGGTTTACTTTAAGCATGAAGATCCTAGCCTCTCCTATGAATAGGGATTATACTTAAAAGACTTTAGTATCCTTTATAGGTAGGGATTATATTATGCAGGCTTTAACTTCCTTGGGGGAAGGGATCGCTTTAAGCAAGAACACCTCTGCACTTTTCTAGGCCAGGATCATACTTAGCAAACCTTAGTCTTCCAATGAGAAGAGCTTACTCTTGAAAAATCCTTGACCCCCTCATTAGTAAGGACTAACTTAAGAATCAGCCCCTATGAATAGGAATTTTTTATAAATTAACTTTAAGTATCAAGCTTGCCTGAATAGGGAAAGGATTATCAACATATAAGTCCTGTACCTACCTAAAGTAGGGGCTCGATGCCACTAAGACCCTAAAAACCTTATCAAGGTAAGCCACCCTAAAGACTTAAATTAAAGGCACATTATCCTAGGCTATATAAGGTAGAAGATACAAACTAACATGTAAGAGCGAGTTATAACATTCTAAGAAGTAAGATTTCAAATAAATTCTAAATAGATCAACTCACCCTAAGCAAACATTAAAACAATAAAGTTGACAGATTTGACAAGTCAAAACTATAAACTGATGGATTCCTGTCCGCCACCCCCTCCCCTTCCTCATCTTCTAAAGCTTCAGTTAAGATTGTAACCCAATCTAGATAATCCAAGGCTCAAATGTGTACTAGCCTATACCTCAGGTTACAGAACCTCGATCTGAAAGGGAGCCTAGGCCTAAATTTAGCCCAAACCAATCACATACAAACTTGAAACCCAAAGTCTATCTATGCATTCCCAAGCAAGAACCTATTTGATATCAAAATATAAACCTCAAGAAGGTCACTTATATCTTTTTGAATACATGAAACTCCAAATGAGTTTAAAGGCTTGCATTAAACACTTGAATCCTATGACTTCATGGATTTATGTTAATCATCATCCAACAAATGAAGACCTCGAGAATCTCAAATTATGAGTTAAATCCCCATTTAAGGGAAGCACAGAAATCTTGAGATAAGAATCTATTTCATTCCCCAAAACTCACCATCAATCACGACATAGATGAATAAAATTCTCACCCATGATTCTTGGGATGAAATAGTAGAGACCAACTATAAAAAGGTAAAGCGACCATAGCCAAAAGTAATGAAATTCTTCCACAAAAAAAATCTAAAAGTTCTCTCACTTCTACAATCACTACCTTTATTTTCTATCTTAAACATTAGAGGATCCTTACCGAAATAATTATTCGCTAGACCCAATTGTGTTCGTGTGTTTTTTAACTTTTGGAATGCTAGAGTATCGAGTTCTCCTAAAAAATAAATTTAAAGTTCATTGACTCAAAAAATTAACTTTTCGTATCAACATAAATAAATAAGATTTCAATGAATATGTTTAAAACTATAAAGAATTAATTGTCTCTTCCATTATTTTAACGGGAGTTGTGTCTCCTTTAAGAAAAATTTAAAAATATAAATAAAAAATAATAGTATTTGTATTAATAATTTAATGAAAAAGAGTTGATAATTTATTTATTTTTTATTTTAATAAAAGTATTGAGTTTTTCTTTTACCACATTAAAGTGGAAATTTTATTAAATGTTTAAAAAAATAGTAATACTACATTTTTTAAATTATGTCTCAGAATTTAAATTTTAAATAAGATATTAAGTTATAATTAAGTGAAAAAAATTATATAAATTAATCATTCAATAGTTAATTAACATATTATTTAAAATCTAAATTTTAGAATAAAATTTAAAGTGTATAACGTTATAAAAAAAAGGCAGTGTAAATTCATCTTTAAAAGAAAATCGAGTTTGATTCCTTCTTTTCCGCGTAAAAAATCGAAGAAAAGAAACTAATTAAAGGGTTGGAGCAATGGAACGAATTAAGGCAATGTAATTGGTAACGCATGCTAGAAAAGAGGGACACGTGCCACCTACCCGCTTAACTTGAAACTGAAATCCCACCCATTTGTCATTGTCAGTGCTTTGTAATTCTAATTTTACTCTTTTCCTGCTCAACTGAGGATTTTTTTAAAACAAATTATTATTTTAAAAGGAAACAGTCAAAGTGACCGTTTCAAAATGACAACTCTCACACCACGAGTTACTTTCCATCTCTGAATTCCAAATTCTAACAACGCTATTCGTCTCCATTTTCAATCATCCAAACACATATATATTTCGTGTTCTACTGCATTCTTATAATATTATGCATCTCATCCCTACCATCCAAAATGCGCACTCATCAATCTCATCATCATAAGTCATAACAATTTTCCATCGCAACCCAAATTTCCAAATTTCAAAAACAATAGGTTTATTCTATCATCTCATTTATATGTTTAACTCATAAAATTTTATTTATTTTTTAGAAATTAATAAAAATAAGCTACTATATTCTTACCTTGTATATGAGTTGTTATAGAATATAATATATGTATAAGTTGTGTAGTGTTTGTATTTTACTCTTGTGAGTATTTTGTCTCTCTTTTGTAAGGTTTGTTTTGACATCTCTTGCATGAAAATAAGTTTCTTTATCTTAAATGGGATAGTTATCTTGATTGAGATGATCTTTGTTATAAAATTTATTTATATCTTTGTATATAAAAATTGTAAGTACGAACGAGTTATAATAAGTTTATTTAATTTTTATATAATGTTTCGATAATTTTTTAATTTTATATTAAAAATTCTACGTTGTAATATTACTAATTTTATCAATAAATTATATTTAATAGTATTTTAAAAAAATGAAATAAATTGCGAGACTCTTATCTTGTATATTCAATGAATTCATCGAATCCCTCGCTAAACCTTCTTTATCATTTTGAGGATTTAATCAATTAAATCAATCATAACCACAATTATTAATTTGTTGCATTCGATACTTAGTATATATTATGGACAAAATGTGGATATATGAAAAACTTTGAGTGGAATAGATATATGGCATCATGCGTAGGTCTATTCACTATTCTTATGACTGAATTGTTTTTGTGTGTAATCTGATATGGTGGATAGCTGCGGAAAAAAAATTAAAGAAAAAGTGAATCCTAGAATATCAAAGGCATTGATAATCATTGGATGTATCATATTTGCTTAGCAAGCTAAGGGCTAATTCAAGCCGCCGACCAATACCCAAATCCGAATGAAACCCAATCCCATCTCTCTTCAGCCGAAAGGTTCGTTAGACCCCATGATTTTAAACATAATAACCCCACTTCAATTCTTAACTTAAAATTACCTCTCATTATTATTATTATTATTATTATTATTAATAAAACAAAACAAACCAAAACAAAACAAAAAGAGAAACAACACGCCCCCTCCACCCAAGCCAAAAAAAAAAAAAGCACATCATCATCCATCTTCCATTAAAGAGATTCGCCCCCTCTCAATCTCAATTCCAATTTCATTAATGGAAGTCTTAGTACAACACCAAGCCCCACCACCAAAATCTCCCTAGCTAGCCCCACACACACCCACCTCTTCACAACATCATCAAAAGCCACACAAGAAGTAAACACAACTCAAACACCAAAACGAAATTTCTCTTCAATAATCACTATTCAAAATGATGAACAACTCAACAACAACCATAACCCAATTGCATGAAGAAAACGAACAAGAAGATCAAAAGGCCAAGACAAGCAAAGGGTATTTGGTTCTTCTGATCATCAACTATATATGCCTCTTTGTCGGCTCAGTCTCTGCAAGTTTGCTCTCAAAGTACTACTTCAATCACAAAGGGTCAAGCAGATGGGTCTCTACTTGGGTTCAATGTGCAGGCTTTCCCCTTCTCCTTTTCCCAATTTTCCTCCCTTATTATCTTTTCAAATACACCGATAGACGACCTTTTTCTCACTTCACTACAAAGATCTTCACCTTATCAATCTTCGTTGGCATTATGTTAGGCTTAAACAACCTTCTCTTCTCTTGGGGTAACTCATATTTGCCCGTATCAACCTCAGCTCTTCTCTTATCATCACAGCTCGTTTTCAACCTCATTTTCTCCGTTATCATCGTAAAACAAAGAATAACCTTCTCAAATCTCAATTGCGTCGTCCTTTTAACACTCAGTTCTGTGCTTTTAGCCTTAGGCTCAACCCACGACAAATCCCCAGACTTACCCAAATCCAAATACTTCATAGGGTTTTTCTGTACCGTTGGAGCAGGCTTGTTATTTGCTCTATATTTACCCATCATGGAGATGATATACAAGAAAGTTTATTGCTACTCAATGGTGATGGAAATGCAACTGGTTATGGAGATTGCGGCGACGGCGTTAGCCACCGTTGGGATGGCATCAGACGGCGGATATTCAGAGATGAAAAGAGAGAGTCTAAGGGTTTTCGATAAAGGGCCAAAAATTTACTGGGTCACTGTGTTTGGCAATGTAGTGACATGGCAGCTGTGCTTCATGGGAACAGCGGGACTAGTTTTCTTAACGTCTTCGCTAACCGGAGGCATTTGCATGACGGCGATTCTGGCCATGAACGTTCTGGGCGGAGTGGTGGTCTACAGCGAAAGCTTCGGCGGCATCAAGGCTGTGTCCACGGTGCTTTGTGCTTGGGGCTTTTGCTCTTATGTTTATGGTATGTATGTCAAAATGAAGCAAGAGAAGGACAAAGAAGAACAAGAGAAAGAGATGAACAATCATATTAACAACCAAGGGATAGAGATGGTTCAGACTGTAACAGCAGCTGATAGAGTTTGATGTTATAATAACATGATTATTAATTATGATAATTAGATACAAAATCTAAAATATTTTGTTTTTGTTGGCCCCAGTTCACTTGTTTCGCGTTGGTATCGGGGATAATAGCACATAGATCCTTGAGTTTATACACTTTCTCAAATAAGGATATAAGTCATTAAGTAAACAAATTATATCCCTATTAGAATAAAAATATAAAAACTAAGGAAGCTTTATGTTATTATCCCATTTGGATTCATGGTTCTCGCGCTGATGTAGATTTTGATCATTATATCCCTTAGTTTTCGAGATTATATCAATTATTCAAGGGATGGGAGATGGTAATTAATTAACAACCGTTGATAATAGAGTTCGATGATGGTGACATTGTGATAACGATGATGATGATCATTATGATGAAATTTTAGAAGTATAAATTTTTTTGTTATTATATATGTAAATAGTTTTATCTTATCTAAATTATATATGCTGATAATTTGAAGAGGATAATGAAGATATTGACGGAATTTGAAATCATTGCCAAATTCACATTATCAACACATCATTATCATCACCATTAGGAATTATAATTGATGCGGAGAGTGAAAGGTTATATATATATATATATATATATATATATATATATATATATATATACTCTGGTAACAATTTAAAAAATTAACTTATTAAATAATATTATTTATTTATTTATATATATATTTAATGGCTACAAATTGTTTAATTAATTTAAGGATATCACGTGCTGCGTATTACTTTTTATGATACATATCTTACGTGACAACTTATATTATTTAAGACTTACCAAATTTATGTTCAACAGGATGTTACATTCTTTATTAACCAATTATCCCACATCGTAATGCCTATTATCAAGATTTATCAAATTTTTATCTGACGTGGGATATCAAATTTTTTTCCAATTAATCACTTGACAATCTCGTTACCTTTAACTTAAACTCAGGGGTTAATGTAAACATA
The DNA here is from genome assembly GCA_946807835.1 of Ailanthus altissimus. Classification (NCBI taxonomy): domain Eukaryota; kingdom Viridiplantae; phylum Streptophyta; class Magnoliopsida; order Sapindales; family Simaroubaceae; genus Ailanthus; species Ailanthus altissimus. The sequence goes on along the minus strand of OX327690.1, from coordinate 7,448,635 downwards.
TTGACATTTTTATTATTTTTGGGGACTCATATCATGCGTGGTAATTCATATTACTCGAGACTTATTAAATTTCTATCTAATGTGGGGACGTTATATTTTTTTCCACCCAATTAGGTGATGTTGTCGTCATGTTACATCTAGTCCAAACTAAGTTATTTGTCCATATATTATACTTAAAACCCACTTAATTTTTATCAAATATAAAACATGACATTCTCTCCCACCTTTGTTATATCTGACTCAAATTTAGATGCCAATTGTGTTGTTATTGTCCATTCTTACTTTATTGTTTGTCCCTACTATTTTTGGGGATTCACTACTCATGGTCTATATTTCATGTCGTAATCCATATTATTAAAGATTTATCAAATTTTTCTTCAATGTGGGATGTTATATTCTCTCCCAATTAATCACATGACACACTGTCACATTTAGCCCAAATTCAAAGACCAACCTAACATGTATTATCATACCTATTATTCTTTAGGTCTCTTATCCCATGTGAAAGTCCCTATAACTCAAGACTTATTAAATTTTTATCTGATGTGGAATGTCAATTTCTCCTCCACCTAATGACATGATGCTCTCATCATGTTACATCTAGTCCAAACTCAGGTTACCCACCCATATATTATACTTAGGACTCATATAATTTATATCTAATGTAGAACATGACATTTATATTTGATGTAGAACATGGTATTTGTCGCGTCTGACCTAAGCTTAGAAGTCAACTTTGTCTATATTGTCTATTTTTACTATTTTTTATTGACTCACTACTTATGTGATAATCTTAACTAAAGCTCAAAATACTAAAATTTAGGACCTACCTATCCTATATTGTACATTCCAATTATTTTTCATGACCCAAACTTAAGTGCCAACTTAATATTACCAATTCTTACTATATTTTGAAAGCTTATTTTTATGTATCAAATTTTATTAGGACATAAAATACTGAAATTTGGGGCCTACTACTATCTAGTCCATATTACACATTTTAGCTACTTTTTAAGGATTTACATTTCACGTGAAACTTAATTTTATAACTCATATAAATTAGAATTTATATTTATTTTGTTATCACTTATTAGAATTTATATTTATTTTGTTATCACTTATTACAAGTTAGATTCACATGTAAATGAGGATTTAAGTTTATTTTGTTATCACTTATTACAAGATAGGTACTTGTCACGAGCCTAAAAAACTCACTCAATTTTAGTGTGACGAGGGATGTGATTGTAGTTATTAATCTTCTGTTAATTTAACCGAGCTTTTAGGCCTTTTGAAAACAATAGTGGAAAATATGGTAATCATGATATTTTACGCGTGGAGAACTAGTAATTCTTTTATTCCTTCCATGGAGAGTATTGATTTCTCTCTCTCTCTTTTTAATGAAAGATTATTTCCGGGAAATTTTAGCACAAGGGATTGTTTTTCAATCTCTAATAATTGAGCAACTAATGCTTTCCAGTTTTAATAATAATTACCTGGAAACGTTTAATGTGGAAATAACTTGAACTAAGAAGGAGATGCATATTTTCAACTTTAAAAAAGTGTTCTCGTGACAATTAAAAAAAAAAAGTGTTCTAGTGTTTTTTTTTTAACTTCATAACTAAAAGAAATTTTTTTGTATCAATTCTTCACATGATTGCTAAATTCTTTACAATCAATTAACTAAATTGTTTTGTTAAAATAAGAAAAATAAATTCATATGTTAATGTGTCTATTAATAAAACAATAATATTAAGAATATACATTAAAAATTAAAATTTAGATTATAATTAATGTGTTACTAATTAAATTCTGTCATGCATTAAGTAATAATTAACTTTATTTAATTAGGATATAAATTTTATATATCACATTACAACAAAAATAAAAATTAATATATAAATTATAATGCATAACACTTGTAAACCAACTTCAAAATAGTAGCATAAAAGTAAGACTGAATAAAAAGAAATTATGATAAATTTGTTTATCGTTTATATTGATTATAATAGGATTGTAAAACATCATGCGGGACTCTACCTTAAATAGGGCGAGAATCATGTAATTTTTATGAAAATAGTATGGGACACGAGAAGACATTATTTTTTAAATATTAATGAGATGAGGATGAAATTAAATATTTCTATCCCCTTTTTTTTATAAATATATTAAATATAAGTTTGTAATATGCATTTATATTAGATAATTTATTAATTTTTATTTTATAATTTATATTTACCTAGGACATGTTTTATTAATATAATTTTATTAATAAAAATAAAAAATTTAATTAAAAACTCTAAAATTTAATTCTTTTTATTATAAATAACAAAGGGCTTGTTTTTGAGTTGGGTAGTCATTGATTTTTATAAAAATATAAAGCAATTAACAGAAAAATTAATAATGTCAAGTATTAGAACATTATTTGATTCTTTTATTTTTATTTTTATATACTATTGTTTGTTTTATTTGCTATCTATTTTAAAATTTGTTACTAATTATTGAAAGATATTTTTATATTATTTGACTTTCTTGGTTTGATACTTTTTAATCATAATATAGATTAAATTTTTATATTGTTAAATTTTATCAATATAAATTAGTATTACATATTAATAAATAAAAAACAAATAAATAAGGCGAGAACATAAAAAGTATTTCCCATATCTGAAATTTTCATTCTCACCCTATTAATGTTTTTAAAAAATAGGGTGGGAAACAAAACTTAAAATAAAAAATGAGATAAGGTACGAGAAAGACCTCTCATCCTACCCCATTGTTATTCCTAAATTATAAGTTAAATATTTTCAATTATAAAATTATCTAAAAACTTTTATCATCAGTTTTAAGATTTTTATTATAGTCTAAAAAGTACATTTTATAAATAATATTCAGAATTTTTTTCTTCTTCAAAAAACTTTTACGCTTTTGTTTATTATCTCTATTTATTTAAACTAAATCAAAGTCATAAACAATCTAAAGTTGGCAATTGACATTTTGCACCAAGTGCCATGTCCATGTTTAAAAACAAAGAAAAATGAATACTAAATTATATAAATAATAGAGGACCAAGCTAGTATTATATAAACTTACAACAAAATTCTAAGAAACCCATACAAAATTTTTTTTGTTTGCATATGAAACAAAATTAAGCACAATATGGGTTTGTCATCTATTGCTTAAAAGAAATAATAGTAATAATATTTAATGGCACCTAAACTAATGATTATGTAGCAAGGTATTAATATGGGTTTTGATTAATCTTGTCTCCATATAATACCTTTTTATAAGTAAAAAAGCAACTTCATTTCCATGGGGCTTCTTTGTGTTTGCTTATGGCTTTTAGAACTCTTATTTAGTGAAAGTGGTGGCTCACTTATAATTAATCAAGACAAAAGCTACATATATTGAAAGTTCAAATTATTATTAATAAAAAAAGGGGGGCAGATAAAGGAAAAAGAAAGCGAGAAGGTGGTTCTTCCCTCGTCGGGTATAAAAGGTGGATCTTCCTTTTAATTTAGTTCCACTAATTAATTAATGATGAATTTTAATGAGACCTCGCGAGGTTTATCAAAATGTCAACTTATGGCAAGAGATTATTTTAAAAAAAATAAGAAATATTATCACTTTAATCTCTATATTGTTATTAAATTATTTATTAAATCTCTAAAATTTTAAAAATTATCAATTACATTATATAGGATGAAAGTTACAATAAAAATAGTTTAAAATATCACTAAATGATATAATTGGTAATTTTTGAAACAGACCATGCGAGTAATTCATTAAGATCCCATAATCATATAAAAAAAATTAAACTCCAATACTTATTCAAATATTGTCATTATCTTCCAAACTAATTATGCTGATTAGGTTTGGATTACAATTATTCAATATGAATGTTTTCATGTTATAAAATACAAATTTACTATCATATATTAATATATATAGTTCCTAAATAACATTGTACTAAGTTATACAATGTTTATATAGTTTTAAATTTTAAACTTTCTTAACATGCTGACATATGTATTAGACAATGACTCTAACCTAAAAATGATTAATCATAAATAATAGAAAAAGTTTAATACCTAATTCTGACTAAAATCAAGAGGTGTCGTCAGAAATTTATTCTAAAAAAATAATTCTCATGATAATTTCTTAACATTGCGACTAACCCTTAAGAGAGTCCTAGTAAAAGTATCCCTCTAATTAATTATTACAAGTAAAGCTATAAGAGAAATGAGATTGAGACCCAGTTAATAGATAGTGATGAAACTTTATATTGCATGAAACTTTAATTTATACATGTAAAATCATGAAGTACGTGGGGTCTTGCTCTTGTATGATCAACAAAGTGCTTGTATCATATATTAATATATGAGGATATATATAAAGAACGTACAAATGGGTGTCTAGTCAGCCTTACCATTTCTATTGTAAACTATTCTAATTTTAAATCGTCAACTAATAGAAAAAGCAGAAAAAGAAAAACTACAAAGGTCTATTTATAAAACCGTTTAAAAATAAATGAAATAAGATTATTAGATTTTTTAATTTTTATTATCATATAAAATATAAATTAAATATATTTTAATATGATAAAGCATTCTATTTTTTAATTTTTTGAACAAATTCAAAAATATTTATCAATTAAACTATTAACACTTATGAAATATCACGTATCAAATGAGTAATATTATATATATATAGTTGAGATATAAAGTTTGTGTTTCAAGTGATATAATAACTATCATATTAATATGAAATTAATATGTATAATTTAAAATATAAAATTTTAAAATATAAATTTTTTATTTCAATTATGAATGTGTAACATTACTCTTATCAAGTATGTCAAAAACATATATATATTTGAAATGCTAGAATTGCATGCATCTTACATAAATCATTATTTTACATAAACTTAAAACCTATTTTGCACAATGATTCTAATTAACTACCCTAAGTTTTCAAATTAATCCAAAGATACAAATTCTAATATTCATTTAGGTTTAATCGATATATGCTCATCTTAAAATGGGATTGCACAAGAACTCTTCTCTCAAAAAAAGAAAAAAAAAACTCTCAACTAAGAAAAAAAAAATTCTAGCCGACCACTACTCTTATTCTCCATCTCCAATGCAGAGAAAGGTCCCCTCTCTAGGGGATACATACTTTCTATCTCCCTTTCTCCTTCCTTTTTCTATTGATCTAGTCGTTCGTTTTGTTGTTTCGTTCTTTTATTTTATTTTACTTTTGTTTTGCTTCACTTTTTCTTTTTTTTTGGCTTCTCGATGTGATGTTTTGGTTGTCAATTGCTCATTTTCGCCCTCCATTGAGGCCATTCGGTCTTTGCTAAGCCTCATCGATCCTTATCGGCCTCTGTCGAACCTCCATTGGCCTTTGCAGTCCCACCATCGGCCAAGCAGTCGCTACCTCACACTAACTCACTAGCAGTTGTCACACAACCCAAACCTAATGGAAAAATTAAATTCGGCGGCTGTTAAGCTCTCCGCAAACACCTACATAGAACAACGCAGTCACCACATGTGCGAACAATATCCAACAAGCTGTCTTTTGGCATTTTGATAACTTAGCTGAGTTGGTGACCCAAGCTTTATTTTGTATATATTTTCATTGTTGTTATGTTGTATTTTGTATGGCTGTGAGTTGTGAACTTGAATGAGTTATTGTTGTAATTGGTGGAGAAGTTTGTAATAATTATGGTGGCATTTAGTGTTATCCCTCCTACACTAGGGTATTTTATCCCTTATGTGTGAGGATAATTGATTCATTGCTCAAAAAGGTTGGTTTGTCATTGTTTAGGGTTTAGTCCCCATTTGGGGAGTCTAGTTTATTTCTTTTTATAAAAAGAATTTAAGTTTGGGTAATTATTAATATATATGTATTGTATTATTTCATTAATTCTCTAATTGTATACCAATAAGTTTTATAATATCTTAACTTTTAATCAAAAATATGAAATTATTTAAAAAGAAAATTACTAAATGGTCTATCCATAATATACATTTAAGTTTAATATAGCTTTTGGTCTAATCTAAATACACACTTTGATCCTATAACTAGAGAAAGGTACACTTCTTTTGCTTTATATATTTTTTCTAAAAAAATCTGTCCATTAAACTTCATCCAATATTAAAACATTTTTAACTTTTAATGATGATGAACTACTTAAAGTACTAGCAGCCGGTGATAATAAAAAGTCAACTAAAACAAAATTTACAATATTTTATGATAGAACAATGATTTGCTGGTTAGTTGTATGTTTGATGTCTGTCAGGATTTGATTGAATTTTACAAAGTAATGGAAAATAATAATAACAAAAAAAAGAGCACCCACTTCCAATTTTGATTAATTTGCATACATCATCCTCTTTTTCTCATTAAAACATAATCATATCTTGAAGCTCCTTAGGAGATCGAATCGATTTTAATCAACTTTTTATAAGTAACTGATCAATGACATTAAATCTGATATGCATAGATTCTTATACATATTAAATTATTAAGTGTGTAAAGCTTTGAGAAGAATGAAATGTATCTCCATGATTTGCTTTTTGTTACATGGATAACACAAACCTCTTTAGTTGATAAAGTAAGATTATATTTATATATAGACAATCTGTAAAGACCACTTTTTAGATGGCAAATATAATTCGTAAATAATTTACGAAATTGAAAGTAGGAGATTTAAGAAAAGTAATGTCATGAAAGGATGAGATATAATTATATAGATAGTTAATTGTAAAGAAATAATCTAATGGGTGATGAAGTTTATTATTTAGTGAGTTCTTAGTTAAATGTTAACATTTTAAAATACATTAATTAACAGTAAAAAATAGTGATATAAAACTTATTAAATAATGAGCTTCATCGCTTACTAAATCAGAACTCGTTAATTGTATGGATAGGAAAATGGGAGGTTGAAATGGAGATAGACATGAAATGATAATCACTTTAAATTTGGTCCTCCGGGAAGCAAAAAGAAACGCCCAGGCATAAAAGGTAAAGGGACGTGCAATTGCAAAGCATTGACAGAGAAAAGGAAAGAAGAGCAATGGAATTGGAATGAATGATATTGGTAAAATGACACCTGCAGTCTGCAGAAGCAGAGCAGATGGGAGTACAGGGCTAAACTCCAAAGGAATTAGGCCAATAATCCAATTGGATCAAATTGAAACATCATGATCACCTGATTCAGGTGTGGATTGCTTTTTCTTTATGAATTTGCGGAGCCCAATGGGCGGCTAGGACGAATATTTGTCAGATATTCGGCTTATTCATATACCATGCTTTTATTAAACAAATTAATTCTCACCCTCACCCTCACCCTCACCCTCACCCTCACCGTTCTTATTTCTTATTTCTACAAGAATTATATATATAAAACTCGGGTTTATTTGCTTTTCCCTAAAAGAAGCTGCAGATACTTGGAAGTTGAGAAGATATCTTTGAAAAACGATTGTATGATTGCAGATGAGTGAAATGATGACAACGAATTGTTCCTTTATTCTCTCAAATACTTTTATCGTACATTCCTCTGTTATGTCCATTTCCATTCATTCATATTTTGTTTCTCTTTTCAGAAATCGTTGCATATTTTTCAGGTGAATAATGAGTACACAAAACGTTGGTAAGAGGTACTAAGTTTTGCTTCAACAGAGTTTTGAGTGCAACCGCAACCTAGAGCAGTGCCATGCCCATGCCCATGGTTGATGCTAACGAGGCCTAAAATCTTATAATTGAGACATGCAAGTGTTCAATTTTATATTATGAGGGACTATAATATATATTATAAGTTAAAAAAATTTGTAGTAGTAAAAAATAATCAAAGGTAGGAATAGGATGTTAGATATTGAAGTATAGAAAGTCATATCACATATGTGAAATGGTGGACTTGGATGGGCAAAACATCACAGATTTTTGTCTTTACTATTATATTGGAAATTTTAAGAAGATTAGATGATTGCAATTTGCAAATCGCTAACTAAAGTTATTCATGCCTTGCCTCATCTAACAAACTACTCAAAAATTTAATTTAAAACTAATCTTTCATGCATTGATATATCACCTTAATCCATTGCCATCTTTTAAAAAAATATGGGAGGATTTTTGGACGACTACGAGTTTTCAATCATTAAATAAGATTACAAAAAGGAGCTAAAGATATTTTTATCCAATTAGTTTGGTTTAATTCTTAACTTTATCTCAAGAGTTTTAAAAAATTTAAATTTGTCATATTTCATTAGTCTGTTTTTGTTTGTATAGACAGCTTTGCTAATTTTGTTATATAATAACCTAATTTTTGTTATTTGTTAAGTTAGTTGAACATAATAATTAAAATGGCGGACTTGTCAAAACCCATCAATTAATAATCAAGACCTCTCATCTAAAGTAATTCGTACAAAATAAACCCCTCATCATAATTCATAATCATACACAGCCAAAACACACCATTTTTGTAGTTTCTCCTCCTTCGTCACCTAATACCATCGTCATCATTATTTATGGAGCCAAACTTTATTCATATTCTCTTTTCTAATAAACCCTCCAAAAATTAAAAATTGTCTTTCAAATCCTCCTCTTCTTTACCATTGCATCTTTACCATCTCCTTCTTCGTACAATTGTCACATCTTACATTCTAAACTTCAATTCAAACTCACAAATTCAATATCCAAACATGTAATCATATAGTCTTAAATTTCATTGTAAATTTGCTCCAACTAAGAGCTTATTTGCAAATCACTTGTGGTCATTTCTTCGACGAAAAGTTTTATTCAAATCCCTCGGTAATTCAAATACTCCATGACATTCAAATCTCTCTTCAATCCCCCTTTTGTTTGGTTTTAATCTCTAACAAAGGGGGAATCGAATGGAGAATGACACGTAAAGAAATTATGAAAACGTGAAGAAAACCAAACAAGCTAAGGCTAAGTAAAACCAAAATCAAACAATCTGAGATTCTGACAATGTTCATTAACTTGTCATAATTTAAAAGGCGGCCGATTTTGTTGACAATAAAGTGTCACATCCCATATTAAATAAAAATTCGATAGATCTTGGGTATATATGGTTGGGTAGGTAGCATTACTTAGCAAGCTAATCTTTTGAGTCAATGACAAATACCCAACCTGTGATAAATAGTATCAGAGTAAACCTAAATTCTCATTCACATATGGTCCATAAAATTTTCGTAATAAAAATTATCACGTAGGAAGTGAGTCTTTCATGTCTTTATAGGGACGACAAAAAAGGTCAAATGGGCTTTAAAAATTGTCTCTTGAACTCTCATAGGGATATTCGTGTGGGTAGTGGATCCTATAACTCTAAAGAGATAGACAATATGAAATACATTAGTTCTTGAGTTTGGGCTAGACTGTGATGAAGACGTCACGTGATTGGGCGATAGAGAATGTCACATCCCACATTAAATAAAAATTGGGTGAATTTTGGGTATATATAAGTGGGTAGGCAACAATACCTAATAAGCTAATCTTTTGGGTTAATGACAAGTGCCCGATCTCTAAAAAAAGGCAATGATAAAGTCGGTGCCAAAGCTGAGGACCATGCCAAATTTTGACATAGTCAACGACCTTGTTGGCAACAAGATTCTTTAAGTCATCTTGGGTAAGAGTAGGGATAGCTTGGGCTTTAATAGAGGAGGGGGAAGGTGGGGGGTGGCTTAGGGGTTTTAGAGGCGGATGGGAAAAAGTGGATGAAAGTTGAGCGGTAGAGAGGAGAGATAGGATAAGGAGGCCATTTTAAGGTAGAGGTTATAGTAACGGAGAGAAATGAAATGAGAGGTTAGTTTGTAAATTGTGAATTTGTAATCAATTAAGTTTGTGGAGGAAAATTTAGTGAACATAATTGAATGCTTAGATGATGAAAAAGTGATTGAGAGAGAAGGCATAGAGATGACAAAGAGAGAGTATGGAAAAAAATAAAAGAAAAATGAAAGAAGACAAAAGAAGAGAAAAAATTAATATCAAAATTATTATAAAAATTTAATATTAATAAAATTTTGTGGATCAATTTGTGGTTGACACATGGTCTTTTGACCTGACATGTTATATATTAGTTTGCATCTCCTTTTTACATTGAGTTACGATTTTATTTTTCTATAATAAAAATAAATGGCAATAAGCTAATAGATTAAGACAATTTTTATTTTTTTATAACTTGCAAGATAAAATTGAAAATTAGGACAAACTTTCAAAATAAAGATATCATCATCCCTTATGAAAATGAAAATGAAAATGGCTTAAATAATCAACAACAATATTATAGGAGAGAGAGAGATCAAATGTTTTAATATAAATATATATATATACATACATATATATATACATACATTTATATATATATATATATAAGGCTATATATATATATATATATATAAGGCTATACTTTCTAAAACCCATCTAAAAAAATGAAAACTTGCAAAAGAAATTTTCAAAGGTTATAAATAAGGAAAACACTAAATTTGACCTAAAAACGATTCTTGTATATTATTTTGACCTAGTAAATTTTTTTTTAATTATATTAACCAAAAACATGACCATTGGACTATTTTGCCCCTAAACACAAAACACATATAAACAAATATTTTTATTTTTTATTTTATTCTTTTATATTAAAAAATTTAATTTTTTATTATATATTTATTTAACAATTTTTTTTTAAAGTTTGAATAGAGTTCATTCTCTCTCTCTCATATTTTTTTCTTTATCTCATATTCACAAAATTGTCTAAAATCAATTGAATTTGTCACAATTTGTAGATCGGTTTGAAATACATGACATTTTGAAGAATAGAAATGAAATAAAGATTGTGGAGTTAAAGAAATAAAAAATAGGACAAAATGTGTTTTTGTTGTTGGTTTATAGATGTAGATTTAAAATGTGTAAATTTAATATTAAGATGTGTTAAGAATATTAAAATAAGGTTGAAAATAGGTACAAAAAGTTAAAAAGGGTAATAAAATGACTGATTCAGGACTGGATCTGCGTGAATCTCGTGATGCACGAATCGTATATGGATCTCTATGCACCGGTGCATGGTTGCACGCGCCTTGCTGACGCACGTCCTTATGCTCATGCATCAGGGCAATTGGGTGAGCTACAAAGTGTGCATCAATTTGTTCCACATGGCACCACATGGCATTTTTTTTAAATCAATATTTTTTTATTTCTTTACTTATTTATATTAAGCTTTATTTTTTAATAGTTTTTTATTTTTTATTTTTATATATTTATATTTAATATTTTGTATTATTTTAAATTATTATATATATAATTATACTGAACTAATAATTAGTTTGGTGTTTTTTTTTCATGTGCTGTAGATATTATCATGGCGCAAATTTCAATAATTATATATTTTAAAGGAAGATAGGAGAGTTTTAATGGTAGTTTTGAGAGATACATTAGATATAAAAATATGTACATGGTAATTTCAAAAAATATTAAATATAAAGCGTTATTGAGAAGAGTTTGTTATCTTCTAAGAGTTGATCAAGTGCAGTATAAAGTGACTCTGAAGTTTTAGATTCCTTCAAGTACTGTAAAATTGAGACTTATTCCACTTGAAAATGATGATGATGTGATGTTGTAATTGAGCTTATAGAAGAATATTGCTACACCTCTATATGTAATAGTGGATATTCGAGCTCCTGATATTAAAATAATGCAGAAGCACCTATGAAGTAGAAACCCTAATTACTTATTTATTTTGCGGCTACTTCAAACAAGACTATGCTAATCAATTTACGTCTGCAACCCTTGAGTATGTTTCAAATCCCTTAGAGGATTATTATTATTCTCTTTTAATGTTCAACAAACAACCAGTCTATACATATTGTAATAGTCAGATATATAGAGATGTTAGCATTGATCTTGGCCATTGTATTAGCCATAATGTTAGTTATAATGTCGAAAATGATGGTGGAGATGAGAAGTTTATAAGAATGATAATTGTGATTATGATGTTGGTTACGAGGTTGGAAATGATGATGATGTTAATTATGGAGAAACAACTATGGATAAAAATGATGATGATGTTGATCATAGAAAAACAATCGTGGATGGAAATAATGATGATGATGATGACGATGATGTTAATAATGACAATAATGATGATGATGATGATGACGGTGATGATGATAATAATAATTATGCTAAAGAAGAAAGGGTTAAAGTAGAAAACCGTTTTAGTTCTAGCCTAAATTATCACCATGAATATATCGAAGTAAATATCTTATATTAGAATTGATGATATGTTTGTAAGAAAGTTGTATAATAATAAAGATGAAATTTATAAGGCTATGAGTATGGTTACACTTAAGGAAAAATAGAGATTCAGAGTTTACATGTCTACCATTTAAGTTGAAATACGATGATGACAGATACAAATAGAGATTATGGGTAGTGTTAACAGAAGAGCGACATTTTTTATTGTGAGGTGAGTAGATAAGAGCACACTTACATTTTGGGTCTATTGTGGGATGGTCACGGGTAAGCCAAGAGCCATATTATTGTTAAAGTATTAAAAATAAGTTTACATCAGTCAATTAAAATTATGGGCCGAAAGATATTCAAGTAGTGAAGAATTCAGTGTTCAGATAACGTATACTACATCTTAGCGAGCTAAGGAGCATGCACTAAGATTGATAAGAAGCGCTCCAGAGGATTTAGATTACTTCCCGCATACAACTATATGTTGCAACAGAATAATTTGAGTACGGTTACTTACTTGAAAACTGATGTAAATAATCACTTCAAGTAATTCTTTATGGCGCTGAAACTTTACATCAGAGGTTTTAATTCATCTATCTGACCAGTGATTGTAGTAGATAGAATATTTTTGAAAGGTTTCTATCTTGGTATAATGTTTGTAACTGTTTATAAAGATAAAAACAATTAGATATTTTCATTGGCATGGGAGATTATTGACTCAAAAAATGATGCTTCTTGGGAGTAGTTTATGGTTAAACTGCAGAGAGTACTTAGTGGCCACCAGAATCTTAATTTTATATCTGATCGACCCATTAATATTGAAAGGATTACACAGGGTGTGTTTCTTAATGCATATCATAAGTTCTGCATTTATCACTTGAAGGTTCTACATTTATCACTTGAAAGTTTTGTATTTATCACTTGAAGGGGAATTTGGTGACAAAATATAAGTTACCAATGGATAAGTCTGAAAAAGAGGTATACTTGTTGCTCTATTTTGTTACTGCCAAGATGTATCATGTCTTTGGATTTTAACACCAATTTAACAAAATGTGAGAAATGAGACCTAATGTAACTAAGTATTTAGAAGAGGATATTGATACGGTAAGATGGGCTTGATCAACTTGTGCTTTCAGAAGGCACGAAGTCATAACCATTAATATTGCAGATAGTATTAATGCAATTGAAAAAAGCAAGAAAGCTTCCTGTGACCAATTTGATAGAGTGAATTTGATTTGAGAGCTAACGTAATTATGTTTTTATTATAGACTATTGGCAGCACAGATGATGAGATCGTGTAGATGAATTGGGCAAATCACAAAGTAATGAAATATAATGATGACGTAAGTTGAATGACAGTTTGTCCTATAGATGTTTCATGTTTTGTAGTCAAAGATGATGACATAGATAGGATCGTGGACATTTCGGATAGAACATGTAGCTATTTGAAGTTTGACTATCGGAAACTGGCTTATCTCTATGCATTCGCCGTATATAGATACATAAGATTATCACAAAAAAGTCTTTGTTCAACTTACTACACATTCGAGGCTTTTTCTGTGCCCATAGCGAGCCATTATTTCTAGTTGGCCATCTGTCGGATTGGATAGTCCTAGGAAATTTAAAAAGTATAGACATTTAGCCTTTGATAGAACGTATTCAGGCAGGCAGGCGTCAGACAAATCAGATTCCATCTTAAGGGAAAGAACAATCGAAGAAGATTTGTAGTCATTGTAGACAATATAGACAAAACTGACAGACATGCCAAAACCCTGTCGCTGTTTGCTTATAAAACTAAAAATTTAATATTTAATATTTAATTTTATTATAATATAAAGTTAATATTTTTTTTGTTTCAGATGAGAGTGAGATGGAAGAAACGACTTGGATCCCGAAACACAATTATATATAAAGATTTTATTGTATGAAGGATTATTATATGCCATTTTCTAATTATTCTACTTTACATTAGAGTGTTGAGTTTTGTAACTTCTGTAATGTACTTATACTTTTTATTATATACTTAAATTGTTGATATTTTAACGAAATGTAGGCAGAATTGTCCATATTATATAGATGTTTTCAAGCCTGCATATTAGAAAAATACACTTCTATACAATTATATATCATCTCTGGACATATCCACCTAACACATAGACATCAAAACAATAATATGACACAAATACACATACAAAAAATATATTACACATCTATAAAGTAGATGCTGCAGTGGTTCACAAATCACAGCCATCTTTTTATTTATAAAGCATCAATCTTAGGGAAGGACTCAAATGACCGACCTAACTTAAAATATTTAATAAACATATAGACAAATGGGCTACAATACCCACTTCTGACCACCTGTTGAGGTAAGTTATCCCTCAAATTAATGATTGTCCAAAGGAACATATCTGGATTCCTTTATTTTCTTAAACTATAAAATCTAAATATACAAAGATAAAATGGCATGGCAACACGTAGAGGTTCCATAAATATTTTAAGGGCATCGTTACAGTGGCATCGTTAAATACACCAAGTAAATCAGTCTTTGTTCTAAGTCCATATGCCAACAATGATGCGATCTATTCATTGTTAGAGCTTGAATTGGAGTTGAAGGACATTTTTTTCATTTCTCTAAGATACTCCTAAAGTTATCACTTGGGTTTAAGTCAACCCTACTAAACTCGAGTCCTAATTGGATAGTAGTTGAGACCAACAGAGATCAAAGACGTTGACTTTTATGCTGCTAGGGATTAGGAGAAGAATCAAGTTTTAAGTCATTTGACTTATGTGCTGGTACTGGCGGTGGCTGAGAAAAGGAGTTGAGATTGATGGAGATTAGAGATGTTGAGAGTTTGAGGGCTAAAACGGATACTAGACGTCAGATGAAGAGAGTAAGGGAGAAATCGAGAGATGAGAATGTAGGAATGAGGTTTCTAGTTGTAGACTTTTAATTTTAATTTTTTTCTTTTTAGTTATTGCTGGTGACAAATAGTACCATTTGCCCTCTAAAATGGTGTCGTTGTGACATCACCGAAAATGACATTACTTTGTACCTTTTGTTTTTTTATTTTTTGATTTTGGGTCAGTTCGGGACCATTCCAAAATTGAGGGAACCAATCAGGTTCACGTGATGGAACCCAGTCGATCTCGAATAAAATACTTAAACCTAGACTAACTCAAACTTAGACTAACCCAAATATTTAGGTCAGGTTCCTCAAGCCAGTTCAGGCCTATAAAATTTGCCTAGTCTTACGTTATATGGAGAAAAAATAATGGATAATGATTTGTTAGAAAAAAGATTTTTAACTTTTTTTATGTGAAATACGATTCTAAAATAACAATATTGAATACGTGACTACAAGAAATATTATGACTTGATTTCATGTTTTTTTATTGGTGAAAAGAATAAGAAATTTTTAGTGAAGAATCATCAAGTTCATTGTATTGGAGCTGTTCTAATATTTAAAGTAAATGTTATCTCATAAAATTATAAAGCAAATGTGGCCTTAAATAGTCATTGTGGTAATCAATAACGTGGTCATGGTCATGCATATAGCTGAGGTTGAGGTCATGGTCAATATAAACAATGACCTTATGATAAAAACATATTTAAGTGGGATTGAAATGAAAGAAGAAAAGTAACAGAATTTTAAGATAAAAACATTTATCTTTAAAGCAAAAGAAAATGTCATTTTTAGCGTGCTTGTTGTATTCTCAAACATTTAGCTAAGGGAATTTTTTTAAAATAGTCCTTATTTTTAAGTTATTTTCATTCTTAACCACAAATTAATGGACTTATCTTTATTAGTAAAAAATTTAAAATAAACAATTATGCCCCCAAATATTATTTCCCCTCCCCACCCCCAAAAAACCTAATAAAAAGCACACACTCTCTCTAACCTAATGATCTGCCTCTCTCTCTACAAAACTCTTTCAACTCAAATTTGATTAGATCGAAGATTTAGAAGTAGAAATTATGTAGATTGACTTTAGACAACATATTCCTTCACTTCAAACTTGAAAATTGATCGATGCTCAATAAGTTTTTTTATTTAAAGTATAGATAAAAAGTTGATTTATATTGAAAATGTGTTAGAAATTATATTATGTTGGAAATAGGTGCAAAAGGTGAAATATATTTAAGAAATAGGTTGAAAAAGTGAAAAAAAAATATTACAATCTGACAAAAATAGCATATAGTAAAAAAAACTGGGTGTAGACCAGCTGCCATCTGACATATTGACATTTCATGTGGGCTTATGTTTAGGAGCCCAATTGGTATCTTGCGTATGCACACCACGCAACTGCACTCTCTATGTACCACATGGTGCTCTTATTTTAAAATAATTAATAATTAAATTGAAATGATTTATTTAATTAATTTAATCTTTAAAAAATAAAAAAAATTAATGTTTAAAAATATTTGTTTTATTTTATTAAAATTTTATTTGTTATTTATTTTGATAGACGGAGTAACGTCTCTAAACAATATAGAATTCTTGAGAATAAGTTCTTTTGCGCATTAATAATGTATTACTTGAAGAGGTAGGCCCTGAACGTTATAAGCAAGAAACTACACGTTATCAAATGGAGTTTTTTAAATAAATGTATCGGGCCTTTTTTTTTTTTGATATGCCAAATCTTTCTTTCTCTAGCATTTTGGTTCACAAGATTTTGTTGCGAGAGGTAGAGATCTTCAATTTGTATGAGAAAATGTAGTTTTAAATTGGTAGAAGATAGGAGATTATCTGGTCATCCAGGAAGATGCAGTGAAATTAGCAGCTTGATGACGAAGATGCAATGAAATTGAGTTTATTCTATTTTGTTAATCGTGTTCTGATCTTATATAATGATTGTAAAGAGATTCAAAATTTTGTTCTAAGTATAATAGACGCCTCTAATGAGTTCATTGAATATCCATGAGACAATATTGCATAGAGCGTACTATACGACTCACTCAATAAGGAAGTCTTTTAGAAGTTTATATAAACTTTATTAATATAATATAATTTTGATTCTTGAATATACATGTATAAAACTATAAGTTTATTAATAATAAAGTACTTTTATAAGTTTTATTCAATTGAATTATATTTTTGGTAAAAAAAATAAAAATGAAAAATCTCCACTTATTAATTTTGTTTTTCTTATGAAAACTAAAAGTTGATGTTTATGATGGTATGAATTAACTATATTTTTCTAGAACTTTGTGTGTTTAAAATTATATATAAACATTTATTAAAGAGAGATTAAATTTAAGACAATTTTAATAGCATATATATTTAGAGAGGGTACAAAATTATAAGTTCATTAGTAATAATATAGTTTATAATTTTTGTTCAGTTATGTTTTGGGCAAATATATATGTATATATAAATGAAAAATCTCTAATTATTCAAGGAAAAAAATGTAATTTTTTTAATGAAAACAAAAAATTGATGTTTATGTTATGAATTAACTATATATATATTTCTAAACCTTTTGTGTTTAATTGATTAAAAACTATGTTTGACTAATGTTATAAGTTAGGCATTTGTTATTGATCTAAAAAATTAGCATGTTAGGTAATGTTACATGTCCATATATATATATATATATACTCTAAATTTACCAATTTTTTATTTGATGTGGGATATGACAATCTTCCCACCCAATTATGTGATGCATTCTCATGGTTTAATCCAAATTTAGGGTTCGACCTGGCCAGAATTGCTTATTTTTACTATTTATAAGAGATTCATTACCTATGTGACAATTCTTTTTAGGGCTCAAGACATAAAAATTTTAAGGTTTACTTAGCTTATAATGCCATTCTCTTCTACTTTTGGGGGACCCATTACTTATATGAAAATATTTATTGGAGTGATTTTGATAGTCCACATGCGAATGAGAATTTAAATTTATTTTAATACTACTTGTCACGCACTGAATACTTGCTATTGACCTAAAAGACTAACCGATTAGATATGTTGTCTACTCGTCCATATATTTTCAAAATTCACTTAATTTTCATCCAACGTGAAATGTGATTATTTATCTAATCCAATTACGTGTTGCTCTCATCATAATCTGACATAAATTTATGAACCATTTTGACTCGTATTATTCATCCTTATTACTCATAAGGAATTTACTATACACCTAAAAATCTCTATTAGAGCTCCGCCCAATTTATATCAGACATGGAACTTAATATTATTGGGTTGGCATATATAAAAAATATGTTGTGTGGCATAATACCTAAAAATTTTAAAAATAAATTATCATAAACGATATAAATATTTGTTCGCATAAAATCATAATTGAGTTTATCAATAAACTCAATATCATAATTTAAAATGCTAAAATAAATTATTTCTCCTTTAATTTATATTTTATAAAATCTTTGTTATATACTTGAACCAAATAAATTTTTACTAGAGTGATAAATACTTCCACATTATCATCCAATGCTAATCTAACTAGGCTAAATTTTATTACTCCATCAATCGTTAGCACACTAGATCAATGAAGAAAAAAAGGTGATATAAGGTTTTATCTAAAAAAACAAAAAAAAGTGAAATATCTGACTCTTCATTTTATTTATAAAAGTGCATAAAAACATGCATGTAGCATGCATTTTCTTTTATAGAAGGCGGGAATTTTGGTACTACAATCATGCATTGCATGGCAAATGACGGATGGGGAATATATTAAGGTGAAAGTGATGGTTTATATTTGAAAATTTTGAATTAGGAAAACATTTGGTTAATATATATTTTGAAATATGTTAAATAATAAAAGGTGAAATCAATTAAAACAAAATATTTATTTGCTAGAATACTTAAAAATAGGGGTGGGCAATTTTCTCGTTTCCATCCCGATCTAATATTTATTTTGGATTGAGACGAGAATGAAAATAATTTTGGTACACATTTAGGATAATAAATTGTGTCCCGAGTAAGTCAGGTTTGGGAATTCCTCAAACTCAATTTTTTTATTTTATTTTGATTAATAGTTTAAAGTGGTGTTGTTTTGAACAGATTTTTTTGATCCATTAGGACCCAACTCGTTTAAAAATAAACTACACAATTTTAATATAAAAAAATTAATAAAAATATATTGACTTAACTTATCCCGACCCGAAATTAGGTCAAGAAGAATGTCCTAATTGGAACACTTTTTTTTTTTTGTTTCAATTAAGTTTGAGAATTCTTTGAGAGCTCTAGGATCAGAGTCGACCCCTATTTAAAAAAAAGTTAAAATTTCAAAACTCCTCCTAATTCTCGAATGATATAAAATTTGGCAACTCAAAAGATGTCTGCATGATGCAGCGAAGGCTTGCTTATTAATTTATTATTTAAGGAGGCTTAATATTATCCAAGTTAGAGGAACTCGTAAAACATTAATTGAACTTATTGCTATCAAAACCAGCCCAAGCCCAATAACTTATTCAAGGGTCAGTCAAGACTCATGTCTACATCCATTTCCATTAGTGGTAATAAGCAAAGTGGAAGAATGGCCAATTAGCAACAAAACATTGTTTAATTCTATGGAAAGTAAGAGAAATAACTAAATTTTGCATATGGAGATTAAGAAAAAGAGCCGTATTTTGTTTCTTCCGTAATCATTTTCACCTTTTTTTTTTTTGGGTCCATTGCTTGGCCTAATCAATGAAATAGAAATTACTATGGTGGATGAGATTAAGCAATGTGAGAAATATAAAATGATGTGTATATTTTATTATAAGAATATTGTACAAAGTAAGTTTTTATAGAGATTTTAAACTAATTCACAATAAGCAAAATAAGATATGTAAGGAAAAAGAAACTATTTACATATTAATTACAATATAAATATAGTAAATATCAAAATATGAAATGAGGATTAATGTGATTGATTTATATTATTAACACCCCTTTCAAACTCAAAGATGGCTATATGGAAGTAAATTTAAGTTGGAGACCAAAGTATAAAAATGATCAAGAAAAAGAAATTTGGTAAAGATATTAGTAGGTTGATCCTCAAAAAAGATGAAGTGGAGAATAATTATTCCTTGGGAAGTGTGTTGCCAAACAAAATAAAACTTTGTCTCAATATGCTTAGTTCACTCATGAAAAATATCATTATGAGTAATTTAATTAATACTTTGATTGTCACAATTAAGAGATGTAGGTCCAAAGTGAATAATACTTATATATCTAAGAAGCCATTGGAGCTAACCAACCGCTTAGGTAGTATCAATAAGAGCACGGCACTCAGCATCAGTAGAATAGGTAATAACTGTCCACTTCTTACTTTTTCATGAAAGAAGAGAATCTCTAAAAAAGGACAAAAATTTAGTAGCTGATTGTCGATCAATAAGATCACACGCCTAATCCATATCAGCATAATCTCATAACTCAAGAAGAGAGTGAGCCAAAAACTAGAGACTATAAAAATGTGTACTCTTGAGATAACGTAAAATATAAAGAACAGTTAACAAATGAGAGGTACAAGGAACAACTATAAACTGATTAAAAATATAAATAGTATGAGCAATGTCTGGTCAAGTGATAGTGAGATATACCAAACTACCAACCAACTGACGATAAAGGGTAACATCACTGAAAAGAGTGCCATCAAAAGATTGAAGTTTAGTATTAGGCTTTAGGAGAGTGGAGACAGTCTTATTATCTATCAAGCCATCTCTAACAAGTAGATCTGATACATATTTTTCCTGTAAGAGATAATACTCAGTAAAATTAGACAATACTTCAAGGCTAAGGAAATAATTGAGAGTGCCAAGATTTTTATTTTAAAGTGTTACTGAAAAAAGTCCTTAAGAGTACAAATACCAATAAGATCACCACTTGTGATAATGATGTTATCAACTAGATAACTAGTAGAACACAACCATAAGCTATCTTGCGAGTGAAGAAAGCTAAGTCATGGAACTGGATTGAAAACTATGTTGAAGAATAGTGCCACTAAACTTTGCACATCAGGTATGATGAGCTTGTTTAAGGCCATATAAAGCATGATAAAGTTGGCAGACCTTACTTAAGGGATGTGAATAACCAAGACGAGGCTTCATATATACTTCTTCAACAAGATCATCATTAGAAAAAGTATTCTTCACATCTACCTAACATAATGTCCAACCACAAACTATAGTAACAACTAACAAACTTTGTACAGAAGTAAGTAGAGAAACTAGAGCAAACGTTTCTTTATCATTAATTCCATACTGTTGAGTAAAGACTTTAGCAACGAGATGAGCTTTATATCTTTCAATGAACCCATCATAATTGATTTTAATCTTGTACACTCGTTTGTAGCCAATTGTAGTTTTATTATGTGCAGTAACAAAATTCTAAGTATGCAATTTTTCAAGAGTCTGCAGTTCTTCTGTCATTACTTACTTCTAAACAGGATTAAAGATAGCCTTGGAATAAACTAAGACTCATACAAGAAAAGAATAGTAAAAAAACATTGATAATCATAAAGTTTAATAAGAAGCTCTCTTATTCGAGTAAAGCAATGAGGTAAGGGTATAGAAGAGTCAATGGTGTCTAGAGCAGATCCTTCAGATGAGATGATCAATTTAAAAGCCTAACATCATTGATTAAGTTCACCAGATGAAACTTAGAAGAAGTATTTTTGTGTGAAGTATTAGGAAAAAGATCAATAGTATTTCTGTAAAACATTATGAAACAGAATGAGACACAGAATAAAAGTTGGATATGGAAGAAAACATTCTATACTTGAGAAATACTATATGACAAGAGATGCGAAGGCAATTAGATATAGGATCCCAACACCTATAACCTTTATGTTCTATCCTGTATCCTAAGAAGCAACATAACCAAGTACATGGCTTAAGTTTAGTGTGTTCATGTTTTTAAAGTAGAACAAGGTAGACACAACTAAATACTGTGTTTTAACCATCTGAGAAAAATCACAGTAATTTTAGTAAGTTTTGATAATTATTTCATAAGAAACAATCATGTATATCAACAGTAATCATTAAAAAAAAATATTTAGGTCCTTCGATAGTGGCATTGGGATAAGGACTTTATATATCAAAATGTATAAGATCAAATAGAGCATGGGAGACAATAGTACTATCATTAAAAGGTAAAGCTAATTGTTTGGTTAAAGGACATGTTAGACAATCATCTTTATTATCAGAAACAGTTGACTAACTTTCATGAGAGAACTATTGAAAGTTTGAATAGAGGGTAAATAAGAACCAGAGATTAGAGGAGAAAATCGTAGGATCAGAAGTTATGTGATTGCAACATGCAGAATTGAAATACTAAGAAGAATTACTTGAAATACTAGAGGAAGTAGAAAATAAAAGTTTACCAAAGTTTAAGAAGAGTTAACGAAATAAAATCTCAAGATTACTAACAAAGTTGGAAGAGGGACTCACATTAAACTGGCCAGCAGTAACAGCAGATCCTATAAAAATAGCATCTTGAAACAGTTTCCTTCTATTGGGATAATCTTTTTTCATAATGATTAGATCTAGGTTATCCACATATTCTACATTTATGTGTTGGACAACTAAGAATTAAATGTCCAAGTAAGTGGCAATGATAACAAATCATAAACAGTGTAGAGCCGACAAAGATATAATATTAAGAAATATTAAACTTATCCATTGTAATAGATCTTAAAAATATATAATTTTAGCCCCTCAACACTTTAATAATTATAATAGTCCATGATATTTTAATAATTGCAAGCATCCCAAAAACTTTAATAATGATAAAATTACCCTTAGACTTTAAAAATTACAAAATAATATTTAAAGATTTTATAATTATAAAATGACCATAAAATTTGTTAACTTACACAATGACCCTAAAAATTAATAATTTTAAAATGACCCTAAAACTTTTATAAAATTTGAAATTACCCTAAAAGTATGGAAAAATTATAATTTGACCTTAGAATGTTAAAAAGTTTGCAAAATACCCTTACTGCAAATTGAAGAGCCAATTGGGCAAAAACGATACTGTAGATTGATGGATTCGATGAAAATAAGTCAAACAGTGGCAGTGGTGAAGATTAACTCCTCAAAAAATAGTTGAGATTTGAGACAAACAGTGACAGATGAGAAGGTAGTTGAAAGGCATGTAAGAGGGCGTCCGATGGAGAATCAATGCGATTCTGGTGCTGTTGAAATTGCCAATCAATTTTAAGTTCAATGGGTTAGGCAATACACATTTATTCATCAAAAAATTGTTGGGGGTCTTAGTTGGACAGTAACAGCAATATAGAGATTTGACTGTACTTGTTCACTAGTTGAGTGTCTGATCTATGCAATTCTAGTGGAGTTTAAACGGTTGGCGATGTCTGAATGTCCTGAGCTAGGCAGTGTTAATCACGGCAAACTTTGAAAAACTTCCAGTGGCTTTTTAGTAAAGCTTTGACGAACTTTTAGCTAGTTTTTAAAAATATTCTAGTAAATCTCCAACTAAACAAAGAAACAATGAAAGAACTAGAGCTCTGATATCATATTAGTTTACCATTCAACCCAAAAGCTAAAGTTGATAGGTGAAGGCCCAATATTAATATAAAAGGCAAGTCTTAACAGTTCCTCTTATGTGAAACGTGGATCCGAGTAGATTTGAACCAAGTAAAACCATGTCTCATAGACTGAAAATTAAATAATTAACTAAAAACAAAGACATAAGGACTCGAACTTAAGACTTTAGTTCTAATACCATGTAAGAAATATAAAATGCTATGTATATTTCACTGTGAGAATATTATACAAAGTGAGCCTTTATATAAACTTTAAGCTAATACAAAATAAGAAAATGAAATATATAATAGGAAAGAAGTTGTTTACATATTAATTACAATATAATATGGTACATATCAAAATATAGAAGGAGGAGAATTAGTGTGATTGATTTATATCATTAACAAACAAAATGCTGTATACTTGTATATCCATAGAGAACAAAAGTTATTCTCTACATAAGGGATTCCAAAGAGAACCTCTTCTTGCTCTTTCTTTTAGTGAGCTTTTCGATATTTATTACATATGTTTGTTAATTATGGTTATGTTTTTTATTTGTTTAAGTAATACTTCTTATTTAAAAGCATATATGATTACAAATTATTGCATACAATTGATATTGACATAAATTAATAGAAAATTAAAAATTAAAAATAAGTAAATAAACAAAAGTAATGATATGATAATAATAACAATAATATGTTTTTATCCATCTGTAGGAGAAATGAAAGAAAGAAAGATGAAAATAATTAAACATATTTGATCATATATGTTGGTATTCAACCTTTCTACTAACTAGAAGATGCTTTAGCCTAATCTTCCTTTATCCCTATTTCACAAAGAAGTGTTTATAGAGAT
This sequence comes from Ailanthus altissimus, assembly GCA_946807835.1. Taxonomy (NCBI): domain Eukaryota; kingdom Viridiplantae; phylum Streptophyta; class Magnoliopsida; order Sapindales; family Simaroubaceae; genus Ailanthus; species Ailanthus altissimus. The sequence goes on along the minus strand of OX327690.1, from coordinate 7,424,022 downwards.
ATCATTGACAAGATTTTGATGGATTGGCAACTCTGAACAGGTTTTGTTTCACCACTGCTGTTATGGTCCCCATAAATGTCTATTCTTTTTCTTCAAAGATCTCAAGAGTGCTTCTAAGGTTCTTTCTTGTACTTTCTGGTGATTTAATATTGTGAATTTTGTGCTTTATATAATGTGTGTAATTCAATCCATTTTAGGATAGTAGTAGCATTGTTTTTGTTTAATTACTTATTCAATGAATCATGTTCTCTTTGAGACAAGTTCATTAAGAATTCTAATAATGCATAGGATTGATCAATTAAGAGATAAAAGATAATCGATAAGAAGCAATTATAAAGAGTTTAGAATTCAAACCTTACTTAAGTTCTCATGTGTTTTCTATTGAAAAAACATAAGGGAAGCTTGACTTTGAATGAAATTTCTTTTTTGCACTTGGATTCGAGTTCTTATTCTTTGAAGGATATTTCGGCAATTACAACTTTTTTAGACCTTTATCTTGGTCTAACTGAAAGTGCATTATTTTTCTAGGGTGCATACATGTGCACTGTGTTCATCATTATCAAATCTATGCATCTTATACATAAATCATGCACAACGAAAATCAAACATCTAATTTCCTAAAACGATAAATAGATTAAATTTAAGTCCATTATACTAATGAAATCAAAGATTGGTAATTCATCTTATCAGGCCTTTGGATTATTAACTAGAGTCTGACCAAAATGTAACCATTGACAATCCTAGTACTTAACTATTGTGGGCTTGAGTATTTAGAATAGCAGCTCTTAATCTAGCTTATTGTATTTGACACTTAAACACAACCCTAAGTTAAACTCTTTAGCTTAGATAATTTGTTTCAAGACTAAGAAATTGTGTTTCAATTTATTCAACTTTTGAACAACTAAAATAACTTTTATTTGCTTTCTCTGGTCAGCCAATACAAGAGAAATGGGAAGAATAATTATTCAAAGCAACTTTTGCAATTAAAATAAGAAAAACTTTTTTTGTCTCTTTGTTTTTTCAAGTGGCCGAACCAACCTTCAAAAATGAATTTACCAATTCATTTTTATATGCCTTTTTATTTAATTCCTTTGCTTAACAATTAAGTAAAAAAACAAAAACAAGCTTCTCTTGTAAGCCATTGAATTTACTTAGCCATTATGTTAAACAAAAACTGGCACCATCTAAATTTAACCCTTAAGTTAAGTTAACTATAATAAAGTTAATTTTTAACTTTTAATACTAATAGCTTGTCCAACAAGCCAAGGGGATTATGGTAATTGTTATAGTCAAATAATGAATGGCTCATAATACGCCACTTGTCCTCATTCAATTTGTCAATAATTTTTATTAACTAATTACTATAATTAATTCTTAAATCTTGACAAGTGTATAACTTGAAGGATCTTAAAATAAATATTCGGTTTATTAGAATTTATTAGATTAAACTATTTAATCTCATACGCTGCTCCAATGCATAATAAATACACTTCATATTACAGTACTACTTAGGTCTACGTCT